>CM051519.1:26291298-26916298 GCA_028015205.1 Mytilisepta virgata | reverse complement strand
TTGCCGCTATTGGTATGAAATCAGATTAAAAGCGGACCTGGTTACTATTGGTATGCAAATCATGTATAGTGGACCATGTGTTATTGACATAAAATCAGATTGAAAGCGTACCTGACAAATTTTTATATTAAACTAGACTAAAAGTATACTTTCCCGTTGTTAGTAGTATATGGGGACACTTCAGGTCGGATTTGTGGAGGTACCAGAAGTGAAGTCACGGGAACCGGAAATACCGGAACCGGAAGTCATGTGACCGGAACAGGAAGTATCCGGAAGTGGTTTGCGCGCATGCGCAACCGGAAGCGATGGATTTCCGCGCCATTTTACCTGATTTGCTCACGGAAGTGACCACAGGCACGTGCCAGGACCCGGATGTGTCGTCTACGCATGTATAGGCGGAACCGAAAGTGATTTGCGCGCATGCGCAACCGGAAGTAGGGGACGTGACTTCCGGCACCTCCACAGCACTCTACAAATCCGACGTGAACTGTCCCTATATACTACTGCGGTTGGTACGCAATCAGAGTTAAAGCGGACTTGGCCGCTACAGATATGAAATCAGATTAAAAGCGGACCTGGCTGCGATTGAATTGAATTGAAAATCTAACTGAAAACATAAATTGTCCTGGTATGACAAATATTCCGTCTTAAAGCAGACAAGAGTGCTAGTTACTTTTTATAAGAAAATAAATAACTTTTTAACAGTTTCTTTCAACAGGCTTAAAAAATGTTTACAATATCAAGAGACACACAGCTGAATGGATGCATGTACAGTCTTCAAATTCATTCATTTATGTGCTTTTTTAGCTTTTGCCAATCTTTCTTCTTTAGTCTCGACTGGGCAATGCTAGCTCGCAATACCAATGGGAATTGTCTTGTATCATTTAGCCCAGTATAAAAAAGAAAAGTTTTATGTTCGGTTAAAAAAGAACATAAATAAATAATTTTTTTTTCGGTACATGGTTAAATCAGTAGAGCAGTGTTCAGTGTTACTAACGGGTAGTTTCTACCCAGGACAGTTACCAAAGGACGGAATAGAACTCGTTCGAGAGTTTGCATTTGTCCATTACACAGCTCGTAATTTGCTCTTCAAAGTCATGAAGTGTCAGTTTAATTTTTATTTTAAAAAGAAGAAAAAAAAAAGACAGTGACAGAAAACGCGCCGGATGATTGCATACATGTACATGTTATCATGTTTGAACTGACATACACAAAATCATAATTGTAACGATGTCTTAAAGCGACATTTCATGATATTTAATCATCACACTGTGCATAACTCAGATTTTGGTAATCGAAACCATCAAAACATTCAAATATCCTATCTTCCACAGAGCCCAACAGATGCCTCCTGGCACATATATTTTTTTGTCCCCCGCCGCAACGCGATGCGGGGGATATGGTAATGCCGGGCGTCCGTCCGTCCGTCCGTCCGTCCGTCCGTCCACCTTGTAAGCGCTCTAGCAAATTTATTTCTTGACCGATTTGGATAATATTTATACAGTAGCTTTAACTCAATGATACCTCAAGGGAGTTCGAAGATGAGTCATGTCGAAATATTTTTGTAGGAGTTATGCCCCTTAATAACTTAGAAAATTGACAAAATTTTCATGTAAGCGCTCTAGCAAATTTATTTCTTGACCGATTTGGATAATATTTATACAGTAGCTTTAACTCAATGATACCTCAAGGGAGTTCGAAGATGAGCCATGTCGAAATATTTTTGTAGGAGTTATGCCCCTTAATAACTTAGAAAATTGACAAAATTTTCATGTAAGCGCTCTAGCAAATTTATTTCTTGACTGATTTGTATAATATTTATACAGTAGCTTTAACTCAATGATACCTCAAAGGAGTTCGAAGATGAGTCATGTCGAAATATTTTTGTAGGAGTTATGCCCCTTAATAACTTAGAAAATTGACAAAATGTTCATCTAAGTGTTCTAGAAAATTTATATTCTGCTTGCATTGGAATAATATTTATATACTTGGACCTAAAGGGAGGTTTTATACATAAACTCCTATCGAAACTTATAAAATTGAAAAATACTGTCTTTAAGAGTTTTTTAGGCGGAATACTTTTGATCAAAGCATTTCTGTTTATTGAAAAGGAGTAAATGTACATTTGTATAAATTCTCAATACACATGGTAAAATAAGATTTCAACACTATACCCATATTGTATAAATGTCTTCATACCACTCATTAACTTGTAAAAAACTTTAGCAATAACCACAAATTGTTTGTCCTTCTATTCTCTCTCTTTGAGAAAATTTTGTTATGTTTCACTTGTCCAAGGGTTTCTGATGCTCTAGCGGCGGGGGACTTCGGAACGCTGTTCGATTTTTCCTTTCTATATTATTTATCATTATTTTGTAGATTGTAGATGTTAAATGTAGTAATACGAGAAAGACTGTTTTTTTGGAGATGTTAATGAAAGTGTTAATGGATTTCTTGGACTGTTTTCTCTGACATTTTATAGCACTTGAAATATTGTATATATATTATTTCATAAATTAAACTCGTCGACTGGGCAATGCTAGCTCGCCATATCAATGGAAATTGTCTTGTATCATTTAGCCCAGTATAGAAAAGAAATGCTTTATGTTCGGTTAAAAAAGAACATAAACAAAAAATCTCATCTGTCGGAACAGTTTAAACAAAAAGAAACAAAAAAGCAAATTAAATGAGAAAGGAATCATGGCTAAGTTTTTTTTTTAAATATTGTAAATGCCCATTTGCACTAAGAACATATTTAAAATGAAAAAAAACATTGACCAGTAATAACCCAGATATGCATGTTTAATTACAAATCAATTTCAAATATGTTAATTTAGAAAAAAAGATATAGCCATCCATAAGTATCTTTGTTTTTATTTAAAACAAAACGCGTCAGCTAACATAGGAAATTTGAATAAAAATAAACCACTAGGGTGTGTAAAGTAATAAAACAGTAGCAAATCTTCAAGGGGCACTGATGGAAAATTAAATTTACTTTCTTTACTGTTATACATTTCCATCTCATTGACTCTTCTTATCATCTTTATCAGATTGTAAAAAGTTACATATATGTTAGTTTTTCACAACTTGTTGTCAAACAACGATTACAACAGATCACATGTTACGGTAACTTAGAATTCTTAAAATTTGCTTTTGATAATTATGAACATATTCAATAATGTGAAACTGTGTATTTAGTAATATTAGGTATAAAAAAATTGATGACCTCAACTGGGGGAGGGGGTAAATGCACCCCTATGCCCCCGATAAATTCGCCACTGCCATCAATGCTACCAATTATGAACAAAATCCGCCAAAAGATGAATAAGTAGTTGCCAATGCAAGGCATGGTGACGGACACACAAACTGGGTCACATGAAACCAATATACCCATCAGTTTGCGGTAACTGTATAATTACAGATTTCAAATATTGCTACCATTTTCTTTATAACCAATATAGATCTCCATCTACGTTAAAAACCTCCTCTTTTCAAATTTAGTTTCAGATATACATGTTTACTCTTGAGTATAACTATAATCATTTGCGCATGAAAAAAAAATAAATTCACCCCTATAGTGCCTTTCTACAAGTTCATACTGATATTATGTTTAGGATTATTTGGCTATTTTTCTGTCTCATGGGATAATATATTCGATGCCTAAGTTCTGGTACTCAAATTTTGCTGTTTTTGGTAATCTAACTAAATATTTTTCAAATACAAATTATTTTTGAATTAACCAATAAAATGTTATGTTTAATATTTCAGTTAAACAGAAATCTCATTTCAGATATTTGAAGAATATTTTTGGTGTAAAAAAAAAGGCCTCAAACTTAGCTGTATTATCTGAGGTTGCAAGATTTCCATTATATTTTTCTGTAATATTATCCATGGTCAAATACATGAAATATGCACACAGGCTTGATGAATTAACAGAAGGGTTGTTATATGTTGCTTATGTATATAACACACTTTTGGATACTGAGAATATAACTTGTTGGTACTCATCAATAAAGTATATTCTACAAAGTCTCAATTTACAAAATTTGAATATAAAATTGAATACTTTGAAAAAGTTAGTAAAAAGTAAACTTTTTGAAAGTTTTAATGCTTTTTGGGTAGCTAAGAGATCGAAAGTTCTGTCTCAAGGAAATAGTAAATTAGAAAATTACTTTAATTTGAAGACTAACTTTTTTCCAGAGGTTTTCCTATAAATAAAAGAATTTCATATAAGAAGAGTTATTTGCAAAATGAGAATTAGTGCTCATGAACTTAAAATTGAGAAAGATGGGTATAACAAACATTACATAGAGAGATCTAAAAGATTATGTCAATGTTGTTTACCTTGCTCATCAAATTCTGTTGAAGATGAGACTCATTTTATAATTGATTGCCTTTATATAAGGAACAAAGAGATATATCATACAGTAAAGTCAACAATACTTGTGCTAATTTTAAAAATCTTCCAATAATGAAAAGTTTTTCTGGCTGTTCACAAACGAACATTTACCCACCCTAATGAGTTTGGGAAATTATATTCATTTTATTAAGTGTATTGAAAAAAGAGCTTTGTGGAAGCGATAAGGTATAAACTATATATGAGCTTAATTCTATTATTCAAAAAAGCTTTGTGGAAATAATTATAATAATGTATAAACTATATATGAGCTTAATGTTATTATTGGGAAAAGTATATGTGTTTGACCTGATCCTGTCCTTCCAAACATATGATAGCCATTATTGTTTTTTTCCTATGATGTCTATATTTTCAATCATACCTGTTGTATTACCACTTCATGCCTCTCGTGGGCTCTTGATTTGAAATAAACCATTCTTATTCTTATAGTTCTTATCACAAACCCCTATCTGTTCTTAATAGTGTTAAACAACTGTTTTAAAAAGGATCAAATGATAAAGAACCGATAAGCTAAACTAAGAAAAGATATACGACATAAAAACTGTAAAATCAGGAAAACTCCGTTGTGTGCAGAAACTGTATTCCAAAGAAGTTATACGGCCACACAAAATTGATTTTTAGTTCTTCTGATTTTTAATGGCAAAAATAAATTATTGATCCGGTTATTGAATGCATATCCAAAACACTTACCACTCATTTGAAAAAAAGAGGTGTAAGACAAAAAAATGAATCATACTTTCTTTTACATAGATGTCGGTTTCCGTTCGATTCCGTTAAATACCAATTCCTCAGAGTAATTGGTACTTTGCGGAACGGAACGGAACGGAATAACAAATTTAAAAGTTAAAATCAGAATCAATGTTTCTAATAATTGTTGGAATGGGCGGTGGAAGGCTTCTCTTCTTAGATACCATAATGAATGAAGAGAGTAAGACTTTCTGACCTGCCAATGCGTTAAATTCATGATAATTTATCAGGACATGAATGTACATATACAGTATATTTCCAGATGTTAATCCGATTACAAAACATAACGTATTATATCAAACCATAATATTATTGTGCAAACAAATACAATTAATACATTATTACACATTTTACATGTGAAGATGACATTTAGTATATAATTGTATGTTTAAAACCGTAAACAGAGACATTTTAAAGTTCGTTTTATATTAAAGATTTTTCGAAATTTTAATAGATACCCCCTATGGATACCTCAAAATGAAATTCCGATCCGTTCCGTTCCGTAAATTACCAATAGCCGTCAATTTCCAAAATTAAATAATTGCCAAACCTTGGAAGTAACTTACAAATATCGAAAGAGAATACTATGACACTGAATTTCCCACATTGATTATGCATGTAGCATTAGTTTACTAAAATGTGTGTTTGAAACCGAATTTCCTGTCATCTATTTGGTTGTTTATTTACCCAAACCAATTTGTTACTGAAAATTTAGTTCGAGATAGAAGAAATTTCCACTAAACTCGACTAAACAGGAGTCATAATACATATACTTGCACTGTAAAACATTTGGGACCACTCAAGCGAATCTGAGATTGCGAGAGTTTGGTCAAGTTCTTTTCAAATACAACCGCCTATACGTTATTTTGTATGTATACCATGAATTCAATTTTATCATAAGTTTATCTTTATCCGGTTTTCCAACACTTTGATCTCGAGCACCGCTGATGAGTTGTCAGTCAACGAAATGGCCATACAGTGCATCAAATTTATTTCTGTATTTTGTGATACGTTTTATTATGTATATTAAAATGTTAACGATAGAGGTTTAAACATTTTATATGCGGTTACATGTTAGGATATTCCTTCCGATTCTACCATATTTGTTTGTGATATCCTTAATAAATGTAAAATCGAATATAAATGGTACGCGAAAATCGTACATTATATAATTTAACATTATCACGCAATTGCTATGGGAATTACTTGTTTATGTGTTTACATGTGGATATATAAAACTGGCTCATTTTATCTTTGTAAAATTTATCAGAAAATTACCATACATATTTCATGAATTTTAAAATAATGTAGATCCCTTCTGATAGAAGATACAGCTATAAGCATATCCGGAGTTGATGAAAAGTGTAAAAAAGAATTAATGATGTTAAACTGTTTTAAAATTTTGTTTTAAAAGATAAATCTGTTTTGTTGTTAAAATAACTTGTTTACTTTATTAACTATTTTAGGTATCATACAGAAGGGAAGGGTAATTTATTACCTTTAAGAGTACTCCTCACTATGTACTGTTATTTTATTAGCAGCTTACGGAAATAATAAGGTAAAGAGACTGAAATTCCAGAAGATCACAATTTAAAGACAAGCTGAGAACAGCATCACAGAGAATATGAAACTAAAAGAAAAAAAATCACTTAGCAAACAAAACAAAGCACAAAAAATAAGGCTATAGAAAAAAACTGTCGGGTTAGGTGACGTTTCAATTCCAATAAGACTTGAAATATAACTGAAGATTTATAGTAAGATAACGTTGCAGGTATGTTACTAGAAATTGCCAGTTTACAATTGGAAAATTAAAATTTTGCAGGTTTATATGCAATGTTTTATCTCAATTGCTCATTCATATATGGATAAATCCAGGTACGAAGCAGAGGCGGAGATATCTTTTTCACTACAACTGCATGACGTCATTTGTATACATTAAAGAACAGACCTAGTGTCTGTACCATGTCAGACTATCCTGACTCTGTTGTGTTTATGTTTGTGTTTTGTGTTCTTTTATGCTATTTTTGTCGGGATGCTGTCTGTTGGATGCATGGTGTTGATCGAATGGTATGTCATTGTTGACCTTTCCTGTTATGTATTTTGTTGTCTAGTTTCTTTGTCTGTCATCTGTATCAGGTATCTTCACTAAAATGATACTAGATATCTTCAGTTAGAATTCAGGTGTTAATGGAATGAACATATCACCGGAATTAGCACTTCGATGGAGTTTACCGACTTCCAAGTGTTGTTAACTGAGCACTACACACTTGCCTTTCTGGAACTTTGAGGTTACTTCCGGTTTTGTAGGGACTTTACGTTGCTAAAGATTTTTATTTGCAATGTTCGACTGAAAATTAAGGTCTTATGTTGCGTTTCAATAGAGATTCGGCATAAAAATTCCTTACATTTATTAAGAAAAATAAAGACACTTTTTCACAAAATTCAGTCTGGATTTCAAAGAGTCAACACCTTTTTATTTTTATTTTTTACATGTTCGTGATCAAAACCATATTGGTCGAAACGTTATTCTGGATTTCAAATATTCAACACCTCTTTATTTTTATTTTTTACATGCTCGTGATCATGACCATATTGGTCGAAACGTTGGATATTTTTAACTTTTTAGTTTAATTGTTATTTTTTTACGATTTTATATTTGGTTTTGTTCGACTTGTGTATTTTACACATTTAAGTAGTTTTGTGCCCCTTTTGACAGCTCACCATTTCCATTTATTTTCCTTGTTATCTATTGTCGTATGAGCTGTTTCGCAACATACTTAGTTTGTTGTATAAATTAGCTTGATACAAAAATAAGAACAGATCGGTTAAAAGGCGGCGCACAATTTGTGCCCGTAGGAATTCCTATAGTCTGCTGAAACTGTCTCAACAAATATATTGTCGATTAGAATCTATAAATTCCACCATGTTTATGACACCAGCCTCAGAGTACTTTTTGTTAATTAGAATCCGTGTTGTGTTTGCTTTTTCTTACCTATTAGTTCACAACGGTGAATTAGATTACACAAAACAGATTTTAGTTCATCATGTGAGAGAGTATTGTTAAGTGTAGAAAAATAAACAGTTTTAATACTATTTCAATAGGTAAGGCTACAAGAGGAAATTTGTTCCTGTAAGTCTTTATAATTTTTAAGAATAAACATCACAGTAGCTCTGAAGACAGTTGTCAACGTAGTAAAGGTTTAGTTTTGCACTTGGCAGACTCAGCTATATACACCTCTTATTGCATGGACAAATATCCAGTAAATGGAAGGGAGGTATTATTGTCATCACTAACAAGAATACCAAAGAGATATCATAATACAGACTATTTGATGGTTGCAAAAGAAAATTAGAATTAAAATCAACAATTTATAAGTACTTCAAGTTTTAAAGGTCAGAGCAATTTAAAAAATGGATATTTGCCGATCCCCTTTAGAATCGACACATACATTCTATATCAAGAAAATACAGTACGTTTCGCTTCTGTGACCGATACACGACTGGGATACATTGTACGTCTTCAAATATTATTATCGATTAATTACTGTCATGAGGTCAACATGGGAATTGAGGACTCGAGATCTGACCTACGAGGTGACATGACCTCCAGCTGAAGTCGTTATAACGCACGTGAGGTCAGTTCTTGTCCAATTGCAGTCATTATTACGCACGCGATGTCGTTTCTGTTCAAGAAGGCGTTTTCGGAGTCATTTGCTGATTTTAATGTTTTGTCAACAACCAATCAAATTCCTAGATTCTGATAAGAGGTATAATAATGATACATAGTTTACCATGCAATTTTATGAATTTTAAGTTTTCCCAACTTTTACATATTCATTAAGAAAAGGTTGGGTATAAAACTAAATTTCTAGCTCGTTATCTTGGACGTTATAATTCTGTGAACTTTTAAAACTAGATGAAGGATAGACGAGCATTTTTCTAATTAACTAAGACACTAGTGATAAACGACCGATTAAATAAATCATTCATCTATGTTGTTGTGACTTTATAACTTTTGACATTTTAGAAATAACAAAAATCTTGTATTTAACATTTCCTTTTATACCCTAATTTGATTATTAAGTTTAGACCAAGGAGTTCACCTTATATAAACATTTAACACTTTTTATGCGGTTTTGAACTGCCAAATTAGAAGAAAGTGTTGTCGGAAATAATAATTCTCAGATTCAAAGTTAAATAATTCTTACAACAGAAGGTCATTATATATCATTATGTATAAATATGCAGTAATACATCAAATTAATGATATATATGAACATGAAAGTCATTTTTCAGTAATAAACTCTACTCCTGTAGGTCAGGATAAATAAGAGAGATTTTTAGGTACCCGTCAAATAGACCTGACCCAAACACTGCTGCGCAAGTTTCTGTACCAAGTTGGACTGTCCAGACTCTGTTAATATTCTGCGAAAGCATTTGTACCAAAGAGGACAAATATACCTAAGGAGCAAAAAAAAAAAAAAAACCGCAATCCATTAGACAGACAAAAACCGGAAGACAAATGAACAACCACAAGCACAACAAATAAACACTGAAAAATAAAAAACAATGAACAACACGAACTCCTATAAAACCCAGGAGTGAACTCTGGTGTTCCGAAAGGGTAAGCAGTTCTTGCTCCGTATATTATGCGTAAGTGTCTATACTTAGTCGGAGTGTCCTGACGCTATTATATCATATACATGTATATCACATGAATATTTTAAACAACCTTTTCTTTCAAAGACATTTCACTTGCCCTTAACACACTTACGTTTTTACTAAGTTTATCGTTCTAATTTTGAATTTTTGACCTAATAAAAATTCAAAATCTTAACATTTTATAAAGTTAGCATATTTGTTACTGAATGGAGAAACTGGGACAAATTTTAGAAAAAACAGAATTTGAGACACACCATCGACACCCTCCTATATAAGAAGAAATTAATCTGTCTAGTTCGTAAATTTCATCTTTTCAATTTTTTTTTTTTAATCGTTATAACAGTTGCTTCATTTCAATCCTTCCACATTAGCTTTAAATTGAATAAACCACAAACACGTACAATTCTGCTCCGAACAAGGACTTGCACATAAAATACAATGGTTTATTTAATTGAAAACAGTACGTGACAAATGTGATCATGTTAACTGTCTAATTACAAACATGACGTTTCGTAGAACTGCCAACGTTTCCACCGTCTGTAAAATGTAAGAAGATGGGACAACAAGAATACATATCTATAGTATCTTTCTGACATCCTCACTGAGTATATGATAGGTGTCGATCGTTGGGGTGCAGGATAATGACTACCATTTCTGATGAGGGGTCATCCATAATTGTCAGAAGATGAGACAACAAGAATACATATCTATAGTATCTTTCTGACATCCTCACTGAGTATATGATAGGTGTCGATCGTTGGGGTGCAGGATAATGACTACCATTTCTGATGAGGGGTCATCCATAATTGTCAGAAGATGAGACAACAAGAATACATATCTATAGTATCTTTCTGACATCCTCACTGAGTATATGATAGGTGTCGATCGTTAGGGTGCAGGATAATGCTTACCATTTCTGATGAGGGGTCATCCATAATTGTCAGAAGATGAGACAACAAGAATACATATCTATAGTATCTTTCTGACATCCTCACTGAGTATATGATAGGTGTCGATCGTTAGGGTGCAGGATAATGCTTACCATTTCTGATGAGGGGTCATCCATAATTGTCAGAAGATGAGACAACAAGAATACATATCTATAGTATCTTTCTGACATCCTCACTGAGTATATGATAGGTGTCGATCGTTTGAGTGCAGGATAATGCTTACCATTTCTGATGATGGGTCATCCATAATTGTCAACATTTTTCACAAGTTTAGAAAGAGCACTCTAGTCTTTTCGGAACCCCCCTCCCCTCCCTCAAAGGTGTACATGAACATTTTTAGGAAATTTTGCAGTTTTTGGTTATTATCTTTAATATTATAGTGCATGTAGATAGAGAGAGAGTGTAAATAACAAAAATGTTCAGCAAAGTAATATCTACAAATAAGTCAACATGACCAAAATGATCAATTTCACCGATTAAGGAGTTATTGCCCTTGAAAGACAATTTTTTTCACAATTTTCTTGTTAAAGTTATTTACTTTTTCAAAAATATTCTTCTCTGAAACTACCAGACCAATTTCAGCTTAACTTTACCTGAATGTTTCTTATGGTATATAGTTTAGCAAAATTCTACCATTCTTGTTATCGGTTCGAAACCACCAATTAACTTCCTATAAGGAGTTATTGTTCTTGAAAGATTGATTTTGACATATTTCTTGTGTTTTTTAACCGGATTTTCATAGGAAAATATCGGTTATTAAATTGGTGATGTACGGCGGGCGGACGGGCGGGCGGGCGGACGGGCGGCTGCCAAACAGTGTCCGTTCAATAACTTATGAACTGTTCAACCAAAGCTTTTCAAATTTTAATATGTTGTTACTGATGACAAAATGGAGGTCAAGTTCGATATTGACGATTTTCACTTTCACCGTTCAAGAGTTATGGTTCTTGAAAGATTGAAAAATGGCTTTTCCAGTGGTGTCCGTGTGATAACTTATGAACTGTTCAACCAAAGCTTTTCAAATTTTAATATGTTATTACTGATGACAAAATGGAGGTCAAGTTCGATATTGACGATTTTCACTTTCACCGTTCAGGAGTTATGGTTCTTGAAAGATTGAAAAATGGCTTTCCCAGTGGTGTCCGTGTGATAACTTATGAACTGTTCAACCAAAGCTTTTCAAATTTTAATATGTTGTTACTGATGACAAAATGGAGGTCAAGTTCGATATTGACGATTTTCACTTTCACCGTCCAAGAGTTATGGTTCTTGAAAGATTGAAAAATGGCTTTTCCAGTGGTGTCCGTGTGATAACTTATGAACTGTTCAACCAAAGCTTTTCAAATTTTAATATGTTGTTACTGATGACAAAATGGAGGTCAAGTTCGATATTGACGATTTTCACTTTCACCGTTCAGGAGTTATGGTTCTTGAAATATTGAAAAATGGCTTTCCCAGTGGTGTCCCTGTGATAACGTATGAACTGTTCAGCCAAAGCTTTTCAAATTTTAATATGTTGTTACTGATGACAAAATGGAGGTCAAGTTCGATATTGACGATTTCCACTTTCACCGTTCCGATATTGACGATTTTCACTTTCACCGTGTGTGTACTTATATACTCTCAAAAATTCCAATATTTGTCACTTACTATAAATAGGAGATAAAGATTGATTTTTGCCTTTCCATTTCTGAACCCTACAAAACCCTACAAAAATTCATTTATATTTCTTTACTTCATCCTGTTTGGGAATCCAGATTTGCAAACATCATTTCCATGCAGGAAAATCCGGTTTGCTGTCATTCGACAGCCTCTTGTTTAATGTTGGTTTGAAAACTGTTAAAGATAGAGAGAAACTGTAAAAAGTAAAATTGTTCAGTATGGTAAGATCTACAAATAATTCAGCATGATAAAAATCATCAACTGACTTATGACAGGCATTCATTTAGACTCAATTGACTATTAGGGGACGAATTGTAATAGTGGCGAAATTACACTGATAAATCTTGTTTTAAATTACATGTAGTTTTGTTTTTGTTGAGATGCTTTATCCTCTAAACTGTCAGACCATTACTTATGGCTGCAGTATTGCCCTTTTAAGGCTCTTGGGGGCTTTTTGTTTAATACTTTTGCTCTGAATAGGTACCACTCCTTACTAGAAAAGACGAGTAATATCTTGACATGCTCAGTGTTGGCTTTTGCCACCTTATATACTGTTTATACCTATGTCAGCATCATGAATGCTATAAATATCACCAGCATGAATTTTTCTAAAAAGAAGGACCAATTTTTTTGAATATCGGCGGAAGTTTAAAAGCTAACAATGTTTAATCTGAAACCCCCTCCCTTAAACGTGCGTTTTGTAAACTCGTAAAAAATATGGACGACCCCATACTTTACGGGTATACCATCCACATGTTTTTGAAGTTTTATTGTTGTTTATATTCTTTTCCGTGTTTGAATTCGTTACTTGTATTTCTTTAGCGTTTATTCCAAATGTTGGCGTTCACATGGATTTTGCTCTGTCCCTAGATCATGGTAAAACGCGAACTTTGAAGACAGAAGGGGAGAAATGTTCCATGTGCAGAGCATGTGAAAGCGGTACCAGTTGTCTTCATACTATTGCTTCCTCACTATTCCGTCGGCCCTAAAAAGCAGAAAAAAAAATTGAATATATCTAGGTTTTCCAAAAAGAAAAAAAATATTATTGTACAGTAGAATTATATTGACGTTTTGATTATAGGATGGAATTGAGGAATTTTTTAAAAGGTTTCAGTTTATTAATTAATCTCAATATCTTCAGATTTATTTTAGAAATCCTATTTATGCTGACATCTAATATTCTTTTGGTTTGCAATATTTTTACTTTTCTTTTTGTTATATCTTTGTAGCATATGTTTTATTTGTTATCGTATTTTTGGATTTCGTTCTTATGGATTTCCCATACATCCTATAAAGTCCATTTCCTTTTTATTGCTCACAATATTTTGACTTTCTAAAGTTTTGGTCACGAACATATGTCTCATGAAGGATAAAACAGGAAATCAATTGCGTAAGCCCTGACCACAAGTTATTTTTCTGCCTCAATAAATTAAACTGCTAATACCCTTCCAAATGCTTATTTAAGAATTATATTTGGTTTTACAACTTTCGTAACTCCCAGTTCTATAAAACACGATGACTTTATAGTTTTATAAATTCGTGCAAAATTTACAAGAAGAGCGAATGTATATTAATTTAATGTAATTTCCACTAAAATGATTAAAATCGTAGGTGTACATAGACTATGAATCTGTCAAATAAACTAATTTAATCGTACCGATATATAAACTAATTTAATCGTTATTTTGGCCTGATCAATGAGGGCAATTCAGTAAAAACAAACCAAAATACAGAACTTATAGTTTAGCAAAGCGTAAGCGCGACCGGTCGTGCGTTTCCGACAATGAGTCTAAAAATATGTATACATGCATTCTCATTCATTTGTATACTGTTCGGATTCCTTTACTTTTTACCATGCTTGTGGACGTAAATCCCGAGGGTTTCTCGGTTGCAAATGTTTAGATACTGATCGTATACAAGCTGAAATTTTTTGGAAACTAAAGAGTTTCTTCCATACTCTGCCCTTCAATACGTTTTGATTCTATCTTCATTTGAAACGTACCTCCTGTTTACATGTTTAAAACTTCTATACACTACTGATAAGACATATAACTTTCCACATATCGCGTGAGTGCAGTGCGGTATTATTTAGATTTCTTCATAAACTGCAATCATATGTTACATATACCACTTAAGAAATAATTCATTGGTGCCATGCTCTATGGTTATTTTAACATGGTTAGGCCTTATATTTGTTAATACTTTACACTGAGCGTTAGTGAGGTGTTAAATGTCATTTTAACACGGCAAAACTTTTACAGAAAAACGTAAAATGTCTTTAACAAACAAAATAACATCAAACTTACATTTTTGTGGGATTTTAAAGCAAATACCAGCGTTCCAGAACCTGTACAACGTACGATTTTCCGTTTTTGACTGTCGATCTGGCGTCGTTTGAATGTATGACATTATACCTTCGATTGTGACGTCGCACATTCGACTGTCATACAATTTCGCGTGACAGTTATCGTTGTTGTATTTCGAGTTTTGCTAAATGTTTGCAAAGCGATATATGTAAGATAGATTCAGTGAGATGGGAGAAAATGACTCTGAAACCTTATTTTATCAACAAAATACAACAGTTAGTGATTTCATGTGTGCTTCTCGCCTCACGTCAACAACCCATTGTACGCATGTGTCAATAATAATTGTTCTAGATAGAGCATGGCTGTGTTTCTATAGCGAAAGCGGCACGTCATATTAGAATTAAGAAATAATTCTTTGGTGCCATGCTCTATAATTATTTTAACATGGTTAGGTTATATTTGTTTATATTTTACACCGAGCGATAGTGAGAAACTGAAAACTAAAAAACAATGAAGGTTAAGCACTTCCTGCTCCGTATACGACACACGTCGTGAGTCAATCCAGTAGTAGTCACAAATCGATGGAGGTACATGAAATGTTACGACAGTGGGAACAGATCCAACATCATTTTAGATATTGGAACACTGTAACGGTCAATCAATTCGTGAGGACGACAGTAAATTTCCTAAGTGATGACATCTATTAATCCCTGATAAAACCCTGGTCAAGAAGCTTTTGTGAAAGCAGTAATCTTCTTTGTCGAAAGTCATTGTAACTCACGCATGCCCCTGAATATCAGATAAGCTGAGAAACGTAGACGACATATGCTACGATGCTGGTATATTGCTACTCAAGAAGGTAAAGTTAACAATAGGAAAGTTGAAGTCATCACTTTTGTCGTAAAGTTTGTCTTCAATTGTCTCTCATTGTCTATTTCGAAAAACAAATCCAAATATGAAGCGGACTTCGATGTATCTGTAGTAAGATAAAAACAGATCTATGAGACACTAGCCCATACAATACAAGAACATAACATAAAAGCAATAAGATAAAAACAGATCCATGAGACACTAGCCCATACAATACTGGAACATAACACAAACGTTTTTGTAGGAAGATAAAAACAGATCCATGAGACACTAGCCCATACAATACTGGAACATAACATAAAAGTATCTGTAGTAAGATAAAAACAGATCTATGAGACATTAGCCCATACAATACTAGAATATAACATAAAAGCAATAAGATAAAAACAGATCCATGAGACACTAGCCCATACAATAAGGGAACATAAGATAAAAGTATCTGTAGTAAGATAAAAAAACAGATCCATGAGACACTAGCCCATACAATACTGGAACATAGCATATAAATAAAATGAACAGTACTTTTTTTTTTAAATGTTCATCTTGAAATTCATTTTTAGGTCTTCAACAATAAGCCAAAAGTTCATCAAGAGATTAAGACTGCTTACAATACTATCTTTTATCTTGTGCTTTAAGTATCATGCAAATAATGCAATCCGTTTGTCCGACAAAAGTTTAAGACGTTGAAGCATACGGCACAGTCAATGGAAATCTGGATCGGTTTGTCCGACAAAAGTTTAAGACGTTGAAGCATACGGCACAGTCAATGGAAATCTGGATCGGTTTGTCTGTGATGTAATCTACCCTCTAAGTTTAATCCAGCTGTTATATTGATCTATTTTACATAAACATGGAACATTGTAATTCTAGAATTCAACCACGCTGTTATATTGAGCTATTTTACGTAGACATATAACATTGTAATACTAGAATCCAATCATGCTATGAACACATATTTATTCCAAAACAACGTCAAAAATATTGAGAATGCAGTCGTTTATTAATATGTTTTAATATTAAATTTCAACTATATTCGACTGGATTTCGTAAAGAGTTATTAACATGCAACAGTTTCATTTTGTTGTCTGGAGATCTTATCTTTTTATATCGCAGAATAAAATATTTTTAAAACGTTTCACAATTGAATAAATTCATTCATCAAATTTTAATTCACTTCATTGGTAGAAAATTAGAAAATAATTAATCTTGTACGATTTAATACTTTAAATTCGAAATTAAAATTTTGACTTCATTTCAACAGTATTAAACGACGAGATTTCTTAAAACTCAAATTTGATTTTAGACCCTTTTCACTGGATAATTACAAAATGTATTATGATTCAAGATTGTGTTTAATTCGATTGATAAAAATGTCTAAATTATACACTTGAAAGAACAACATTAAAAATTTCTAAACCATTATTCATTGGATCTATTGAAAATTTGACATAAACACGGTTACGGTCGAAATAGGAATGCATTTAACAAAAATTCTATATTGACAAAAATTTAATCCATTTGGATTTTCGTGTATAACTTTTATTCAAATCTAATCTGGCAATGTGTAGAGAATTAATATAGTAAGGTTTTAATAAACCTATCTTCTGATATTAAATCTGAATTAATTTTTCCTTCCCATCTCGGGACCTTTGTATTGATGATTGAAATATCAAATTTTGGCGTAAAAAGAAAAAAAAAATGTTTGATTGCCAATATACTGTTATAATAAAATCTTGCCAAATCACTCAATTATTTATTCTTTTACACATAAAAAGGGATTTTAATCACATTTTATTTAATAGAAATTCAATCTCATTTTCACTTATATAAAAATTCAATTCGTCTTTGAAAGTCAATTTCAGAGTTGTAGAAATGCAAACAAAAAATATAAAAATATATAAATTGCCTCATTTGAAATTCATACAGATAACACATGTTACTCTTGAAATCAATCTGAAAAATTTAATAAGAAACAGGGCGGTCTTCATTCTCTGTTATGCAATAAATTACAATTTCAGACAAAGAAAAATATGTCTTTTGTTAGATCGCTGAAAAATTAAGTAATTTTATTCGAGATATATAGTTAATGCGACATGTTTGTTTTCTTCGAACAGTTTGGTATGCTTTGAGACAGAACTCTAACGCAAAACATTTCACAACATGATGTTTGAAATACAGAGTAGAATTTATGAATAATCAAAATGCTTACTAATTGTGGGAAAGGTGTACATTAAAAATCAAAATCTGAAAACTGATAAATTTTACTTTTTAAATAATAATTAAGTATTGCTTTTTTTTTCAATCAAATGCCAGTATACTAAAGATGACAAAAAACTTTCAGCGCTTTCCGTTATTAGTCTCTTCTTTAGTAAATCATGACAAAATTTTTATAAAAACGAAAGGATGTTAGTAAAAATATGTTTCCTGTGATTTCTTTCTCCTGCTGAATTTAATACACAAAGAAAACATATATTATAATAATCAAGTTTTCAAATTACCTTTTTTCTGTCACGATTGCACTCCCACACCTATACAATTCATTACACTTAATGATAACTGTAATAATCAATCAATAGAAAGGACAAGGTGTTTCTTATTTACAAATTACATGCATTGCATATATATACATGTATAATTCATTGTCTATATCGTATTCCGTTCAATGGACAAAGGATATAAGATGTTTGAGACATATTATGCTTTAATAAAAACGACAATACCAAACCAGAATACAAAGTATCCCAAACTCAACTAGGTCGTTACTTTTCAGCAAAACCCTTTCTCAAAGGGTAGGTTAAAGATCTCGAGATAAAGTTTTGCCAGATATCAGTATCTAAAGAACACATTTGCAAGATAATGTCAAAAATAACAGACCAATGGTCCTGAAACACTGCCAGAAAATTTCATTAGAAAAGCTAAAAAACAAAAATCAAAGAACACATTAAGACATGTACAAAGAAACTTGGCATTTCCGGCTAGTATACGTAAATATTCAAATATAGGTTAAGACTTACTATAAAAGCATTAAAAAACATATGACATTAATTTCATATTGGATGTAACGCGTCATTTCATTGGTTAACTTTTTCGTCTATCATATCATAGGCTAAATTATCGCGTCACAAAAGGGGAACCCCTCTGTTTTTTTACTTTAAAGCAATAGTTGGAATTAAATTTTAAAGATTGACGGCAATTTTGTTTTCAGCCCGTGCACGTGGTGCGCATTTTAAAATAACCCGGTACGCTTATTTAGTCTGCATCACGTCATTAGGGTTAAAGACTGAAAGAAAATCCCATTCAATCCTTACATAATACAGAAATAACTTCGGGACACCAAAAAGCGGGTGGGTAAAACATTGAAGGCAAATCTGACCATATATAAATCAACTGGATATATACATTATTGTCACAATGTTAAATACTGTATTTATTGTGACTGTATGATAATAAAACATTATCATCCCACATAATGCATAAAAAAAATATCTAAATCAGATTGCTGCCAAATAAATGCCCGAGAGGTAATAAAATTCCATCGCCACACCCATATACACCTTAACCATCCACCTCGGTCAGTACAGCTATATTTATATAGCGAATTTGGCCGAGTGGTCTAGAGGCTGGACATGGTGCTATGCGAATAGGTGCCATAGTTTCTCAACGGTGTGTGTTCGAGACCGGTCATAGGCGGATAAAAATTTGACAGTATTAAAATCTGATTTTAACAGTGTTGGGTTAGTATTTAGGCGTGTATATTATATATATATATATATATATATATATATATAATATCATTCTTTGATACCAGTTTTGATGCACTCTGTGTAAATTTTTACGTCTCATCGGTGGTGTACAAGAAGGATATATTGACTAAGTTCATGGAAAAATATTTTGAGCAATAAAACCAAACAGGTCAACATCCAGTTAAGGTAAATTTTCCTTAAAGGAGTTAAAACCCCACTTAAAAACGGAATTCCCTCTTTTATCAATATCTGTAAAGCAATGAACCCTCGGAGACGTAAACAAAACGGAATTGCTTTTTTTTTTATCAATATCTGTAAAGCAATGAAACCCTCGGAGACGTAAACTCCGACAGCAATGGTAACGCTTCAGTGGTTAGTAAAACAATCTAGGAGACATTTTTTTTTGCGTTTCTAGAGTAGGCTTTACAAGGTAAACTCGTGAATAAAATATAACGAGCATATTTGTTGACAAAATCCAGGTAAAGTTATTTTTTGACGAAGATGTTATAATTCTGCTTTAAACGGAATTCAAAAAGAATTATCAGTTGATGGAATCATATTGTTACGATACCATTGGGATCAACAGTGGTGCAAACAACATAAAAAGCGGTCGTTTGTCAATAGTAAATTTATGCTTGGGTCGTCTTAACATAGAGTTTGGTTTTTTTTTAAGACCTAAATAATCTTACAACAACTTTAAAAAAAATCGTGGTTCATTTTTTACAACCTCCACTCGATAAGAAAAGAAAGCAATTCTTCCTAAAATATAAATTTATATATCGAGAATATAAAGGCCAGAAAGCAAAAAAAAAAAAAGAAAATATTAGATCAATCACCTGAAGAATAAAGTTTATTACAATACTTGATATTTCGTGCATAAAATTCTCCCAAATGAATATTTTTACTAAATCTTATAATTCTTATTTATTGTTTCATAAAAACACCAAAGTGATAATATATATATCATACTATCATATATTTTTAGCTCGGGAATCGTGAATTCAAAATCAATGTTACAATATATGCCAGCATATATATATTGCAAAGGCGTGTTTCCATTCAGAAACATATTTCATGTATAAAAAGTGGAAATTAATGGACAATAAAGCCAATACAAAAAACCGCATCCTATGATTATTAAAACATCACAAAAATCTATTAGTTTTATTAATTGCTGATTCAAGCCTACGCTATGTCCAAAAAAGAGGCGGTTAATAAAGGAAGGCGAGTTCATTGATTAGGAAAGCTATGCAGTGAAATTTAGTTTTGAATTTCCGAACGATATGCGATTCACCGAGTTGCAGACCTTTCGACAAACTTTTGACACTTTTTTCTATAGCACTGTAATATAGCATTTTTTTCTTTAATTAAAATTAATAAAGAAAAATGAAAAAAAAATTGACGATTGTAGTTGAATGTGTTCTGTACATTTTATTTAGTGCATTTATTAATGTAGATGCTTTATAAAGTTTCTCACAATGAAATAATATGGCTTTTCTTTTTTGTTTTTTTTCAATACATTTACATGTACTTTATATTTCTATAATTACATTTAATAATCGTCACAATTCCTTTTTTAATCCATTCACATTATTTAAGTTTGTTTAGTTATTGCATTTCAAATAATTATGATATACAGTAGTGATTAATTTAATCGATATAAATGCGGTATTTATTGATAAGGGAACAGGAATCCTTAAATACAATGAGATAAACAAGGACTGACAAATCAAAGAAACTGGCTCGGCAAACCCAACTAACACCACAAGACATTGAAAGCATGGACAGCACAAATTCATTTAAAAACCATGAATGAATCCTGTTTGGAATAGGCACTTGTTGTTCCGAGTACGACACCCATATTGCTGTACAACAAAGAAGTATTCTAAGTAGTCACAACACAATAGAAAAATATAAGGTTTATGATAGGAAAACAAGTAGGAGGTCATTGTGTATATTGTAATATAGTAATTTCTTGACATTTATGCTTTTCCAAGTTTTCCTCGAGAGACTATTGATAAAATGCCTAACTACCACTGGTGCCTCTGTTAGTGGATTCTGGAGACACCACCAGCTACGTTATTGCCATTTTTGTACTAGCAGGAATTGATAGTTAAATTTACTAAAGCTGCTAGTATGTCAAACTATATAGTATCATAATTGTTTATTTTAGTCCGAGTTTTTGTCTTCTGCATGGCTTTGGATGTGGATGAAATTATTTCATTTCTGGCTTACATTGTTCAACGGGCGACGGGAGCTATTGTCATCACTTGGAGCCTGTCGTCAGTCGTCTATTGTCCAACGCCCGGTGTAATCCTTTCTTTAGATTTACTTCCCTCGAAACCACTGATCAAATTGAGACACAACTTTAGCGGAATGGTCCTTCAGTGGCCCCTTCCAAAACAGTGCCCGGCGTCCCGACTTCCACCTGACATGCTTGATGTTACTAAAAATGGGGAAAAGTGAGATGAATTTTTAAAATCTTCTTCTATGAAACTACATGGCCAGATGGAATGTAAACTTTTAAAAGTATGTTCAATAACCTGGACTGCCAACAAATCGGAAAATTTTAAGGATATTCTTGTCTTAAACCATTTGGACAATTGGAATCAAACTTTGCAGCAATTCTCCTTGGATTGCCCCTTTTCAGAACCAACATATTAGAAAATTAGTTTAAAAATCCTTCTCTGAAACCACAAAGCCAACTGAACCCAAGTTCACAGCAACGGTCATCAGGTGATCCTCTTTTAGAATTGTGTCTGATAACATGAAATGCTAACCAATATATGGCCACTACAGCAGATATTCTTTTAACATAGGACTATATAAATATTCTTGTTTGAAATCAGAGGCACTTAGAACATTAATGCCTCCAACACCTAAACTTACTTAAACTGACAGGACCTAGGTAGAAAATTCACCGAATTTACCTAAAAGTCTACCCTGAAACTACTGAGCAAAAATTTAACAGACCTTGGAAGCTATGGTATTTATCCTATTTCATAAAGTCTTCGGTAAAACTTGATCCAGTTTAAACAAACTTTGGCAACCGTGGTATATACATTTAGATGACCCAATATCAATAGTTTGTCCTTTGATCACAAGTAGCCTTTCAGTTACTGTTTTTATGGCAATTAATTGGTAAATTCAATGCAGGTTTATCTTTGAGTTGGATTTCATTGAATCTCGGAAATACGATTGGCTGAAAAAATCATGTGGGTTAAACTAACCACCTTTCATTACTGGCTAGATGAAATACATCAGCTACAATGCCACGAGAACACTCGTGACGTAATACAACGCGGCGAAGGAATTTAAACGAAAAAATCCCTACAAAATTATTTGAATACATGAAAAATTTAACGTAGAATTCCTGTCAGATGTAATAAGACTTAAAAACTTTTTTAGTAGTTTCATAGGGTTGTAAAACTGTTGACCGCGAACAAATATTTATTATGAAGGGCTTCCGCGCTTCATACAAAATGTGCTTCCTTCAGCTATTTTACACCCAATTGAAACTACAAAAAGAAGCATTCAGTTCTTAATTATCATGCAATGACCATCACCAATTACAGCATTCTTGTAATTTTCTTCTTGTTTTTCTCCTCTCATTATATAGTATCAACCACTTACTTTATATGGTATATTATTGACCTACTTGCCGGATCAGAGAGAGGCAAAGATAGCAGCCGAAAAATAGATCCGCCGGAATATAATGTCGTGTCTTGAAGTCACAAAATATGTAATATACTATATACCAAGTAAATATTCGATCAACAGAAACTGGAAGCAATAGTTTGCGAATGTATGTTTATAAAATCGAGTGTCTGAACCAAAAATTATTAATTAATTTGTTCGTAGTAATCGAATAATCAGAAGTATAAGGATATTTTTCCGTTTTTGTTGTTTTTTGTTTTTGTTTTTATTATCACAATGATTCATTTCAAAGTCACTGTTTAAAGCCTCAAGCGATGAAAAAATTGTCAAACCCGATTGCATGTTAAAAGATGACTTTTAACTGCAGTATAGTATGAGTGGAACTGTTAAAACTGTATAATCATATACCGAGAAAAATGTGTGAAATAATATTAACCCTTATCTGAAATTAACAGACAGTTTGAATCTTAAAAAAAAAAAAACACCGACACAAATTTGTCAGAATTTTTTTTAAAAACAAGGTCTAACCACATAACAAGACATACAATTTTAAAAAAGCTGGAGACAAGTAAAAAATGCACACACCAATTTGATTGAAGCGCAGGCATAGAATAATAATTTTTATTTTTGTAATACACGTAGATTCAAAACTTTTGCTGTTGAGTTGGACTCGCGAAAGTCTCGGAAGTTTATATTACGCAGCATTAATTTTGTTAAGAGTACATGTTTTACGTCCATGTCAGAATAAATATTTTAAAACCAGCAGATTTTTTTTTGATAATTACTCTCGTCCTTATGAGTAAACCGCAATATACGAATCGAAACGGTTTAACATATTTTATTGTCAGTATTGTGACAAATAAAATATTTTAACGTAAACAATAAAAGCAGACAAAAATGGTGTCAATTTCTTCTATATTTTCAAAAGGAAGTCTCCGGTGTTGTCTTAAACAAATCTATCTAACATGTCGTAAATGTTTTCGTGGTTTCCTTTTATCACTCATGGAATACGTTTTTTTTCTAGCATAGTTTTCAATGTATATCTGATATTATTGTCCAGTTATGGATATTCAATTAAATGTGGGCGGGAAATATCGTTAAGACCTATCAATATAATGAACATCAATGTCAATTATGAACAATAATTAATAATTGATATTTATTTTTATTATTCATGAACAAATAACTAAACAATTAATCGTGATATGTTTATTGCTCCAATTTTCGAACTGCATGAGCTTTTTTTCGTAGGCTGGCAAAGAAATATAAAATTGAAGTGCGAAACGTATAACAGATGTCACGTCATATGTTCTTCGTATAGTTTGGAGTCGATTTTTGAATCGTTCATTAGTATTGGCTGTGACTTGTATTTGGAAGACCTTATGCAAATTATCATTAATTTTTACTTATTCCTCGTTTGCTATGACATACATCATTGACACATAGATCGTACAATTGTACCATAAAATTATACAAATATACCTGTACAAATCCTTTCAACACACCACAGCAATAGTAAATTTAAACGTATTTATTTTGCAATTTATAATGCATTTTCATCGTCCGACCTACTTCTGTTCTCGCAAATTAAGATTTTGCGAATAAAATATGTTTAAAATAGTGGTCTCGAAAGGACATTGAACATTTGTTCCATATGATTTTTATTCTGAGGCGCTGTGGTGGATATGAAAATAAAAATGTAACCTAGAAAGTATTTACATTGGGTAAACTAGAGGTTTCAGAGTAAATATGGTGTAGACTGTTAGGTCCAGTAAAAATGATCCAAATGAAATGAATAAAACATTTCTTTGATATCAATTTTCATGCACAAGAATTGCACATTTCGTCATTTTACAACTCATCAGTTGTACTCAAGGCCTACATGTTGAAAACTTAAACAATAATTCAAAACATTGAAGAGCAATTACAAGATACAAATAAAATCAAAACGATCAGACAGGATAAAAGGAAGCGTTGGTCATTGATCAATTTAACACCTACCCCGGACTTGTTAATTCAGATAAAAAAAAATCTGTAGTTAAACAAAACTAGCCACGCTTGGGCTCGAAGGAACAACTTAAGCTATTTACATTATTAGTTTTTTAGAAACACAACATATGAAAATCTATTATGTGATCTTGAACTAAACAGCTTTGTTTCCAAAACCTTTGCAAAATTATTTTTAATTTTTATTATCATTTTTGTATTGTAATTTTTTTTTAAATGTTGTATTTAGTAGATTTTTTATACACATGAATTTTAGTTCTATTGTATGAAAAGGTCAAAAATAAGTATTTCATCCTATGAAGATTTTATGTTTATGGAAATTCCATATCCGAACAGAAAGATGATTTATATTGTGGTCACTTCATACAAGAATTATCAAGAAAATTTACCTATTGGTAGTTCTATTATTAGCACAAAAAGTAGCAAGCTGATCTTAGAATTTAATGGGTTACCACCGTAAATTAGATTTATGGATTCTGTTTTGCGTTCTTATTGCTATCGTTCATAATATATATCTCTTATATTAAACAGAATAATTATCTTTGATAAAATATAACACAACTTGAAAATGCTCATCCAATGACCTTGAATTTTTTATTCCGTACATATTAAAGATGTAAATTACTGCAGTTATGACTTGTGACGAAAAATGTAGATAAAAATGCCCATCAGTATGTTTAATATATCATAATATAGTCTGATTAATGACAAAGTATAAGTCATTGAAATTGTGATTTTGGACATATTTACTGCTTTACTTGAGGAAACCATCACATTCCGGGTTGAGATAGCGAGCACTGGTGATTATGACGAAGACAATAAAATAACTGTCGCATTTGTGATTGATAATAACCTCTAATCATGGAAAAACAATTAATACTCATAAAAAATAGTAATTATTTTTCTTGTTTTCTACTATCTAACACCTGATGTTAACAGTAGACCGTGAGAATTTACATGGTGGTCAAGATCAACTAGACAGTCGCATAGCAGGAAATTCCTTAGCCGGTCTTAAACTTTTCCAACCGAACGATGCCTCAGTGCCCATTCCAGCCATTTGTATGCCCCTTATCATCTCCATTGACGTTTGGATACACCTTCTTATTCTAGATTGCAAGAGAAACATTATGGCTACAAAATCAGTAACATTTGGGACCCCAAAACACATGTATGAGTCTAAAGTACCGTGCAGAACAGCCTTGGGGCCACCATTTGTTACTTTTTTGCCCTTAAGGGAAAATGTTTAGGTTGGAAAACTTTACTGATGAGCTGTACAGGAACAGCAACGGTTATTAAAAATGTAGATATTTCACATCCACTGTACTATATATACCTCTACGGGGTAGAAACACATTCTCACCTATTCAGTACAACCTGCCTAAATTACCGTTTGAAAATGCATGAAACATAGTCACTGGACGTTACAATTGGACTACTTATACGACACACTTTATAATTCCCTTAAAATTTCACGGTCAATTGAAGATATTTTAAAAATTCATACTGGCCTCTCAAAGATGCATACTGCCGAGTTCTATTAAACGTAACACCCGTTAATTTTTTCTAGCTTTTAATTGTTTTGTAAATCATTACTACTTTGCTTCGTCCGTTTTTACTACTTTTAATTAAAGGATTGCTTTCCAATGGAAATGTCTCGAATGTTCATGCAAACATTTCCTTTAAACCATATTTCTACTATAACAGACAAAGCAGTATTTTAGCAAAAGTACAAACTGTAGTTTTCGAACATACACTGACGGTAATGAATGTCGTTACCTTCCCATGTTTTATATCAGATATGGTTTCATTGATTGATCCTTACAAGACATACAATGAATATTGTACACAACCTATCTTAAAGTAATCTGTCTAATATCAGACCTTACAAGGACAAGTAAAAAATTTACAAAAACCCTCCTTTTTCCTAGTTGTGAATTGAATTATGCATATTATGTGTAATAAATATTATTGCGTAGCAACACATTTTTTTGTGGAGGCTAGCCGATATGTAGTATTCCATTTTCCAACATTCCATTAAATGTCAAATATATGATGTCAAAAATGACATTGAAAATTTTTAACATTGCATAATCAGGCCTTTGCACTGTAGTTTTTATTGAAATACCATTTATTTAACACGTTCTATATTCAAAGAGATGGAACGGGAAATTAGTTTGGGTCTACGATACCTTACATACAAAATTTCGCTTAAAAAGTTTTTTATTTTTAAATTTCAAAGGAGATAAGCAAACTTATGTCACTACGGGCGTGGTGTAACGGACTTCTGGTACTATTTTTACTATTTAAGGCAATGCAGGATGAAGGAAGCCTTTTTAATTTTATTTTTTACGTGAATTTTCAAGATATTTTGGTAGATAGTTTATGTCGAAGTTCTAAGTTTTGCAAGTTCGGTTTGTTGTTTTCAACTGTTTTATGTTCTTCCTCTAAGATTACTTTTCATACTCTTAATTTGATATGTTCCATTCTCATGACTTTTCTTTTCCTTGGATTTCGGATTTACGGACTTTTCCCACTGTTTTGTTTCTTTTGCCCACGTTTGATGATATAAAATAGTTTCCGCATTTCTATAATTCTAAAATATAGTTTTTCATTTTTAAATTCAGTGCCATTTAGTAAAACTGAAAAATTGGTACCATAGGGTTTTTAAAAATTCCAAAAGACTCGTATTATTCTTCTCCAGCATATCCAATTTATAATAAATAACAATCCAAATACAAGGAATGAACTTAGTATTTCTATTATTTTTTAATTTTGCTAAATACTGGTAATTTCTGTAACAAACCAATGAATAATCATGTCAGACAAGTCTGACGACTGGGTTGGCGAATACCTGGCACATGGAAAACCAAAAACTCAACATTCCATGTAAAATTTTAGAAATATCTATATCAAGCTGGAAAGTCAAGCGTATTGAGAAAAAATTACATTCTAAATAATGAATAGCTTAAATTATACATGTATATTAATTCTGTAGACTTGACAAATCTATAACAAATTCTTCAAATGGCACCATACCTTCTCTTCTGAACATCTACAAAATTTCATAAATTTGAGTTATAACCCGTAGAAAAAGTTGATTACACAAAATAGATACTGCTCATTGGCATTTTTTCAGTATTTAGGAAAATTAGAAAAAAATCATCATGTTACATCATACTTCTTCATGCATAGCTGTAGTATGTTTGTAAGCATTTTGCAAAATTTCCAAGATATGGGTAAGAGGGTATAGGACGATGGACATTTGCGCCACTCGAAAATGGACATAAGAGCCAGTTTTAAAAATGCTCATTTGTGCCAAATTAATTTGACTAAATGTAGTATAAAACATAATGCGGAAATAAAAAAAAAATGATTAAAATAGAAATATACATTTCTTATTGAATATAGTATCAAATTCAAAAACTTAAAACAAATTTATGAAAACTCGTCAACTTTTATAACAGTTTTTCGTCTCTATCGCCTTTGGCTTTTTAGTGTTTTAGGTTTCAGGGTATAAGAGCAGAATAGGATTAATGTTTATTAACATATGTAAAAAAAAAATCAAATTGCATCACACTATTTCATGTACATCTTAAACGTTATGGAAAATTTCTAAGATCTTGTTCAACAGGTGAACGATGAAGGGATTACACAAAATGGGTACCGTCAACACACAATTTTTCAAGTCTCACAATATATAAAATGTGATCTTCCCATGACCTCATATTTTTTCATTAATGTCTTCATTGTGTCCATAAACGTTTTTCAAAGTTCCCAATCCAATAAAATAACAATCCAAAGATACTAATATTAGATATAGTAAATTTATACTATGCTGTATACGACGCATTTCAAGGAGAAGCTCACTAAAACTTATGATTCTATTTTTATCCAAGAGTGAAACAAAGTTTTCTTAATCAAATGTTACATTATTAGTCCTTATTGTGTAAAGATATTGCTTATATCAAACATGTCACAATCACCCACTCTTTCTTATTCAGAAATGAAAGTAGTTTAATAATAGTATGATCTGCGGTATATGGTGCATTTTTCGGTTACCTCTGGTCACTGTATATAGCTGAACGAATTAGACCGGAAGTGAAGACAAATGATGAAACATGGAAACATGTCAGATTGGTTCGACCGAGTTAACTTATTAATAACCAGCGCTTAAACAAACGTATGGACCAAAACGTGTGAAATTTTCAGACAACACATTCATCCTCAATCAATGAAATTCTGTTTTGAATTATGTCTATTGCAGTTGTTTCATGATGACGGCCAAAACATTTTTAGCAATATAGATTACAGATTTGTATTACATTCAACCTCACCAAAAATCTAATCATCTTTTGAATGGCAGATTAAAGTTTCAAGTGCTGAAAGTTCATGTGGTATTTATTTCGCACCATCCAGAAAGTATTCTTATATATCGTATACTCGACAGTAACGAGTTAAATGCAGACACCATAACCTGGATTCGTCGGCATGTTTCTATTTAGAAATGGAAAATTCACAGCATCAGGTTTATCGTCAATATTTCAGTTTCACATTGACGTGTACGTATAAAAAAATATTCGTGTCGTTTTAATTAAGATAAGCAGCTGTTTCGGCATTTATATAGTGGAAGTGACATTAAGGACTGGGATAAAGCTGTTGGTCTCAGTTAAAAAAGAACCCCTCGACCAAACCATCAAACGAAAAGCTGAACACAATTTAACCAAATTGTTATTCCTATAGTCTTTTGAAAACAATTGTCAAGTAAGTGTATGCATTCACGCGTTATAACTATCTACATGTTTAGTAACGATGGGTCTCAGTTTTGTCGTATTATTGTCGTATTATTGTCTTATATAAAAGTATCATAATCATTTTTCATGTTTATTATTTTTACTTTTCCCTGTAGTGGTATCAAAGCACGACAACCATTAACTGTAACTTTAAAAAGAACATCAGTACTTAAATGAAATAAAGAAGAGAGGCACTTAAATACCAAATGTTATATACAATCGTTTTTTATTAAGAAAAATATCCTATGAGACTAATTATCTGGAAAATAAAGTTATCATCTTGTATTGCGTGATGTATTGTTTAACCTTATATGTTTTTGGCACCTTTCATTTCAAATCTTAATGATGTTATTTCCAATGATGGGTTTAAATAATCATTAACATTTAAACTGATTTTGTGGTGTTACTAAATTATAGAATTATTTAAAAATAAAAAAATATTTTCCAAGAAAGCTAATATATTCACTTTAATCTCAGTATGAGATATTATTATTATTCTAGCAGCCGTAAAACACTGACACACATGAATTAGAACAACATATAACAGTCTTTCTATTTTTCCTGGACTTAGTTCTATTTTGTATTTGGCATTAAAATTGATGCCCCCCCCCCCCCCCCAAAAAAAAAAAAAAACAAAAAAAAACACACACACACAAAAAGAAAAACAATAAGAAAATCAAACAAACAATAACAACAATAAAAGAAACAAAAAAAAAAAAAAAATGATAATTGAAAAGTAAACAAATTCTTACCTTCTAAGGACCCATAATGTGTAGAATCTTGCAGATCTGGTGAAACACATTTAGTATCAGATAATAATTATTATAACTACTTATATTTGATGGTACTTCGTCTGGATTTTTTGTGTCAAGAATTAATCCACCATATACATTTTTTAATATTCTGCTGGTTTACTTGAGTCTCTAATGTTATCGATAGCTCACTTTTATGTATTTGCTATTTGCATGGAATAATCTGCATTAATTAGTGTTCTACAATTGTGAAAATTTTTGATAGCAGGCAGTATCTCTATCATTCATAGCTGTGTCATTAGAATAATTTATGCTTTACTTTTTTGGAACTTTGGAAATTTGATCTTCCAAAATTTTGCAATAATATACAAAGTAGATTATTATTTAAGCTTCTTACCTTTTCAGCATAATACGGATTGATGCTAATTTGACGAAATGTGTTCCTACAATTAAAAAATTTCCTAATATTGAATGCTTGTTTCAACGTTGAAAATAGTTGTGCAAAAAAATGTTAAGGATTTGCAAAATGGGACAAAACGCGCAATTGTTTTCCTGTTACAGAAATCATGAAATAATAGGCTGCCATTAAATCTGTAAGTTTCGTTGAAACATTGGAGATGGCTGAAAACGATCGCCATACACTGGCACATATCCATATTAAAATTTCGTGGTGTGAAGTCAGTCTACTTTTTCCGTAATTTGACAAACCACGAGCCATGGTAAAACAGTCTCCTTCCGCAAAGTACCTCTTTCATGCTCTCCATGTAGAATAAACATTTTCTTGGTTCTATTTATTTAATCTTTTCAGTATTTCTATGTCATATGCATCAGGTAAATACACCTTTAAAACAACACTAGTTATTCAGTTATCATGGTTGGTTTTGTTACAGTAGGTCCATATATCATTGTGCAATTATATTTTTATGGACTTCTTTCGCATCCCTCAGGTCAAAGTTCATTGCAGGTCTTGAGCCAAATACATAAGAGTGGCATGTGACTTATAGGTTAAACCGCAATATGCAAGTTGTGTTGCTTGGTAAAAGGAGTTTATAGGCTTTACCCATTGCCTGAAAAAGAGTACATAAGCATTTAACATGTACTTCCTCATGATCTTATCAAGGAAAAATTAAGTGCACATCAAGTGATCTATTGAATCTTCTGGGTTTAAATTATATGTGTTGTAACAGTTTTAAAGCATTTTTCAGTCATAAAAAGTATGCCAATTACAGTTGCTTGAGAAGCGATGACATGATCATGGCCTTACACTTCTTGCTGGACAACATTTTTGTTCGTTTTGGCAATACTGTGCATCGACAGGTCATACAAAATCATGATAGATTGATTGATATTTTTAATAATAATTGCAGGTATCTTGATGAGGTACTTACTGTTGATAACACCGAGTTTCCGAATATGCAAAAAGACATTTATCCTAGAGAGCTACATTTTAACAAAGCTAATAAGAATACTAAATGCTGATCTTTTTTTATATCTTACTATAAATATCGATAATGGAGAGATACGTACTAAAATTTATGATAAGGGATATTCGAAGGACGGGAAAATCGAAACAACTGACAAACTCCGGAGAACAACGAAGACAAGACCAAAACAATACATGCACTACAATTAAAAACTAAAAACATATGAACAACATGGACCCTACCAAAACACCAGGGGTAGACTCAGGTGCTCCGGAAGAGTAAGCAGTCTCTACTTCCTGCAGGATAAAAGGACTATTTTAATTCCAATAACTAACTTCTCCTTTCGTCAAATTAGCATCAATCCTTATCTAAATACCCAGCTTTCAGAAAAGCACTAATCATGAACGGGTTTTACCGTCTTAGTTTCTACTGTTATATCGTGAATAAATGCAAAAGTATCGCTAGTAACCCACAGAAATATGGTATTTACTTACGATATTTTCACAGTTAGGGCTACAAATATGAAATTATGTGCAATTCTGTAAAAATTGCTCTTTCTCTCAATGACTTGAAGACTTTATATTCATACTGGCTTCTCACGAATATTCCGATTTCTATTCAACTCTATGACGAGATAGCATTAAACCCTTTATGGGAGTGTTATTTAAGAGTTAAAATTTCATTAGTAGAGCGACAGTATCCGACCTGCAGCTGAGAGTCTTAGCTAGTTTTACATTTAAAACGAGCACTTTCTGACCCTTATATCTAAATTATGTAGCATCCACTCTAATTTTGCAGTTTTAGCAAGCGGTCACCTTAATTGTAATCATACTGATTTTTATAGTGTGTTTTATACACCAGAGTGTCGGGATAGGTAAGGGGAATGTATAGGTACCCATGAAACCGGTTTAACCCCACCATTGATCAGTGTCTGTACCAAGTCGGACTGTCCTGATTCTGTGTTGTGTTCATGTTTGTGTTTTGTACTCTTTTACCTTATTTTTTGTCCGGTTGGGTTGCTTTGATTGATTGTTATGTCATTGTTGATCTTTCCTGTTATCCATTTTGTTGTTTATTTACATATTTTCCTTGGACTTCGAATTTATGGATTTTACCCTTTGTTTTGTCGCTTAGGAATTTTATTTGCCGATAAATTTCCTCTGTAGCATAACCTTATTATGGTATCAATTCATGCAAGATTCCTAATGATAAAACATACATATTCATGCAATCACTACTATTGAATTAACACATTTGATTTAGTCTTAAGTATCATTGTTTTCCCAATAGTGTACTCAATATATTAAATATTTGATGGAATATAACACGTTGAAATATTGTTAAATAATATCTGAAGACAGTTGTTATTTAGCAATTAACCTTGAATAATAGTACATGTATAATTATTTTATTATTTTGTAGATAAAAAACAAGGTAATAAAGTGTTCGTTTGTACATTACTATTGCATGTCTTATTACTCAAGAATGCATTGGCGTTTAAAAGTAATTTTCAAAATATCAAAATATTACATTTATATCTTCTGAGACTATTTTGGACTTGTATAGGAGATTTTCACGTTGTTTTGAATATCAATAAAGAACACTGAAGCAATAAAAGTAGAAGAGAAACTCTAAAAGTCAAAACTTAAAAGACATTTTCACATGAATAGATATATATATAATCAAATTAACAACTTTCTGTTTTTTTTTTATTAGATCTACGTTAAAGGCACCCATTAAAATTACTTCCTTGCTTTCTGTTATCGTCAATTCAAGCGAGCACCTTCAGGCTCTATCGCCTTTGGCTTTGGTATCTATCCAATACCAGGGAGAGTTTGGTTGTCCATACACTATCGCTAATACAAAATTCTTCCATTTTGGTGATAAGTTTCTTTTATAAATATAGACTGTTTTACATAATCCAAAATACATCCGCCATCTTTATCTGGGTGATCTTTTCTAAAAATATTGTAACGTGGAATTTTGCATTCTTCACTACACGTGTTTGTATCTGAACTCCGAAAAGTTTAAACTGAACATATCAACATACGTATAATTTTTAACAGAAGATTTTTCAATTCGTCAGTCTTAGTTAGTATATGTGTCTTTAAACAAATTGCATTTAAACTTTTTTTGTCAGTTTTAAAACATTAATACTAGTATTGGGAGTTTTTTCAACATTTACATTAATATTTTCTTAACAATAACATGTTGACGCATCAAAATCAGGACATACATTTTAAAGTATGTAAAATGGATTTGAAAGCAAAATATTTTCGACTGTTTGAATTTACATAAAACAATGATATTCTAATTCCATTATACTTAAAGCAATTGTGTCCATAAACATTCTTCAACATTTCTTTCGTTTTTTCAAAATGTTTAAAACTTTGTTGCATACGAATGGTACATTGATTGGTCAAATGAATGCCATCATTTACCAAAAGACGCGAACAATTTGTCCTCATATGAATAGTCCGTTGAAAAATTTCTTCTCCAAACTCAACAAATATATTGTCTATATAAAGTGGTATATATTTTTAATATTAGCCTCAAAGTATTTCTTGTTAGAATCAGAGTGATGTCTGACAAAATAAGCCTTTCCCAATAGCTAATATACCTTGTTTACTTCAGAAGAATTGTTAAATTAGATACGTTGTACAAGGTAGAGAAATAAAAAGTTGCATAGGTATAATTACTAAAAGAGAAATATTCCTGCAAGTCTTTACAATATTTAAGAAAATGTCTGATTCATACCATTTGTAGTGTAGCCAGCTTTATCTCAGTAACAGTAGAGTCATTTCTGCTGTAAGGTAAGTATTAGTGGGTTTAGTAGGGCGCTTGGCAGATCCTGCGATATACCTATCCTTGTGTGAGTTAGTAACAGTAAATAAAAGAGAGGTTATTATTTTAAATCTTTTAAATCAGTTTTCACAAAACGCCTTGCCAATGAACTAATTTTATTGTCGTGAATTATGTTTAAGATTTGAGATAACGAGGACTTAATGGTTTTTAATCTTTGTGAATTTAATTCGAAATAACCGAAATTTTGGGACATCCAATTTCAATGTAACAGTGGTTTTGGACCACTATAGAATTTCAAGTTATCCCAAATTTCGAACTGAGGGAGTGTTCTCAATTTAAATTTCTCTGTTTCCAGGTTTCGTCCTTTGCATGTTTTGATTTCTCATTCGGTTGGTTGCCTGAACATTTAATCGCCAATTTTATCAGGAAAAATAACAGACTGGAAAAATGAATAAAAAGAGTATTTTGTCATATTAGATTCACTCTTTTATCTTTATCTATTGACACGTATTAATTTTGGACGTTGTGTTTTTATATTTCTTTTATTGTAACGTATAAAAGAGAACAAATTTACCTAAGGAGCAATCCGAAAAACGTAATCCATTAGACAGACAAAACCCGGGAAGACAAATGAACAACCACAAGCACAACAAATAAACACTGAAAACCAAAAAACAATGAACAACACGAACTCCTATAAAAACCAGGAGTGAACTCTGGTGCTCCGGAAGGGTAAGCAGTTCCTGATCCGTATATGGCACCCGTCGTGAAGTTCAACAAAGTCAATCCGGTGGTAGTCACAAATCGGTGGAGGTACATGAAATGTTAGGACAGTGGGAACAGGTCCAACATCATCTTAAGATATTGGAACACTGTAACGGTCGATCAATTCGTGATGACGACCGTACAATTTCCTAAGTGATGATATCAACTAATCCCTGATAAAACCCTGGTTAAGAAGCTTTTTTGACAGCAGTAATCTCTTTGTCGGAAGTCATGGTAACTAACGCATGCCCTTGAATATTGGATAAGCTGAGAAAAGTAGACACCATATGCAGGCGATGCTGGTATATTGCTACTCTACGTTTGTCATAAAGTTTTGTAATTGTCTATTTCGAGAAACAAATCCAAATATGAAGCGGACTTTGATGTAGTATCCTTAATTTCAAGTTCACTGGGGTAGATGTAGAAAGTCTTGGAATTTATCGTTGTTTAACGACGACACGTCATCTATATAACGAAAAGTGAAATTAAAGGATTGGGCTATTTTCTTTTTGTTTTCACGTAGAAGCCCTTAAATGAAGTCCGCTTCATATGAGTACAGAAACAGATCGGCGAGGAGAGGAGCACAGTTGGTTTCCATTGTGTTGCATAAGCAACAGTCAGACATTTAACTACGACTTTGTTTAATGATACATTCAGTGTTATTATTTAGATATTTACTATAGTCGATTTATAAACAGTTTCACAAACAAAATAATTAAAAGTGATTGTAAAAGCTGAAGCCTTATACTAAAACAAACGCTCAATAATATTTTAAAATAATAGGTATCACTCATTTAACTGTTTCAAAAAATGAATGATAGCAAATGTTATGGTATCATGAACACTCTCCAATCATTTTCATCGGTTTGTGTATCTGTTACTTTTTTCTTGCAACTAATTAACTGTCCAGTAAAGTATTTCAATGATAAAATTTTTTGATATTTTTATGATAAATATATTTTGAGTTGTGTTTTATCTTCATATTATGTAAGTCATCTTTCGACTCGATCTTGGTTTCTTATTCCATATCGCACTCGTTTGTAGTAATTCTCCATAGACTACTATACTAGTTAAATATTTATGAAATTTATGCCCTTATTATGATAATGTGAAAAATTCCATGTTATTTGTCATTTGATATTCAAAGGAGCAATAGTTCATTCCTATATTACAGATCGGTAGTACGTGCACAGGTTCCTTATAACCTATTTTCGGAACACAAACAAAGGTGTGGGTCATGCCTTTCAGGGGGTGGATGGGAAACGGAAGTGCATATGGTAATCCACAAAATCACACCATCTATATATATTATCTTTATCAATATACATTTTGATATTCACGTAGATGTTCGATTGTTACGTGCTGATCCAAACGACTGTCATTTCCAAATTGCCAACTTTTTGACGTGTGACCACTAAGGATGCGAGAAACAATTGTGTACATGTTATTCGGGACAAACTACTTTGCTATGAAATCTGTCACTTTAGAATTGTGAATTGGGGAAAGACCATTTGATTTTTATCGTGGTTAGGACGAAATTTGAAATAAAAAGGCAGGACAAGGATTATGGCAAAACAAAAAACCAGGATCACTTCAGGTGTGAAAAAATGCAGGACCTGTGTCAATCAAAACATTTTTTTGTTTAAATGAAAAGGAGAAGGAATAGGCAGAATCAAACGTTTTATCCTACCCCCACCCCCTCCCCCCTAAAAATTAAATGTTTGCTCCATTATCCCCCCCCCCCCCCGCCAGCCAGTATGTATGACATTGTCGTTTTATAGGTTGACATTTAACAAGTTTTGTTTGATTATCCATAAATTGTTCTCTTTAATGTAAAAAAAAAAGAATGACGCAGAAGGAAGCAAAATATTATTTTGTCGCAAAAACAAAGCATGATATATTTTCTGATTTATTCCGCTACAAAGACTAGAGATTGTATTTCTATGCTGTGATCGACTCCGTATAACGACTACACAAGTTTATTTTAAATGTTAATAGTTGTTTCTTTATAGGCAATGCAGGTGTATAACAAAAACATCTAGAATTGCTTTCCTTTTAAAATATTTGTGTTTTTTTTCAAGACTGAATTAAAGAAAACCACCTGTCCATGTTTATGTCCGTTATTACAACCTAGATTTTATAACTATTTAGTAATAAATTTATCGGTGTCATTCAGCAAGGTCTTTTTGAAATTTTATAAACCTGTTTTTTTTCTTCATATTTTGTTTTCTTTATTTGTACTGAAATGTTAAAGTTCTTTCATTGTAATTTAATTTTATAATTTACAAATTGAAAATACAAACGATGTATCATGCATGTTCACGTGTGATTTTAGGATTGCTAAAATGTAAATACATAAACCAAATGAATACAACAAATGTTATATTTAATATAAATTTTATTAACAACTTAACAGGTTTTGCTGTTTTTATAAGCACCAGTATCGACAATATACACAATCATAAATAATTAACAACCAAGAATCAAACCTGTTTAAATGTCTGTTTGTTTCATTCAAATATATTATTATGCAGTTCATAAAACAATTTGAAAATTTCAAAAAATATTTGAATGAAAAAACAATGATATAAAAATAAAAATTAACAGATTTGACCAGTTGTTACTAAATAAATAATATGCATTTTATACAAATGGAAAATGAACAATAATGGGAAAATGACATGAACGGGAATGATAGCACTTTCTTTAAAAATAAATGTAAAATGGAATTTTTTTAAATATCACTTGGAATGCAACAATCATTAGACACACAGTTATAAATATTTTTTTGGCAGTGATAAATATTTAAATGCAGTTTACCGTTCATCAGTAAAAAAAATGCTTATAAATAAATAAATAATGAAATGGCTGATGATATGATTAAAACTTATCAATAATAAATAGTCACCCAAAACTGACTTACTTGCTCGAAAAGAACAAACTTGCAACCACATATACACACACACGCACACACTACCAAGCCAACAACCTGGCTACTTTTACCCGTATGGCATACGCCGAAAGACTTTAAGAACCTGTTTATCACAAACATTCACACAATGTCAATGAATCGCAAATAACGGGACTTCAATTTTTTCTCTTTGTATAAAAATAAAATCTGCACATTTGTAAAAACATCTTAAACAAGTAACATCTCTTTGATACGAGTCAAACATAAATCACGTCCTTACATCAATAAATTAAGAGTTTTTGAGACATGTCTTTAAAATGCAAAAGTTTTTTGGTCTGTTACACAAAAGATAATTTTTCAATATTATTTCTCAGTCTGTATCGTACTTGAACTTCTCTGGTTGGTGGTAATATTTCGTGTCCATAGTAGTTAATATCTGGTATCGTGGATTCACCCTCACAAAGTTCCATATCAAATGAATAAATACTCGATAATAAAAACCACTTTGACTGTGTAATTGCGTATTTCTTTCCTGGACATAATGCACCAAATGCAATAATTGGATTCTTCAGTTCTTTGCCATATTTGTAAAATTTGGCATCTACGAATCTGTCGTATTTAAATTCCTGAAATAGTAAATAAAAATTATTGTAATCTTCCTCATTAATAATAAACTACATTGTTTTCATTTTATATTCTTATGTAATTTGAATTTGATTTTATTAACAAAAATTTTCGTCGGAAACGTAGGAGGAAAACGGATCGTGAGAAATTATTCAAAATTTCAAGTGATTGAGTTATAATAAAGCCAATGGAAATTTCCCGTTATGATACGAGTTTGCTCTGTAAATTATTTTCTGACGTAATTAAATAACTTTTTCCTACAGAAATTCCTAAAAGAACAATTCAATAAATCTTGAAATGAAAATTTTAAAAAATTTTCCTAGAAATATATGACAAAAAATTTCTATTAAGCGAAATGTATTTTAATCACGCACCTGTGGGTTTTCGAAAATTTCTGGATCTTTATGGATTGCTGGCGGGTACATTGCCACTTTATCTCCTTTTCGAACAGTGTATGACGGACCGTTGTCCACTTGGAATTCAGTATCCTCCAGCACTGCCCTGACCATGAATACACCGCTTGCTACCCTGAGTGTTTCCTGAACTATGCTATCTGCAAAAATGAATATTTTAGAAATTTATTATTCGTCTTAATACATAACATTTCTTTTTTATGGTAACTCCTGTCATAAGATAAATTGTATCTTTCATTTGTATATTTACTTCATTTAAATAAAAAGTAGTGATTAAACTTTATACAGAAATACAAATTAATTATTATATCGTAAGCTTTTTCGTAGTTAAAATTTCAATTATCACCCAACATAAATAATGTAATAAAAAACACAAGAAACTTGTATAATTTTTTAAAGACAACTTACCAAGTACTTTTAATGAATCAATTTCATCAATGCTGAATACGATTTCATCTTCATCATCATCCATTTCTGCTCGCTTACACCGAATAACATCTTCCACTTCTTTACGGAGAGCTTCCATGGCATTTCTGTGCTCTAACAAATTGTATAGTGTCCAGAATGCCAGTCTGAAGGTATTGTAGTTAACATGGAGATACACTAAATTGTGTCCAATGATATCCTGTTCCGTTTGGTTATGCTGTAGCATAAATTCAGTTGAAAATCTGATATATTCTGAAAGGTCTTCCCTTTCTAACAATTCACTTGAACATGGCTGCTGGCACAATCCTTCCAATGCCTTCAGTGCCTTCGGGAACATTTTTACTGGCATCCCGAGCCACAGAAAGTTGAAATATTTGTGGAAAAGATCGAAATTTTTGTATACGCTTAATGGTTTGAATCTTGGATCGTTGGCATCGCCCTTTCCGAAAATTGTGTAAAACAAAGAAGCAAATAATGTCTGCGAATTGAAAGAGCGAAGTCCACTTGTTTTCCACTCTGATTGTTTACCCAGTTCAGACCCAGTAACATCCTGAAATGTTTCATTGAGGTACGTTGAAAACTGCGACATCCCTTTGTTCAGGTAGGGTCCTCTGACAGTTTTGCCTGCTTCTTTTAACATTTTTCTCGCATTTACCAACTCAAAACTAAACACATTATGATTAACTTGCTTTTGAATGGCATCAAAGTCAAAGTTTCTTTCTCGCACAAACTTTTCATATGCGTGTGGGTCCATTATAACGGTCATGTGTTGATTGAAAAGTCTAATTGTAAAAATGTCGCCGAGTTTCTTCTGCGTAGCATGTAGAAAATTCACGGCATTCTTCGCAAAATCTCCACCATTTCCCCAAAACCAATTGCCACTGGGAATCGGAGGTTCATTTTCTCTCCTGTAAGTATAAAAGATCAAATTAAGTTTATCTTCAAACTTGATAAATTTCTCCAAATCTTCTTATTGAGTACAACAAATACATTATATCTGTCTTGAATAAAAGAACAAGATCATCAAGATTTTATTTTTTTACTTTTAGATTTCAAATAGTAAAATTTGTGTAAAGATTTAAGAAAAATATAATGCTCCTCACCTTCGTCTGAATAAGAATTTAAAGTAAGCGGCCACACACAGAACAGTAAGTATAGCAAGGTATACGGTTAGAGCAACCATTTCTGCTGATATGTATAGAAGTCTTTCTTTTGAAGATGGTTTTATTTCGCTTTTCTACAGCAACTTTTCTTCCTGAAATGAAATAAAGGAATTCATACAATCCGTCCTACATGATTATAATGGATATATGAAAAAACGTGTTAAATATCATTATTTCTATTTACGTATAAATTCGTGTTCATGTAAATAGGATGTTCCCTGCGTAACGTTAAAAATAATTAAACATAAATTTTACTTACTTTAAATAGCAATGCAGTCAAATTAACGACTTTTAAATTACTAAACAATGAACACAAAAGAAAGTGTGTTTATTAGCGACAGGGGATTTCCTCGTTTTTCTATTTTTATCTACAGTCGTGTATTGTTTTAAGACATTTCGTCATTAATTAAATATAGGACTTTCTCATTCATAGAATTTGAATGATATCACAGTTCAGGATTAAAATAAAACGTAGAGATAACGGGAATTTCCCCATTAACGATACAATCATCAATATTTTTTCTGAATGACAGATCTTATCTATATTTCCTGAAAGCTTGCGGATTTATTGAATCATGTAATCGATAATGTTAATAGATGAGCCTCCCACCTACTACCAATAGTAACTTGTCATTCCATTCAAAAAGTCAATTACGGCTTTATTATAAAATTATGTAATATTAAAAAGCGGTACCTCCTATAAAATAAATAGACGTACAAAAAATACACAATCAATAAAATTAAATAATAAGAAAAGTAGGATGATTAACTTTATAAAAACAAAATAACAAGAAAAAAAACAAAGGAGAGAAAAACATATTTCTCTACAAAAAAATCCACAACTTAAATAAATGATCTCTTTTTCAACTATGTAAAATGATACACACCTGTTTAATGTCTAAGTACAAGAAAAATCCTCTTTGATGAAAAATCACAATTAACTAGTTAGTTTAGTTGAAACTCTGTAAATCCCATGTAAAGACACTTTTCTATTAATTTCTTCTGATGCTGACAATATTTCTGAGAGACTTGACCGTTACATGCTATATATACACATGGCTCATATCTAATTGGTTACAAAAGTCCATCCCCATTACGTCAATCATTTTTTCATGAATGAATGTTTTTAGTCCCGCCCTACTACGCGACATACGCTATATCAGTGGTTTAAATGGATATATCATTCGGAAACGTACGTAGTAGAATAGATTATTAAAAAATGCATTCTTTTCTGTAATTGATGGCAAACTTTAGTTAAACTTTACTTATACTCCTTTTAGTTTATTAATTACATTTTTAAGTTTATTTTTTTAAATTAAGCTTTAATAAAAAAAAAAACTAAACTTAAAAATTTAAAAAACTTTAAAATTGCACAAAGGTTGAATGAATTGAATTCTATATCTTTTCTGTATTCTCCTCCTAAATTTTACACTGGCAAAATAGAATAAGAATGACCATAAAACAATTCTACGATCAATAAAATAGGGCCTAGTAAAAAAATAAGTGCTGTTACATCAAGATAAAAAAAAAAGTTTTTTAACATAGAGTCTATGGTAGAGACATTCTGACTTTAACAGTGCTTATTCAAAAGTATATGGTAGGTAGAGTAACTGGAACCACATATTTTTTTCATTTGAGAATTATCTTTGTTATTTATATTAATATTAAGCCAAATAATGTATGGTTATATTAATTGTCAGCTTGAATGATTAAGAAACGGCGAACATTTTTCATTTACAGCAAAGAAGTGATGTTCAGAAACCATAAGCACAGAGGTTTATGTTTGTTGGCTATAACTTAGTTTGATATATTAAAAACTATACTGACTTTCTGACATTAGTGGTTGTATACCGTGAGAAAGTTCCGATTATGTGGCCTGAAATTTTTGCTTCATCAATATATTTCTGATTTTTCATTCAATACGAAGGAATTATGCGTATTCTTCTTATGATACAAAGAAACTTTCTAACAAAACATACGTTTTGTGCATTATTTGTTACATGGAATTGGCTTCTGAACATAGTATATATAATCTTTTTATACTTTAACAGGGGCCAAACTTTGTATCATATAGGAGGGAAAAGTTAGTAAACAATATTACAAAGTCCTGTAAAAATTTTCACACATTGAATAATAAAGATAAGTTTATTTGGATGATGAATACTGAAGATCCCTCATTACTCAAATATATTTGTACATTTATACATGATACTGGGTGGTAGTCATACTTGGTTTGGATTGTATCTGTATGCATGTCTGAGGTGGCATTCCAATTTTGCATAAAATACAGGTAGGATTTTATCCTTTAAGCATAGTCTCTTGGTGTTTTTTGCATTTTTGGAATGTTTCGATATGTGTGCAGATTAAAACCTTGTAATCCTTTACTACACCCTAAAATTGTAGTACATAAGAAACTTTGTCCATTGATATGACATATGCCATTCCTGCATGAAGTACAAGTATGACCTGGTCATTATAGCATTGACTCTTGGTGCTTCATGCAGTTTTGTCACTGTTATGCCATTGGCAATATATATATATATATTTATATATGTATACTGCAAAATTTATGTGTTTACTGGTAATATTACTCACCTTGGTGTGTGTGTACCGTGAGCAGGTTCTGTAAATCATTTTATTTGCTTTTATAAGTGATGTTCATGCATATTGGTACATATTTAATTGTGTTGAAAACTATATGAGTTCTGTGTTGTAGGAGGGAGTTGTCTCCCATTTGTCAATGATTGTGAATGTATAAAATTATATGTGTTCTGTAATATGCCCTCCTGGGGCCCTAATTTGGAAATAAAGTATCTATTATATAGGTGTGACAGATAGATCTTGTTACATATAATGCTGCTCACCTTCGTCTAAATACGAAAAAACTTTTAATTTTCCATATACCGTTCTGTAACCGATTCTAAATGGTATGTGTTTGTCGTGCAGGGATTTTTTCTCATCTAACAGGCATATAATACATATTGTAACATCTGATAGAAACAAAAGAAAAAATGTCAGTCAATAAAGTAAATTTTTAAAATAGGAGAAAGCTAAAAAATATATGTATTGTTATACATTTATCATAAATTTTTTTATCATGTGTTTGTTAACTTGTGATGAAATTGGGTTTTTTTTCTGTTTCGTCATAAGTGATAATATGCATAGCTCGTGTATTTCCTACAGATGCGGAACTCACGTCTATTAACCCTTAAGTGGAAAGATTTTCACCGCATAGTACATGTAAGTATACAAATCTGTAGAGTAGAAAGGCACTACAAAATATTGGAGAATACATTTATATATTTATAGAAAAGGAACTATGACTTTCCCTGACTTATTTCACGAAAAAGGTTATTACATTCTAGAAATAAGAAAAGTTGCGTACAGTTTAGCAAAGCTAATGTCATTGATTAGAAATAAAAGGATATTCGGGGTAAATGTCCTTGTGATAATATACAAGCCTGACACTAAATTCGAGAATTACAATAAGGGGTTAATACCTTGAATCTTCACGGGCACTGGCGGAATGTGTCCACATTGCATAAAAAAGTTATGATAGACACAAACTGTGTGAAAAGAATTTATATTTTCCATAATTCATAAAAAATACACAAATATCACTAACAAAAGCTCATTACTTGGGACAGGAACAGAAAAAATTAGCGGGTTAACCATGTTATCCTAGCTAATAAATCTGAAGAAGTGAATTATTCAGGGTTAGACTGGGGATATGAAATGTAATAAGGTTAGAATAAAATCGCATCCCCCCCCCAAAAAAAAGAAAAAAGAAAAAGATTATGCATTTATTATTTTCACACGACACATCCGGACATTTTTAGAACCGTTTCCAGGAGTGTGTCCTGACCTAGAAACGTTCTGAACAGTTCTAACCTAGAACCATGCATTCTGGATGGTTCTACCCTAGAACCATTCTGGACGGTGTTACTCCAGAACCATTTTTGACAGTCCTATACCCTAGAACCATTTATGACATTTGCGATAGTTATATTAATTTAAAAAACATAGCTTTCTGTAGATACCTTATTATCTCATAGAGTTGAAGTGAAAAATCTTACCGGAAAGACAGGAATTTAGGGTATCTTATAAACATCAATTTTAATTTGATGTTTATAAAATACCATAAATTCCTGTCTTTACCGGTAAGATTTTTGATTTCAACTTTATGAGGTATTATGGTATCTAAAAAGCTAGTTTTTTTTATCAAGAATTTAATGAATTCACCTATTGAAAAATCTTTAAAATCATCATTTCAACGTAGCGGAATAACTAGAAATTGTATCTATTCAAAACAGAAATGTTGGAAGTTTATGAATTTTGAACATAAAATTTATGAGAAATAAAATAATAATATTTGTTGCCATAATTTTCAAACCAATCTTTATCATACCGTAATAGTTTACAGAGTACAAAGTACAATTTCACTCACAATGAAGTGAAAATTAATTTTTACTAATTTAAAACATCAAAATCTGAAGAATTTAAATATTTAATTTGCTGTGATATATTCTAATCTATCTTTTTGAGATAATGTAATAACTCGTATAGAGTCTGTAATTTAAAAAAAAAATCACCTGCATAATCAGGAATTTAAGATAATTTATAAATTTAATACAAGAAATTTATGAGTTCACTTCCAAATCTTATTTAAAAATCATCTTTTCGACATAACAACCGGCTTCATGCATACTTGTTCTAAAATTATTTGTAAATCCTATGTATAGGCAATTCTGACCTAGAACCATTAATCACAGTCCTACATTAGAACCGTTCTGGACGGTTCTATCCCAGAACCATTTATGACAGTTCTACCCTAGAACCATTTTTCGACAGTTCTACACTAGAACCATTTATGACGTTTCTACAACTCAGAACCTTTTATGGCAGGGTTGGTTTTACCATAGAACCGTTCTAGAATAGTTCTAGGACAGTCTTTGCTGACAGAATAATTGGGAGGTTAGAACTGATCTCAACTGTATTTGCAAAAGATTAACAAATAATTAATAAATATTAAAAGTATCGACGAGTTATATATGATCATTTAAAAGAAATTCAATGCGGAATAAATTCTTATTCACCATTCTGAAAATATGAATACATTTTGATTATTAAATGAAAAATAATGAGAAATTAACCATCCTGTATATTTATCCTTGAAAATTATTGAAAGGAAAAATAGACACCCCCTCCCTCCCCCCCCAAAAAATCGGATGTAATGAAATATAAAAAAGTATCACTAAAATAGTTTACGTTTGTTAAAATAATAACTTTCCTTTCAATTTTTATTAAAGCTATAGTAGATATAGGTCAAGTTTTATATATATATATATATATATATATATATATATATATATATCCTTAATGCAGATAAGTGTACATGTAATTGACCTCGAATAGATGAAACTGCAAACATGAAAAAAATAAGAAGGTAATTAAAACAAGCAATGAACCCCCTCCCTCTTCTTTTAGGAAGAGAGAAAAAATGATCGAACAAAATGAACTCCAAATGTATTTTCCCTATAATAACACCGATCATACTAAACCAGGAAGAAATGGAACGAATAGGGATATATTTCTTATCAGAAACTTACAATTAACTTCTAACTAATTCTTTATATATACATTGTTTCTCTGAAGAGGGAAATTTGAATAGATACATGTAGTAGGTTGACTTTGTGATGTACTTTTTGTTATCTTCGAATATCCTTTAACTTTGTACCATATTTTGATGACCAAAATAACCCCTACAGAGAAAGTAAATTCCTTCTCGACACCCGTGGTGTGAATACCCCCCATGAACATATACATATTATATTGATGTATTTGATTGACTGACGAAAAATTCTACCTGTAAATTTCGTAGGTTTTGGGGAAACTTTTGATTAAGGCATTTATGAAAGTCTAAAGATGCATCGGCCGTTTGTTATCATAATATTGATACCCCGATTGATACAAATATATATTTTTCCTAAACCATTTCATTTTTTTTCCAGCAATTTTTTTTATATAACTACATACCAAAATCATTAGAATTCAACCTCACCAGGAGCCCCCAGTCAAACCTCGATCGAAAGTAAACATTGAGCCATATTCAATGTTCTATTGTTGATATTTACTATGTGGAAAACATTCATAAGATGTTTGTGTTCAATTTCTCTTATAACTGACTTATGAAGTAGGACGATACACATGGTATGAGCAATAGAGTCTCCGATCTTTAAACCTTGATTAATCATCTCAAAATCAATTGGTCAATCCTTAAATATGGGGGATGCAAATTGATAGGCTTGATTGCAATGGTGATCGACTGATGAGGATTAAAAATGTATGTTTGCGGGGGATAGTAAGGATTAAATTATCCTTCATTCAAAAAAAAATATGTAATTTTTGTAAACAGTTACTCAGCACGTTTCTTGTGTTAGTATGCATAAATTGATCTCACACGATTGATTGTACTTCCGATATTCTGAGAGGGGTCACTTTGTTTAGTAATTTGCATATCAAGCATTGTTTATGTCATATTTTTAACGCTTTGTTAAATATTTTGTGAATCTAATTTGGGATGAATAAGCAGAAATCGTTTTGATACAGTTCATATGATAGAGGATTGGAACTAAGTCCAACAGAAGGTATATTCCAGATCCAGATCTATACGTGAAATAGTTTAGTGAGTGCAGATTTTATCCTCCGTTTATAATGCATCATCATTGTCATGAAATCTTAATTTGTTTTGCATCTGAATTTGTTAGATAAGAAAAGGAACTTTCCCATAAATAGAAAACGAGGAAAATAAATGGAAATGGTGAGCTGCCAAATGGGGCATAAAACGACATCAATGTACAAAATACACAAACCGAACAAAACCAAATACAAAGTCGTTAAAAAAACCAAACAAAGTAAAAAGTGAAAATACACAAAGTTTCGACCAATATGGCCTTGATCACGAGCATGAAAAAATAAAAAGGTGTTGACTCTTGGAAACCCAGTCTTGTTCACATTGTTCCAATTCGGCTTGTGTACAGCTCACCATTTCCATTTATTTTCATCGTTTTCTATTGTTGTATGAGCGTTTTCGCAACACACTTACTTTTTTGTTCATTTCCTATAAATAGTTTGTAATTTGTTACCTTATACGTATTGGTATACACTATTTTAATCACACCAACACCTAAAGTCCACGTTACTACATGTTAAACGCGGGGATATTTCCTATTAAAAGGGACCATTTCCAGATAAGAATTCAGTATCATACAGAATTCCAATGTAATCGGATTTTGGCGCTTAAACGTCTTAAAATTACATTAAAAGGACCTATATCCAGAACACCCCGATAATTCTCTGATGCATGTATCTGATTTATCATATTTTCCTTGAACTTTTCGAATCAATGTAATACAGTTTTCCCTGGGTGATTTTTGAGAGTCTCTTTTTTGACAAACATATGTTCATGTCGCGGTAAAGTTGTTTTTACACTTAATGTAACACCAAAACGTTTTTAAAACTTTCCTCCGCATGCCAGTTTACTTTTACATACGCAGCTATTTAGTTTGTAGACATCCATGTCAACATTTTAATCAAACAAAAATGTTCATTGAGAAAAAACTCACCTAACCACTCTATTAATATTCTAAATAAAATGTCTGGTAATATAAGACGTAGGTAAAAATAGGGCTTTATTGTTCTATTCTAATTATGTACATAATATTTACATAAATATATTTGTCATTTTATTTTGTGGTGTAACACTTTTTGTAGATTAAAGATATTATACTGTTTTTTTGACAATTAATGTAAACAAATCGACACCCATTCCGATATTTACTTCCATACAAACAAAACGTCTTTATTCATTTAATTTGAAAAAAATATACTTAGTCAATGTACCATACTCAAAGGAAAGGCTAAAACAAATTAAGAAATTAGGTCAGTATGTTAAATAATATAATTTACTAGGGCATCTTATGAATGAAATTTTGTTTAAAGAATACAGGACTTCCTGAAAAATTGCGTCCTTATTTGTATAGACTAACAATCATATAGGGATACATACGTATATCCTTATGAATGAAACGAATTAAGTTTTTTTAATAAGGTAGTTTGTGTAATATATCTTATTCATGAATTTACATATATGGTTATAGGTTAGAACATTAGTCTAAATACATTATGAGTCCCTTTAAATATTAATAATAAAATATACAAAACTGGGTCAAAACAGATGTTATAATATTAACTGCTTATCTTTATTTTTATTACAGGATAGATAAATAGACAGTATAGTAACGTCAGAGAAACATGTAATAGATTATGTAAAATGCTTAATTTCTATGAATAGTGGCGGATTCTTTAAAAAAGTAGGTCATAAATTGTTGTCTTATTTTTCTCCTGGTTTTAAAATTTTTCTTCAGTTTCTTTACGAGATATTTTATATTTAAGTATAAGTTTTAAGATGGCGTCGAAATACTAACAGTGATAGAACTCTATGTCCACTAGCAGAAGCATTCAGTGGTTCCTTTACAATACACCATTACACTATACAAAGTAGTATTTGCGTAGAACATGAAAACACATTTCGAAAAGGGGCAAAATGTTGTAACAAAGATTATATGTAAATATATATTTAGAGGACCATTTCATTACGATTCCTCCTAGCCAGCCTGACTCGCTGATTTTTTTTGGTCTACCCAAATCTTTACCTTCTTATAGCTTTGATGTTGGATGTTATTTAAGTCACATTTTAATTTTGGAGTAAATTAATGCCGACCACTATTGTATTACCTATCTTAACAGCCGCCGGAATTGTAACTTTGGAAGACGAAAAAATATTTAAACTGTGGGCACGCATTACAAAGCAGATTAACATAACTTGTAATGTATTACTTCTCATAAAGTCTGTTCTTAGGCATACTCTCTGGAACTAAGTTAACCACATGCTAGCATACTCTCTGGAGCTAACAACATGCTAGCATACTCTCTGGAACTAACAACATGCTAGCATACTCTCTGGAACTAGCAACATGCTAGCATACTCTCTGGAGCTAACAACATGCTAGCATACTCTCTGGAACTAACAACATGCTAGCATACTCTCTGGAACTAGCAACATGCTAGCATACTCTCTGGAGCTAACAACATGCTAGCATACTCTCTGGAACTAGCAACATGCTAGCAAACTTTCTGGAACTAATAACACGCTACCATACTCTCTGGAACTAACAACATGCTAGCATACTCTCTGGAACTAACAACATGCTATCATACTCTCTATAACTGACAGCATGCTAGCATACTTTCTATAACAACAATATGCTAGCATACTCTCTGTACCTAACATGAGAAGCATCCTATAAGTGATAGTAATCTGATATAGTAAAATTTGACTGATATTACAAGTCGAGTTCGAAACATCGTTTAAAGACTACTATGGATATGCCCAAAATATGGTTAAATTATTATAAAATTATGTCGATTTTCGTCAGTCTGTGATTTCTTTTTCAAAAAATGAAACATACGCCAAACAAAAAATGGTTGGATGTATACGATCATATACTGCTTATTCAAAATACTACATATTGTCCGCCAACCGGTAATGTATTTGGGAAAGAGGAATTGCAACGCTTCCTTTACCCCACTTTTAAATTTTGTAAATTATGTAAAATATATATGCTGATTTCAAAAAATATACAAATAATTTTAAAATCGGACTTATGTTTACATAAATATCAACATATCTGATCGTAACGTCACATATCAATTTCATGCCTTTCTGATTCTCAACACCATATATGGATGGGCTTACTACGATATTAACGGGATCATTGATTTTACACGTATACTATGTTATAACTGAATAGGACTGAAGAGAATGTGATATTGACATACTTATGGGAATATATGTTTTGTCATCATCTTGATTAAACTGCCAATATTAACACGAAATCTTAAAAATCTTAACGGCAAAATGGCGTGAATTAAAAGACAACTATCTGGATGATGTTAAGAATACAAGTAACATGGGTATTGTCAATTGAATGAATATCAATACTAGTATTGTACAGTGCATGTCGTCTGGCTTCCTCATAAAAACAAAGAGATAACGATTGAGCGTGCTTGAATTTAAAATATGAATTAATATTACTACAAAAAGCGGCTAGTATTGTATAATTCAAAGCAAAATATTTTATAAGTATTAGTTTAAATTCTGTTTTTTTTTCATTCTTAAAAATAAATTTTCGCTTAGGTTTTCCACATCATTTACTATAAGCAAATACCCTAAAACTAGCTATCTTGCCCGTCCTTGAAAATGGGCAAAAACACCCTGTAGAAACGTATCAATATTGTGATCAACACAATTCTTAAAAAGCATAGATTGCTGTAACTTGACCTGGTTCCGTTATCAACTGAATCAGAAAGAGCACACAATCAAGCCCTTGAACCTTTGTTAACGCTTTCTTCCCTATCTAACGTATTAGTCGCAATAACAAGTTCCCTTGACGTCATACATACTCTTTATCGCGAATGTATCAAAGAACAAGGTTTACTTGGCTTTTAAAGACTACTCAGTAACAAGGACGTTAGGATGCTACTGCAGATGTGACAAGGAATGTTCGAAGGAAGCAATAAAAGAGCAAATCAAACAAACCCAGATTTGCAAAATGTATAAACCAACTGATACCTACCATTTCAATGAAAAGAGTCGGAAATGAACCATTGTAAATTATACACAGATAAATTGTCAATTTGCGTCATACCGATAGTTCAATATTGTCAACCAAATTATTCTGTAATAACAGCTAGCCATTCAAGGTATTGTCAATGTGGCCAAAAACACGCAACATTTTTGTTAAGGTCTTAACTTTACCCACTTCAAACTATTTAGAATTATTATTTTTGCTAAAAGAAAAACTATAACACTCGTTTTCCGGTAAACCTTGAACAATTACGTCTGTCATTTAAAGTCATTTCCACAAAATTGTTTAAAATAAATAGTAATAGATAAAATCTAAAACTTTCGCCCATTTCTAGCCTTAATTACCAAACGCTCTAAATTAGCGTCGTTTTGAAGTACTGCATATATTTAAAGACCACTAAAATTGACTCCGGAAAATATACTTTAAAGGCTGTCCACCAATATATAAGTAGGGCTACGTAATTAGACATACGTATTTATTTTTATTTAAAAAACCTATTAAGGTTTTTACCAAAAACACATTCAAACGTATGATACGATTTGCTGATATTATCCTCGGGACACAGACTAAAAAGTCGTATATTTTTCCTGTCAGACATCCTTGCACAGAATGTCGTAAAAAACCTAAAAAGTTCCTTTCTACCACTCAACAGGTGATAAGTTGTGTATTACTACGAGTAGGAGTATCTAAATGTGCTTGAGGATGAGTGAGTTGTGGGTAGAAAAAGCTAATAAATTTCTTTCTTTTTCTGAATGTTACATAAGAATGAAGTATTAAAAACAAGCTACGCTATGATATAGAGTTCATATAACCTGAAACTAATTCTTGTACAAACAAGGCACCAGAAGAGGACGTTTAATCAACAAGAGAAGAGAAGCCTTCTGCCCGATATGTACGAAAGCCCAGTAGGATCTACGAAATTCGAAATTCAGTATCCAAAGTTCGAAATTAGAAATCCGAAATTCGATATCTCACATTCGAAATTTAACATCTAGAATAACCAATCAGATTGATTGGTTCATTGTTGCTTATCGTCCGATGGCAAATATTGCATGCTTATTCAGGAGTTCAGTTTATCAAACAATTTAAACAGGGGTGGGATGGGACACCAAGGGAAACAAATTTTGACTGCCACTGTAAATGGAGGATGGTTGGGTAGGGGCGGATAATTTAGCCTTCTGTAGCGGCATTACCCTACTCTTTTTCGAAAACTACAAAAGGGGTCTTTAGCGTGCATGGAGTGTGTGGCATTCTCCAAAGACGTTACCCACTATGGTCTGCGGTCAGGCTTTCCGTATTATGACCTGACAACCCCCCAACGAGAATGTCTCCCTTATCCGCCACCTGAGGACCCGCTAGGAAGCTCTGTAGGTTGAGCTCCTGTGATTCTTCACAGGTGCTTATAGTAACCAATCAGAGAAAAGCTTCTTTAGAAGTTGTGAATAGTGTTTGGCCAATGAAATATCTTTTAACTGTAGTGATAGATAAAAATAGAACATCGGTTCTACTTTCGAATTAGAAACCCGTTTATAAGTCATTGATAAAAAAAAGATAAATATATAGTAGCATAATGTTCTTAGAATAATAATAATAATACATTTTCTAGATTTATGAGTTTTGCTATATAAGGCCACGGTTAAGATGATATGCCACATTGGATAGAAAAAACTGCAACAGTACTAAATTGAACTAAATATATATTTTTTTATATAGCAAAATTTATAAATCTAGAAAATGTAAGATTGTTCTAATAAGAAAATTCTTATATTAGTTAATTCTTAAATTCTACAAAGAAATCAAAGTTGAATCAATGTTCTATTCATAGTACACAGTTATTATCGGAAATTGTAAACACTACATGTATTTAAAATTATACACGAATTTTTTCATCAAACTTGAAAATTCCTTTTATAAACAATAACCGTGGGCTTATATAGCAAAACTCATAAATCTAGAAAATGTCAGATAATACTAAGAACACTCTACTACTAAGTAATTCTTAAAATTTTCAATTAATAACTTGTAAACGAGTTTCTATAAATCGAAAGTAGCCCCAATGTTCTATGTGAAAAGATATTTCATTGGCCATATACTATCCGCAACTTAGAAGCTTTCCTCTGATTGTTGAATTTAAGATCTCGAATCTCGAATTTTTTAAAGATATCGAATGTCGCATTTCAGATTTTGAACTTTGGATATTGAATCGCGATTTCGCATTTCGTATCTCGTATGATCCTTCTTGGCTTTCGTAAATGTCGTTAATGGAGTCTCGGGATGATACCCGGTCCGATATGGATAAGTTCATGTATTAATCTATAAATAATACAGAAGATATCTCCGGTGGGTAAATTCCATCACTTCAAATTGAACTCAAAATCTGACACTAAAAAACACCAAAAGCAAGTGAACAGCACATTCATTGCCGTAAAAATAAGAGCTCATATATAGCGTCGACATAAAACAACTTTAGACCATATTGAAAGAAAGGATGTATCAAAAGGCAACAGAGATAAGAAATCTATATTCATTGGCCGATTTAGAATTTACAACAAAATAAAACAACGACCAAATTACTTCCGTTATACATGTAAATTCACAAGACTGATAGAAAAATAGGAGACTTTGTTTATCAGATTTATCCCATGTGATGTAATTCTATTAAGTTCAGAATTAAAAAGCTTAGAAACAAAAATAACACCCTACTCTTAATAAGAGATATACATAAAAGAAACAAATAATATCACAGAAAAAAACACCTAGCTTACGAACTAAAAAATTAACAAGGTAACGAAAACCAAAGCATTCACACAAAAAGACACCGTAGAAATGAGAAACCAGAGTGAGTTATCTTTTCCTAACCAATGTAGGTAAGGGAGATAATAAATTTGTCTCCCTTTTAGCCTCAGGACAAAAGGGAGAGAATTTAATTATCTCCCTTACCTACATTGGTTAGGAAAAGATAAATCACTCTGGTTTCTCATTAAAATGCGAATTCGTCAGAACGGTAATACAAAGAAGAATAGAAACTAACATGAAACTCAAAGAGAATTAAACCACGACAACACAAAAACTAAAGCCATAGCAATGAGAACTAAAACAATATGATTGCTGGATTATTTTTATTGAAATTCCGAAAGGGAAAGGACTTTAAGATAATGGACATTAATAAGAACTTTATTGACAATTATTAGTTGTAAATATAATTTTAAGTACAACGGTTTGTTTTCATAAATTTTTACCAGTATTAAATTTTATATAAAAATCACTAACTGATTTATTATATCTTACCTTTCGTAACAACAGAGCAGCCGATTCATTGTTGTCGAAGGCCAACATCATTCTGAATGGTCGCCTTATGGTCGGTTTTGTTCCAATACAATAATATTTGAAAACGAATTTTTTTAGAAAGGAAGAATAGCGACAAAAGAATACTGAATCGACATGCTGGTGGTGCTGGTAGGCAAGAATAGAAATTGACCATGTTTTGAATAAAGATTAAATGTGAAAACAGAGTAAGATGAAAAAAAAATATATAACAAATTGATAGCACAAAAGGATTAAAGAAAGCAAAAGTAAGAGCGAGAAAGAATGCACTCATGAAAACCATCATATTATACAATAAAAGAAATTATTTTCAAATATTTCTCGACGCCAAATCCCCATAGATTTATTAAATTTAAAACATACTGTAAAAATGGTTAAATTTTATGGATATGAAGAGGAGTATCTCCTTCATGACTAGCCCTGTTATAGATAGGTTTGTCATTTATCCATTTGTATTTGGGGGAATTTTAATCTGCTTTTCTAGACTTTGGTTAATGTTCCTCGAGAACAGGTAACGAGTCGAAGTTCGACAAGAAATGATTATATATCTCGTGCATCAAAATTTAAATCATAGAAAAGTAGATTTTAAGATATCTTGAGGAACATATTTATCCAACATTCAAGAGTGACAAAGAAAATAAAAACCAGAAAAGAACTCAACTGTTAATAAAAAGTCAGTCTACAGTTCCATGAAAAAATGCAATACATTACGCAAAAAGATCTTCAGACATGAGACACAGAGATAACGTCTGTGATTACTGTTTTATTGATGTAACTAATGACTTAACATATATTAGTTCCAAATCTCCTAATCAATGACTATTTAGTCAAAATGTTTTAAAAGTTCAATTTATTCCAAATATAACTCTAGATACATCTGTGTTCAATTTGACATCTATCTGTCATAATCATTGACGAAACCACTGTTAATCAGACTTGATTGCTAGTTGCATGCAAAGAGACAATCCAAAAGACAAATATAAACATTTAACTGTTCATTTGTTTGAGTAAATTGCTTTAAATAGTTAATTAAAACCATCCTCCACATCTATTGACTAGATCGACATTTTACAGGTTCTTGGAATGCATAGTGATATACCATACCGTAGGAAGAAAAATGGCTTCATGATTGCCTATTTTACCGGATACCTTTAAAATGAATATTGAGTTATTGCATATAATTGCTAATTCTTTAATTAGTAACGTTTAAAAAGTTCAATTCAAATGTCAAGAACAGATTGTTGAGATGCTAAATTACAACGTATATTTTGGGATTTTATAACAAAAGAACAAATAAGGTTTTTCCCCAAATTCAGAAAATGGAATACTACACATAGAAGTGAAAACTGACGCAACAGATGCAAGTAATCAACAGAAAAACACACACATCAATTATAAAATCATTACCAAGTATGCCACAGTTTCCTTGTTTTAATTATATGTGGGTGTCATCGGTTTTTTTTTTTTAAATCCAATTGAAAATAATAGCCGTTAATTGATACTTCAAATTATAAAATACGTCAGTAGATGACTTAAAATGAAGCTGAATTGATTTCATTTATATTTATGTTCATACTACAAAGGTATTAACAAAAGGTAATCAATTATATAAAATTCGGTCCAAAGTATGTCGGTCAAATATGAAAACAAAATGACTTCATAAAGCTATCATTTCAGATGGGAAATATAGAATTGTTTATCTGATACCTATCTTTTAGCATTCCGTCTTTCAACAATTTATCAGATAGTGAACAGTGCTAGAGACCAAAAATGTTCCTAACTGAAATAATTCATACACTTTATGATAAAAAAAACCCCAAACAAAACCATCTAAGGACATATTTTTGAACGAGGGAGAGGTTTATACAATAGGAATGTGTTGCACATAAAAAAGATACAAAAACACATCACGTTACAAAGACAAAGGATAAAATTATTCTTGTAAGTCAAGCGATGCTTTCAGTGATGAAATAACTCCAACCCTAAGGATGTTATACAATAATCCAATCCAGAAACTGTTCCAGTGCAATCGTTTGTCAATACTTAATTCTTTGTTTAACATTGGATCATATGAGAAAAATTCACTTCTTGTATAAAACTACCGAGCTATTTGGAACCAAACTTGGCAACTTTGGTGCTAAGGTTGCCATCTTTCAGAAAACCGTCAAACATGATGGCTGCCACAGCCGAACTTACTTTAATCTTGGAACCTATGTGAAGATTCACAGACAGATCTTCTTGTCAGTGAGCCAGCTGGAACAATCTTAGCAGCAATGTTACAGGAAAGACCGAGATTAGGATGATTTTTTAACGTAAATCAAATATTATCTTAATATTGCCCTACTGTCATATTTTTGTCTTTTATACCATTTTTTGATAAGAATGACCAAGACAAAAATATAATTCAGACTGTTTTATTTCAGAAATAAATACTAAAAAGCATAAAGATAAAATAATGAATACTGAGTAGTGCGTTGGAGTTTCAAAAAAGTTTTAGAAGGAATGCTTGTATGGTACATGCAGTTACTATCTTCTTTTTTTAAGTTTGCTTTTGCACATATATTTTTGTTTGTTTGTTGGTGTGGTACGGTGGGCTCTTTCTGTTATATTCTCTTTCAAATTGTACTTTAATAATTTTTAGGTAAAGCAATGTATTTGACATTTAATAATATCCGGTAGTGGGCTTTATTTAACATATCATTGCTACCGACAAGTAACATGATAATACGAGATATAGTTTTGAAAACAAAACAATGGAGGAAAATAAAAATTGCAGCGTCTAGACTAAAGACTCTAGTTAATTAAATTCTAGAGCCCATTAATTATTGTCCATGCTTAGTTAAGCAAACGTGTTTATATTAAATGAGTTTTTGCGAGTGATTAGGTGTAGTTAAAATCAACACTACAGCACGCGTTAATATCTATTATGTAGAAAAATTAAAATATCAGAAGGGCGGGCTCAAGACACATGTTTTTAAAACCGCTAATTGTCAATTAAAATTAGGTTTTCGCTTGATCAGACACAGAAGTGGTAATATCCTAATAACAATAACAAGCATTGCAAAAACCATCGGTATTTCTACAATTTCGAATAGAATACTCCATTTAAGTTTTCAATTTATGAAAAGATTCAAAGAGGCAAGCAATTTGAAAGTTAATGAGAATTTGATGTTTGTTGTTAATACAAGCAATATCCCATAACAAACATTATTAAATTGACTATAATCTTGGAATAGAATAGTCAATGATCGTAACCTCTTTATTCACTAACAAAGAAGCTCTACGAGCGACGCGGTTGGTCTGGCTTAACTCCTGATGATACATCCTTCCATTTTCCAGCAGTAAACTTATATTTAACCACAGGGATTTGATAAATAATGTTTTGACTTCAATACGTGGTATATTATTAATTTGATTTATATGGATCAAAAGGGAACTTCATAGAAAAGGCCTCTGCTATTTTACGAAATTTCGCCCATCTTATTAGCTCAAAATTTACAATCCTTCCTGTAATTTTCATTTTCTGTTTAATGGTTTCATAACCGGTATTTCTGATACTCAATACCATGGAATTAATCTAACATTCTATTGTTAGTTTTGACTACCTTTTTCAGCCCTATAATTCAAAGATATGGATTGTTAATTTTTATTTTAATGATTTTTGTTCGAAAGGGATTTTGACATAAAATGAATTCCAGAGCATGATATAGGAATATCATTTTTCACATAAAAGCAATATATCTTTGTAAATAAATGTTAGGAAAGTTAGTAGTAAAAAATAATTACTGGTTTTAGATTCCCATCTGTTGACCTAACAAGCAACCTTGCTCGTTTAGACCTTATAAACTTCAGAATAACCGAAAAGATACAATTTTGACTTTAATCTTTCTTTTATAATCTAGATCATTTATTAGATAAATAGTTAGCGGAAAAGTAGGCTTAAATTAAAAGAAGTTCAAGTCTTCCGTATAAAAGGGTTAGAAACCAAAATACAGCAAATGGTAGAACAATTGGTATTTTTAACCTACGCGCACGTTTCCGAAACCTTCGGGCATCGATTCGTCTGGAAACTTAAGGCTACTTCGAAAAAGATCTGCATTTAGGTATTTAATATATGTGTTGGTGTTTATCATAAGTTCAGACAGATTTAAAGGATATGTAAAACTAAAAATAAAATACTATTATAAATAATTGCGCCTTTATCAAACATACGATTTTTCTAAGGCAATGTAGAATTTGGGTCGGTAATCCTGCACGGACATCCCTTTCAGTACAAGGAAAGGCCTTGAATTCTGGGGTAGAGGATAAAACGTTAGTACCTAACCATAAGTAAAAGGAGCATCAAATCTATGTCTCCTCACGATACTACTCAAAATTCAAAATTATATTTTAGTATATTTGTACCTACAACAGGAGTACATGTATAACTTTATCACAGCTAGCTATTAATATATCAAACAGACTTACTCCTAGAATATAAAGTCATACTCAAGGCCGTAAACATTGGAAGCTGGTATAATAATCCGATATGTCATGTATGATGCAAAGCAAATTTAAATGCTAAAAGTTAATCAAAAAGTGATTTTTATTAAATGAAATCAATTCTATTTGAGGTTTTATCGGCTGGAACAACAGCATACTTTCATACAGTTTGAAGACGACACTAATAAACAATAAAATATTAGACGAGCTATATCAGCAAAAAAATCAATATACCAAACAAGTAGGGCCATTTTCAGCTGCATTTATTTCACTTCTAGGGCCATTTTCAAAAAGGTGCCTAAATCCTATCAAAATCTCTGGAGGCATAGCCTGGTATGTGGTTTCTAAAGATTTGCTAATGATAACTAACAAGTAAGTTATACTCAAAATTTTCTACATAACCCAATATAGCTTTGGGAAACAGTTTTAACACAAATTTGTCAAATTAACGCCTTTTAGACAGTTTTTAAACGTGAAAGACACTCAAAACCAAACGAATTTTTGGCTGTAAGTGAGTTTATGTATCTTCTTTCAAAGAAAAGTAGAATGGTTTTAGTTTTGAATGTCTTCCTGGCAATATTCTAAAAAGTGATACAAATTGACCCAAATCGCCTATATACACGACCTTTGCCGGTAGAAAACTTGAATTTACCAATGATTTAAAAGCATTAAATTTTTTGTTTGCTAACATAACAATGCATTGCATACAATCCTTTACGGTAAAAAGTAGGTAAATATCTAATATTAAAAAATCAATGGTTATGAGTGAAACAAATACAGAGGAAAGTTGCCTTAATATATCTGAAAATTCAAAGGACCATATCAATTACTTTGAATCCTGTACAACATTTAGTCACTTTCGAGGCTAAAACATCCATTTTATGCAAGATTATTCAAAGGCATTTTCCTTTATTATTTCCAAACATAATATTACCGTTAATACATATGCTTAGGTTATCAAATCGTTGAATGCTCATTGCTATATCCATGTATATGTCTAATCTGGTGGACTAAAGGTTTTCTTTGTGTATCTGTTTTAATAAAGGCACGACAGTGGTACTTGAAGTAATTTTTTTAAAATCTTCGATTTATTGGAAACATGCATGTCGTTTCAATTATATTTTAGTATATTTGACAAAAAGGCAATAAGTGAGTACTAAATACTGAAAGACATGACACAATCAAATTTTGGTGAAAAGAAGGTAATATAGAAACAGTAGTAAATTTTATAGTAAAACTCTTACACAGGCTACAAGAATTCTACTTGTAAGCAGCGTATTTTTGACTTATGTAGAATTTTTATTGTTCATCATGTTGACACATAGCATATTCTTGCAGTCTATGATATACGTATTTTACCATTTCATGGAAGTGCATTCAGTTGATGAATCAGTTAATAGAAATTCCCGTTATTATATAAGGGAATATGAAAAGGTTTTAGTTGTTTGAAAAACTAAACGGGTAGCAATTTTTAATTGTCGATAGTTTAAAATTTATTGCACCAGCGGATGTGACTTATTTAATAAGTATGATAATAAGATAATGGAAAATTTAGTTCTTGCAGGTGTTATTTCCAAAAGTAAAAGGTATACAAACCACGTGCGAGTAACCACAACACAGATAAGGTATTTAAATGTTTAGTCCCTGCGATGTATATACTTGTATATGGTATTTTGTCTGAACTTCCGATGATTAAGAAGAAAGCGAACTCAATAAAATTCAAATTATACACTTTAAAAGAAGGCTTACAGATTACCTGTGAATCGTGCTTATGAGTTTTAAATTATTTCTTTGATAGCAAATAATTAGCCAGATACTTCAAAGGAAAAATAAATATATGTCTAAAAGTCTGTCAATCAAACATCAATAATCACAAATATTAAATATGACAGGTGTGTGAGTTTGTGGTTACTTATTTACAACCTTAGTATACAGTATAGTATTATAAAATTGTAAGTGTAATAAATAGATGAAAGACCTTGGCGGCAAAAACAGGATTGATTGCGGTAGCCCGTTATAATTATCATTATTCCTTAGCCCTTATAATATACAAATTGCTTATCTTAACTAAAAATTACTACAAGAACGATTCTTTTAAAGACACGAGTGGAACACTCCATTCGTAACCTGTGCGGAAGTTGTAAATTGTAACTGATATAGTTGAAACTGAATTACGTCCGAAATACGAACAACTGAAAAGAAAGTTTGGGGTCATGGTCATAAATATTTATAGCTACTTCAATCTAACATGAAATGTTGACAGTACTCAACAGGAGACTAATGGCACACGGCAAAATATACCCCCTGGACAACAATTATGTCCAAGGAATATATAGGGTAATAAATATACTGTGATGCTTGATAATTTGATATACGTTGAATATATTGCCTACATATATTGTTTTCCCTCCGTGTTCATATCTTGGTATCGTTTCTGAGAAGTCACTTCTTTTATAAATGATCATCCATTGATCAATAAAATTGTGGCAGGCATGAAAGGGCCAGCCTGAGACGGCTACAGTTCCGTTATGGTGTTATATTAAGCGTGTTAAGTTAAAACATGAATTAAACCTGCATTTAAACATGGTACACCATTAAAAGTTGCTTTAAACGTAAGATGACTTTGAACTGCACACATAATCAAATTTTAATGATAACCAAAACATTATTGATTGCTAATTGTACGTCATTACCAAAATGGTTTCCCAAATAATATCTCACCTGTTAGAACGGATTGAAAAAGGAGAAAAAATTCAATTGAAATGCAACATACATTAGTGTCGAGTACAATATAAATGTGAAATTTCATAAATCTGTCCAGCGAAAGAATGCTGAGAAACGACTATGCGGTACTGTTCTACACCTGCACACATACTTTTTTCCTAAATATCATATCTATGACTATACATGAAAATAAATGTTTTACTATATACAGCTTTGTTTTTTTTTATTCCCAAATTTTAATAAGTTAACATTTGTAGCCGTAATACTAATAATGCACCTTGACATTATTGCTGAATAAATAGCCATAAATCACGGTCATCGCATTGTGTATGTATGAGAACCATTCCACCATTTGTTGTAGGTGTTATTCTCGACGTCTTTTTTCGTCTATAAAAATGTTAATTAATTGCCACGGCATTGATGTTTTAATCGTTATTTAGCCGTTTATCGAGACGGAAGTTCTGATAGAAAACCGCTAACGCCTTCAACATATGAGATGTTGAATACATTGTGATGATTTGATGTTGGATACATGCATGACTTTTGTTAAATATGGAAAATCATGGTGATTTAAAATGTTATAGATAGTTTATGATCTGATTTTATATCGATTAATATCTAAAATATTTTTATTCGACACCATCCTATTCATATTCCCATTAGCCATAGTAACATTGCGTTTCGACCACGTGCGATTAGTGTAAATACAATATACATCGTATACATGATGAAATGTATTTATCCAAAATAACTCGCTAAAACTGTGCAACCACTAAAGTGGCGGAGCGAATGTATGTAACTCCAAATATGCCGTGAAAACAGATTGTCTCTGATGAATAAGACATTTCATTAACAAGGAAAAAGAACATGAATTCGACGATTTTGAGCTTGTTTCATTTTCAAAGGAGATTTCCTTTTATACAAAGAAAATGTCATTTCTTCGACAAAGAAATGGCTTGAACTTATACAGTATGTGTATTGTTTGTCGTTTTTTTTTTTGGTGTTCTATAATGTTTCGTTTGCTTGGTATATTGTTTTGTTCTGATTGATTGAATTCACACGATGTATATTAATGACTGTACATAAGACAATTTATTAGAGAGAATGTCAATTAATTTTCTACCTGTTTCAATAGTGGTTTGTTAAACGATTGTTTTCTAGCCACTCCTTAATTTACAGAATATTTAAAGGAATATTTTGGTTTATTATTCCAAAAATTCTTGCTAATTGTTTAATCATTGGGAATACGTGAGGCAGACTAATACGTAACTAATAGATTCTTATACAAGTATGAATTTACCTATAGGTACATATACTCGTTTCAAAGTGAAGACTGAAAAATCTTCAACGAGTTTTTAAAATTCACGTCTTTCCGGAGTGGAGCGCAGCGGAACGAGGGGAAAGTCGCTAAATTTTAAAAACGAGCGCCTATGCCTAGTCAGACTATCATGAGTCCTTTTTGTGTTATTTGTACACTTCATGCTTATTTAAGGGTTGACTGTTTTTTGTCGGTCAGTGAAGAAATAACCACTGTTACGAAGAATACATCGTAGCTGGTTATTCTTAAGTGTGCACGAGGTGCTTTGAAGTATTTAGAATAGGCCTAAGACATTCTAAGAATCAATTACCTGTACAATTACTGAGTTTTAATTACAAACCCTTTTAAGTTTCTGAAGTAGCCTGTGATAGCTTAGTAAGCCAATTTGATGAGACAATAGTTCCAGTGTAGCTTAGTAAGCCCATTTAATGTTAATATAGGTCCACTGTAGATGGTGAGATAACCTGTAATAGCTTCGTAAACCCATTTAATGTGACTATAAGTCCAATGTAGATGGTGAGGTATCCTTGTAATAGCTTAGTAAGCCCATATGATGTGACTATAGGTCCAGTGTAGATGATGAGATAGCCTTTAATAGCTTAGTAAGCTCTTTTGAGATGACTATGTGTCCAGTGTAGCTGGTGAGGTAGCCTGTAATAGTTTAGTAAGCCCATTTAAGGTGACTATATGTCCAGTGTAGCTGGTGGGGTAGCCTGTAATAGCTTTGTAAACCTATTTGATGTGACTATAGGTCCAGTGTGGATGTGAGATAGCCTTTAATAGCTTAGTTGGCCCATTTGATGTGACTATAGGTTCAGTGTAGATGGTGAGATAGCCTGTAATAGCTTAGTTGGCCCATTTAATGTGAGTTTAGGTCCAGTGTAGATGGTGAGATAGCCTGTAATAACTTAGCCCATTTGATGTGATTTTAGGTCCAATGTAGATGGTGGGGTAGCATGAAATATCTTAGTAAGCCCATTGGAGGTGACTATATGTCCAGTCTAGATTGTGAGATACCTATAAAAGCTTAGTTATCTCATTTGATATGAGTTTAGGTCCAGTGTAGATGGTGAGATAGCCTGTAATAGCTTAGTTAGTCCATTTGATGTGATTTTAGGTATAGTGTAGATGGTGATATAGCCTTTAATAGCTTAGTAAGCCCATTTGAGATGACTATATGTCCAGTGTAGCTGGTGAGGTAGCCTGTAATAGCTTAGTAAGCGCGTTTGATGTGACTATAGGTCCAGTGTAGATGGTGAGATAGCCTGTAATTGCTTAGTTAGCCCATTTGATGTGATTTTAGGTATAGTGTAGATGGTGATATAGCCTTTAATAGTTTAGCAAGCCCATTTAAGGTGACTATATGTCCAGTGTAGATGGTTAGATAGCCTGTAAATAGCATAGTAAACCCATCTGATGTGACTATATGTCCAGTATAGATGGTGAGATAGCCTGTAATAGCTTAGTAAGCGCGTTTGATGTGACTATAGGTCCAGTGTAGATGGTGAGATAGCCTGTAATTGCTTAGTTAGCCCATTTCATGTGACTATAAGTCCAGTGTAGATGGTGAGGTATCCTTGTAATAGCTTAGTAAGCCCATTTGATGTGATTATAGGTCCAGTATAGATGGTGAGATAGCCAGTAATAGCTTAGTTAACCCATTTGATGTGACAATAGGTCCAGTGTAGATAGTGAGGTAGCCTGTAATAGGTTAGTTGGCCCATTTGATGTAATTTTAGGTCCAGTGTAGCTGGTGAGGTAGCCTGTAAAAATTTAGTTAGCCCATTTGATGTGACTATATAGGTCCAGTGTTAGAGTTTTATGTTTAGTGATGTTTAGAATAATATGTATTATAATAATGTAATATAATGTAATGAAGAAGAAAAAAACAAAGTAATTAGATAAATTTGGAGGAAGATTACCTCCCACATAAAGAAAAATTGTATTCTGTTGTAAATTCAGGGATTACACAGGGATTAGAGAGTAGGACAATCTTTTTATCTTTTTCTTTTCGGTAGATTCATATAAATAAGTTGGAATTTAAAGATTTCCGTTCCCATCGTATTATTTAAGATGCGTCTTGATATGCAATTGTAAGTGTTCAACGCCTGTCTCTGTTATTCATATTGATAAGTATAACACTTATTGGTCAAAGTATGGTACTTTTGTGCTTCTTAAATACATAGTTTTATCCAAAGTCCCACGTTCATGAAGGACTTGCCCTTTTGAATCGGTTAAACGTTTCGCTATTTTAGAATTGTGTTAGACAGATATAGAACAAATGACACAATTCTGACATAAATACCTATGCAATATTTTTGGACTAAATGCGGGTATATACATTAATCGAAATTAAATTTGGAGTCCTTTATCGTAATGTAATATTTTGGGTTCATATTTTTCTGTTGTTAGTGAATGCTAAAGAAGAACACAATTTCAGGTAGCTTCACGTCATAACTCCGCCCGCAAAGTAGACATCTATTTCCTCTTAAAAATATAGTGTAATTGATGTCACTCAACTTTACACCTGTAATCCAGGTAAATTTAATATCACGAAATAAAAATTTATCAAAAATTTATTGACAAGGATTTGCATAGCTTACAAAGGAGGAAGTTGTATCTTTTATGAAAAACAGTCTGGTCAATGCACAACAACGTCTGTAAATCTGATTGATGTTAACCAAATTGAGTATATCAGTTTACTTTAATCAATTATTATGCGCAGTTTCCAGAAATATTTTGATTATTACGTTAACAGACGTCATACACGTTGATAAATGTAGGCTATCGGTCCTGGATGCTAATAGCTGCACCTACCGGAAGTATAGATAACCAATCTGGATGATAATGTGCAGTGTAGGGGGAAACCATGTTAACAAGTTTCGAGTGTAATATTGTTAATTATTCGATCAGTTGATATCAACAATTATAATACTTTTAAAGATTCGTTGATTAAGACATACATTGTTGTGGTTTCCAACAACAATACTATAGAGAAAGTTTTCCCATACATTCCAAAATTATAAAACAGACAGATTTAATGATTAAATGTTAATATCTAATCCAAAGCCCCTTAAAATAAAACACATGCAATAAGATTTGTTGGTTTTTTTTCGTGTATTATGACTGTTTGTTATGGTTGCTATGTTGTAAAATGGATTACAGAAATATTCAGTCTTTGATGGAAAAAAAAAACATATCAATCCAAAAGTATAACATAATAATATTATTTTAATACCAATTTTAAATTTCATGTAAACAGCATATCGTGCCGAACGTTTAATAATCACTTCGTGTTACATTAAGTTATATACGTTATTTATGAATTAAGAGAATTTCTGACATTTTATTTCGTTATTTTTTAAAAATTAAATTATACACAGATATTTTTTTAGGATCAACGATATTTCTTTATGTCATGCAAACGTTACAACTATTAGTGACGTAATTGCCACTGGATATTGTAAGAATCAGCAGCCGAGGGCAGTCAATAGAAAACACACCGTGTACAAATTTTAAACCACTTTATATATCTAGACCATTGGTTATATTTTGTAGAAGTATATAAAGAAATCTTTTTATTTATTTTTTGTCATTTTCATCATGACATGCTTAATTATATCTGATTCTTTTAATCAGTATTTTGTGTCTGTCATAAAATTTAATGTGCCTTAAGCCTTATTATAATGAAATTATTTCATATCATTTAACAACTTATCCGGGGTATTCCCTAAATAACTATTATCGGGTATTGTTGTCAGCCAGAAGTTATCGTACTATGTCCGAACGACATAAATTCGACAGATATAAAACAATATCCGCTTGATTTATTAAGGCTTATGATATAATATTTGTTTTATCAATACGGGATTATAACTGGGTGTGGTATTTAGTTCAAACTGAGAAGGGTATTTTTCGTTTGTTTTAGCTATATATAGGAAAATCTAATTTTCATAGCCCTTTAATAGATCTAAGTAAATTCTTTAAGTTTAAAAGATTCTTTTAAATAAAATTACTCATTACGGAAACTGTTAGTTTAACTTTAATCTTCAGTAAACACGTATTTTAAATAAGTAACAATAAGCTACATAAATATTTATTGTGGCGGCGATTTACAATACTGATATGCAAACAATGGTTAACAATCGGATAATTCGCTTTTTACCTTGCTTAGTGATTAAACACGACATATATATGTAAATAATGGGTAACCTGGTCATTTTGTAACAGTGAAATCAAATATGCCGCTTGTTAAATTCAATTGTTTTAAAAATTCGATCAAGACATGACGTCACACAATAAGAATGAAAGGAATGCTAAGAATGTATATTAAGTAAATCTGAAGGACGGATTTTTTCCACAATTTACAATTATGTTAAAATGACAAATTAGTGTTCATAAGACAAAAATCATGATGGTGAAATACTTCAACAGAAAATTAAAAAATTACTACATTATGAAATAGTTATTGCTTGATGAAAGCTCAAATCTAAACTAAAGTTTTCTCACCATAATGTATCTGATTTGTTAATGTTGGCTATAATATTTGTAAAGTAAAATAGGGAAAAGGGGTTACATGTACTTTTGGTCAGCTACATTTATTTTCAATTTAAGCTATCCGAAACTCCATGTTTTTTTAAGGGTGTCGTTTTGTTCAAACTAAATATTTAATTAAGTCTTAGTGCCTTTTGTAAAATTCCCTGCTTCCCCATCCTTCGAAAAATTGAAATCGAATTAAGAAAAAAAATCTGCATTTCGAGATCATATTTTCATAAACTCTCAATATACGTGTGATTTGAGTTTATACTCATTGTTTGTATATTTTCACTATATTTTTTAAAATTTTAAGTTCGAGATACATAAAGGAAATATAAAGGAGATACCGAAAATCTCATGTACATCTCCCCATATCTTTTTATTTTTAATATTTTGTTTCTGTCAGAAGTATAGTGTTTGCGCATTGCTGTATAGAATACGGTGAACACACTGGGACCTTGTTAGTGAAAGCATTCGCTACTATTTTGCTTGCTTAAAATCTACATTGGTATATAAAATGTATGTCCTAAATGCACTTTAAAAGTTTAATGATTTTATTACAGGTTTTCAAGAAAATAAATTATCTGTCCTACGACAACTTGACATTTCGTCTGAACTGACCAGGAAAACAAACTAATCATTCCAAATTTACGCCCCCCTTCCCAAGTCAGAATCTTTCGTGTGAATAAAAGCCATTATTAAATAATATGATTAAAACAGCCCTAATACTACCAAAACGGCATGTGTCATACTGGTGACGTCGTCCTGGTCATATAAATCACGTGATCTATATTGCTTTTCGGCCCGATCCAATAATGAAAAAGCCGTATGAGCCCGATAGGGCTAATACAGCCTTTTCACTTCCGGTCGTTTCATTGCCAGTCCGTATTGGAAATATTGGCCCTACGGGTCTCGAGGCCAATACAGCAAACCTTGAATCTATAACAGTGCCAATACAGAAACAGCCAGTTAATAACTCTATAGGAATAACTAACTCGTTTCATATATTTAAATAATAAGTGTCATACTGTGTTTTATAAATATCCTGAATTTCCGATATTCTGTCTGGTAAAAAAAATTTGACCTCTATTTTTTTTTAAAATTTATGAGTGAAATAAAATGTTCTTCACACCATATGTGCATTGCACTTACAGCCAACAAATTTGATTCAAGGTAATTGGAGGTACATTCACTTCCTCGTTACGTCCTTTGGGTATCTGCACTAAATAGAGCGTGACAGCTAAAGATTTACTAGGTAGGTGTTACCTAAAATGAACGATAGTCCTACGGAGAAATGATGGACTCCATTTTTGTCGATGATTTGGTGTCTTGTACAATTCATAGATACTGCATAATCACCCTGCTTTTAAAAATTTAAAAGAAAAGATTGCGAACAAAAAGATATCTAAAAATTCATTTAATGGCTCAAACAAATGAAGCGGAAGCCATGATAACTTACCTAAAGTCCTACAAGAATAATGGCAGTTTTCACAAAAATGCAACATCTTTAAAATTTGAAATTGCTCCGCAAGGTGAAATATTAACGCCAAATAAAACTTTGTCCATAGATTTCCTAATTTGTAGAAGTTTAAGAATTAGAGACATCAAAGATCTCTGACAATGATCCATAAAATTTTATTTAAAATTTAAATCATGTGTCAAAGTATATTCTCATTAACTTCACAAATAGCCCCGTTGGAAGGGTTTCTTTTTTTAGTACAAGAGAAAAACGGCAGCAACGAACATTTTTAATCATTATAACAAAGCAAGTACATGTATACTACATATGTGATTTGGAGCCTGACATCTCTGGTTATATGCAACTGACGAAATTAAATAAACCAACAACCAAAAAAAAAAGAAAAAAAAAACCGAAGGAGTACCCAAATCGCCAGTCCCTTCAACAGGTATGTTACATTTGGAAGAATACAAGTTTTTAGTACTCTCCAACACATTTATTCAAGTTTTTCCTGTGAGGTTGAAAAAATAAGAATGTGTGAGCCGTTTGGGTACCATGGACGATTTGGGTTGCCCGATGTTACGTGTTTTAAGAATGAGAAATATAATCATTTAGTCGGTGGAAGCAGATCCCTCATTATATTACCACTTCAGCCATAAAAAATGATATTAAAAAATCAACAAATATTTGATTCTAAATCAATCATAGCACTGTCCTTAGATGGTTTTTGTTTCAACGCTTTCCGATTGTTTCGGTATTTGAATCTGATCCACATTGTAAGATTTCCACATTCTGATCTTGAGCACTGCTGATGAAACAAACTGATAAAAATTTCATAAACAGTTCATCAAAATCGGTATCGGAGAATATTGATTTTATTCATACATTTAACTTTGTAACTTAGGAAATTAAATACGATGAAGAATATATATCATATCAAAACATTTTTTTCTTATCGTATCGTTATCTGATGCTTTCTTTTGAACAGAAACCAAGATAATGTAGTGATGTAATGCAGCCTTTGGGATTCTGTGAAAAAAATAAAACAAAGCGAACATTATTATTTAATTTAGACACATTCTAACTTGTGGACGGTCACATGATTATACAGCGAAAAATATTGGATGAAAATATATATTCAGCTATATGCCAAGCTTTCTCTTTATATTTTCATATCATTGGTAAGTTCACAATAATATTAAGACCACTATTAATCGTACGTCTGATTTAGTGGAATGTTAGGCAATGACGTCATATAGTTACTAGAATCGTAGTCGTACGATCTTCTGTGAAACGAATCGCCACAATACTCTGAAGCGGAAGGTATTTAAATTTCTAATTAGGCGAGGCAAATGCTAAAAAAGAATTTAAAAAAATGCATTTTAAAAATCATTAAATAAAACCATAAGACAGATATATATAGGAAAACACTTTTAAATCAACACTTCTGTTACACATCTTTCTGGTGTGAAAATTATCACATCACTGAATAATATAACTGATTTGAAATTGTTTTTGGAGAGGGAACATAATAAAATATATATGAAACATCAGTAAAAAATATATAAATAAAGTACCTTTGATTCTCAAGTCATTATTAGTTATAGAATTTACCTATATTCATACACTTCTAATTTTTTACAAATGTTTCCTTTTCTGTTTGTTATTCACAATTCCCTGCTGGCGAAACCAGGTTCCTTAGCATGTCAACTGTTCTCGTTTTTCGACAATCACCATGAAATTGATACTTAAATGTTATCATTATAAAACTAGTAAATATTCTATGATACTAATTTCGATGCAAAAGATGTGCAAATTTCGTCGATTTACAACCAATCCGTTATGAGCCGAAACAATAACACAGAATTGCTGAAGGTAAAACTTAAATGTCATAGAGACTATCTAAGGACAGAGCTATGTACTAGGGATATACTTAGTTTTCACAAAATTTACCAATTATTAACACTACATTTAAGCTAGTATCGAAACACTAACATCTGAGCTCGTGGTACCCTGGAGAACTAGAGTGCACTAGCAGAGGCATTGACTCAGCGCTGATAAATAGTTAGTTCTGTCCTTTGGTGGTTTTTTGTCATTTTATCATTTTTATCTTCTCTACAAGGATTTGAAATATCGATAATGAATAAAATGATATATCCACATTTTCGGCCTTACAGATGCTGATGAAAAGTAAATTGTTTGGATGTGCACGTAATGTATGAACATCGGTATCAAAGAAGACTTATCTTTTGTAGGAAATATGAAGCCGTCGGAAACTTTTGTAAAATGGTTTGACAAACGAAAGGTTTGCAGCACAAATACTTAATAATATTTTTTATTTTAAATGTACTATAGTATTATTGCGTAAGGTTTTCCATATTGGCTTAGTTTTTGGTCCGAGACTAGCCATATTGGACTGACAATATGGCTAGCCGAGGAATAATAACTACGCCAATATGGAAAACCTTGCTCAATTATACCTTTATTGACTAACAAGTCCAATATGTCATATTGACAAGTCCAGTTTGACCCTCTATTGACTAACCAGTCCAATATGTAATATTGACTAGTCCAGTTTGACCCTTTATTGACTAACCAGTCCAATATGTCATATTGACTAACCAGTCCAATATGTCATATTGACTAGTCCAGTTTGACCATTTATTGACTAACCAGTCCAATATGTAATATTGACTAGTCCAGTTTGACCCTTTATTGACTAACCAGTCCAATATGTCATATTGACTAGTCCAATATGGAATATTGGACAGGTATGTGTCGTACTTGCTTAGTTTGACATTTTGTATTGCATTAACAGGTTTTATCATATTTAGGCTTATATTCTATTGTTAGTCAATACAGAATTATATTGTAACATTTTCACCAATATTAGTTTTCTAGAGTATGTCGAACATACAGTAACACTGTTTTCCTGTTTAGTTGTAGTTAAAGAAAGATTTATGTTCTTGGCAGAGTATTTGAAGTATGATCAGTGTGATAATCTTAGAGAAATAAAAGAATCACCAATTTAATCAAATATATCACTTTCATGTTGTCTATTAAGATGATTATATTGTGGGTGTAACATCTCAGAATATACATATGCCGTATTGCAATGGCAGGATATGACTATTACTAAGAATTAGAAACAGATCGCCCAACCCTTGTGTAAACTATTTTTCCTATTAATAATTGATATTTGAAACAATACACGTGATTTAAGAATAACCAAGTCATGAACAACTTGCGTTATATCTAGATTTGTTTTCACGGGTCACGTAAAAAAATGTGTAAAATTAAAATGTGTTTCTTTTTTTAGAAAATCAATTACTCTAAATTAAAATCGATGAAATCAAATATTGAAGTGTTTCAATTAGTCTACTCTAAAAAGGGAGAAAAATGATGAAATCATTACTAAATATCTTGAATTGTTTCTCAGGTGGGAGGGGAACAATGTTTAATTAATCATGCACATGAATGAAGTTAAAAATGTTCAAGGCTATTTATTCGTTATACTTCCGTTGTCCAACTAAAGAAATGTTTAAAACACGTAATTGCCAACGACTAGTCACGGTTAAATGTTAAAAATAAGAATAATGAACATGCAAAAAAAAAACAAACATAAAAATCACCATAATAATGAAAATATTGACAATTCATAAGGTTTTCATAATGATTCATTAATCCTAGCGGGGGGATAGGGGTCTGTGACATGTACCTGAGCAGTTTCATACATCTCTATAGCAGTACTAATAATCCATTGAGTGCACTACCAGAAAAATGGAAACTTCAATAAAATATTATATTTAAGATATAAGATATTATTTATTATAATAAATGAGCATTTGCGTGCTCAAGATGATATGACTTTTTAACGATATATGTTTATTAGTTACAAATTTGACTTGTTTTGTTTACTCAGTATAATGAAAAAAGGAAATATTTGTTTCTTTACATATTTGTTACACAAAATAAGGCCTTGACTTTTATTATGTTAAGTATCTTATTCCGTTGCTCCACTGAACTACAAAACACTTCATACAAATACGTTACAAACAATTGTTACTGACAAACATCGGATGTATGACACTATCAGAAATTTAAGTCATAAAATGGCTTACGTCGTAGAGCAGCTTTCGTCACGATTTAAAGAATGCGAAATTGACCATTTTAGGCGATATTTTGTTACAAGTAAATGACTGTCCTGTAATTAATATATTTTGGATAACTTGAAAAAAGTGCCATCTGTAAAAATTCCATTGAGCAAAAGCTCAGTCGAAGTGGTTCTTCTTACGCACGCAATTTGATATCCTGATTTTTAGCACTAAGGCAATACTAATTTCGATAGATCGGGCTAGCCGTGATTCAGCTTATTTTGCATCGATATTCTTCTTATTTTAAGGCAAATGTAGTAAATCTCCCACTTATCAATAAACGTCGACTTTACCCGGATTTTTATTGTTTTCGGCCAATTCTTTTGGTTAAAAGAGCGCACCTGGTAAAGGTTAGTCGTAAAATATCGCAATTTTCATGAGCAAACATTTGGTATACGAGTTATATAATTGTATCTGTATCAATTATGAAATGAAATTTATTAGCTTCTACGATTTACATTTATTGAAAGTTCAAAATTTTATTTATGTGGTATATAATTAAACGGCAGTAGTCATTTATAAATATTAGTCTTGCAGCCTCCGGTCTTAAACAGGAACGTGCATATTCCGTTTATATACATCAGTTCTCTTGTATAGACCTTTTACAGTAGAATCTCAGTAGCTCGAACTGGGATCTATCGAACACCATGGATTTCTCGACCCTTTTAAAAAGTCCGGTCATTTTTTCCCTTATGTCTATGTAAATTAACCCTCGAATTTTCGAACACCGACTTCTCAAATTATCGAACTAACTTTCTGGTCCATAAAACAGCAATATAAGGTAATATACTCTCAATAACTCGAAAACCATTTTTTTAATTGGCGTACGTGACAAATATCAATAATAGTAAAAAACCAGATGTCAGATCTTAGAAATATATAGATTGGTTATGGGAACAAAATATCAAACTTTGTGGCCTTTGCCTCAGTATTGTTATATAATACTAACGCGTTGGTGGAATAGAGCTTAAGTAGCCATTATAAAGAATAAAAGTGAATGTAATATTATAATCTCAGCAATTTTTATGTTTTCTTGAGCTGAGAAAATGGGCAAATGAAATATTTAATCTCGATACTAATGGTATACTAATGGTATTATATGAACAAACAGCGTAGGAAACTTAAATCCTTAAAGTGAAATTTTACATTTAACATCTCTTTCGCAGAACATAATGATGTATAAAACAAAATAAGAAAGTATCAACTGTCATGATATTATGGCCAAATAACATTGAACTTATGGATAAAAAAAATTGTAATGCTTTTGTTAATCTAATATGTTATCTATATGAATTTTTTATTACCAGTTCCTATTTTTTAAACAAAAATCTAATTAATTTCTCTATGTGACATTCTCTTGATGAATTCAGTAAATTTGAAGGGAAATTGTTTAAATAAAATGTCACTGTAAAGAGGCCAGCATTAGGTCTCATTTTGTGAAAGAAATCAAAAGAGCGCCGAGTATTCTTGCATGATTGTCTAAATCCTATATTCAACACTCATCAAAAGGAGCCATTTATGATACAAAAGATGTGCATTTTAGCAAAGCAGGGGTACAACATTCCGAATACCAAAAATGATCACTAAGCCGTGGTTGGGTTAAACCAAAACCTCCATCTATATATCCTGAGTCACTGATGTATAAAACACACTATAAAAGACAATACATACAGATTATACAACGATGACCAGTTAATTATAAAATTTATCAACTCAGATATTTAAATTTTCATTTTTGAACTGCGAGACTTGTAAAACTCCGAGGTCTCCCGAACGTTTTTTTTTTTGCGGTAAATTTCACGAGCATTCTCATCACTTTGTCTTTTCAATGGATTTCGAATTTACGGACTTTTCCCACTGTTTTGTCGCTTAGGTATTCTTTTGTCGATATTTAATTAGAGTTCTGCTCCTCTTCGCCTCGCCGTCTTCCATTTAATTAGAGTTCTGCTGGATTTGCAGGATTTTTTTAAAATACAGTGGGCTTAATCAAAATACTGATGGTTGCAAATAAGGACTATGACAGAGATGGTCAAAAAGAAAGAATTTGGCAGTTGAAACACTTTCAGATTTATGCAAGGTCTATAAAAAATGATTTGTTTCTTTCAAACCTTTCTTATTTGAATTACTTCAAAATTTAGAAAATGAAATTTTCAGTCACGAATTGAATATATATATGCCAATTACAATAAACGTTCGTCCTGATCAGCAAAGACATCAATAAAATCTTGAATAAGATGATAATTCATGACACATGCTTATATAAAATTATCGACTTTTCGTTTGGAAATATCATTACTTTAATGAACGTAAAACCTTTGTGAGATGAAATAAAGGGTAGTATAGACTCCTGCATGTATCGCCTTTTTGAAATGTTTGTGTATCATATTGGGAAAACATTCAGACAAGAATTTGAAATACAAACAGTCAATATGCAACTATGTACAATTTATCAACTATGCAAATGTCTACATTCACACATACAGGTAGCAATGCAGCTCAACAAGGAAAAACAATATATTTATTGATGTATACGTCATATTATTTACAATTCTATTATGCAAACATCCTTAAAAAAGACTTTAAAATGTCAGATTGCGTTCTTGGAAAATGTTGCTCATACATAGTGTCAGTTGTGACTGAAATTTATGTAATTTTTATTGAATTGTTTTGAGAATTATTTATACAATACCTGTAGAGACTATTGATATTCATATTGCATTTAAAATCTGTTACTTTCCATAAAAAGGTTGCATTTCTCATTTTTGTAATTTATAACTTTCTAATGAGAACTGAAAATGAATTTCGATTATCTTATCTACACTTGTGAATTGAAAGCAACTACTGACACACCCATTTGTGTTTCATGTTAAGACTTACAACAGAGTGGAAAACTGGAAGAGACTTCTGACACACCCACCTATGATTCATGCTAAGACTAACAGCAGAGTGGAAAGCTAATAGAGAATACTGATTCACCCAATATGCTTCATGTTAAGACTTACAGCAGAGTGAAAAGCTGGAAGAGACTACTGATTCACCCAATAATGCTTCATGTTAAGACTTACAGCAGAGTGGAAAACTGGAAGAGACTACTGACACATCCCCGTATGCTTCATGTTAAGACTTACAGCAGAGTGGAAAGCTGGAAGAGACTACTGATTCACCCAATAATGCTTCATGTTAAGACTTACAACATAGAAGAAAACTGGAAGAGACTAATGACACATCCCTTTATGCTTCATGTTAAGACTTACAGCAGAGTGGAAAGCTGAGACTACTGACACATCACCGTATGCTTCATCTTAAGACTTAGAACAGAGAAGAAAACTGGAAGAGACTACTGACGCATCCCCGTATGCTTCATGTTAAGACTTACAACAGAGAAGAAAACCGGAAGAGACTACTGACACATCCCCGTATGCTTCATGTTAAGACTTACAGCAGATTGGAAAGCTGGAAGAGACTACTGATTCTCCCAATTATTCTTTATGTTAAGACTTACAACAGAGAAGAAAACTGGAAGAGACTACTAACACATCTCCGTATGCATCATGTTTAGACTTACAAAAGAGTGGTAACAGTTTAACTAACAGTATCAGTAGTCTCTTGAACGTCTTTGTTGTTGAAGGCCAAATGACGAACTTTTGTTTACTTTTCGAAATTTTTGTCCCATCATTTCTATTTCTGGTGTGCATGACTTTTCGCTGTACTTTAGTGTACACTATTCACACTTTTAAAACTAATAAAAGTTCTAATTCACAACTAAGCATTATGGACAGTAATAGTATGAATCGATGTTGTAAGATAATTTATATCATGATGCTATAAATTATAGCCAGATATCCTGCATTTATCATAATTTATCTTTGCACAAGGTGAAATTCCAGAAAGACCCCCCCCCCCCACCCACTTCTAAATTATCAGAACTTATTATTTGCACTTTCCAGAGTATCATAATATAAATTGGGTATAACCTATGGGGTGAACGTGAGGGGTATATCCAATACGTTATAATCTGGTGTGGGTGATACGGCTTTCATAACTTTAAATACGAAGGGTTGTGGATCGAATGGACTGCGATCTTTACTGGCAAAGACAGTCGAAATTAGTTGTTCTCTTGGGTTTTTGAGCTTCCCTCCACTCATTAAAAATAAAAAACATACAAACCAAAACATAATTTTTAATGTACAATTTCAAATAAATAAAGCGTTAGAATTATTCGATCGTCACAAAAATGTTTCGCATAATGGAAACTTTCTCTTCTCAGTAGGAGAGCTGTACTTGAAGAAGTGATTTGTCTGTATAAAAATAACAGAGAGCCTATAAGAGTTAGCAATACAACGCATTGAAACAAACCAATCTAAGGGTACAAAAAATTGATCAGAACTTTCTTTTTCTTAAATTGGATTTTTTTTTAGAAAGAAGTATTTCCTTAAGAACTCTGCCCTTAAATATTCATTTGTTATTTCTACTTTACAGCGTTTGAGTTACTGTTTCGGCTTTTATCGGTTTATTCATTTCACGATATATTTAAATATTCATATACAGTTCATAGAAATGAGTATCACAGATTGTTTATTGGTTGGTTATTCCCCCCTATCAGACAAGATTGCAGTTACTTTCCCTCCCACCTTTAAAAAGTTTGTTTACGCCGAATTTCTAGCAGATTAACGTAAAATTGAACAGTTTTTTTTTTGATTGATTGTTTGCGTAATGTTCGGTAGCAAATAGCTGAAGCGTATTCTGAACGTGAACAAATTTATTAATTAATAATAAGGTAGACGTTTGAATGGAGGTCGATCGAGACTATAAGGACGGGAAATTTTAGTCCGAAATTTTTGTGAGGTCAAACCTTTCTCAATATGAAATTATTTTTTGGCACAAATCGCTTCGCATACGTGACGAAAATTTAAGCATAGGAACTTTCAATACTTTTATTCCCCATGCCAGCAAAAAATAATAATAATAATTTTTAAAAAAAATTTTGGCGTGATATACGTTTTGGGATTGCGGAACGTGTTAAGTACGTGAGAGGTCACGAGGTTGTCCTCAAAGAGTGTTGGTTGTCGCTATAGTGTACTTATTGGGGTATCTATTCTGACTGGACTTGGCTTTTTCTCTACACTTACCAATAGCTAAACGATTCATCCTTTTTATATTAAGAATTTATCAAGTTTAGCTAGATATATAACTATATGTAGGTATGAATTACCACATTTTCCCACGATTAAAAGCCTAGTGCTTTAAAGGCATTTTTGTGACGATCTTTTCTTACAGCCCTTTCCAAGTGACAAAAATAATGTATTTTTCGGTATTTCCCAGTAATACCAAGCCCAAGATTAATGTCTTGAATTTTGTACTATCCTGAGTATTTCAATCATAGTATTACACGACCTACCTTTTGACCCACTTTATTGTGTAATATTCATGTGAGTTGTTATACGATTGTCTTGGAAATAATCGAAGTAGTTCTTCACGACGCGGCAAGAAGGAATAGTCACCGATAGAAATTGCCTTTTCATCGTTGCTATTTGGAACCTGGGTAATACAACACCAGATATGTAATTAATCTATCTGGTATAACGACACAAATAACATGACACAGGACACGAGCTTATTATTATACAGAAAGCCTGGCGAAACGTTAAATGTAAAGGTGTTCGCGATTAAGACCCCCTTAGTTATTTCTAACAAATTCTTTTGACTTGTCAATTAATAATCTTAATCACTTAGAGAAAGTTCCAGTTGTTTATACTATCGTTAAAACAAATGTAGATAAGATCTACTACAGGATACTATATGCCCATATATGGAATATGTGAAAATTGTCACGCCTCTTATATGGTAGGCGGAGTCTTTATAAACCCATTCAAAATATTTTACTACTATTGTATACATTGTATAGTCAATGAATAAACAGTCCAGAAAATTAAAATTACTTGAAATGTTTGTCACCGTAAACATTCCTATCTGATATTAGGAAATAGCCCGGAACTGACCATTCTAACATTTCATTGGCTACAAATGCGGATATATACATTTCATTTTCTCCGTTAATGTTACATAATATTTTAATTGTTACAAGGATTGGAGTGTTCAAGTGTTTCCTAAAGTTAATATAAAATAACTTACAGTCGTAAAGAATTTTTTTGCACGTCAGTTGTAAGTTTCGACACTATTTGTCTTTTAACATCATCCTAATATATAAGTAAAATATATCGTCTTTTCACAATTTACCGAACGCTGAGGTTTTTTGTTTGTTTTCATGCTATTTCTTTTCCAACCAGATTTTATTGTCGAAGATAATCATTGTATTATTAGTAGTGTGCAGATATCAGCTAATATATCTATCCCCGATTATTAAGGTAAAACATTATCACCTGTTCAAAGAAAACAAAAATGCAATATCTTCTTCCTTAATTGACACTAATTTTACTCTTTGTTTCACGCCAAGGACAGTATCTTTGGTACAAAATGTTGTGTTATTGTTTAACTTTGTAAGTATACGTCTTGAAATTTAAAATTTTTTTCTCAGAATAGTAGTTTTTTGTAAATTAATAGTATTGACACATTCGTAAAAAAGTATCGGCTTACTCTCGAGCAAAGTAATGTCCAAATATATAAACTCAATTCTACGTTGTCATTTTGAAGTGGTTACTAGGATAATCAACAATGGGTTTTTGATCAACAATTTTTAGGCAGTCAACCAACATTTACCAGTACCAACATAGTCTGTGTATGACATCCTTATTATGTTATTATCCTGATCTGTCTGTCTATGCCTTCGCCCGTCCGTAACACTTTTCCTGTGATCTACACTCCGGTCAGATTTTTAACTAAATGCATTTTATATCTTTACTCAATGATATTTTAGAATTTTGAATTTCGTAAAATTTGTGACATGAACTCCTATTTCTTTTTTCAATTTATATACTATATTTCTTCATACACTATATGTCTATGCGCAGCCAGGTTTTAAAATTTTGATTTTCCAAAACTGAGACCATGGGGAGGGAGTGTTTCGAAATTCTCGAATTTCAGCTTGTGACAGTCATTGTCACACACTATATGTAGATACACAATAAGGTCTTAGAATTTTGATTTTCAAAATTTGGGGCACACAGTTATCGATAGCATAACTATCATGATAAATCTCTTTTCTTAGAAGAAATAGTGGATAAGAAAATGAAAGATAAGATGATTTTATTTAAATTCACATTCAAACATATTGTGAAAGTAGTGCGGTATTTGATACACAAAGAAAGCAGTATAAGGGAAGTGCGGGTGCGGTATCTGATACACCAAGAAAGCAGTATAAGGGAAATGCGGGTACAGCTGGTGTTTAAGACTTCCCCGTCTAATAATCTTTATTTCAGATGTAAATGTAACCTAATGTTACTACCGAGATAAAGGAAATGCTACTAAACAATTGTTTATGGATAATATGATATTATCAAATTTCACTAATTCCATCGTAAATTGTTTGACCGTTACAGTGTCTCAATAGAAAAAGACCAAAACCAGGTCTGGACCTACGTTGCAGCATGCAATTCATTGATCGACAAACAGGAAGTGGCTGCACGACAGATCCAAAAATTGCTTACACGCTACGATTCAACATTATGAAGTTGCAAACAAAATATAAATTATTCCCTTTTGTAGAAGCCAAGAAAACTTTCACGAAAATTGCTCTAGTGTTTTGAGTATTGTTGAATGTTAAACTATCGGCAAACAGGAGGTGGCATGCACGGCAGATCCAAAAATAGCTTACACGCTACAACTCAACATTATCAGGCTGCAGACAAAATATAAAATCATTCCCTTTTGTAGAAGCCAAGAAAAATTTCACGAAAATTTTACTAGTGTTTTTAGTATTGTTGCATTTTAAACTATCGGCAAACAAAATGTGGCTGCACGACAGATCCAAAAATGGGTTATAGGCTACAACTCTACATTTTGTAGCTGCAGAAAAAATATAGACTCATTCCCTTCTGTAGAAGCCAAGAAAACTTTGACAGGATTTAACTTGTCCACTTTGAGCAGGACTAAAAATTTAAGTGTAGCTGTCATCTTTCCGTAATGTCATATGTTAAACTAAGCTCTGTTGTGGTGACCATCTTAATTGACGGTCGAGATCATAAAACACAATTCTGAAAGACGACTATCCAAGGACAATTTGAAAAATAAAAGAGAAATTTGGGTTTCATGTTTGAATTCAAAATTATTGGTCCGAAATTTGACCTTTCTGGGCACCTAAAACCTTACATACAATATATGACAATACCACATAGAAATAAAATGAATAAAATGAAATATAAAAGAGAGCCTAAATCAAAGTGGTCCCCAGTTTTGAAGATCAAACTTCTGGAACTCGTTATAAATCTGCATGCAGTGTATGACAATACTGTATAGAAATGAAATGTATCAATTAAAATATGAAATACATGTTAAATCTGAAATTCACAATCTTTCTAAATTCGATACCTGCAGTCCCCAGTTTTGCACACTAGCATTATACATTATATGAGAATACTCTATGGAAATTAAACGCATAACTTTAAAACAGATAAGTTTAGGAGATCACAGGCTTAAATTCACAATTTTCGAATACCTCAGGGCCCCAAATTTTGAAAATTAAAATTATGTTACCTTATTACACATCTACATACATTGTATGATAATACTGTACATAAATAAAATGCATAAGTTGAAATTCCCATTTACAGATGGTATGCTAGCATTCTTATGCAAAATAATTTTCAAATCCCAAAATGAGTTGACGTCAGAGAAAACGACAACATCCCCGTACTAACTTTATAAAGTGTAGGAATGAAACTTGAAGTTTGACTTGTTTTCCTGTAACATTTCATGTTCTTCCGATGATATGTGACTTCAACGGAGACGTTTCTTTTTGGCATTGCCATAGATGTGGTATTCTGAAAAGACCTGTTAACCCTACCAAAGCGCATGACTTCACTCTTGATATTCACAGGAGTTTGTGTTTTCAGTTTCACTCTTTTTGTTTGCTTGTTTGTTTAGTTGGGGTTTTACGCAGTTTTCAGCACATTATGGCTATTTCGCGGCGGCCAGTTTTTATTGATAGAGGAAGCCGGAGTACCCAGAGATCATCGACCTTCGGTGGGAAAATTGGCAATCATTGTCAATTAAGATCGAAGTCGAACACACCTCGCCACAGGTGAGATTCGAACTCACAACCTCAGTGTTGACAGGCTAGTGATCATTAGTAGTCATGACGAACTACCTAGACCACTCGGCCACCAAGGCCCCCTTTTTTGTATTATGAATTGATTTTGTTCATTTTTAATCGCGAGTTTGTTTGTATCGATATATTTTTGTCTTAAAGTTTTTCATGGGTAAGATAATATATGTAATTATTCTTTTGCAAGTACTTCAGATTGTCACTGCCTTGTTCTTATGTCTTGCATTTATATAATTGAATATTCCCTCTCATTGCAGGTTATATCAGTTCCTCGGCAAAAGAAGAGACTGTATGTTGGATAAGTAAGTATGGGATTACTTTCATTGTGAATGTGATAATTTCATTCCTGGTTCATATATCAAAAAACCACCTGTGTGTAATTTATGAATATCTGAAGTACCAGTGTATATATTACAGTTTCCTACAAATGAGACATTTCCCAAACAAGGATTAATGTCCTGATTGGTCCTTTTCTCAGCAGACGGGGTAAAGTCAGATAAACCTTGGAGTGAGATTTTATTTCATGAAATCAATTATAATGGATATATCCTAGTGATATACAAATGCAAGTCTATAATAATATTGTCTTATTACGTCATGTACTTGTCTTGTCTTCCTGATGTTTATATGACCAGTTTTATTAATTTATTATTATGAACACCTGTTCTGTGGGGAAAAAAGGATAATTCCAATGAATATAGCGAGAAACTACCTTAAACCAAACACTTTACATTGGCGCAGCCTGGGATGTAAGTTAAGATATTGTAGTACGAGTCATTTGTTGGTTGATTTCGGTGGACTGAATGTTAATTGGTTAAATGAACATTAATTCAAAGACTTGTGAACTTTATAAATTATTCCCGATTATATACTTTCAAAATGATAGCCCAAGAAAACTTATTCTACAACTCATTTAAAGTGAAGCACTCACATTAAACATGGAAGCAACATGCGATACTTATCTTGATTTAATAACCGCTTTTCTGTTTTATGTTTTCCATATGCGGGAGTACAAATTAAACTTCCCCTGGTATCTGTTGACTGCACTACTGTTCCTTGTTTTCACCTTTCCGTCTGATCTCTGGATTTTTCCTTATAGTTATATCCTTTCAGGGAATTGCCTTGATGTACGTTGCGAAATAACTTTTAGACTGTATAATTGTATTTTTATTTTGCATTTCTTCTTTTCATACTGTGATTTCCTTTTAAAAATTTTGACAGCCTAACTTGTCTACAAAGCCTTAATTTTACCCTGGTATTGCAGACTTTTCATTTTTGCAATTCGAAACTGAACCTACAAAAAATTCCATAGAGAGGTTAATTGTTATTTTTAATGTATTTTTTTTTTTTTTTGTATTCTATTTATATATTCTTTAATTATTTATTGATTTTTGGTATATATAAAAGATTAGACTATATTACTTTTTAGTGTTTGCTATTTCACTTCTTTTTCTATACTCTCTTGATAATGAAAGTGATTTCTGTATCAATATTAAGATTTCAATAGTATTATGGGGATAAGAATACATAAGCATTAAGTACAACCATTCGTTTTATATATTTATGTATATAGTAATGTCAATTTCTCAAATTATCATCAAATTATAAACTGAATGAAACTAGCTCATTTAGATTAAGTATTGGATTTATCCATAACAAGTGTCGCAAACAGACAATAAACTTCACCCACGCATAACATTGAAATTATCGTCTTTGTCCTTTTAATGACATAAACTTATGTATGAAGATATTTATTTCTTGCTCCATTGAAAGTAATGAGAATACTGTTCATAAATCTAAGACAGAATTACTGTTTAATATTGCATATTAAGCTGATATCCTAGTCTATTTCTAGAACGGCGAAGTTATACTTCCAACCTGGAAAATGTATGAATATTTCATATACACCCTCCACAATTTTCATAACGGAAGTACTGCTATTCTATTTTAAAAATTTAATAACATTTTTTAGGATGTGCAGCAGAGAATGGGGTCACATTTCAGGATGATTCGAAAATACTGTAACGAACGTCAACTGAAATTTACCAGGCTTGAATCTTAGTTGACCTTACCTGGATTTTGGATAAACTGTTTAGGCCCATTTAAGTCCATCTCTTACATTTGTTGTTTTATTATCCAAACACTTTCGGAGAAAGTTCGGAGACATTGTTATCGCCCCCGTCCGTCACACTTTCTTGTGACCTAAACTCCTCGTTCATTTTTTCTTAATTAATATAGAATTTACTTAAGCATTCTATGCAGAATTGCCACACACTGTATTTGGATGCGCAATAGTTTCTATACAGCATTGTCATACACTATATGTAGATGCGGAATAAGGTATTGGAATTTTGATTTTTAAAACTTGGCCCCCCTCGGGGCGAATTTTGAAGTTGTGAATTTAAGCTTGTGACCAAAACTCCTCTTTAATTTTTCATTTTATGCATTTTATTTTTATATGCTATTGTCATACACTATATGTGGATGCACAATTACATTCTGGAATTTTGATTTTCAAAACTTTAGGGCCAAAGGGAACGAATTTTGAAGTTGTGAATTTAAGCTTTTGATCGAAAGTCCTCTTTCAAAATTTTCATTTCATGCATTTTATTTCTATATACATTTGTACTATTGTCATAAACTATATGTAGATGTGCAATTTTGATATTTTTAAACTTGAAGACCAAAGGAGTCGAATCTCGAAAACTGAATTTAAGCTTGTGTAGTAGAGTTTTATAATAGGGGCTTGTATTTAAACATATGACGATGAAAGTGGTGCACACGGATACAACCAGTGGGGAGTGTGGGGATAGCTGGCTAGTTATATGTTTGGCTTTCGAAAGTTTTGATGATGAGCGTACCTGATGGTTGTTACTCCAGAAATGCGATTTATATTTTGTATCTGTGTTTATTTATCTTGGTCTGCAGTTATTGGTGATGCTGTCAGGCAAAATTGATTTTCTCTTACTTCCGATTCTCTGTTTAGGCTACTTTCTAAATTGTTTTCTGGTGTTAATACAATGTTCAGTGTTTGAAACGTTTGGTTATGTGCATGCCTAGTCAACTTTAACCCAGTAAAGCGCTCCGATCGCATACAATGGTGTTTCTGTATAAATTACCGTAGAGTTTTCTGGGAACTTTTCTATTTTTATTATTGACTATCCGAATTCTTTGATCTATAGTTTAATATATTTGATGGAATCTTCTACAACTGATGCATACCCAAAACTTTAAAAAAAAATCATTTAAGACACTTTTGATGAACACTAGGGTAAATAAAAACCTCTTTTTATTTTGTATACAAAGACAATGCTATTATTTCCATGAAGTGAATCAAGAATATTTTAATTTTGAATTATAAAATTGCCTACATAACACCCAATCATTTTAATTAATAATTAATGGTTAATTATGCCAAAACATATAAATTTCAGACAAAATTGACCAAAAATACAAATAATGTATAATTATGGGGTCATAGCTTCAAGATATTTAATAGTAGGTGTCAAAATAGTATATTTTAGTCTTAATAGAATTATCACAAGTATTTCTATTTGAAATTTGTAATCGCTTGACCAATTTAGGGCCATTCTAACCCTTCGTGAACCTCTCTTTTCCTATAATATGTAGTAAATTCATCCGCAACAACAATTTTTCGGTACGTCATTAATATTAAAGATTGTTTGATTAATATACTAATATTTCTAACGACAAAACATTTTCATATTATTAATTTGGATTAAAAAAAAAATCTGAGTATCCATTGAAAACATGAATTTAAAAGAAGCGATAAGGAATTTTATTTTGCACTATATAATGTCCGCGGGTCTATAATTTTTATAGGTCGGTTATCATTCCAAAACTAATTTAAATATATGCATATATGCAAATAAGCGGGAAATTTAGGCGATGGCAATACATCCGAGGCCCTGACGGTCCTCTGATGTAAAAAATATAATCATATGGTGGTTTTATTCACACACAAAATTCAGCAATTATGGTATTACAGATATGAAAAGGGAATAGTCGTTGAATATAATGTCTATGAGACAACATATAAGTATCTGAACCATAAATGACCATGTAATTCTTTCAAATGTTCCGGGTGTTCCATACACCAGCTAAAGCCCACCTCCGAGTGTTTGATTTTCTCGCTGCGTTGAAGAACCATTGGTAGCCTTGGGCTGTTTTCTGCTCTTTGGTCGGGTAGTTGTCTCTGACACATTCCCCGTTTCCATTGTCTATTCTATAATGGCAATGTCCTCTGTAAATATCAGCAGACTTCTGAAATGCGATATACTTAACTTGTTTTCATTGATGCCACATTCAAACAACGAAGCTGGTTTCAAATTGAAAAAAAATATATATATATACATGATCTTGCTTTTGGTAAAGATTATTTATGGTAAAAAAAGAAATTTGCTGTCATGATCTACTATGGTCGGTGTAAGGTCTATGGTTGCTTATCGTATTTCCCCATGCCTATATCGACCTGCTGAGGCCTTCACAATTTCCCGTATTTCTGCACTGTGACGTCGTAAAGAGTTGACCCCACCCTAATATGAGCTGACCCGAATATATCAGCGACGTCATAATGTTTGACCCAACGTTGACCCGAATATATCAGGAAAACATCCGGTTATAGGCAGATGGCCATTGAAAAGTAAGAAATTCCATTAAGATTGCTTGTTAACAATACGATAAATTTATTATCAAGTTTTCTTCAAACAAATATTGTAAAATATAAGCCGCTCGACACAATATGAAGCTTTTTAGCTCGTTCGCTACGCTCACTCGCCGGAAAAGCTTCACATTGTGTCTCGCGGCTGATATTTTACGATATACGTTTGCAGAAAACCTGATAATATGTACATAGTGATTTGGTGTTCAATATGTTAAAATTGCATTTTATAGTTATAACTGATTATCCAAGACTTTTGTATCATCAGGATGTACAAGAAAATGCTTGAATTTGATACGAACAGTTACAATGCAGATTATTGTATTCGTAGAATGGACAATCCTAAAATGGGTTTTCTTACTTTATTTGATCAGTTAAAGAGGATGTATTGTGCATCACTACAGGTAAATATTATCCGGTTTCGATAAATGCGCCCTTTTCAAACCATTTTCCTTGACCAACCCGCGATTTATTTTATTCTCCGATGAAATGATATGGTATCCTTCGACTGGTTATAATTGATATCTATAAGAATTTCATTATTATTTATTTTTTTTTCTGATTCTTCTTTTAAAGTGAATAATTGATGATCTAAAAGTAGTGTTTTATTCAATCTCATTTTTTACAAATAAAATATATATTAAAAGAAATAATTGATATATGGAGCTAGACATAGCTGTGGAACTATTCTATAAAGAATGTTATAAAAAATAAAGTGTTAACTAAGCCCCGGTAACGTATACATGTCATCCAAAGCAAACGGAGAGTATCCACTTGTGTTTTATTGTGAGAAAATAAAGAATTACAGAATAATTTATAATAGAGTACCCAATGAAAAATGTAAATACGTCACGTTTTTATGTGTTTCTTCAATTCTGAACAAAGTCAATAAATGTCAATTAGCCACATTTTATAGATATACTTCATTATCAATTTATACGCAACAGGTGATGACTTGTAAAGGAAGAAATTAACATCAATGAGAATACCTAATTATTGCGCATCCTATCACACCTAAAAAGGGAAACCCAATCTACGTATTTCCGGTCAAGTAGATAAAAAGGCACATGATGCATAACAGTAAAAGTAATATTAATCTGAACACCTGTAGGTTAACATTGTAAAATGTATGCAATACCAATGTATGTTATCAATGTATTACCATGCATAATCTAGGGGATGTTTTCTAGTTTACGTCTCTTAATTTTAATCGAAAGAAAATCATCAAAAATCTGTTAGGTGAAAAGAGTCAATGCCCTGAAATGTATTCTAAAAAGAGATACACAAGCTAGCAAAAAGGCGGGAAAAAAAGAACAGTTAGCTGTCAAATGGACTGAAGGTATATACCCAGTTCACCATTAGCAACATATGGGCTGGACATGGGCACATTGCCTACCCGGCGCATCGAAATTTATATCAGTATTTGTTTTTTGCACAGAACATACATCATTTATACCATGCATCGACATTTGAATTAGATATTAAATGAAACGCAGCAATCAGAGATTGCACATCCCCCCGCTCCCAGCAAAGTCGGAATGCACAAAGTCTGAACCCCTCATAATTTCAAATTGCATAAATAGAGAAAAAGTTTGACACTGATCTTTGGATATCAAGAAACAACACAGAAATATGAAATTGGACTTCTACTGCTCGGACAAAGTCGAATGCAAAAGTTTTAAGATGGATAAAATTGAAATGGCCTACATCAAATGAATGTAAGTCTTAACTTGTCATGTCCATTAAATATATATATTGTTTAGGGGTGGGGATCTCAACTGTTTTTGAGATAACTTGTAATTTTGTAAATGAGGGGGGTGGGGCCGACCCCCGGGGATGACCATTCAACTGGTCTTGTCATGCCCACTAAGAATATATATGGTTTAGGGGTGGGGATCTCAACTGTTTTTGAGATAACTTGTAATTTTGTAAATGAGGGGGGTGGGGCCGACCCCCGGGGATGACCATTCAACTGGTCTTGTCATGCCCACTAAGAATATATATGGTTTAGGGGTGGGGATCTCAACTGTTTTTGAGATAACTTGTAATTTTGTAAATGAGGGGGATGGGGCCGACCCCCTGGGGATGACCATTCAACTGGTCTTGTCATGCCCACTAAGAATATATATGGTTTAGGGGTGGGGATCTCAACTGTTTTAGAGATAACTTGTAATTTTCTAAATTAGGGGGGTGGGGCCGACCCCCGGGGATGACCATTAAACTTGTCTTGTCATGCCCACTAAGAATATATATGGTTTAGGGGTGGGGATCTTAACTGTTTTTGAGATATCTTGTAATTTTCCAAATGAGGGGGGTGGGGCTGACCCCCGGGGGTGACCATGTAACTCGTCTTTAAATGTGGAATAAAAATATATATGGTTAAGGGGTGGGGATATGAACTGATCTTACCATATTTTGAGATTTTACATATTAGGGTGTAGCCCCACCCCCCGGGCAAAAATCAAAATTCCGAAACCTTTGGCACAGACAACTCTTCAAGTGTTACTAGTGTACCTAATTTCATGTTTCTATCTTCTACGGTGTAGGAGGAGTTCTTGGACAATCGTTTTTAGACATTTTTTAACTCCTTAGGGCATTGCCCCTAGGGGCGGGACCAAAATTTTGATACCCTCTTTCAACTTGGGAAAGGCAATATAAGTAGTGACATAAGTTCCAATATCCTAGCTTTAATACTTTTGGAGATATCTCCATTTATTGGATATCGCGAAATTCGTTTTTCGCTCATAATTTGGCCCCAAGGGGTCGAATTCCAATTTTAAGGGGTCTATTCCCTAGTGGGTCATATACTCTTCCATGATGCCAAATTTCAAGTTTCTATCTTTTACCGTTTCAGAGATATGCCTTGCCACTACAGACGTACGTACGTACGTACGTACGGACGGACTGTATTACATGATCCCCCCGCTTTCGCTAAGCGGGGGGATAATAAAAAAATAAAAGAAACCTCTCTGTATGCGTAATATTTAAAAGAATGGATAACTGGTAACATTAGTGATTACAAATATTCAATTCAATTTAAAAAATCCAAAACCCTCCGATTAGATGAGAAAAGTAAAGGCTATTGGTCATTTGGCTCTCAAAACAGCTCTCAAGTGCATAATACACAAGAAACAAACTTCAATGCAGAATAAACTACATTGTATCAGTGTTCACAGAATAAACTAGAGGCTCAGAGGGCTGAGCTTGTATCGCTCACGTGGCATGAAAGCCGTTTTTATTGATGTACCTCAATGTCAGCATATTCTAAATTTGGAGGTTCTTCAGAAGATTTGTGCATGTATTTCCCGTAGGGTATTATGTTTTCCTAAGTCCTCTGCTGAAGGCCATTTTGAATTGGGGATCTGCACCAGAGTAACAACACTTGGTGAGCAACCTTAAGAGGAACATTCAGACCATGCAGGCTTTTGTTATATATCATAAACACTTTCTGTCAAGTTTGGCTCTATTTGGCCAAGCAGTTTAAGAGATTTTTTTTTTAAATCAACCAATCAGAAACAAAAAATGGCCATGGCAGCCATGTTTGTCGTTTGATCTGGACAAAATGAGGAAAATTTGTAAAAAACCTCCAACAGATGCTTCCTGTTAAGTCTAGTTCCCTTTGGCAAGCGTTTTCAAAGAAGAAAATTATCAACAGATGAAAGACAAGAACTGCCAATGACGGCCATGTTTGTTACCTGATCAGGACGAAATGAGGAGAAACTTTGTATCGAACCTCCCAATTAGATGCTTTCTGTAAAGTTGTTCCATTTGGCCAAGCGACCTCAGAGAAGATGATTTTTTTATATCAGCCAATCCGAAACCAGAACTACTCATGGTGGCCATATATGTATTCAGATCGGGACGAAATGAGGACAATTTATAAAGGACCTCCCATATATTCTTCCTGTCAGGTTTCTTTCCATTTGAGGCAAGCGATTTCAGAGGAGAAGATTCTTTTATATAAGCCAATCAGAAACAAGAACTGCCAATGGTGACCATATATGTACTCCGATCAGGATGAAATAAGAAATTTTGTAAAGAACCTCCCATATGTTTAGCTCACCTGTCCAAAGGCTTCCGTCGTCTGTTCGTTAATTTTTCATATTTTAATCTCCTCTGAAATCAAATGGAAATAAATTTGGCAGGAAGCATCTATATAAGGTCCTTTATAAAGATTGCTCATTTCGTACCGATCGGACAACAAACATGGCCGCCATGGGCAGTTTTTGTTTCTGATTGGCTGAGTTTTTAAAAATCTTCTCTGAAGAAACGGTGGAGCCAAATGGAACAAAACTTGACAGGAAGCATATATGGGAGGTCCTTTATAAACTTCCTCATTTCGTCCCGATCGGACTACAAATATGGCCGCTATTGTTTCTGATTGGTTGATATAAAAAAAAATCTTCTCCTCTGAAATCGCACGGCCAAATGGAACGAAACTTGAAAGAAAGTATCTATGGGAGGTTCTTTAAAAAGTTTCCTCATTTCCTTTCGATCGGGCAAAAACCATGGCCGCCATAGGCAAATCTTGTTTGCATTGGTTGATTAAAATTTGTTTTTCTCTGGAACTGCTTGGCCAAATGGAACAAAACTTGAGCATCTATTAGAAAAATAACCAATAAAGGAAGTCGAAACCAGGTACGAAGAGCCTGTTTAGAAAGGTTATAGCTTACATTCCATGGTTAACACCTTCAACCCTGAATTAGGGGTGGTGGGAAAAAAAGCCTTCCCCACCAGAAATTTTGCTGATTTTGAAAACTTCCCGTTGCCATGGAAACCAGGGTGAATGCCCCGCGTACCTTGTAATGCATGATGTGTTAGAGTGGGCTGCCTTCTTTCCATTCATTTTCATCAATAAAATTGTGTTGTAGGATCGATGTATGGAAGCCCTTGGAGGTCAAAAGTGCAATTTTGGGCATTTTTGCACTGTTAATGGTTCTCAAAAGTTAAAAAATTTAAAATATTTCACACCCACTGAGGTATTAAATGATTCTTGGTGTTCCTGTACAGCTCATAAGTAAAATTTTCCCACCCGTCCCTCTTAATTCACCCTTTGTGACAAATGATGGCACGAATGCTATTGTGCATGGATACTGTTAATTCATACATATGAATTTGGGTCCCAAATGTTACTGCTTCTGTAGCTATAATGTTTCTCTTGCAATCGAGACCAAAAAAGTGTATCCAAATATCAGTGGAGAGGATTAGGGGCATACAAGTGGCTGGAAAGGGCCACGCCTGGAGAGGGTTGATATATTACTAGGGACTTACTATCAATCAAAATTTGCAAATATAACGTGGTCATAAAACAAAATAGCAAAATAATCTGGGGCTCAAAATGCTCCAAAAGTTCTCGAAAAAGTTTTTTTTAAATATAATAAGCAAATAGCCGGTAATAAAAAAATTCTATATTATTGCAATTTTGATATATTAGTTGCCTGAAATTTTCCAAGAATAAAGGTTTTATATATTATCAAACTGTAATTAAAATGTAGTTTAAATTTTCATTTAAAAACAATAATAATTATTAATATGTCAGAGAAAAGCAATAGTTTGCTTTAATATTTGTTCTATGCATGTAAAAATAGAAGTTGAAGTAGATTTCGTAAGGTAGCATATCACGACAACGATATGAAATTTTTTACCGATTCAATAAATGGAGCTAATAAAGTAGAGAAATTGTAATACGAACATAGATTAGGAAGTATTTTGCAATATTATCTTTTGTAGATGCCACAAAAAATTACCTTGACTGTTTTAGAGGACATCGGAACTTTTCAGTGGTAAAACTGAGGATGCGCGTTATAAATTATGTGTGTATTGTAGATACATATGCTTTGCTACTAATTTCTATACATCTTATAATGTGAGTGTGAGAGAGAGAAAGAGAAAGAGGGGACGCATATGAAACATCCTTCATTTTCACATTTCAGAAAATATTAATGCAAAATGTGTTATTTCTTCTACGCAAAGTGTTCCGCTATATCTTAGGTGCTTTTAAGAGGAAAAAGTTATAAAAGCTGCTTATTCTTAATACAAAATTATTAAGGAATACCCTAGTGGATGAGTAGGTGTAGTTGTTAATTGTTCCGAAAAGTAAACCTTTCTTCTCTTCAATGTGCAAAATGATTCTATTCAACGACTGACGCAAATAAAACGGAAGGAATGCTAGGGAGACCAACGACAAGAATATCGTAGTGAATCGTTTAATTAACTCCTTTTAACTAGAAATGAAGTTATTTGTATTAATAAATGTCAAAAATATTCACTATCAACATCTTTGGCCTGAGGTTGCACATTATAAAATTTCTCTAAAGCCTCTTTAAATAGTTTAACTGCTTTTTTAAAGAGATATTTCAGGTGATTAAGCGTTTTTCGAACTCAAAGTCTTTGGCCTAAATATAGTCCATTTAATGAAATGTATTCACTTCTACTTGAGAAAAATATGTGCACTTTACGATTTTAAGAATAAAGGTGCCATAATAGAAATTGCATTGGTATAACAGATTATGTAATATAACTGTTAGTAGGCAATCGCTAAAAGTAAGGTGTGATGTTGTGACCCTCAGTTTTAATAATATTTAACTTTCCGAAAGTTTGGTCATGAATGTAACTGATGACGGTTAAACCAAAAAAATCGTTTGAACTACTATATGTAATGAACTGAAACCATATAAGCATGTATAGAGGATTAAGTTTTAAGCAAATTACCACTGTTATTCTGTTATATATACATATATAACACGGGGTCTTATAAGGATGCAAAGCCAAATAACCTTTCCAACCATATAGGACATAGAATTGCTGTCAGAATGATATGTTAGTTCTCGTTATCATATGTCCATAATTAATACATAACTACACACATTCATTTGACAAAACATTAATATATCACAATGTCAAATAAATTGTTAATTAAAAATTCAAACATGTGACAGGTGCCTTCCTGTTATAAATTTGTCACTTGCTAACAAGAGTACTATTAACTACATATTTGGTATGCATAAATATAAGACAGTGACATAAAAACTGAAAACCAGTACGTAGATTTTTCATACTCATTTCTTAGATTAAAAAAAAGTTCATTACATTGGTAAGAGGAACAGTTTGGTCTTAATATTATGCTGATATACAGCATTTTTATCATAGATACCACATATATACTGCATTATTTTCATAACGACCAGAAATTAAAATTTCAATTAATATTTTTAGTAAGTGAAAAGGCCAAATTCCATGTGCTTTGCAACATAATTTAATAGTAAGTAATTGGTATGAATTTATGGTCTTCATGAGGATAATTAAACCCATAAAATTCTTCAAGGATGTAATATAGGCCACGAGTAATTCTTCATTTTAAAAAATCATTTCACATTATATTTTCTTTTTCAAGACGCCCTTTCTTTTCAAAACTATTCTCAAAATATTGAGGGTATTTGTTGGTAATATCTACGGCTTTTAGTTTTTAATTTTTGACAAAAAAAAACGCCAGAAGCATCTTGGTTTTCAATCCAAAACGATTCGATGTTCTATGTCGATATGTTTTTAAAAAGAGGACAAATATACCTAAGGAACAATAAATTCTATGCAAGCAGTTAAAAAAGAAAATCTAAGAACACCGGGAGACATTATACATATCGAATTTCTGTAATAGGGTAACATTTGTCATTTATGCCCCTCATGCTTGCTACTTATGGGCGAGAATTTTCTTCCTTCACTCTTAGCAATAAAGTATCTTTTCTAATTTTGTAAAGAGTCTTAAATCTCTCATTTTTCTAAATCTGAATACAAGACGAATCAATGATTTAATATGTAATATAAAATGCCTTCTCTGTGTGTGTTTCTTTTTTACTTGACTTTGAAACTGTTGTTAAGTATCTATATTAAAATAAAAATCCTGTATATAACTACCCACTCATTGTTATAGGCATGCAAATTAATCTCTAAGCCAGTATGAGATTGACTATTTTTCTTTGATTTTATTTGTCTTCAAATGGAATTTTATAATACATATATGAAATTTAAATTTAGACACGATTTATACGTAAGTAGATGTACTTAGTATCTGAAACATTTCTTGGATCAACTAGTTGCTTAAGGGACCAACAATTTTGATTTTTGGAAGAGGGAAAGGGTGTGTTATCTTTACCGCAATTTTTTTTTTGTGTTTATCGGGCTATTTTTCTCTCCCAAATATATAACTATTTGTTTCAATGTAGTATGCACATAATAGTTACTGATATATAGGGCAATATCAGGATATTACGGACTTCCCGAGGGTCATGGTAAGGACCGGGAAACTGATATGGCCCTCTTCCAAAAAAAACTTTTGCATTTTATTAAAGGGGAGTAACTCTCATCGAATATCTGGTATTGCTCGACAATACCAGAAATTTTTATTAATTGTATCACAGAATACAAAATGACATGTGATCGCATTTAGATCAATGAAATTGTATATTTTTTTTATTGATATGCTATAATCAATCATGCATGCTTTTTTCTACAAAATTTTCTGAGAATCTTTTTTTAAGATTCCTTCCATGCCGCTTCACCCTATAAATAAACCAAAGTTTATTTTGTGTTGTCGGTGATGAAAATTAAAAGAAAACCCGTCATGTTTTAAATTAGAGGTATAGTCAAAATCTACGACAGGCAAAATATCTGCACGATAGAGATATTTATTTCGTATGAAGCGTTTCTAGGTTATGCTCTAAACAAAACAAAAAAACCCCTAAAAATACATAATCAAAATGACGACGAGCAAGAAATCTGACGGAGCCACTTTCATACTAGTACAAAAAAAACTATGATAACTATTTTCCCACCCTATGAATCTGAATAATATCGGCTAGTGTCAGTTCATAATATTAACATATGCAATACTAACCGGAATTTTCCAAGACGTTAATGTGCTATAGTAAATCAATAATTTAGGACGGATCAGGAAGTTAGTAAGATATTACATCATTATAAAGTGTCACTTTCAAATTCATTCCATCATTTAGTTTTTTATTCTAAAGACACCTATTCAAGGATACACGAACAAGTTTGTATGGTATACGTTACAGTAAGAATAAATTGTTCTCGGGCTGTGATTGCAACAATTCCGGAGTCCACAAAAATCATTGAGGTTACGAAAGATCCCGTATTAGTCAAAGTAATAGGTTGTTCTGACGATTTTTTTCAGTGTGAATGGATCTGCATATTTTGAATAGAATTTTTTACGTGAACTGAACTTTCTTTAAAAACCAGTTTCGATGCCCAATCGCAGAACCAGGCAACATCAGATTGGAAGTATAACATGCACTTCTAATGCTCGATCTGCGCATGACCAAAATGGGAAAATGTTAATATTGTACAGTAGACCCAATACACTCAAAACCCATAAAGGAACAGAGGTGTATTTGAGGGATATACTCCTTACTTTCCAAAATAAGATAGCTATTTTATAACAGTTAAAATAAACTAAATAAAAAACAAACATTAATATATATGGAAGTTTACCGGAATACTATCAAATGAGCCAGTGATCCCCCGGGGACTTGACTCCACAAGCAGTGACATACACTCAATGGTATGAATAAATGTAGGTGGTGATATCCCTGGAACTTGACTCCACAAACAATTGCATACACTCAGTGGTAGGAATAAACATTCAATATACCCATTAAGTGATGGAAAGTTCTGAAGACCTGGCTATAGTTAATTAATTGTATAGATACATATACTTTAAATGCAAAAAAAATGTGGCTATCGACATTAGACTTTCATGATTATATTTTGATAAATGATCTTCTTCCATGAACAAGTCGTTCAATGTTCTTTATATTCTTTAATCTTACTATCTTTACTCCTTATATCACTCAAAACTACATTCCTTTTATTAAACATGTTTAAATAAACTTGTCTCTGACCGCAAATGACTTTAGCATAAAATTATAGTCATTGTGCTACATGTCGGGAATCAGATTTTTTGTCATGTTTGAACATTCAATTCTGATACTAAATCTGTTGCGTACTATACGAATTTCTGGATTAAACTTTCATCATGTACATATATGCTCGTTTCAAAAACATTGAAAAAAAAACAATTCAACAAAGAATTGTGAGAATGCAAATCATATAATTCTTTAAAATTAAAGCTTCAGTATAAGGGATATATTTAAATATATAATTGCAATGAGAAAATTGATTGATTTTTCAAGCCCAATGCGCAGCACTAGTTCCAGAAAAAATAATCAAAGAATAAATTAATACGCATAAAATGGACATCACTACATAGGGAACAACCAAAAAGACGTTATTCAATGGGATAAACAAACCCGGGAATACACATGAACAAATAAAAAAAGACGGAGAAAGACTGAAAATAAAAACCTATGGACATTATAAACTACTATAAAGAATTACCCCAGGTGCTTTTGAAGAGGTTAATGCTCTATATACAGCACCCGTCATTATAACTATGTTTTTTTCTATGTTGCACTTCTAATGTATACTTATATCTGCATTTAGGTCTTATATATTTCTCCTTTCATCTTATTATTTATGTTTTTAATTTTTCTATCAAATGCATTAGTCTTCAGCTACGATGTGTTTTAGATCACCTGGCCAAAGTCCAGTGTGAGCTATTACCATCACTTGGCGTCTGTCGACTATCCGTCCTCCGTCCGTAAACTTTTAACATGTCGATCTTCTTCTTGAGAACCACTGAACGGAATTTGACCAAACTTGGCAGAGGTGTTCCTTGTAAGGTCCTGTCCAAACGCTCTTACTTTTGTGTCGATTGGTCAAGAAACATGGCTACTAGAGCCTACTCTAATTTATGATTGTCTGTACTTTGAAACACTTCTCCCCAAGAATGATATACCTGATTGAACCCAAACTTTACAAATATGTTTCTATAGAGGTCCTAAAGAGTTGTCAATTTTGGTGCTGATCGGAACTCCAAGATGGCCGCAACGGCAAAACTTATTTTAACATTGGACCCTAAGGGGAATTCACTAAAACATCTTCTTGTCTGAAAACACTTGGCCAATTGGAACCAAACTTGGCAGCAGAATTGTATACCGCCATCCAAGATGTCCGAACATAGTTTTACATAGGACCCTACATAGGAAAATTGACTTAGAATTCTTCTTGTCTGAAATCAGTAAGCCAATTGGAACCAAACGTGGCAGCAATGGTTCTTAGGTGGTCCTTTATCAGAATTATAGCTGATGATCTGGACAGCCATCCAAAATGGTCGCCACATTGGAACTTTATTTAACATAGGACCATGTTGGGAATTCTAAAACCATTTAGTCAATTGGAACCAAACTTAGCAGCAAAATGGTTCTTTATCAGAATCCGGATCACCCTCCAAGAAATGTTCTTGTATGAAATCAGTAAGCCAATTGGAACAAAATTTGGCAGTAATGGTTCTTAGCTGGTCCTTTATCAGAATTATAACTGATGACCTGGACAGCCATCTAAGATGGCCGCCACAGGCAAAATAAATTTAAAATAGGACCCTATGGGAAATTCACTTAAAACTCTTCTTATCTGAAACCACTGTGTCAATTGGAACGAACCTTGGCAACAATGGTCCTTATATGGTCCTCTAATCCGATGAGCCTGCCGCCTGCAAGATGGTCACCTGAGCCGAATATTATTTAACATAGAACCCTATTTCAAAATTCACTTAGAAACCTTTTTTTCGGGAAGAAATGAGGCAATTGGAAGCCCATTTAGCAGACATGGTCCTTAGATGGTCCTTTATCAGAATTGTATCAAATGAGCCGGCCTGCCGTGCAAGATGACCACCATAGGAAAAATCACTTTAATATAAATCTGCTTACATGAAACCAGTGAGTCAAGTGGAACATAATGTGACAGAAATGGTCCTTTTTCGGAATGGTATTTGTTGACCTGGACGGTTTAAGATGGTTGTATAGGGAAAATTCATTTAAAAGATCTTCTAATTTGAAACCAATGAGCCATTTGGAAAAATCTGTGTGCCAATTAGAACGTGGCAGCAATGTTCCTCCAGACTGACAGCCACGATGGACACATTCGAACAATTTGTTCTGCTTTAAGTCTGCAAATGATTTCCAGGTGAGCGTTACAGGCTCCTGGAGCCTCTAGTTGTCCAGATCTAAGCCTAAGGTGTACCAATTTTTTTTCATATAAACGAGCAAACTAACTCATCTGAGACAGACAAGGATAGAGGAAAGATTATTACCTAAAATCTAATAACAATATATTTCGGGGTAAAAAGCTCTCGTAAGTACACAAAAGAACTAAATTTCATGGATGCTGGATGCATGGATTTCTTTACTATTTCAAATAAAAATCAAATGGGTAAGTTTGATGTTAATTTTCACTAATTTTTAAAAATTTTTGATATTGTACTATGCTATATTTTCGAATGCGATCTAGTCACATGAGAAGTAATACCGAAATTAAATTTAATTTCTTAACTTAACTAAATATTTATGTCTTGATTAACTTGCTTGTAAATTTTTGAATAACTTTGTATCAAACGAACTTACGACGGGACAAAATGCATTGTACTTAAGATCAACCGAAATATTTGAACAATGCAAGGAATGCTTAAAAGACAAGGTAGATCTAAGTTTGGTATTTGCATTATCATAGACCTTTGTCTTAATATAACATCAATGAATTGTCAAAATTTATATAATGAATTACCACACCCTTGTTTGTTTTATTGCAGCTTAATAAATATTCTATATTAATTACTTTTCATTTGTTTCTACATATTAACAAACTCAGCATTGTTCACTTGAATATAAAAGAGGTCCTCAAATAACCTTCAAACGTAATTGTCAAATGTGAAGGACTATTATTTTATCACAAATTATACGAGATAGTAGCTTGAAATAGTAACATATTAGGAAGGAATGTAGCAAACAAACAAAACAGTTGACATTCGGATTGTGCATTTCTTTTGCATCAAAATTAGTACCATAGAACAGAACACTTATAATATCACCCGAGACGGAGTCAAGGGTGATATTTTTTCTGAGTGTGATATCTACCATAACGCCCTCAACTAAAGGCAATATGTTTTTTATTATAGTGAATGCCTTGATCTCATCTGGATTAGTAGATGCAGAATAAACAATACTGTATCTCAATGAATTAACTGTATTTTAAGTTAACATTATAACACGGACAATAGTGCTGCTGAACCAACAACTGGTAGGGTTTTGGCAATTGTAATGACCTGTTACAGAATTGTAAAAATACATGTACTTTTCAGGTTAAAGATGAAAACAAAGAATCAATCAGACAAATGATCCAAATGACACTACCCTAGCAACATGTGATAATTTTGCATAGCAACGAAAATATCACATTCCGAGACCGAACATTACCGAACTCGGAAAATATCACCCTTTCAAGCCGAGTTCTTTTTTCACTTCCGCCCAAACTGACAAACATCAGACGACAAATTGGTTGTCTTCATTTTCAAGATTTAATTATAACCTTTCTCCATTATTCTGCTGGTATGGCATTTGCAGAAGTGTCTGAAGAGAAGTGAAATACTAATCGGTAAAACTAGGCTGGAAAGGGTGATATTTTTCGAGTTCGGTAATGTTCGGTCGCGGAATGTGATATTTTCGTTCCTATGCAAGTTATCACATTATGCTAGGGGTAGGCGGAATAAAACAAAACAAAAAACGATGCAAAATACCACATTCTGAATAACCAATGAAATGACTGGATTACATCAGAAATTTGCATAAAGTTTAATAATATACAGTTATTGACCGGGCCGGGGACAACAGCTGTTTTGTTTGATCCGATGACTGAACTGTAGCCCGAAGCTGTTGTATGAGGGCAACAGTTAAGTCAGAATGTCAAACGAAACAGCTGTTGTCCGAGAAACCAGTCAATAACTGTTTTGTTATACGATATTGATCTGCACGTGAACTTGCTATTTATAGTAACCTATCAAACTATGGCAAGCGGTCAACAGTTCGGACCAAGTCCAACAGTTCAAAACTGTTGACGATCAACAGTTCAGTAATCTGAAGAATTTGAGCATTGTTTTTAAAAAAGTCAAAATGTTGATTATAATCTCTATTAAATTTACATAGGGAAAAAATCAAAAGGTATCAAAATGACTGCTGTTTGAATCAAGTCTCTTCCCTCTGGTTTGGTCGGTAGTATTTCGATACTGCCGTTAAAAATTTATACTTCAACAGTATACACTTATTGTCTGGGTCAGAGGACAACAGCTGTTTTGTTTGATCCGAGGACTGAACTGTTGACCGAAGCCGTAGGCTGAGAGCAACAATTCAGTCAGAGGGTCAAACCAAAACAACTGTTGTCCGAGGCACAGTCAATAACTGTTTTGTTATCATTTATAATTTACACGTGGAGCTGCTATTTATAGTAACCAATCAAAATAAGGCAAGCGGTCAACAGTTCGGACCCGATTTTTTGTTATTTTTTTCGGCTTGACCCATTCGGTTATTTTGTCATCGAATTCTTAACTTTTTATACTGACTGTACATAGTTTAATTTATGTAAAGTCAGTTATTTTTAACCCAGTCGTCAAACTTGTCTGACATGGTTATTAATTGATTTGTTATAGAAATTATCAGTATTTAGCAAAATTCAAAAATAATAGAATTACTAATTGTTCATTCCTTGTATTGCACATGGTAGATCTCCTTAGCTGAAATTTGGCTTCCTATTTCTGTATTTTTTGGTTATGAGTACTTCTTGTTTTAAAATAAGTTTGGTTTTTGGTCTTCCAAATGTTTCGGTTTTAATGCTGCTGACGTACACTGCATAGTATTAATTTACTATATCTAATATTGGTATCTTTGGATTGTTATTTTAATGAAATATACAATTTGCATCATTAGAAATTCCACTTGTCTGGCATAGCAAAAAGACAAACGTGTAGGAAGATTTAAAAAAACAATAATAATCCTTTGAAAGTATAATTAAACTTAATCTTAATCTTAAGATCAACATCTTTTTCGTTCAGTTATAAAAACACGTCAAAATTATTTTCAAGGAGAGTGTCAAAACCTAAAACGTAGTATCATTTCATTACTGTTTTTTTTTCATCTTAATGTGACATGTAATGCATTTATAGGAGTAACAAACATAATTATGTATTAATTCACAGATTATTATCCAGAAATACATATCAGCTTTGTAAGCAACAAATGAGTTAATATCAGAGTGTCAGTTTTTATTATCCTAAGGCCAAATAAAAAAAATATATGTGGTTCCGATTACCCTACCTACCCTGCATCTATTTTTTGCATCTTTTCCTAAAGGTTTTTTGGACATTTTTCAAAAAGCACTCTTACTCTTCCATAGACTCTGTAAATTTGTAAAATAAAATAAAAATCCTAACCTACCTCCCTATTTTTTATCCTGATGTAACAGGAACCACACATATTTTTTTACTTGGTCAAAGGCAATATTGCTGTTGGTGCAATAGCCGAGGGTATCATTTCTTAGATATTATTCGGCGATGGTATGATTCACATATACATTGTCAAAAGTAACTTTTCACCTCACTAGGTCAACTGGATTTCGACTACCATTTCAGACTCGTCTGATTTCTTAGTTTCTAAGTTTGTTTGGTTTGGCGTTTGAACAAACTCACAGCAACGCTTGTCAAACATTTTATGGTTTAAACAACCAGGAAGTTAGAAATTACAAGGACACCTCTATTAATCCTCGCATTAATATGAGAATAAATATTTCTTGTAACATTTTTTAGAAGTTTGGTAGCATTCCGGTTACATTCATTGTATTTTCTCTTTCTTCAGGTATATTGAGTTTTTTACGCCCTGTTCCAAAACGTTTATATGCACTTTTTCTAGGGTAATTCTCGAATGTCCGTAATATTATCAGGACGGGTATTGGCTCGTTTTGATCTTACTAGAAGGTATGAATTATGGTTCATTTTTAATATCTTTGCGGAGATTTTTTAGACAACAATATCAAGATTGCTACACGTAGCCATATATTCCCGTCGCATAGAAAAGTCGAAGCCCCACAAAATATACAAAATGTGTATTATTTAAATAGCAGCACAGTATGGATGGATTTCACGAAATCTGATCAGCGGTCTCAGAGGAATTGAATCCACAAATAACTCTGACGGACGGAGTAACGGACGCAGACCATTACTAGGTCTTTCCGTCAAACTGTAATGGACGGACGAAGGGACGGACAGACGGACGCAGACCATTACCAGTTGCGGCGGGGAACACTAAACATTAGTTTCATGTGTAATATATATCAATATAACCCGACATTTGTCTTTGATCTTATTAGTACCAAAGTTACACAAATCTATGCATTACATTTCATGTGTCCTTCAGAAGAGGAATTCTGAATACATCTCCCAATGGGTCCACTATGAACATTTCTGTGTTGCCGGCCCTCTTGGGTTTTTCAATCAGAACCAAAGTGCTTGAGTAGTAATTTGAAATTATCATTGGTCAAAAATTCATTTCTTTCCGTTAAGTATAGTGTTGGAAATGTTTGAAATTTAACCATTTAGGTCCTTTTTGGGCTTTGTACCTACAATGTATGTTAATTAGCATTAAGGATGTATTCTTCTGATGTTTCAGTCTCGTTGAAATCTCGTTCGAGAATTATTTCCAAAACATGTGATACAAGTGGAAAATATTATTGAATTCAAAAAATATTATAATCCAACTAAACTCTGTGAAAAAATTATGTACTTACAACAAGTAGATTTTGAGTAATAAAATTTTCAAATTTTATAACCAGTCTGGTCAGTGTCATCAGCCAAAATGTTGAGAAAATTGGTGAGGGGTACAAAGAAATGATTTTACCAAAAATATGTACATTCCATATCAATATTTTCTTTTTAAAATTCTTTAATATGTATTTTTTGCAATCATTTGTAGCAAAGAAGTTGGAATTATATGTTCTTAGTTCTAAAAAAATGAGAAAAATCCAAAATTGACTAAATTGACTGCATGGTCATTTTGACACGAAAAAACAACAAAATTTCATAAAACTTTCTTATATTAACACGTACCTATAGTTTTTTAAGTTAAATTTATTCAGATTGGTCCACTTCATCTTTAGGGAAAGTATGAAAAAAAGTTTAATAGTGGAACTGTGATTTTTTCATGATAATGCTCGGCATTGCCTTGGGCCATTACAGCAATCCTCAGGCCATTATTACAGACCTTGCACATATAAAAGGGCCATTATGGAAACACCAATTTATTAATACTATAATAATAAATTTCATATAATGTCAAAGTTTATCCATTACTCAGGTACTTAATTTGTTGCGTATTACAGGAATATTTGTAATCAAAACTTTGGATAGCTAAAGGAGCATTAGCATTGAACATGGTCTAGAATTATATCGTTTTTTCCGACATTGAAAATTTATGATTGATAGTATTTATAGATTATAACACGGCATTTTTCATATCAGATCTATTATCAGGCTCGAGGTATGATATTGACCATCGGCTGATAATGGGTCTGATATGAATAATGAAATGTTATGATATTTTTATCATATGCTTCAAAATTGGTGTTTTATAGGTCTCCATAAAAATTCTTATCTCAATGATTTTAGTTTCATTGCCGTATTGCCAAATATCCTCAAGCCGCCGCAAATTGCATTGCCCCTCGTCCATTTAGTCAAAACGTTTATGTCACTTAATGTTTTTCCGTTTGTATAAACATTTTTTAGCGAATTGATATAATCCACAGTTTCGTCCCCGCTATCGTCTGCCATGTTTGGTAACTATGTGCTAGTAAGTTTAGAATCGATTACGGAAATGACTGATAACGGATTATGAGTGTGATAATAAACGGAAGCAGTTGATATAAACCGGGAACAGTTGATAACAAAGTCATATCAGCCCGCTAAGACAATTCTTATAAGATTTGGAGAGAAATATTTACAATTTATAATTTTATCATAGATTAAAATTTTACCTTTATTTTTCTATAAGTATATGAGAAGTACTTTTTACATAAATAACATTCTGCATTACGCAACGTGTGTGGTTTATCAGCTCTGAAGTTAGAAAAAATACCTATATTATATAATTTATCATTTTATTACCGTGTATTTCAAACTAAACTAACTACTAAAAATATGTTCTTAGAATAAAGACACTTCTCAGTTTTTAAAAGTACATTATCCAATACTATAAAGGGCAATAAATCACGAAAGAGACCAATGTTTGTCTCGTCATAGGGAAAAAATGTCACGATGTTCTTTGGACAAACCAGTGATTAGGTAGATTACCTGTGATGTAAATACTGACCATATTTCGTCACATTGAAAGGTACGACAGGCAAAAAATACAAATTAATACCACAACTAATCTACAGATTGACATAGATTATTGCACATCACAGAGCCTATAGGAAAAAAAGATATTATTCAGATCAAAACATCGAATAGACATTACAATAAAATGTACAATTGTCGTGATATTTGTCAAAAAGACAAACTGTTTATCCCTAAAGCTTGTCGTAGGATGACGGTGATATTTTAAGACGTTAACACCTATTATATTAAAGTATCTTACGGCATATTGAAATTGAAAGTAGCCGTAAATAGACATTTCATCGATAAGTGACACAATGCTTCTACGACTTGTATTTATTAGTAATTATTACACCCTGTTTGGCGCTAAACTGTTTTCATTAATCTCTGAACAAACGTAGGATCAAAGGTTTAATAAGAAGTGATAAAACAATGAATAATTTCTACGCCTTTGCATTTTTTTTCAGATGTCGCAATATCGGTTTATTAGTTAATAAATTTATTTTCTAGTTTTAAAAGTACGTTTAATTTACTTCCGCAGTAAAGTCATTCTTTCAATTGGTCAATTGCTCAATATAAATATAGACTAAACACTGAAAAGGAGGGAAGTATTTCTTTGATCCGATGCTATAATTTTGATAGTAATGAATTACTATTGACTGATAGAGTGTTTCTGTCATATGTCGAGAGATGTGTAACACAAGGAGCAAGCATAAACGCAAGGGTGTTCGTCCCCGGACCTGGCCAGCATTTCACAAAATATCGTGCGGTAGAAAAACTGTACGACTAACCTTACGATATTTTACGTTTTAAAAAGAGATTTTTTTTAGGAATGGTACAATTGAAACAATCGTAGTCGCACTATCAGTCTCTGTATTTGTTGACATCGTATTTTTAAAAACATAACAATACCTTTGTAGGGGGTCTTATTATTAAACCACACGCGTCATAAGCATATCCCATATAAGAAGGAATATAGCTTATTCCTAATTGGTTATTCGCCAACCCAGTCGTCAGAATTGTCTGACATGATTATTCATTGATTTGTTACAGAAATTACAAGTATTTAGCAAAATTCAAAAATAATAGAAATACTAAGGGTTCATTCCTTGTATTGCACATGGTAGATCTCCTTAGCTGAAATTTGGCTTCCTATTTCGGTATTTTTGGTTGAGTACTTCTTGTTTAATATAAGTTTGGGTTTTGGTCTTCCAAATGTTTCGGTTTTAATGCTGCAGATGAGAGGTAACTCCTTGAAATGCGTCGTATACAGCATAGTATAAATTTACTATATCTAATATTAGTATCTTTGGATTTTTATTTTATTTATTATTAATCCTTGAAACGCATTCTCTACATCTACGTTATAAAAAGCAGCGGCGCTCTTGTTGCTGTTTTTCATCTTTAGAACACAGTCAGCGCCTTCCACAAAGAAATAAATCTTGCACATCACTACAAAATCAATACTGCTCTCAACACCGATTTGAGCATAAGGTTGATTAAGTTACATCGGTGTTTTTAATGGAGACTGCTACAAGAAATTATACACATATATTTAAAAATATTGTCATCGACATTTGTTATAAATACATTGAAGGCCAGATCAAGACACCTACCATGTTTAATTTCATTAGAGAAGACTAGGATTGTTGCAACAGATTATATTTCAAATATCTTAAGTTAATACACGTATTAGTCATTTGCAGTAAAAACCATTCTAGACAATTAAAAAAAGCAAATGCAATTTTCAACTACGCTTCTATATATGAAATCAACATAAATATTTAACTTGCTTTTTTCCATTCAAATCTTTTCTTTTGCTATCAACATTTAAATTTTACAAGACACAATGACTTTATCTTGTGGCTTTGACTAGAATCGCATGACAAAGAGGATGTCTTGAAATATATCTCTCGTCTGATTCACATACAAAATAACACCAAAAATGTTTAAACAATAGGTAACAAGAAATGATATCATACTTGAATAACAAAATAACGGAGATTGTTATCTATCTATCTATTAAACGCTCTGCATTATCAAATTATCTATTTCATCTAAAAGCGAAAGTCATTTGTTAATATCACGGTGAACACATTTTTAAAATATTTTAAGATATAATAATGCAAGATTTTTTTTACATGGAGAGACTGATTGATTGATAGATATTTTACGTTTTAAGTCTGATAAAATCTAAAGGCCGAAATACACGACCGGTTTTCACTTATTTATATTGAAAGCAAATTGCTCATTGTCATCTTTTAAAAAAAGTTATTTAAATTGAATCACATGTTTAAAAGGAACAAGCGAGTGTTTGTTTACAAGGTATTGATATTTCAGCTTTGTTTAAAATGACATTAAATTGTTACATTCAAATAATGTCTTATTTGATTCTTCATCAAGGTGGTATGCCAGCCATCTTTGGCACCCGTAATGGCGCCGATGATCAATATTTGGTAGACCACATGGGGAATATATTTTGTTAATGGGGTACATTACTCAGTAGGTGTCAAAATCAACAATAAAAATTATCTGGAGGTGACGAAATGTACCATATTAAGTCATCCTGTAGAATAAATTGATACAGTGGCCTAATAACTAAAAACTGTGTATGAGCCGAACTATTGATCCTAAATTACAGTATTTTACGCACTTTAAACCGTAAAGACGTCAACGTGGTTTTCATACATTTTCTAACTTTCCGTTCTTGTACTTTGTAACCGTTAAAGCAAACTAAAGACTCATTTTCTCTCACGAATTACAGTAGTTATAATTTCGCATTGTTTTTTGTTATGATTCCATAGACATCGATATTTCAAACACCCAATAGAAAATTAAAAAGTACATTAGAAATGAAAGAAACACACGAATTTATGGTCTAGTTCTGAACAGCAATTGAAATAAAAGCACAACTTGCCTAACAAAGTTTGATTTTCGAAAAAAATATCTATCTCTTCTGCAGAATTAGAGGACAAAGATTCAAAAATGACTTCTAAAAGCTGAAATATAAAAAAGGCAAAAGTCAAACTAAACATAATGCTTCTCGGTACATGGCAGTACATCACCAGAATGGTCAATCAAAATCAAACTTATTGATCCCAGACAGTCTATTATAACGACACAAAAACAACAATAGCTCGCATAATAGCATACTGTTTGAGATCGGTAACGGATGTTGCTACTGCAAGCGTTTTGAATATATTACCACATTACTGAGGTTTTTTTTTTTATCTTATTTCAAGTTCACAATAACAGGAAATAACGAACAAAACTTTAACAGAAATAAAACATAAGCATGAATTAATAAAACTTCAAATATTTATATATTTATCAGAGTGACCCCTTCCTATTCAGTGTGTCCAGTTATTAACAGATTGGTTTCATTCCTAAATACGAGAAAAGGGAATATAAACTTAAATAAAATAATAAAATAAACAATGGATCACAGGAAAGGTCAACAATGACATACCAATCAATCAACGTCGACCAACAAACAGAATCACGGACAGAAACAATCATAAAAGAGCACAAAACACAAACTTAACAGAGAGTCAGGATAGTCTTACTGGGTACAGACACTGACCAGTGGTGGGGATAAACCGGTTTTATGTGTACTCAAGCCTCCCCTTGTCTATCCTAACACTCTGGCGTATAATACCTATACTATAAAAGCCAATACAACTAGATTTATGATTACCAAAAAGGTGACTGCTTACTAGAACTGCAAAATTTGGTTAGACGTTACATAATTTAGATAGACTGTAAAACTAGCTAAGCCTCTCAAAGCTGCTGATCGGACACTGTCGCTCTATTAAACGAAAAAGTCAGAAATAACACTCCCATAAAGGGTTTAATGCTATCTCGTCATAGAGTTCAATAGAAATCGGCAGTAATCGTGAGAGGCCAGTATAGATTTAAAGTCTCCAAGAGCAATTTTTACAGACTTACACAATATTTCATATTTTTAGCCTTTACTTTGAAAAGATCTTATTTTAGTATGTATCTCGCCATTTTCGATATTATAAATAGTATTTAAAGTAAGATCTAAAAAGGTACAGCATTTACTATTCGTATTAGCTTTGTTCAAATGTAGCTCTTTTGCATATTTAAGAAACTCGAGGTTATCAACAGTGAGTACATCATTAAGATACCTTCAGTTGTTGTTAAAAATATAAATTAATTTATAGATGGGGGCGTTTAATTGATAAAAGAGACAGAATTTGCCAACAGTGATCCCCACATTGAAGACATTTGGATATAATTAAATGGAACCAATCGCACCTTACTAAAAATGTAAAAGATAAACTAATTGATGGCAACGATATATTTAATTGATTGCTTAGCAACATACACTAAAATTTATATGTCAATTGCATTTTAGTAAAATGCACTTTACCGTAAATAATAGCAGTATATATATTTTCTGATCAGAAGATACTGTAGGACCTATCATTTATAGTAAACTAATTTCCGGTTGTATTGTACAAAATATAATGAATATCAATATTTCGAATAACAAGTTTTTAAAAATAATAATTGAATCTTATTTATAATGAGTGTTTGAAAAAATTTTAACTTGTAAATGTCTTGTTCTTTTTTGAAATGCCTTGAGAAAGAATCTGAAAAAAAACTCGCGCGAACTTTAAATATAGAATTGTGTTTTATTCAACATCACTACTTTGTGTTCATTAAGATACCTTAATAACACTGCTGCTTCAAATAATGATGATTATTTCCATTTAAAGGATATGAAATCGTTTGATTTAAAAACCGTTCGTATTCTTATTTGCGTACATAGACTCTAATCCAATGTAAATAGCCACAGTTTATACATGATGCGTTAATCTACATGCAAGTACATCATTATATACCCTTAGGTTTTCCTATCCAAATATCTATTCGTTCGGGAAATTCAAATTCCTTTGGGGAACTTTTTGTTGATGTCTTTATCTCACCTAGAAACGTGTAAAACTAATATTCGGTTTGTAGCAAGACCACAGACCACAAAACAGGTAATCCTGGTATACCTTAGATATGACTTTGGATATTACATCGTCCAATCAATCCCAACCCCAAAAATAGAATCTTTGAAGTCTTCGTCAGCTACTTACGATCGTAGATTTTTTGTATTTACAACGAAGTCACGTAAAACTTTTGTCATATGACAAATCCAGTTAATGTTTTCTTAGTTATATTGCCGACAATTGTTAGTACACATGCTAGAGCGCAGTTTTAGTTACGACAGCGCATGCATATACTAGGTAAAATGACACGTGAAATTAGTAAATGCTATTATACTTCAGTATTTTTTTTCCTATAGTAAATCAAGTGTAACATTTCAACTGATTCATCAAAAGTCCTATTTGTTCTATTTCAAGGGTCATCAGGTTTATGTACTGTTCACCGGGGGTAAGGGGGGGGGGGACAGTACTGTATTCATATTTCGCGGGTTTTTTCCCCTTAATCTCATTGGCTATCGGTCATCAGGTTTATGTCAGACTGTTCACCGGGGGAACAGTACTGTATTCATATTTCGCAGGGTTTTTTTTTATCCAAAAGGCCTTGTTTGTTCTATTTCATCGGTCACCCTGAAAGCACAAATATAAATTCTATTGAATGTGTTTTAATGAAATCTTTTGGTTTGGTTTTTGTTAATTCAGTATAATAAAACATTTATTGACTGGTCATTTGGGGAACAGTAAATTTATTACCCCTCGGTACAAACTATTATTACCCTCAGCGTGGCCTCGGGTAATAGTTTGTACCGATGGGTAATAAATTTACTGTTCCGCTCATGACCAGTCATCAAATAATAATGACTACATAGATATGTTAGTTTGGGTAGAAAAATCTGAAGCAATACGAGTACCAAAAATATTTACATGGTTCAGGTCAAATATTCGTACTCATACATCTCATATTTAATTTTTAAATAAAACCTTATATGCAGATTTGAAGCATTTTGCAACATTTGTTGAAACTCATTACTAACTGTAATAAAACTTTGAAACGATTTAATACAGAACGTCCACAAATAAATAATGATTTTAATGATGGTACACATGAAGGACTGCATTTTATTGTCACCTTTTCAACAGAACTGTCAAGTCTCCTGGCCACTAAGCTGATATTAATTTATTTTCTTAAAACGCAAAGCATAACCCCATGAATCGATATGATCACAAGAGTTTCGGGATGATAGGTACTATTTAGAGACGTGAAACCGTTAAAAGATAAAAAGGGACACAAATAAATAAGTAGAAAAGCTCTTAAAAATAAAAAGACTACACACTGAAAACAATGTACGTTAACATCATAGGTTAATCAAGGTGTGCAGGATGGACAAGCAGTTTAATCTCCGGCTACTACACCTGTCACGCTATGATGCTATTGGATGGCATAATTTTAGTTGCCCTGCACCTTGTAATCAGCCTCAATATATATAACTACAATGTACAGGATTTGGAATCAATACCCCGTATTTCGTAAAGATGCTTGGATTCCAATGTTTATGCACTAAATATGCATTTGACAAAAGAAAATTAAAACAACAGACCAAAACTGAATGTAAAAATATATAACGACAGACCGTAGTTCACTATTAGACCAATATATTAAATCTTAATGAAAAATATAAAGAATAACTGATCTACAATTCTCAGATAAATTTAAGTAGGTACTGTGCTATTTTTTTATATTAGAATTTCATAATGAGATTTATGTTTGGAGTCTGAAAATATATTCCCAGCATAAGAATTTCGTAATGTCAGCATTTAATGCGCACAGTAATAATAAATAATTAAAAGAAAGTAAGTTCATGGGAAGGCAAATTCAATACATTATGGACTTGTGTTTGAATGAATAAATATAGATTCACCTTCAGCCACGAGTGAGGTATGGAATTTCTCCACCCGAGATAGTTAAATTTTCGATTTAACTATTTAGGGTGGAGAAATTCCATAACTGACGAGTAAATTGAAGGAGAATCTGTTTCTCCAATGATTTTCGACAAAAAACTCAAGAAAATGTCGTTGCTATGTAGTGTGTTTACATATACGTCATTTCGGGACTTCTCTAGTTTATAGTTCCAATAACTGTAGAAATAAAACGGCGGTAATTCCCACGTAGAAATTTAATCACCGGGAAGTGGTTAAAATGTTATGTATCTTTTTCCCACCAATCAAACACGTCAAGAATAGGAGAAACTGTTATTAATGTTTTTTTTATATAAAAAGATGCCGTATCCATAGCTGCTATTGCTTGTTATTTGTCAGGGCTTGTATAACGAAATTGTGGGCGGATTGGCTCTTAGATCATTCCCAATAAATGGCAGTAACAATATTAATCTGAAAACTGAATGCACACCAGAGGATATTAACATGAATTCAGGCAAATTTTTCATTGGTTTAAATATGGTCATGTGTCGTTATTTATGATCCACGGTAAAGAGTATCATGATGATAGCGCCCGCTGTGATATTTTCCTCTCATGATTTGAGTTCAAAAGGCAAAGAAGTTGTTTATGTAAACATTATGGAAAGCAGTACGTCTTCTTCAGATAAGGAAATTAAAAATTAAAAAAACAATTTGACGCATTGAGTGTCATACTAAAAATTCACGGTTTCTTCAATGAAATAAACATAAACTCCTGAAGAGGGTGCTCTATCGTGAGAAATAGACTTCATCATTGAAAAGGCATCTCTAACTCGTGGATTTTCGTTGTTTCAGTGCCTTAGACAGTCTATCTATCACATTATTATACTTTATGCAAATTTCTGATGTAATCAAGTTATTTCATTGGTTCTTCAGAATGTGGTATTTTGCATTTTGTTTTTGTTTTAATCCGCCTACCCTTAGCAACATGTGATAATGTCAAAATTTGACAAGAAAAAAAGATGCAGACGCAAGTGTCAATTTTTCCCGCCATTATGAAGGTTTCACTAAACACCGACTAAGCAAACTTAAAAACCTTAAGCTTCGCTCACTAAACAGGTCATACATGTTTCATATTATTTCACTTCTTGTATTGTATCTTAAGACACTTCTGCAAATGCCATACCAGCAGAATAATGAAAATAGGTTATAAATCTTGAAAATCAAGACAACCAACTTGTCGTCTGCTGTTTCTCAGTTTGGGCGGAAGTGAAATACTGATCGATAAAACTCAACCGGAAAGGTTGATATTTTCCGAGTTCGGTAATGTTTGGTCTCGGAATGTGATATTTTCGTTGCTATGCAAAATTATCACATGTTGCTACGGTATTGTCATTTGTGTCATTTGTCTGTATAATTCTTTTTGTTTTCATCTTGAACCTGAAAAGAACATGTATTTTTACAATTCTATAATAGGTCATTACAGTTGCCACAACCCTACCAAGGTAGTGTTGGTTCTGCAGCACCACAGTTGTCCGTAGGTGTTTTTATTGATATTATATTGTTGACTTAAAATACAATTAATTCATTGAGATACAGTATTGTTTATTCTGCATCAACTAATCCAGATGAGATCAAGGCATTCAGTATAATAAAAAAACATACTGCCTTTAGTTGAAGGTTTTATGGTAGATTACCACACTTAGAAAACATATCACTCTCATATTATTCGTATGATATTTTTCCTTCGTATGGTAATCTACCATAACACAATCAACTAAAGGGAGTATGTTTATAATATTTATCGCTAGAAACACGATAATCTGTCTATCATATTCTTAACGGGGGATTTTCTGCTGAAAACATGAAAACATTTGGTTTTCTCAATTTTTTCACTAGTGGTAATAACTTCAGGTCAAATCCAGATAACGTCTGGCCAAGCATTGTGACGTCAGTGATAACATCTGGTCATCCATCATTGCTGGTCGGATCATCCTCAATAACGTTCCAGACGCCAGAACAGACCGTTTTATATATATAGATTCTACAACGATGACCAGTTCATTATGAAATTTATGAACTCGAGATAATTAAATTTTCATTTTTAAACTGCGAGGCTTAACCGAGCAGTTTGGAAATATAATTATCGAGAGTTCATAAATTTCATAATTAACGCATCAAGAGTTTTATAATCTTTTTCTCTACATTCTCCCAAGACAGGGTTTTGTATCCACGTTCATTCCTACGAACCCCTGACAACATTCATTCCTATTTTACGGGTCGGAAATGAACGATTTTCATTGGTTGCTTCTCAAGGTCAAACGAAAATCTATTTGCGTCGTAATTAGAAATATTTTTAGGTCACACACCAGGCGACGATATGTTCGACCAGATAAATATGAAGGAGTGTTGTCAGGGATTTGTAGGAACGAACGTGGATACAAAACCCTGACTTGGGATGATGTTTCTCTAATGACAATGTAAAAGTCTGAGAGGTCTTCCGAACGTTTTGGTGGGAAATTTCACGAGCATTTTTTATCCAACATGTGGTGATATCGTGTCAAGAGATGTATAAATGCACTCAGAATAAGGGAAAGTTTTCTACTGAACTCTGCAGGCTCGGATAAATGTGCGGTTATATACGATATAAACGGCAACTCAACCTCATCCTTTCCGTTGACCCTAAAATTTCATTATCGGCACAGTCCATAATACTGATTTATCAGTCAACAGGGATCAAAGACATTCGTACAAATTGCAGATAAAACTTCATACTATAACATTCCAAAGCCTTCAGAATGTATTACTCTAATTGGCTATGGATCTAAGATTATCATGACGCGGTATATGTTTTAACTGAAGAACTCTTCTATTTAACCAGAGTTAACCAATACACTTATTGTCAAACTAATATTATAAAGTAATAAAACGTTTTTTATTCATATTTTTTTTTATATTTAATGAAGTTTTTTGTTAAAAACAAAGCCAAGCAACATTTAAATTATCAATAAAATGAGAATAGAATAGAAATTTTCAGTCAGATTTCATGTCTTACTGTAATTGACACCTGACACTGCAATGGACTTGACAATCTACCAGATCTTCCTCCCCTGTACCCTGAAATTGCTGTTAACCGGGCAGGATGCTCTGACCCGTCCAAAGCATCTGATTTTACTCCCGTTTTTGTTATAGGAAATCACATTGCACTTTAGTTTTTGTGCTGTGTTGTTCAGTTTCTGTATCGTTTGCTTTGTGTTTTGTATTCGTTTGAGTTTTGTCTTTGTACTTTTGTTTTTGCTATGTTAGTGTTCTCACGCTTTGTCTTTGGATTTTGGAATTTACACACTGTCTTTAATATTCTTTTTGTCGGTATTTTTATAAGTATTGGTAAGCTTTTGTATAAACCAAACTAGTCAGTCATTCGGTTTTTCTTAAAGTAGCACACGGTAGAACTTACTGGGGAGGTGTTATATATTTAGGCGTACAATTAACAGCTCCGCGTGGGGAAAGTGATAATGTACCACTACGGACACGGATTTGAAGGGGTGATAGAGATTTAACTTGTTGTTTCCTTGCAAATTTCTTCAAATGATTACATGTACGTATTTAAACAAAACTAATAACTTAGCGGAACACTTTGGTTATACAGGAAGACGTTCGATGCATTATGCATGCCCAAATTGTCCGTCTGGGAAATCATTAAACACTACGCACTTTCTTTCAAGGGTTGTTAACATCCGAAAGCAACGGTGATTTTTGCACGATTACATCTTACATGTAGCAGTTCATTTGTGTATTTTGCTATACAGTGTGTGGCTATGATTTCCATGAATGTATAATGCGTTGCACGTCATCCTGTATAATGCGTTGAACGTCATCCTGTATAAGCAATGTGTTCCGATAACAAAATAAAATACAAATAAACTGCTAGGAAGCACCAACTTATTTTTTATGGTCGCTTCAAATCCGTTTCACCAGTCGTTCACGATCACGGTCCCCACGTGTGGCATTGGACACAGTGAGTAGTAGATTTTTAATTTTTTATTCATAATGTAAAAGGATGTTATACTCGTCCTGGGGGTATTCAGTATATTGATATGAAGACATGAATCTAGACTTTAAATCTTAAGATGTGCAGTTTATTGTAAAATATTAAATTATCCGTTCTAATGTATTGTTTGCAGGAATATATTAACTGATGATTTAACCAATCATTTTAAGTTATCCTTTCCGAAATATCATTGTAATGCTTTCTATTTTCCTGCTATATAGACAAACGTTTTCCGGTAGGATTACAAATAGTAATTTAGAACCTACAGTTATTTGTTAATATAAAACTAAACATTATTCAGCATGATTTAAATCTTAATATTGAAAATCACTATATATCTCTGGTCATACATCAAGTAGTAGATTAAATCACAAGAACGTTTATTATGTTTATATAGATATATAAAGGGTATGATCACCAATGAATGGTGTTTGTCCGTTGTATTTCCTTGTTTTTATTGATTATTTTTTAGCCCCTCAATGCACGAATATAAACTTTGCTTTCCCATGAGACAACACTGCAGCAACTAAAATTTATACTTACAGGAGAAAAAAAAATCCGAAACATAACTACTGTTTAAACCCAGTTAGATTTTAACCGCAAACTTACTTGATTTAGAAATTCGACAGTTTAAATGGATCCTGAAATAAATTCTTGGATTCACTTTCCTGCTTTGTGGATTTGAATTATTCCTCTCAATTTATTTCAAAAGATATTGTCTTTATAATTAAATTTTAATTTAAATTTTGAAATAAACATTCTTAAATACATGAATCAAATAAGTGAATTCTATGATTTTTCATGTTTGTTATAGCTCAATAAGTTTGTTATCATTTGTCACTTTTTCAGTAATTACCAGAAAAGAAAACTAATATACGCATGTCACAAACAGGTTTGATAATTATTTTTACCGTATGAAATTATCTACCCATTTACTCCAATTGTTGCAGATGTAATTACTGTTGTTAACGCCTATTATATAATTGAATTACAAATGCAGATTCACGATTTCAATTCATTGTTTTAATTACAAAAACGGTTTAACAAATTTTTGTACACAAAGTCCAGACACCAAAATCAGTATATCGTGCATAAGAAAGTAATATATTCATTTGTTTTATCCATGAACCTTGAGCTAGTTCAAAGACAGATCATTACGCAACTTGGTCCCCGTCTCGGGAAATGTAAATATCATATTTTGGTATCCCGTAAATATGCGTCGAATTACTTTACGTGCCCTTCGCGGGTTTCTTTAAACAATTAAGCGAGAAACCTACAATTAACAGCTTACCAGAGAACGCACGCAATGTTCTACTTGCCTGCAGTAAAGCTGAAACTTTTCCTTAGAACCTGATACTTTAAAGAAAACATTTCGATATGCGATAAAAGTTAAATAATTTTAAAGCAAAGTGAAAGAATTCAACAAAAAATGAAATAAACATGCGAGAAAAGTGAAATGAACACAAAGTATTTGTTTTCTAATGTTGCTTTTGTAAAGATATGTCGTGAAAATTGACATTTTTAGCTGTTATCTTTTGATAACGATCACTCTTAATTATAAAATATGAATATGTTAGTAGTTCTCGCATATCATGATTTCTATGGTACTTTGACACAATAAAGGATATTAAAAGTTTTGTAGCAATTAGATTTGAAAAATGACTAAAAATGAACAAAAAGATATTCGTGTTAAGAAGTGATCAGTGCCTATTTTTGATCGAGACAATTGGTTACGGTATGCTAACACTCCGGTTAATTATACAGATTAAAGTTTCCTTAACTGATACTTTTTGTATCTTTTTGTTGTTATTTTACACATATGACTGGGCCTGCTTTAAATAAGTTGTTAAATCGTTTCACATTGTTTCCAACAAACACATAAAGTATTGATAAGTTGTTTACAAGTTTATATAGTGAGGCGTTTAAAATACTTAAGAATATAATTAGAAATAATTAAAACTCACTTCTTTAATCGTTTAACCAGAACAAATGGTAAAACGCCTATGTCAAAAATAAATCTCCGAAAACTAGACCCGAAAACTCGTCCAAAGCAGTGACGAGTTCTTATGTTACAATACTTCCGGTACTGTGGTTTATAAACAATCTATTTTGGTTTACATGTACGAATTTCAAATTACTTATATATTTCATGGTACTAAAATATTTCTACCTCAATACTAACGATATACAATGACCATGGAAAGTACACTCTGTCAATGAATTATCAAGAGAAATATAATATATTCAGGCAAGCATTTCCTTGAACTCTGATATTTGTATATGTGGGATTTAGGTCATGATTGTCGTCACATGTCGACGTCTTAATGTTAAGATGGGGTGTTGTCTTGTTGACACATATTCCATGTTTAAATTTCACCCACATTTGTAATCCCGTCTTCATTATTATGACATTGACACCTACCCAAAATATCTGGCATCATCAAAGTCAGAGTTTCATTTTCGACAGAATGAACCCAGCATTCGACATTTGGGATCTTGCTCATCAACTAGACTGATTGCTTTTCGTTGAACGTGTTATGCAGTTTAAATAATTCAATAATTTACGAAATATAATCCATATAAATTGTTCGAACTTCAACGACCCTTCTCCAGACCACACCTTAACAACAACTCAAAATGGTGAAGAACAGTTTCAATTGGTAAAATAAACAAAAGACTAAAGCCAAAACCATCTGAGGACACAGCAATCCTATGGTTTGAATTTAGTTTTCAGATTAATGTTTTTAATGACGTTAAATGGAATTAATCGTTTTAAACTAGAAGTACATGTACTATGATCAAAGCTCACAAAATGATACACCCGCCGCTTGCAACGTCCATAGTTTGGTAAGAGTACCCACAAAAAATATGGAACAAACATCAAAATAGAAAAGACAAATGAAAAGATGGACAGACACTCCTATCACTAAATATGACCCACTTTACTAGAAATAAAACAACAACCACATTTTTTCATAAATCAATGTATTCATTTTGAACAGCATTTACGTCCACAATGGCATTATATGGTTATGAATTTGAGAAAGTTTCGGTGGTTTAGGAGGAGTTGCGGATACAAAATAGATAGTCGGACGGAAGAAATCCATGTTTTGGTAAGTCCTCGTTTTTAAAATAATGATTTTGACCAATAAACAAAATAGGAGGTGCACAATGGAGTTATAAAAAAACGCAATTCATAAGACAGACAAACCCAGGAAGACAAATGAAAACCACAAGGACAATAAATAAACACTGAAACTAAAAACAATGAACAACACGAACTCCTATAAATACCAGGAGTGAACTCATATGCTCCAAAAGGGTAAAGAGTTCCTGCTCCGTATACGGCAACCATCTTGAAGTTCAACAAAGTCAATCCGGTGGTAATCACAAATCGATGGAGGTACATGAAATGTTACGACAGTGGGAATAGGTCCCACATCATCTTAGATATTGGAACACTGTAATGGTCAATCAATTCGTGATGACGACCGTAAAATTTCCTAAGTGATGACATCAACTTATCCCTGATCATTAAATTATGATAAGTTGATGAGGAGGAGTTGTGGATACAAAATGCTTACCCCCTCCCCCCCTTTTCCAGTTTCTCAAAATAATTTTCATGATTTTGGCCACAAACAAAATAAGAGGTGTACATTGGCATTATATTGCTTAGAATCTGAGAAAGTTTCATTAAATTATGATAAGTAGTAAGAAGGAGGAGTTGCGGATACAAAATAGAGAGTCGAACGGAAGAAATACATGTTTTGGTAAGTCCTTGTTTTGGAAAAAGAAACCCCAAAAATGATTTTGACCAATAAACAAAATAGGAGTGCACAATGGCATTATGTGGTTAAGAATCTGAGAAAGTGTCATTAAATTATGATAATTGGTTAAGGAGGAGTGGCAAATATAAAACAGATACCCCCCCCCCCCTTCCAAAAATAAAACAGTTCCCAAAAATTATTTGATGATTTTGGGCAACAAAAAAATAAGATGTGCACAATGACATTATATTATAAAGAATCTGAGGATAATTCATTACATTATAAGAAGTGGTTTAGGCGGAGTTACGGATACAAAATAGGTACCCCTATAACCCCAATATAAAGCACTGGCAAAATTCATGTTTCTGAAAAAGAAAAGCCAAAAGTCCATTTGACGAAAAAACATAATAGGAGGTGCACAATGGAATTGTATAGTTAAGAATCTGAGAAAGTTTCATTACATTATAATAAGTGGTTTAGGAGGAGTTACGGATACAAAATAGGTACCCCTATAACCCCAATATAAAGCACTGGCAAAATTCATGTTTTTGAAAAAGAAAACCCAAAAGTCCATTTGACGAAAAAACAATAGGAGGTGCACAATGGAATTGTATAGTTAAGAATCTGAGAAAGTTTCATTACATTATAATAAGTGGTTTAGGAGGAGTTTCGGATACAAAAGTGGAACATACTGTTACCGGACTGACGATCGAACAGACGAACGTACGGACGGACGGACTCCCCTATCACTATAAACCTCCGTTAACAAAGCAGGGGTATAATAAAATCGTGGACTTAATAAGAAGTATCCAATCCTATCCAATACTATAAAATTTCGTCCTCGTAAACTTACTTTGTTTTGTTAGGTTAATTGTTGGTAAATTTAACATTAAACTGTACGTAAAATTAAAATGCAGACTGTATGTTTATTTTCATGCCGTTTTGATTTAGACGGAAGTTTTCCTCTGCCTGTCAAAGATCTGACTTAAATAACAGCAGCAAATGGTCTTTATTTGAAATATTTCACTTATACATGTGTAGTTACAATAAAATTAAGAATTTTTACCGTTAAATTTTACAGTATCACTCTAGTAACGAAATATTAGCAACTGGGCTAATGATACCCTCTGTGAACTTTTTAGCTTTTTCTAGTGGCCTTTAATATATTCCTTGTCAAAATCTACATAAAAAGTCTTTGACCATATCGAGGTATACATAGGATCAAGCTCTATATGCAGAATCATAGGAGTTCTAATGTATTTGTTTACCTCAGTTTTAATATATCGAACAAAATTAATAGTAATAAAAATTGTTTGGCTTCAGACATAAAATTAAATTACCGGCCATAAAAAAAAATAATTTCCTGAAAATACACCTACAACACCTGGTAGCAAACTGCTATCAAGACTGTATGTATTGGACAAGAATAACATTTTGCTCCTTTAAGGATTATTTCATTTTCCCATTGTCACAAGATTTAGGAATAAGCGTAAAAAGTAATTGTAGAAATAGAGAACGCCTCCTTGTATGCAAGGTGTGGCATAAGGGCGATGGCCAAACCGCCGATCCTATTTTCATTGTGTGGCACTATTTAAGTAGTTATAACAACGCTGATTTACATATGTCATTCCCCTTTCCTATCCGCCAAGGTAACCAGTGTCGTGTTTGATAGAGTAAATACAAAATTTATCGTTCATATTTGACACTAAAGTTGGAAATGACGATAGATCAATATACACTAAAAAGTCATAAAATTTTACAAAAAATAAATCTGGCTTTTTTAGAAAAATAAATTACCGTTAAAATAGACTTTAAAATTTAATTATAGTACCATTTGTCACGTACCGATACAGATAAGTACTTTTATTTATTATTTTTATCGGAAGTTATAAAATGGACTGAAGTCCTAATTTATTAAGTCACTTTACTTATATCCGTTAAAAAAATAAATGTATTGAAAATATCACGAGCATCTACGTATTATGAATACAAAGCATGCGAAATAATGCTCTTAAAATTCACTAAATAGTGAAAAATACACAACACTCAAGATTTAACGACTTAAACAATTCTCCACCCTTTTATATTGACAATTCGGTTAATATCCCACTGGAAAAAACTCTTGATATTGAACATTCTTTGACCCAGTTTCATAGTCATAAAATCCGCTCAAAGTAAATTCTACACCTGTAGGAAACTACCAATTATATCTAAATAGTATCGTGTACCATTCAAAAAGTAATAATAGAAATAATATGTCGTAATAGAAAATTCTACTACAATTTGTCATAACTGTGACGTTAATCCTAAACGGTTTTATCAGTCCTAAACCTGAAACAGAAAGTGTATGTTATATTAACTTCTTAGAACAATAGTTTTACTAACGCTTTTCTTAGTGTCTTTGATATATATAGAAAATGTTCCTAAATCATTAACTTACCAGAGCTACATGTAGAACAGTTTAAAGCAACACTCCTCAAGAAAAAATTATAACTGCTTTTCTAGATAACAATTTAGAAAAGTCTACGATATTTCACACAAACAGTCATAAACTTTGGAGGACAGAATGTATCAAACTAATTGAACAGTGCCACACTACCAGATGGCAAAACCGAAAATCTTTAATTCAAAGTGTTTTCTTTAACTGAAGTTATACCCTCTCGGCTATCAGGTAAAAAACTGTCTAGAGCTGCTTCCTCAAAGACGGATTAAGTCAGAAAATATTCTAGAAAAAAAGCCACTAGAAACATTTCTTGGATAGATCAGCTCTGCTCTAAATAGAAAAGTTATGAAATGAGATGGAGCAGTCAGCTGCTTTTCTAAAGCTATTTTTGAGTTTAGATGCTAATAATTTGTTCTAGAAACTGTTGCGCTCATTGATTTATAGCATTGTCAATCATCTCGCCCTCAACATTTAAAATCTAAATTACCTCGCAAATTACCTGATCGAGGAAATATATATATTAACACTAAACATCTACACGCCATTGCAAAATCGAATTGGTCGAGAAAATATCTTAAAATTTCAGCGAAGGGACATATTTTTTTTTTTATTTCTTTCAAATTTGGAATCCAAAATTTGTACACTAGTTCAGGTTTACACTATTTTCTCCGTATTTTGCATTGCGTTTTAAGGAAACGTGTATAAGTTTCATTTCTTTTAAGGTAACATGAGACAAAATGGAACCGAAAATTTTTTCATAAAAGTACATGAATCCGGAAAGACCTATCAAAAGTACACCAAAAAATCTTTAAAAATCGGGGGGTCACCGAGCTTATTTTTAAGTAATCGTTGATTTAAAATGTCAATTTTGGCACCAAATTTACATAGGTATATAGGGTTAATTATACTTTTTACCCCGTTTTTTTTTGTTGTTGCGATGTTTGATAACGAAAAATGTGATCGCGTGTGCCAAAAACTAACACAATATAGAGAAATACAAACGCATTCTAACCATATATAAAAAAAACATATGTCACCGATCTATTTTTCAAGATATATTGCCTCAAACGTTACCTTTCATGTGGAAATTAGCGAAAACCTGACTGGGAACGTCAATACGACGTTATCATGTAGAACAGTCAAAAATGTCAAGTATCGTCGTCAATTTCGAGAAAACGAACACACATACTCACCATGGTAGTTATTTATATTATACATGTAGTACTAGTATAGTGTTAAATAATTTAATAAATAAGTAATTACATTTGGTTGGTAACCCCAGGTTTCCCATTTGAACCGACTTCTTTGAAAATGTTGTGAACACCATCAGTTCTATTTCTGTCAAATGAGGATTTTATATGACTAAAACTTAGTCCGCTGCCTTTTTGCATAACCTTTTCACGAATAATTCCATTATATGAAGTTTTACTGTCGGAAAAATGTCTCAATTAGTCCTCAACAAAGTTGCGTCAAAGTATATTGCAGAAGGTTTTCTTTGCTCACATCGGCTTCTCTAAGTTATATTTATAGCACGACTTTCCCGAGTTGGACAAATAAACTTTCGAACGCGAAGCGGTGGTATAAATGATTTGTAACAGGAATTGACAAATGTGTCTGCCACATAATTATGCTCTGACCAATCGGACTGAAAATAACTGCGTCAAAGGTTGTTTCTAAATTGAATATGATTAACTTTTTTTTCAAATTCGTACAATTAACTTCGTACAATTTCAAAATATATTAAGGTAGAAACTGACCTTTTTATTTAAAGAAACAAATTAGCAATAAAGTTTATAATGTTAGTATACACAAAACAAGACTTATTGTATCAATCTATCTTCACAGAAATAAAACTTCAATTAAATTTATAGTTGATAAAAAAAAGTACTGACGCACAAACTAGTTTTTTTACTTGCATCAAACAATCACAGATTCATGCTATATTCATGCACAAGAGATATTTTGATTCGAAGCAAAATGAGATCAAAGAGAAAACAATCTACGAAACGTCGCTTTTATGAATATTAATGGTGAGCCCCACAATTTACGTTCAACAGATACTCAGAAATAACAGTAGATTATTTTTTTCGTTGCCTTATTCTAACGTGATGAACATGTAAATCAATGCATTTCTAATAACGTGACTGAAAGGATGCAGTATATATAAAATATACATTAAAATAACTGAAAAGGGTACAATAAGGTAAAAAACGGGTAAACAGTTAATATACACGCTAACCTTGAACAAAACGTGACAGCTCATTTATTGTAAGTGCAGTAAGTCTTAAAGTAAGTCCGAGACCATCAACGTAAGCCTTACTACTTGTCATTTATTGTCAACTGCTAACTTTGTTCCTGTTTTTTTTCCAGATAGGTGGTAGTTTAACTCGTTGGAGATATAGGATCTTATTTTGCTACCAGTTGATAATCATATTTCTACAGTCGGGATAGTTGAATATTCAAATTTGGACCTACCATAAAAATCAGATGAAAAACAAAAATATATATATATATACATATGTATATAGAAATCCAGCTTCTTGCTTTTTTTTTGGTCCCTTTAACCTCTCAAATTTCAAACACTGTAAAGGTTAGGAAAAATATGTTGCTTAGCACTGAATGCGCCAATCAAGATGAATTTAAAGCAAAAAATTCCATGGAATCGGATGAAAAATTTAAATTTTATATTTCATCCAAAATTGCTAACTTTGACCCCTTGTATCTCGGAAACAATAGAAGATAGAAAATTTTATTTCACATATTAATGAAAGCACTCATCAAGATGATATAAAAGAAAACATTCCAATAAGAATTGGATGAAAAATTTTTAAAATTACATATCAAGCCGCATCGCCTTTTTGGCCCTTTTAACCCATTATACATGTATCTCAAAATCGTAAAAGATAGAGAGAAAAAATATGTGGACATACGCTGGAAGCACTAATCAAGAGGAATTAAAAGAATATATCCCCATTGAAATCGGATGAAAAATAAAAAATTTAGGTGAAATAAACACAGAAAACTAAAAAAACAATGAACAACACGAACTCCTTTAAAAACCAGGAGTGAACCCATGTGCTCCGGAAGGGTAAGCAGTTCCTGCTCCGTATACGACACCCGTCGTGATGACGACCGTAAAATTTCCTAAGTGATGACATCAACTTATCCTTTATAAAACCCTGGTTAAGAAGCTTTTGTGACAGCATTAATCCTCTTTGTCGAAAGTCAGGGTAACTCACGCATGTCCTTGAAAATCGGATAAGCTGAGAAACGTAGACGCCATATGCAGGCGATGCTGGTATATTGCTACTCAAGAAGGGAAAATTAACAATAGGAAAGTTGAAGTCATCATGTTTGTCGTAAAGTTTTGTCTTCAAATGTCTTCAAATGTCTTCAAAGAAGGATATTGTGATAAAGTGCACGAGAATGTATTTCAAGGATAAATTTATTGAGAAACGAACTCCTTCTGCATGAAGATATCATTTCGATATTTTATTATGAGATCCAATGTACAGATACAGTAAATGTTCTTGCTATTGCAATTATAATGTTTTTTTTATTTACTTGTATTATATGTCACAAACATTTTATGTTTATATGACAATAAACATTTGAATTGAGCTATCTCAAAATTGCTAATTTTTCAAAGTAATTTGTTGACCATAAGATAATGCTTTAGGCTTGTTCCCGGTGACTAAAAATACCTTTATCTCAAAATCGTTTTGATGGCCCCAAACTTGCAGTCAATATTGAAGAATGATATTATTGAGTAGTTTATATTTAGACTGTAAGAACAAAGGGCATGTAAAATTCTAGCATGTTCTTCGATTCTACTCTATGGAATGTGATTGAATATTTATTAAATCAATTGTTTAAATTAAAGGTGTGTAGGAGCTTCTGTGACTTAGCAATATAGGATTTCAATCAATTACCAACAAATGGCCTACAAACACACAAGTCCGTATAGATAATATCAAGACAGTGGCTGGTATTAAAACTGAAGGTCCGTTTTTTAAGTATAAATCGAAGGTCCAATTTGATATCAAATATTATCAATCTTATTAAGCCACAAACCTTGCAACAAGTGTGCCTTAAATCAATGAATTAAACAGGACAAAATGTAATCAATTTAAAAATGAACATTTATATAAACTTAAGATACATATCATAACATATTTAATAAAGACTACACGTTTATTGATAAACTTCTGTTTTGTCTGTTATATAGGGTTATATCGGTAGTCAATAAATCATTTTGATACATTATAAAGATTAATATCTGATAATTAATATATCAAATATAGTTAAAGAATTATGACATTTCAATGCTTTAATTCTATAATGTTATTTTATGTGTGTATACCGTAATAAGTGGGTTACCAAACTGTCGACCTAAGGTTATCCGATCTTCTGATTAAACAAGGGGTATTCACAACAAACCCAAACCTGTCGTCGTTAGCTGTGTCATTAGACTGATTATATGTTTAATTATAAACGTACCAACTGACGTATATTCTCTCTTCTTCAGTGTTATAGTGTTTTCCATCCTTCTTTTCTTTCTTTTTACTTTGGTTTAAGATATACGTTGTATGTACCACACTGTACATTGTCTATTGAAAACTATTAACTCTCGTTCTGAATTGAGGTAATGTTTCGTATATAGCCTCTCTTTTTTATTCTCATTTTGGTCTGAATATTTTTTTTTACCACCAGTATTATATTCCCATTTCATATGCATTTTTTTCCACAACTAGAACTACATGTATCTTGACGAGACGTTTAATCTTAAGACAACCTGTAATTTGATGTGCTTTTTCCTTGACATGCCCTTTAATTTTACAAAAAAGTGTATCTTAATATACCTTTCAGTCTTATGTGTATTTTGATATGAAATTAGAACTAAATATATCTTAAAATGCTGTGCTGATTATATAATTTGATGTGCTTTACCACTGCTTTTATCTTGACATGCCTTGTACTTTTACAAGTATATATTTATTATTTAAAATGTGCCCTCAATTCCTACAGTCGCATGTATCTTTATTCACTTATAACAAAATATGTCTTGAAATTCTCTACTGGTTCTTCTCAAAATTTAACTTGTCCTTCGCTCTTTACAAAACGAGGTATATCCACCATATATCTTTATTCGCATTTATATACACATTAACATGAAAATGTGATCAAGATAATAATATAATGTAAATAGCATTTTCTATTATTTCTCTACCTTGAAAATCACTATAAGTTCTCCTGGAAGCTGACATCTTACTACAAAACCAAGATGTTTTCTTCTGGGGGACACAAATTTATTACAACTGTGTGAATTCAAAGATGAATGCCATGAGAAAGGACATTAAAAATATATTAACCGATTAAACAATGAATCAAATGTGTTTTGGTATTTCTACAACCCCTGGTGGATGAGTATTCACACGACGAGTACCAAATATTTTTTCATGCCATGGTTTTGCCAATGCAGAATGATTACCAACAAGATCACCGCTAGGTCGAACAGTTCAAATTGATTGCACGATACATGGTCGAAATGTGCTCGTCATAACTGTAAAACTAGCTAAGGCTCTCATCGCTGATGTTCCATTCAAACAAAACAGTCAAAGAAAGAACTCTTACAAAGGGTTTAATCTTTTCCCCATACCGTTGTCCTAATGATACATTCCCCATACGCTTAAATTTTTTTATTGATATTATAAGAGTTTCGAAAGGCACTAAACTAGGCTTTTGGTAAATGCTGAAACAGAATCCAACACATTTTGACAAAAGATTTTTTATGTACCTTGCTGCATTCTACTTTTTTTTTCATGTATACATAATTATCTTGTTGAATTACTCTAGGAATCTGATTGCTCGTCTTTTAGCCAATCAAATGTTTTATTATGCTTTTAATTTTTTTTAAAAATTTCTAGGTAAATATTTGCATTAACCTTACACATTTTAGTAATATTTAGCTCAATCCTTCCAAGAACTGTAAATATTTCAAATGTTCGTCAATTTGATTCTGTCTGAAATCAATAAATATTTGACAACACTTTAAATTGAGTGACTTTTTCCGACACATAAAACTAGAAATAATTCGCATGAAATGCAAACAATGAATTACGTCAGATAGTCTGTGATTTGATAAATTATCATATCCAATGTTATCTTACAACCGTGTTTGATTGTTCCTGGGTATCAACGAACGATTAACACTTCAATATATCTTTGCGGTCTAATACTTTAACCTGTTAAAAGATTCCAGCTACGTCATAGTTTAGAAAAAGTCGTAAGCAGTTATATTCCTTTGCAAACAAAAGCTTATTAAGAAAACTATTCTATTTGTTTTGTTTTTGTAATAGTTCATTATAATTTCATGGAAATTGTCATCTTCAGAATTTATCATTTTAAAGTACATTTCTACGTACTAAGAAAAACACCAATGTAGATCATACAAGTCTAGATGTCGAAAATACCCAATGTTTGAATTAAAGAAATTAAAAATGCTGATATAATTAAATAAAATGCATTGTTATCTATTTTTTAAAAATCTTTTCATTATTGACTTGATGAAAGTTTCTATTGAAATTAATTTCTTGCACGTTATTTGATTTCCTGCATTTCCGGGCTTGTTTACTTTCAGCATATACAAAGTATTAGATGTCCATAAGGTTTCGTAATTTTCATCTTTATCCACACAAAAGGTCTAAAAGAAAAGATTTTAATTTTAGGCATATTATCTTTGATCTGTTCTTGTTTTTAAAACGAATCATTCAATGAGGGCAGAAAGTATCCACATACCACAGATAATTGTAAAATTATAATCAGCACGGGAAAAATGTATCGCTATGGAAAGCACCAAAGAGAGAAGAGTGTAAATAACTGTTATTTTATAATCAAGGGAGCATGGGATAAAAATTATTCAGATACCTGAGGCAAGGCATCAAAAAGCAGTAGTAAAATAATTGTAATGATTTAATCAGCAAGGACAAAAATTATCCAGATTTAAAGCAACAAAGAAGGAAGTAAGTAGTTGTAAAATGTTACAATTAAAAATAAATGTCAACAAATTTAAAGAAAAACACCAAATTGTAATGTTGTTATCAAGAAATGATGGGATAAAACTTATTCAGATATCCGAGACAAAGCACCAAAGAGTGGCGATGTAAATAAGTGTAATTTTATAATCAATAGAGACAAACATATTGAGATACCCGAAGTAAAGGGCACAAGAGCAAGTAATCATAATGTCTGTATTGAGAATAATTGTGACTAGTACCTAGTGGTCTTTATTTCTAGTGTAATAGTTTATTACGTGCAATTCAATATAATTTACAAAATGCATTTCTAGAAATCTATGAAACCGGATACTTTCTTCCAGGAAAGAAATGACCTTGAAGTATTCAGTTGGAAAGTATTTAATGTATATTACCGCAAGACGCCCATTATTTAATTATTTGAAAAGTGATAAGAATTATATGTTTTGATATCAGACGACAAACCTATCTATAAAGGGCACCCAAGGGACCAGAAATAAGTGCCCTTTATGAGCAGGTGCCCTTTATACATAGGTTAATTTACATGCTTTGTTCATAAATGGGACTTTTTCACTGTGCCCTTTATAGACATTGATTCGCTATATAGAGGTGCCCTTTAAAGCAGGTTTGACTGTATTTGTATTTAGTTTAATTCATGAATACTTTCACAGTGTTTAGGTTGCAAATTATACTTTTAAATGAGTACTCATGTACCACGTACAGCTTGTCATATGGACAGAGAACAATTTGTACTGATCAGGTTTGTGTATTAAATGACAGTAACTTTTAACTTATTTTATTGAATATAAATGTGAACAGTACATTCAAGATTGAAATCAGAAGAGCCATGTTACGAAAAAGAAAACAGAATGAACGAAAACATTTTTTTCTCTCACTTTTTCCAAATAGTTACAATTATAAGCAATCTGACCTTCTTGGATAACTTTATCTTTCAATGTGTATCCCCAAATATATATATATATATATGTATTTAATAATTTAATTCACACGTAATTACAAAGTATTCATTTCACAATTAAACCCATAGGGAACGTGATAAAATGCGCATTGCTGAAGAAAAATCAAAGTTTTGTATACTATAAACAGGACATTCCTGAAATTTTATTCGTTTGATTTATCACACTTATTTATTAACAAAGTAATGGTTCATCATAAATTCAAGCGTGTAATCCATTCGCTTTTGAAATGCAAATGAGCTCATCCATTAATATCTACACTTTACTTGGTATTGTTTAAACTCATTAAGTTTATAAAAAAAAATCCAATTTTACAGTCTGAGATATTTTAATATACTGAAAACAATATATTGGTTTTAATTTCTGTTTTATTTATTAATTCGGAGACTTTGTCATGAAAAGAGAGAGCGTGGGTGTTCTTTTGTTGTATCTTAAATAATATATTTACTAGTCTGCCAGGATATTTACCCATTAATCTATCATATTTTTCTTGTTACTTTTACAAATATTTTCCTTTTTTCATAACAGTATCAAAATGCACTATTCAAAGTTTCACTTGCCCAAGCGGTATCAAATGACCAAATAAGATCATATTAATTTTGTAAATATATTACAGTTACGTAGACTAACTTTTTTCAGTTCCAAGTATTTCCATTGTTGAGTAATATTCCTGTACAGATTTTTGCTCAGATACACAGTCGTACGATTAACCCATTAGCAAATGTTCAGTCATAATGTATTGGCAAAGAAGCGAACATACGAAACTGAAAAATGTGGTAACTTTTGAACAACTGGCCTCTGAAGACAATCAGTGTGTTTCTCTTTGTATCTTGCTGTGTTAAAAGCACTCGTCACTTTTAAACAAGTAGTGTGGAATCTAGTGAAGTCTCAAGTCCAGTGTACAGTCAGAATTGAAATATTACTAGAGATATCTTATCTCATTACTTGTGTTTGTACTGGTAAATAGTTTTATGTTTTACTTTTTGTAGCTATTTCGGTATTTGAATCTATTATATAGCAGTTTAGGTAACATTTCGGTACAGTACTGACGAGAACTTGCATATAAACATGTATCGCTATATGTATACTGTATCGTTATACATATATATACTGTTCAAAAAAAAAACGCATAGCCCCATTTAATTTTTCAAAATGCAAATTCTGCCATTAACGAAATAAAATTAAATGACTATTTAATTTTGGATGTTATAAAGGTTAGTTTCAAATTCTAAATACCTGTTCATTAGAATTGGCTCTGTGCCACATCTGTACAGTGGCTCTGAACAAATGAATATCCCATATATCGCCGTAAAATTCGAAATAAAGTTGCACTGAAAGGTATCCAGAGCACCATTTCTCGGCTGTGGAACAGATTCTTACAAACTTACAAACTGGTGCAGCCAATACCGCGAGAGGAATGGAAGACCTCCCATAACGACTCCTGATCAAGATCCGGGTCTTTCATATACGTAATCGAACCGTTTCCGCATCAACCACTGCAGTCGGTTTTACCTGGATTGCGAAGAATCAGCTCGCAAACAGTCCACAACTGGCTTCTACAACTAGGCATTAGACCCACGAGGCCGCATTTCGGAGCGGTATTTACGCCATTACACAGATGTGAAAGAGACCGTTAGTGCAACGGATTGAGGGATTTGACATTTCACAACTGGCGTAGCATTTGGTTCAGCTACGCGCTCCGCTTTCCTCTGAAGAAACGTGATAACAGAATACTGGTATACAGGCACCGCAATGAACGTTTCTCTTCCACTTGTGTTCAGAAAGTAGAAAGCTTCGGTGGAGGGAGTGTTATGATGTTGGCAGCGATCTCAAATGACCACAAAACAGAACTCGTGCATGTCCCAGGCAATTTATCGGCTCAAAGGTACAGACAAGAAATTCTCCAACCTTACTTCAACCACGTACATGACCGACAGAGGGAGTTATTCCAAAAGGACAACGTTAGGCCGCACATAGTGCATTTAACAATGGACTACCTTGAGCAGAATAACATTAATGTACTACAATAGTCCTCCAAATCGCCGGACTTGAATCCAATTGAACACCCATTGGACCAACTGAATAAACGTGTGCGCCAGCGTTAGCCTCCGCCTCAGACCCTCGATCAACTCCGCCAAATAATGCAACAAGCATAGCGAACAATACAACGAAATATTGTCCGAAAATTTACTGAGTCCTTGCTGATGAGCTGCAGAGTAGTGTTGGCCGCGCGTGGTGGTCTATACTAACTTTATCGTGACCGGAAGTGTACTGAACTGTAAATAAATTAACTTTCATTCGGTAATCTGTGAAGAATGCACTGTTAATTTTACAAAAAAAAAAAATTCTGAGTCAAACAGAAAAAATTGGATTTAAAATACATGTGTTAAAATACATAAAATCCCTTTATGCGTTTCCTTTTTTATTTGCAGAGTATATATAGTTCGTCATTATATATATAGTAAATTATTATATAAAAAAGAACACAGAGAAGTCAACAATGACATATCAATCACTAAACAGACAAAATACCTGACAAAAAATAACAGAAAAAAAAGCATTCTACAAAAACATAACAGAGAGTCAGGATAGTCTAACTTGGTACAGACACTGAACATTGGTGGTTTGAACCGGTTTTATTGGTACTAAAACCTCCTCCTTATCTATTCTGACACTTTCGTGTATAAGATATACTATAAAAGCCAATTCAATATGATTACCAAGAAAGTGACCGCTTACTAGAACCGCAAAAACTGGACAGTACATAATTTAGATAGCAGCGAGAGAATGTACTCATTTTAACTGTAAAACTAACTAAGTCATTCGTGGCTGCTGATCCATTAAACGAAAAAGTCTGAAATAAAATTCCAATAAAATATTTAATGCTATCTCGTGTTAGGGGTCATCCATGATTGTCAACATTTTTCACAATTTACAAAGAGCAATCTTTCTGGAAACCCCTACCCTTCATAAATAGTGTACCTCTCCTTGAGTACGCTAAGAATGTTGAATTTGAAACCCCCTCAAGTGTGCGTTTTGTAAACTCGTGAAAAATGTTGACAATTATGGATGACTCCTTAGAGTTCAATAGAAATAGGCAATATTCGTGAGAGGCCAGTAATTCAAAGTCCTCAAGTCATTGTGAGAAACAGCAATTTTACAGAATTACACAAAATTTAATATTTGTAGCCCTTAAAAACTGTGAAAAAATCTGAAGTAAATTCCAAATTTCTGTGTGTTATTGGCAATACTTTTACTTTTATTTACGATATCAGAATAGATTGGTCAAAGACAAACTTTTTACTTAATTCGCCTAGTTTGATTGCTCAATAGAATGACTGCGTACTATCTTCAGATGGGCATTGGCGTTTTATATATTTTTTAAGTTTGGATTACTGTCGATTTCAACAGTAGCTTTCTAGTTATTCCCACACTTTCGAATAAAGTTCGGGAATATGGTCATCGCCCCCGACTATCTGTCTGTCCGTCCGTCAGTTCGTCCGTCACACTTACTCCTCGTTCCTTTTTTAACTTCATGCGTGTAATATCTATACAGTATTATCATACGTTGCATGTAGATCTCCGTAAGGCTTTAATATGCTGTTGGCGTGGCCAATGATGCGAGAACAGCAATAGCCCTTTCCAGAAACTCATTTCCGGTAACACGATTCTGATTCTAAAATTACAATTTGAAGCAAGTTATTTCCCTTACTTTACTTACTTCCGTTTCCGGCGAACGAAACTTTTTCTAGCCTTAGTATATAACACAATATGGCTGCGCCCATTAAACAAGGACTTTTCTAAATGACCCATATGTAGAAAATGCATATGCTCCTATAGCGCTGGCTGCGCTCGCTATAATTTTGATTTTCAAAACTTTGGGCCTATAGTGATCGAATTTTGAAGTTGTGACTTTAACTCTCCTTTCAGTTTTCATTTTATTCATTTTATTTCCCTACAATATTGTCACACATTGTGTGTAGATGCGCAATAAGATTTTAGAATTTCGATTTTAAAAAACTGGGACCCACAGGAGCCTAATGTCGAAACCGAGATTTTTTACCTAAACTATTTTCATTTTTCACTTTATGTATTTTATTTCTTTAAACTTTTGTCAATTTGTCAAACGCTGCATGTAGATGTGCAAAAAGGTTCTAGAATTTTGATTTTTAAAACCGGGTCGAATTTTGAAGTTTAAGCTTGTGACCTGAACTCCTCTATCATTTCTATTTTATGCATTTTATTTCTATACAGTATTTTCTAAACACTGTATTTTGGTGCGCAATAAGGTTTCAGATTTTTTATTTTTAAAAATGTGGACCCTCAAGGGTCAAATGCGAAAAAGGTGAATTTAAGCTCTCTTTCATTTTCACTTTATGCATTTCATTTCTACATACTTTTGTCATATACTATATGTAGATGTGCAAGAAGGTTTTAGAATTTTGATTTTTAAAACTAGAGGCCCACAGGGTCGAATTTGGAATTTAAGTTTGTGACCTAAACTCCTCTTTCATTTTTCATTTTATTTCTATTATATAGTATCGATGCACAATGTATACACGCAATACTGTTTTAGGGTCCATTATTCAAACTAATATGATTGTGAAAGTGTTGCATAGGGATACAATGTGTTGGGATTACGGGGATAGCTATTGTTTCCTACTGATCCATCTACATGTAGTTATATTTAAGAATATTTACTTTATTTATTGAATTATTACTGATTTTCCACTCCTGACCCAAGGTCATGTGTGGTAATTCATTTATAGATTGAAACTGGAAATTCGCGTTTCAACTTATAACACCGAATCCTCTTGTCGGTATTTTCAAAGCCGTAATCCTTATTGTCCTTGAGAAATTTAAGCAATCTTGTATGCATGTCAAAACATTGTTTTAAGAACGTATGCGTTTCGTTTTTTTCTTCTAAAAACGATTCTTTTTGCCATATTCTATTTTAATTTTCTATGTATAGCACCTTCAACACACGTTACGTTGATGCACATTTTATAAATATGAATATACAGTACCACAGCCAACGAAATTAATTTCATCCAACGGAAAAAAAATCAATGTTTAGATATATTTTTATTTACTACTCCTTGGATAAAACTATCAAATTTCATATCTTTGTCCGAAATATTGGAATAACAATATACCGACATTAAACATATGCTCCGGTGAAAAATTAAAAAAAAAGCCCTAAATACCCAATGAAATTGTTAAAGTGTTAATTTTGATATCACCCTCTGAAAATCCATTCCCAAATGAGACCTTTTAAAAAGAATGTTTAAAATACTACACACATGAATAAAAAAGAAGGTCGGGATAATCTGAGTTTTGGTACAGACAGTTACCAGTGTCGGGGTTAAACCGGTTGTATGGTTCTCCAAACATCCCAATGCCTGCATGGAATCTTGCGTGTTATTGAAAGGCGTAATTAGGAGGTGAAATCATTTCTTTGTGTAACGTTCGATAAATGATGATCAGCATAATTACATTGAAATGGTTTTTTTTTAAATCTCTCACTTGTTCACAAGAAGTAAGGATTTGTCAACACTTGAAAGAAGAAAATTGCTAAAATTCATCGCCTACGTAGAAACTTATTCTATCAAAGACAACCAAAAGTACAGGATACTGATTAAAAAGCCATTATAAAAGATGATTCTTTCTTAAGACAGGTGGCTTAAAATTACAGCTAATTTATATTTTATATGAATGGCAAAAGAGGGATTATTAACCAGAGAAAGGTCTTCAAGCTGAATACAAATAAAAACACTAATTGGTTTTTTTTTTTATAGATATTTCTTCTATGGAAGACCGTGAAGCTGAAGAACATATATTTAGATGAACAGACAAATTAATTACAGATAACACAATACACACCTTAACAAGTCATTAATTACTAACTTTAATGACTTTGTCAGTTAAAGGGGTATATTGTTTATTATGGTATAGTTAACATTACATACGGTAGGCCGGGTATTAATATCCCCTACGGATTGATATTCAATATCACTTTGTCTTTGTTCGTTTGCGTGAGAAAATACCACTTACAGTTACCTATAAGATTTCAAGGTGAGACAGTGACGGTGGGTGTTTGCTCGCTCGCATTCGAATTCACCTCCTGGATGTTCTCCATGTGGTCTATTGATCCTAATTCTGTGAAAGTGAAGACATGTGACGCTTGTATCCCTGCCATTATAACCTAAGTATAACCTGAAATTAAATGTATAGTGTTGTTCTAACCATGGAACAATACTTGCATTGTTTTTGAAATTTCAAATATATTTATGAGTGAATAAAATTGTAGAAAGAGACTGATTCAAATCGTGACGTCATTTAAACAACACGGGAGTCATTTATTGTTCTATTATGCTGCTATATGACGTTATCATGCTGCAAAATAAAAATAAACATGAAAGTGACAAAGTGAAGGTTGAGTCATGATCGTATGTAAGTGTGTGTGTGCGCGCGAAATCCTTCTGCTGAAACAATAAAGTCTGATAACTTCATGAAGATATGTATATCGTAGCTGATAACATGTGGCGTATGTCATTCTATATTTTTTTCCTTGAAGAGGACATTTTTACCCCTTAACCTATAAGCATTTTCGCACTTTTATGCAAACACAAGGTACTTTAGTTAAAGATTATTAAATTTTTTTATCACCTTTAATCTGGATAATGAGTGATAGGAAATCAAGCCAAATAAGTTTGTATAATTCACAAAAGTTTATTGTTCTTATATCAGCAAATAATTTGTGATAAATTGTATATTTGTCAAACAATAAATATACCTACTGACTCTAACTAAAGGACCTACTGACACTGTATATAAATCGTTACAGATTATACTGGTTCCGGGTGACTTCTTATCTGTAATACAAACAATGGCGTGTGGCACTTTAAAGTAGCGAAAATTGTATTTGTCTTTAGTATACCTAACATAACACTTTTGATTTAGTGCATGAAAATGTGAAGACCTCTTCTGATACGAATATTTGCGGTACAAGGGAAATATCAGGATAGATAAAAAAAAACTCTCCATTGTAAAAATTAGATAAAAGCTTTGATGGGGGTAAAGTTAATTTATACTGTATAAAACATTGACTGGAAAATCTCATATGGGGGTATACTCGTATCCTTTTGATGACTTTTCAAAATAAACATAAACGGCCTAGGGGAAATTTTGTAAACACTGAACAAAATGAAAATAGATTTCACCCTGTGTGGTTCCGAATTCAACAACAAGATGAGCAATCCTAACAGCTCAGTTTGAATTAGGGTACTGAATCTGAAAGATTTCTGATACTATAGCAGACTATTTTGGCGTTTGTCTTGTCCTCAGTAACAAGATGTGATGTTAGAAGGTTGCAATTAAGCAGGTTCTTTAAAATCATTTTCCATGTGTAAGATTTAATACCCATTCAAAATTTTAAAAAATGCATGCAATAATTTCAGTTGTTTGTTACCCAAAATGTGTTTTAGAACACCATAATAACTGAAATTTGTAGTAAGAGGATATTTTGCATTTTTTAATACATAATATCTCATAATCAATTAACCTTCGTTATACTCACGTAATTTCACTCTTTTGAATATTCATTAACTGTAGAGAGGTATGATATTAAGGCAAATCATAAACTACAATAAGATGATTTATACAGAATTATTATTCTGATTTAGTTTGATAATCGTCAAATATAAACTCGAATGTACAAAGTGCAAAGTACTTTTCTGTCTTCATTCAGTCCCATCGTAACACTGAACAAATTTAGGCAATAAATTACATGTAAATAAAATACTGCGAGTAGCAAAGCAATGAATACTGAGCAGGTTCTGGGTGAAAATTATTGCTTGGACACTAGTGCGGTATTCGATAAAAGGCTAAGTTGATTTCGACGATAGTGGCCATATATTGAATGAGCTTTGGGTCGTAACTGAAACCTTAGAGGACTTGCAAGATAAATAACATCAATATAAACTCTCAAGTAGTTACTGCATACCAAACTCTCAAGTAGTTACTGCATACCGAACTGTGCTTCTTACAACAATTAAATGTAATATAATTGAGCTTTCTATAAATAAATCAAAACCATGTTCATTTCGAGCAATGTTAGTGATAGCACTGGCAGAAATAAATCATTAACCAAAATTTTTAATCCAGTCAACAACAAATAAAAAACATGAAAAATACTTGAGCCGTACCTGAAAGAAAGACATTTACAAAATTTTCTGCAATATCAGTTTCAATGCACTGTAAGATACCAGAATGTGACTAATTTAAAAGGGCAAGCACGGGAATTTAAAAAAGATCGCACGGGAAGTTGCTATATCCTCATTGGTATGAGTGGTGACATGGGTTATAAATTTAAGGTAGTAATCGCCAGTCACTCTTACTGCCCATTCGCCATCCAGTGCAATGTCGGTCTTTGGGAAGTGGTTTAATCTGTTGTCACTAATGATTGATCTATATTAAAAATTGGTAATATATATCGGCAAAACAATACCGAAGAGACAAAACAGTGGGAAAAGTCCGTAAATTCGAAATCCAAGGATAAGACAGTCATGAGAATTGAACACAACAAACAAACTCCAAAGATCAACAATTTCCCTACCTATAGTTTCAGTGTCGGAATAGATTCGTTCGGACATAGTTTAATCTGAGAGTTTAAAGACTGTGTGACAACTATGCTGAATGAAATTAATTGCTCGATTGCAAAATCTAAATGCAGCAATATCCTGTTGACATTAAACTTTAATATTTTGTAAATATCTTCATTAATCTGTGTTCATAATGACCACTTTTTAATCACAAAAATCTCATTACCTTGATATTTTCAGTTCTGTGTTATACTTTCTTCCGTCTATATGAGTAAGTGCATAGACTTAAAAAATAATGTATACAATGCAGTCCTCTATGTCTGCGCACCTAAGCCTTTTCGTAGTAAATTGAAGACTTACAGTTATCTGGGGCAGAAATTGACTTTAGCGGTGTTGTACTTCAAAAACGGGAATTTCATCAGTAAAAGCAGATGCAGAATGGTAGGGAAAGTTTAATATTCTAAATCATTTCATTTCCAATTTGCCAAGACAGACGTTTACGGATGGGGTCTTAGCATCTTTAAAAGATTTTAAAGAAAAACCATTACACAGAAGGACTGTTGATTCGCACTAAAATTGCTTGGATATAAAATGAAACGAAGTTTTATAATGAGTAAAAAAAATTACAAATATTTCTAAAAGTACCGAAATGACAGGTGCGCAGAATTAGGGGACGAGCGCGGAATAAGGTGACATCAGTGTGATTACAAAGCAATGTACCAATGTTGTTACGTATATATGTACTTTAAAGGTATAATATGGAATTGTCAAATTAATCGTTTTGCACTTTTAGAGACAGTTGTTATTTTTAATATATAAATCTATAAATCTGACATTTGCCAAAAATACTATTACCGTTTGAACTATCTTTGATTGTCAACAATTAGAATTTGCTATAAAGACAAATTTTCAGATACAATCATTTGTAGTTGTCATTTTAGAGCTAATATGTTATATTTAAGTGTAAACCACAATCAAACTAATAAATTAATTTCTTCATTTCTATCCTGGCACAAAATGATCGGACAATTTACCCCCTGCAAGTTGCTTTTATATATCAAGTTTATGCATTATTCAATATATCAACTCTTAATGGTCTTTTGTTTTAGATATTATCTAATTAATTACACGGTGGTTTATTTAAGTTGTAAGAATACTGTTAAAAGGTTTTGCATTATTAATGATTTATTGCCATATACAAGTCAATGGTAATTAAAAAGTTCTAAAATAAACACACTTGTCAATCTTAACTACGGTTTGTGTATAACAATCTTATATATTTATGCAGGTGTTTAGGTATTGTATGGATGCAAGTTTAAATCATTGTCATTATATTTGAATTTTGACAGTTTATATCACATTAATGATCCATCTTAATCAATGTTCTATTGTATATATTTACTTTTACGATTTACGACCAATTTATAAAACTTTTAAAATCAAATAGGATGTAAATAATGTTCATTTCTTAACCGTCAGAAAAGGTGAAAAGTTATTAGAGTCTTTAAAGGTTTATGGTCACATGAATATAAATTATCATAAAAATATGATTCCTAACAATAAGTAAAGTAAACTGACAAAGGAGAATATATTCCACCTATATCGTTAATCAATCTTGTTTTGTTTGAATTCAGAGTGCTTATTTTATAATTTTATTGATATAAAAATGATGCATAATTGTTACAAAATATTTTAAAAATATATGCAAACAAATAAATCAGCGGGTTTTATTTAGTAAGTAAGAAAAAGATGTGTATACAAGAATATTTAGCTTTGAAATCGACATAAAAGTTAAGATATCAAACGGTAACGTTGAATGACATAAAAAGTAAATCTGCATCATTTATTTCATCCTAAGCATATGTAAAATGACTTTTTAGATATGACAAATATACATGTAATTACAACTTTACAAACAAAATCTATAAGTCATTAATCATATTTAGATTATTACTTGGATGGGTAGGTACTTGTGGAAAGTTTGGTAAATATTTTCCAATGTTGCCTGCAAACAACTAACGGAAACTATATTTCGATGGCTGTTGTAATATTTCTATGTTTTAGTTTCTTGTGCACCCAACCGAAGACATAATATTTGACGAAGGAACCTCGGTGTCTGAATTGTGTTCATAGTTCGTCATCACTACTAATGATCAATGGCCTGGTTGTAATGGTGAGGTGTGTTCCGACTTGCCAGTTTTTCCGGCCGGAGGTTGGTGGTTTTCTCTTGGAACTCCAGCGTTCGCCACCAATAACGCTTGGCCATTATAATAAAGCCAACTGAACTGGCATGAAACCTCGATTAACTGAACCAAAAAGACAACGTAGAAATCAAAGACGAGATTATTGCATTGATAGCATTTGTTTAACGCATATAGATACATGTATACGATAAGTATCTACTAAAGTAAGTTATTGTATAAATTCTTTGATATCAATTTTGATGCACAAGATGTGCACATTTCGTCGATTTACCCACTCATCAGTTGTGCTAAAGGCGTAAAAAGTTGAAAAACCAAAACAATAATCCAAAATTTTGAAGAGCAATTTCGAAAAATGTCAAAATGACAAAAAGGGGTTGAGTATATATTCTCCAGTCAAGTAATTGCATCATTTTACATGGAAAGTTCCTTCTTATATACATATATAATTATCTTCTGCAGATTTTCCTTAGCTCCTTCATCCATTGTGATTACTACGCAAAATTTAGCTTTATTTGTTTTACTTTTAATACCAGTGACGAATATAAATTTTCAAACCGTATAATGTGCTTCAAATTTGTTTAGTATCTTGATATTTTATATAAATATCCCACTATTTTGTCGACTGTATACTAAGACCACAGTTCTCAACCTCATTTCAAATACTTTTGTACAACCGTAAAATTTAGAAAAAAAAGTAGTTTTAGTAACTAATCTCGTTCTAGGTAAGCAGGTATTGGCTTTCTGTTAGAAACAGTGTTACCGTGTTGTTTTTCAGACTATAGCAATAGTGCCAATACTCTGTATATTTTCCAGTGCTAGGCTCCGAACATTAGTGTCAGCGATACGCATATGATTATGAAAATGATTACTATTTTGAATTTAATATCAAAGATTTATATTGTCCTAGCATTAGAAATTTTATGTTGAATAATTCTGATACACAGAGAAAATAATGAAATTAATTAAACCTTTTTATAACCAAATTAGATATTCTCTATTAATGTAATATTGTTTTCAATAAGGTAGAGCCATATTTTCTACTTTTTTTGTAATTTTTTATTTCACATATCGTGTCACATATACCCTGTGAGTAATTTGTTCTCTCTTTTGTAAAATAGTTTTTGATAACTTTGAATTTCTTCACACTGGCTCTTTTATAAGAAAAAAGCCATTATCATGTTATCCGTTAAAAATGACATACCAGATTTCACCCTGACATTTTACAGCAAAATATCAAATCGAACTATGATATACATCATTATTAACCAGTATGACTCTGACAAGTCGTATTGGGCCTCGGATAGCTGTATTGGGCCTTGGCGTTGCCTCGGCCCAATACAGCTATCCTGGGCCCATTACGACTGTCCTTGGACATAATATAGGACAATAAGAAAAAACCATTCTATAACCCTATAGTATTAACTAGTGTTTTGTTTCTATATAATAATAAAATAACAATCCAAAGATACTAATATTAGATATAGTAAATTTATACTATGCTGTATACGACGTATTTCAAGGAGTTACCTCTCATCAGCAGCATTAAAACCGAAACATTTGGAAGATCAAAAACCAAAATTTTTTTAAACAAGAAGTACTCATAACCAAAAATACCGAAATAGGAAGCCAAATTTCAGCTAAGGAGATCTACCATGTGCAATACAAGGAATGAACCCTTAGTATTTCTATTATTTGCTTCCTGTCTTATATATATCTTGTCTTTATGGGCAAGCATATACCACTTTTACTACTTGCCTTCACATTTGTAAGATGTTATACATATAAATGATGTTCTGTTGCATGAATATACAGTAGTTAGATTAATTTGACAACTATATGGAAATACTTGGTTTTTAATACTCTCATTGTCAAGCCTTTACTTGTGATTTCGTTAGCTTTAAATTGTATATGCAAACTAATTACGGTTAATGGTTACTCACATCAGTTAGGCAGGTGACAATAATTAACATATCATGTTCCAAATATTTTCCTAAAATTTTACCAGGTCAAATTCTTGTGAGGTATAGTACTGAAATTGAATCATCTCATAATTTCAAGCCTATAAATCTTCTAACTTTCTCCTTTTAAGCGTGCAGGTGGTGAATAGTTTTGTACATACTTTCAAATCTGATCGATACTGGAGGCTATGAACAAAAATACCGTCTTATCCTCGAAAGCACCCCTACGGCGATCGTATGAAGTGCTGACTGATTTTTTTTTTTTTTTTTTTTTTTGCTGTTTTTTTAATGATTTTTTTTTTTCATGCACGAATTCTAAATTCGCTGAGACAAATTACATTATAGATGGTGCAGTTATCACAGTTATGTAATGTTTTCATGAAAGTCCTCATAGCAATATAAGAATAAATGGGTGTCATTTATTGTGTAAATGGATTGCAATGTAAATGAGTCCAATATAAAACGCGCTCATAAGCTACAGTAAGGCAAACAAACAAACAGCAAAAGACTTTTTCTTCGATAAAACTATTTTCTGAGTAAAGAAAAAACACATTCAGAATTAGAACATACATGTAAAGTACGGACATTCACAAAACGCTAAAACGAACACAACCAAGTAATTGAAAATATATTGTATGTTCACCATTGGCTTTTATTGCTAATATATCGACATTATTAAGAAGTTTTAAATTGTTTAGTAGCATTTGATTTGAACAGTGACTATTGTCAATTGCACCATCAGAAAATCAGTAATCAGTTGGGGGAGGGGGGTGGCAGGGGGCTATAAAAGATGTTCTGTTGCAGACAATATAAAGCAGTAAGATCAATTGGACAACATTCTACAAAATGTTTTACTATGGAAATAATCATACTCGCATTGTCAAACCTTGACCTTGGTATTCTAATCAGACCTATGAGAAGACCTGGCAAATGTTACAAATTTCATGTCACATACATCACTTTTTGTGATGAGTAAACTTTCCCCCAAAACTATTTTTTGTTGAATGACTGCCATGGATTATTTTCAATTTACTAATATAATTTTTGCGGGATAAAAATATTTTAAATGAGAATCTGTGGCGGCTGAATTCGCATTGAAAAATTTGCAAAGGTTCAGCGGAAATACAGTTGTAAATATACGTTGGATAACAATGGAGAAGCTTGGAATACATCACATTTTACTGTGGGTTAGTGGGAAACAAAACTTTAAATTTTGAGAAATGTTAAAAGGGGGGCTAATAAATAAAAAAAATTTTTTTTTTAAACATTCTTAATATAAAGTCAGGTCGTATGATTATTCTTATTCTGGGAAGTTATCGGCTACATGTGTATATGAAAGGCTAAACTACTAGCTGTCACCAAATTATATACTAGTGTATATATATACATAGTAACTGTTTCTCTAATTCTTGAATACAGTTAGCGTCTGTTTTACCCCCGAGATGAAATGCAAACGTGTTAACACTGATATGAAGCATAGGATATCTATTCATTTACAATATTCTAGTCGACGTTTTATGAACAAACGCGGTATATAGTGAAACTGATTATCATCTATGTAATTATACAGATTTGCAGGTGATAGAACTGTGTAATAGTGACCTTGTCACAGCTCCGTATACTATCAATCTGATTTACTTCCTTTTATCTAAAGGTTAGATGGTTATCACGTCTTCTCCTTTACTAGACACAAAAAATGCAATTTAAATTTTCTGTTACATAATTTTATTTAATTTTTGATTGAATACAGGGAAAAGTGATTCTATATTATATGTAGACGTTTATTTTTTTTCTTATGGAGAACGAAGTAGCGTCTAATATGAAATTTTAGTTTCTATAAACTATATATGCAAGAAAAGGTTTTTGAAAGTTTGTGAAAATCAATATTTCTAACAAATTAATAAATCTCATTCGTCATTCCCATATATATGTTGGTGTGTGGATCAAAGCAATTCCTAATTAGTATTTACACAAGTGGTTCTCATGTATTGGATTATTGGCATTAACGATGAGTTAGGAATACACCGTATTAGATTATGATAAAAGAAATTCCCATTTGTTTGTCAAATCCGGCATTTAAGTAATAGTTTGTGTTTTCTTTTCAATTAAACTCATTATCTCTTGAAATGATGTTCATTTATTACTTTTCGCAAGTTTTATTTGAAATTAGAAATATTTGAGTAAACTCAATATTTGCTTTTATGCTACAATTGTCACAACATAAATACTATCATACATTTTAACAGCTTCTTTTCAGGTGGAAAAAATAGAAAATTAATGTACGTCACGCCTACCAGTTTAGAAAACCCCAAAGATGAATTAAAAAGATCAAAATTTTTAATAATTGGTCTGTTGCAAAAATGATAATTACCTGTAACATGAAATCTTTTGACGCTTGTAAACGTTTTAATCATTTCCCTTCGCCACCCTTTAACTTCAGAATAATAAATCACTCAAAATTGTTCATAAAAAGTATTGGAGCATCTTATATTGTGGCATTCCATTACTACATATAAGATATCAAATTAGTCACAAAAATCGTATGAAATATAACCGATTAGATATTTTCGTGCCGGTAGGAAACTTTTTAAAACATATTTCAAAATGGTAATTTAAATTTCATTTTTTAACACATAAAAATTTCACTAGAATCAATAAAATTCAAATTTAAACTTTAGTTATTTACGTGATAAATTTTAATCCCGTCCGAAAAAAAAAATAAAATAATCACTGGACTGATGAAGCAATATTAAGTGAATTTTCACCGCACGTAGGCACTCATCAAAGTTATGGATGTCGTTTAACTGACAACATGTCCCGTATTGTAATGGAATTGAACTAAGTTCCGATATTTCGTTATCTTTTTATCATTCGCAGTGTATATTCCATATCATAAAATTTTGCAAACTCTGACCTCACACTGCCGTCGAAACGGAGTACTGGCCCCGGGGATGGGTACTCACCATAATCATCTGTACATAGGCTTGTCCCCGGAAAAAATTTAATCCTCGAGAAATAGTACTTTTTTCAAAACACCAAAAAATAATAGTTGTCTAAATATATCACTAAATAAGTGACCCCCAAAAAATATCTAGAAAAAAATGTACCCCCAAAAAATACCTTCGGTCATATTACACATTTTGCATCATGCTGTGATATAACCCCATAACTTCCTTATAACAGATAATGTCTTTAGAAAGATAATGCAGATTTGAGGTTGATATACATGTAGATCCATGTGATCAGTGTCATACTGATACATATTGTACTTAAACGGGTCATAAGGAGGACAAATATACCTAAAGAGCAAACCAAAAAAAAAAAAAAAAAAAAAACGCATTCCATTGACAGACAAACCCGGGAAGACAAATGAACAACCATAAGCACAACAAATAAACACCGAAAACTAAAACACAATGAACAACACAAACTCCTATAAAAACCAGGAGTGAACTCAGGTGCTCCGGAAGGGTAAGTAGTTCCTGCTCCGTATACGTCAACCGTCGTGAAGTTCAACAAAGACCAACAAAGTCAATCCAGTGGTAGTCAAAAGTCGGTGAAGGTACATGAAATGTTACGACAGTGGGAACAGGTCCAACATCATCTTAGATATTGGAACACTGTAACGGCCAATAAATTCGTGATGACAACCGTAAAATGTCCTAAGTGATGACATCAACTTATCCCTGATCATTAAACTATGATTAGATATTGGAACACTGTAACGGTCAATAAATCGTCCTAAAATTTTAACACCTCAACAAATATCACATAACGCGACCCCCTAAAATAGCTCAGAAATAGTTGACCCCCCCCCCAAATACTTTGAAATTCTCAGAACCCCAATAAATAGCAAAATTTAGAAAACTGAACCACAAAAAAATAGCACGAGCCTGAAAATTTTCAGATTATCCACCCCCCCCCCCTCCTCCCGGAAGTAATGGCAACAGTAAATTTTCGTTCTCTTGCCAAAATATCCACCAAAATGTCCATTGTATAGCGCTTCGATTACTCTATATGCTATAACTGCAACCAATGCGAGACAACTCTAATTCAAATTCTGACGTCTTTACATTTACTCTTGGAGTTGACAAATTATATGGCCTTTGAACTTTGAATTGACTTGAATGGGACATGCTGGCAGAAATTTTCTATCTGAAAAACTTTGTTCAATAAATTTTAATGAAACAGAAACCGGGGGGGGGGGGTAGGGAATGGGGGGTTCTGCAGTCCACATTTACTTTTTCCATTTGCGATCATATACCAGTCATCCGCTGTTTCTGCAGTGAAAAGCAGCTGTAGTTTCAAGTTAAAGTGTATATGTTTTTGTAAACACTTCTGTTGTGTTTACTTCCGCAACATATAGTTAAAACAGGAAAAAATACATTGTCTTTATCTGACGATAAACAAATGACAGGTTTATAAGAGCTAACATAAGGACACTTTTCCTTTACGCACTTTTCAGAAAAATAATAAATTACATATTTCAAACTTATTGTATTGAAAGAGTTATTAAAACGACATTGCATTTGAAAGTCAGTTTGCACAAAAACAAATTATACATATATTTATAAAACTTTTAAATACATAATAAAAGATATTATAACATGCTAAATGTTTATGACAATTATAAGACGTTATAGAATATCAGAAATAAAAGCCTGGGCCAGGTTTTCAAAAGTATCGTAAGATTGATCGTAAGACATATCTTATAAAATTACTTGCGACTACGTTATAGTGGTCTTACGACCCATCGTATGATGTAAAACAAAGGTATCCTAAGACAATCATAGTTACGACGATCGTATGACTATCGCAAGTCAGTAATGACAAATAATGAAGTTTTAAAAGGATTTAACAAAGTGTGCAATTTAACTGAAAAAGGTACATGTAACTAAATGAAGAAAAAAAAAATTAAAAAAGATCATTTAATTAAGTTAATTTTTTTAAAAATTAGCCTTAAAATGATTAATGCATATACGTTTACTGTACATGTATAGCATGCATGTACATGTAAATCAATTATGGAATGTGACAGTCTATTAACATGGATCGATAAAACCATTGTAAAAGTTTATCGGTCTACTCTATTTTAATACAATAAGAAATACCTAGGGTTCCAACATTCAAATTCTCGGTTAACGAATTATTCGTGCTTCTACACATCATAAGACCATCTTACGACACCTTCTTTGGTGTCGTAACTTTGTGACAAATTTTGTGACATGTCGTAAGTTGCGGCCCTTTCGAAAACATATTTTATGACTGTGACACGTCATAAGACCATCTTACGATATGTCGTAGTCATAAGACATCTTCGAAAACCTGGCCTACCTGTATTATTTTCCGGTATAGTGAATGAGTTAGATTCTCATAAGCATTTCTTTTACCTTTTTATAAAAGGGTAAGGAATTAAAAAATCTTCAAATAAAACTTTATTGAAAATTTCAATGATATTTTTACTTTCTTTCGTGTTATTATGAAGTTAAATATAGATAAAATTAATTTTTGCAAGTCATAATGCCAAAATTCATGTTACATTAAAAATGTTTTTTCTCAGAAAATTAACTATAATATCCAAACGCAAAAACTATTTTGAAGTTGTGTATAAAAAAATTCAAGCAGTATACAAAAAAAAACATACGCAGGAGTTATTCTTTAAAAAATCACAACTGTTGTAAAAGTGTATTTTGAAAAAAAAAAATAGACGGTAAGGGCTCCTTGTATTGTTGTCAACATGTTGTTGATTTTCATATAGTTAGTTGACATTGAGTTATATATTTTATCGTAATTCCTTAAATCAATCTACTTAATTTTAAAAAAGGTTTTAATATTTTTAAATTAATATCATGAGTATTGCTTTAATGAAACCTTTATTTTTAGTAAACATTTTCTTTCAACAAAAATCATTAATATTGAAGTCATATTCACTTGCTGTTTATATTATATGCAATATAATCGGAAATACAGTTTTAACAATTAAATACAGATATAACCCATCTTTATTGTTTGACCCTTGTTGCATAAAAGTGATTCAGATTTTTCAAGTGTGGGAGACAACGCGAATAAAACTTTAGAAAATTCCAACATTTGATTGCACAACTAAGCTTGCCTAAGCTTCATATGATGTTCCATATGCCATGAAATTTTCATTGAGGTCCAAAGAAATAAATATAAAGTGATAAAAGGTACAAAAGGTACCGAGACGATTCATTAGGACTCAGACTTTGTCATTAATGACAATTCATGTTTTCATTTAAAGTCAACACGGCCTTTTTATATCGGTGGGAACCAGCCCAAATAATCTATGCTATTTGTAACATTGGTAAGAAATGTCTTTAACAGTTCTATCGCGTCGGAAGTTATTGGTCAATATTTAGGAAGAGATAATATCGGTAATTGCTGCAGATTCATTAAATTATTATTAGTATGTTTATGTCCTTTTTTCATAACATTGAAAAAGACAACAGAAATTCATAAAAAAAATTCTGATATATCGTCTTTGGTTTTTTAATATTAATGACAGAATAATTTACAAGATGTTAAGATAAAATCTGTTTATTCGTAAATATTTTCTTTTTAGACGGGAAATGTTACCATATAATAACAATTAATGTAATTGGTTCATATGTTATCATACCTTAATAGTAAAAATAATATAGTAATATAATATGCCCATTATCAAAAATACTTCCGTACGTATATATATGAACATGACTCAGGCGAACGCCTGAATATACTTTACATTTGTATTTTTAAAAATACCTTTACAATTTTTATGAAACTTAATCCGATTGAAAAGCCAGTCGTGATACAGTTAGTTTATTTTTTCTCTTTGATCATGGTAGTAAACAAAAAATTAAACATCCATGCTTCATTAAAATGAAGTTTTATTACCTACTTATATTTGAAACTGTATCCAAATTTAACTGGACGGAAACCTTTGAAATTACACATTTACCGATTATTGTTATATTGAATTGTCGTAAACGTGAAACGATTGAAATATCAACACATAAGTTTAATACGTAGCGATTGTTTGGGAGGGGTGTGGTAAAAGTTTTATTTTTAACATGTTATTCAATATCAGATTAGGTGGCATAGGGTTACTTGCAACAAGCTAACAGTCTAGTAAATCTAAACAGAATAATCCAGACCGGTCGGCAGATTGTCGGCTGGCCGTGATAAAATGTCACCATCTGTAAATTGATAACAGTAATTAGTTATCAGTCACGATATTGATTCATCAGCTAAATATTAATGTTATTATTACTCCACAAAAGTTAAATAGAAATTTCATTCATTGTTATAGATATATTTTGCCAATTGAAAAAAGTCAAAATATGTCATAGATAAATTTAGAAAATTTTAATTTACAATGTGGGAAATTTGAAAAGAATTGTCAAATATCCGTTGAAATAGTTTTGAAAATGTTACTGTATGTATATTTTTTTCGCTAATCATACAAGTAATTTTTACTATCTCAAATCTATGACTAATTTAACACCTGTTAAGGCGATGACCGTTCCTATTTGATAGTGTATTGAAATTATGTGGATGGCTTTCACTTTTTTGAAATACCTCAAACAGGCGTATCAATAAGGACATCTTTTTAATGATCATATAAGCTCCGTGAGAAATGTCAATGCCGAGTAAATCTATTCAGTAATTCATTGACTTTATTGATACATATATCGTTTAGGCTTGTTTGTTACATAGTGATCAATTTATGATTGCTTGTCAGTTTCGGTAGATAAAAATTTTAGTTTCAAAACCGCTATCTCCTTGTTCAAAGAACCACAAAGCAATCTCTTCAAATTATAGGGACAGTTTTAATATTTTAATTTGGAAAATTAGACGGTTTTAACAAAGAATTAACTGATTAAATCTGTAAGTTTAACAGGGCTGTAAGATATAGACCGAGATAAAACCGAGGTTGATATTTTACATACTGATACCTGACTATTCTGTCTGTCACTCTCGATTTTCATTGTGATCACATAAATGATTTATAAAAAAGACAAGCGAAAAGATTGTTATCAATATTGTATCCACAATTACCAAATGGAAATGAAAGACTGAAAGAATTTTACAATAATTTGTTTACCTAGATGTTTTATAACATATGCATGTTTCATTAGATGTTAAGTCCGGAATTGTTACTTGATGAATCAGTAAATATATAAAGTATACATCATATGTTTATATTTGCCAAGTAAAGTAAAATATAAATGTTCAAATATTTCATTTAAATCTTTTAAGAAATACACATGAAAATAACAACGAACTGAGTGTTTGTTAATGAGGAAGACGACATCCTCATAGCTTTAAAATGATAAATAATACTTTTCTGATTCAACCATTTCAGTTTTTGAAGAAATATGAAAGTAATCAATGTTCCATACTAGGTGGGAAAAAATGAAACTTAATATATTGAGAGAACAAATCCGGGACTTGGTATAGTACCTGAAAAAAAGACGTGAAGGTTTGAAAATCAAATTTATCAGAAAAAATTTAAATATGTTTGCGTGTATGTGTTGGTGTAAATTTGTAAAATAATAAAATATTCAGAGATCTTTTAAATCATCAGTAGATTTTGTTAAACCCGTTAGATTCTGTATATATAGGATTTCCTTACGTCGCATGAGATGTCAGAGATTTTCTCAGCTCTTTAACTTTTAATAGTAGGAAATGTTATACATTTTAATTGATATAATAATAATTATGTATCAATGTGAAAATGAGGAGATATTAGCAACATCATTGTGTGCGACATTCAACCATATAAATCAGACACGACTTTGAAAGGAAATGCCGGAATATTAAAAAGGAAATAATAGACTTTAGCATAAGGCGTGGGCACTTTTACATGTATGTGTATAATCACTCCTAATATATACATGGATGCGACTTAAACTTACAGCTAGGGTTTTCTCCGCGTTGAAAACTTCATTGACTGTAAGACGGAGACTGAAACCATTCCATAGACCTTTATTATAAGGAATTTGTTCAAGAATTAATCCACCATATCCGTTCTTTCACATTATGAACTTATGTTGCAGCATAACCATTTGTAAACGTACAAAGAACGATAACTCAATTTCTTCTCTCAGTTTTTACAATGTGTTGTCTTTCAAAATTTTAATTGTACGTAGTCTTCGTTAGAAACAAACCTATTGATCTTGTATGGGGAAATCATTTGTCAGTTAGCAATAAAATAAGCACGCAAAAAATCTGATTTTGGGGTCATGGTGGGCTATTTTCTTTTCTTTCAGAATCAGTAGCGCCTGTAAAACTTTAGCCTTATACGAAAACAAGAACAGATCGTCCAAAAGCGACGAACAGTCTGACCCCATTGGAATGCCGATTGTCTTTTGTTAAAACCTGTCCTCAAAACTCAACAAAGATGTTGAGAAAGTCCAGCACATTAACAACATCAGTGTCAGAGTACTTTTTGTTTTTGACAAAATAAGCCTTATTCTCACCTAATACCAGATAGACATATCTTTGTAAACCTTTAGTCCAGAAACATTGGTGAATGAACTCAAGAAAAACAGATTTTGGTTTGTCATGTGTCGTATACAATGTTGAAAAATAAAACATTTTACAATTACAATAGGTAAGGCCACTAGAATAGAGATATTCCTGTAAATCTTTAGAATTTTTAAAGAATGCAAACTGATTAACGCCACTAGTTAAGTAGCTCTTGACAGCGTCCTTAATGGGTAGTTATAAAGTGAGAAACGGAATCGAAACGAAACAAAATATACCGAAACGAAAAGAAAAAAATGAAGAAACGAATTATAACAATAACCCAAATAATTCTGCCACGCTTGAAAAGTGGATCTATCTAAGCCAATTCCCACGTTTCCAATCTAGGCGTAGTTTTGATAGTCTCCATGGCAATTTTGGCGGTGTTCATTATAATAATGGTTGTTTAAACGGAAGATTTAAGATGATTTAAGACCCCGTAACCCATTCTAAAGGTGAAAAGGGTCCAAAATTCAACAATGCTTAAAGTAAGGTCTACAATATATAGTATTTCGAAGGTAACCGAACCGTTGAATGTATATGTCAAATTTAATAATTTTACAGACTCTTCGCCACAATGCAGGAAATTGGGCGTAAACTGGTAAATTAGATCGTTTATAAATCCACATTGACTCATTTACTTTTTGACAGACATTGCCAATCTGTAGCATTAAATGCAGCTGAACATTTTGATCAAACTATAAATAGACTCCTTTTCGCTATATTTCCTTTCGTTTCGTTTCGAATCCGTTTCTTACTTTAGAAGTACCCGTCCTTAATTGCCATAAGTAGTAAGAACTTTCGAAAGGGTTTTGTAGTGCACTTTGCAGAGCCTGCTATGGTTGTAGGGACTCTGAAATTGGTGATACCAGGGTGTTCCGCATACTGATATGAGATGTTCCAAAATGGTTGCAATACAGCGACGTGGGAACTGTGATATGCAATATTGATTTCAGTCAATCAAGCGTTTGATCGATTAATCTGTGTTATACATTCCAAATCTCAGTAGTAAGTACTTTATATGTAAGTAATAAGTTGTAATATTATTTTCATTTGATCAATATTATCGTTTGTTTTTCACACACACCACAACAATAATATTGTTCAATATAATTTACATTGTATGAACACTTGTCATTAAAATCCATTACCCAAACAGTGTCAACATCATATTCCTAAAAAAATTCACAACTAAACTTTGAAATGCAAATTTTATTTACAAGGGTTTTTCACATAAAAAAAATATAAAAACACATTTACAAACACTAATTATCACTCGTCGTAGATTCTGTATTAGGAAATCTTGGATTTAATCTGATTGGTTCTTTATGATCCGTATGATGTTCCAATAGCTCCCCCTGCCTTATTTGAATTATTTCTCTGTCCATATCACCATGGCTACGGGCATTAGATCTCCCAATAACACAACAAGCAATTCTCTTCCCATTGCCGCCATCATGTATCTGTAGAATATAAAAGTCAGGTAATTACAAATTACATTTACGAGTATTATCATAAACCATGAACAGACAGTTCAACTTAATTCAAATAGAAATCCCATGAGACATGAACCAATTGACCTTTTTGTTCCGTCAAAATGTCCTTTCTGTTGGCAAGCACCCGTCTGAAGGAAGACTCGGGAGGTACTAGTATTAGGTATATGGTATAATATGAATGACTGATATGGTGGATTAGTGTTTTACGTAAAAACCCTACATACATGTTCACGCGACACAAGTTCAAACAAAGGAACAACATTTTCTGTAGCTGTTCTCCATCTCAAAGTCATGTAGTGAGACCTATGTTTGTTCACACCATTGTGATGATGTTAAATGATTCCTTCAAATATTTGCAAAGTGACAAGAACGGTTTTGGAAGTACGCATAAAGCCACCAGGTCTTGCCTTCCTAACAAGGAATGGGTGATTTGATGTTTATCTTTCTTTGTTTTAGGTGACCATGCCAATTCGAGATAATAAAAATGTATGGGACACTTGAGAAAACTATACTCTAAACATACACGTAAATCCGTAAGAAAAATAACAATCCAAAGATACTTATATTAGATATAGTAAATTTATACTATGCTGTATACGACGCATTTCAAGGAGTTACCTCTCATCAGCAGTTTTAGAACCGAAACATTTGGAAGACCAAAAACCAAACTTATATTAAACAAGAAGTACTCAATCAAAAATACCGAAATAGGAAGCCAAATTTCAGCTAAGGAGATCTAACATGTACAATACAAGGAATGAACCCTTAGTATTTCTATTATTTTTGAATTTTGTATACTGGTAATTTCTGTAACAAATCAATGAATAATCATGTCAGACAAGTCTGACGACTGGGTTGGCGAATACCCTCGGGGACCTAGGGTCCACCAGCAGAGGCATCATCCCATAAAAGAACATTCATAAAAGCATCAGACTTTACGTTAAGGCACAGATGTGAGTTGATAATAAAAAAAGCATCAGACTTTACGTTAAGGCATAGATGTGAGTTGATAATAAACAAAGCATCAGACTTTACGTTAAGGCATAGATGTGAGTTGATAATAAACTTCTCATATCTTGATAGTAAAATTTCTTATTTATAATATTTGTATGTTAAAAAATGGATTATTTAACACTTAAAACTCGACAATTCCATAGAGAAGTTTATGTAACTGTTAGATCTTTGAATTCCATCCACAAACAGTAGACAAAAAGTTACAGCTGTACATTAAAAGGGGTAGGATGTAACGCACACATATAATTTCGGGATAAGTGTCATCTTTTCCTATATGAAGCGGTGCCAAACATTGTATATATACCACTGTTGTAGCTAGGATTAAGGGACAGAGGGGTATATATTTAGGATCTTAAAAGGGCAAACAAGATCAAGTCAACTCTTTATAAATATCAATTATGATTTAATGCCCTTATTGGAGTTGTATTAGTTTCTTTGTACTCTTTATTTCAACTTCGATTCATTCAATGTTTCTTTTGTATATAAAAAGTGTTTTGCTGTGTTTTATATTATAATTTATTGTAGACAGCAGATGGTGCATTGGAAAATGGGAAGGGTTCTGTGCCCCTCTATTTTATGCTATCTGGAAGACCGTATATCATCGTCTCTGCGTGTATAAAATATATATTTTGGGACCATAGTTTGTTCATTCGTTTTCTTGGATTGCTAATACAAGTAGATCAACAAAGAAAATAGCTAGATTTATATTCAATTTAATCTTATCGTTTTCAGGATTTACTGAATTATTTTGGACCATCTGCTACAGTTTTTAAAAGTATTTAATTCTACATACCACAATACTTCGTCCAATGACAGAATGTTTTCCATGTAATCGTAATGTATTATCTGTGTACTGTAAATGTACTTCGCCATTGTCATCACACATGATGCTTTTACGCTTGGCGTGGTGACTGAAAATAAAAAATAACCTAATCAGAAAAAGCATTGGCATAAATAAGTATATATCATCAGGTTTTCTGCACACCGATATCTTATCAGCCGCGAGACACAATATGTACATATTATCAGGTTTTCTGCAAACATATATCGTAAAATATCAGCCGCGAGACACAATGTGAAGCTTTTTCGGCGAGTGAGCGTAGCGAACGAGCCAAAAAGCTTCATATTGTGTCGAGCGGCTTATATTTTACAATATTTGTTTGAAGAAAACTTGATGATAAATTTATCGTATTGTTAACTAGCAATCTTAATGGAATTTCTTACTCTTCAATGGCCATCCGCCTATAACCGGATGTTTTCCTGATATATTCGGGTCAACGTTGGGTCAAACATTATGACGTCGCTGATATATTCGGGTCAGCTCATATTAGGGTCGGGTCAACTCTTTACGACGTCACAGTGCCGAAATACGGGAAATTCTGAAGGCCTCAGCAGGTCGATATAGCCATAGGGAAATACGATAAGAAACCTTTTCAGCCAGTTAACGTACCAAAACAAGCTGAAGAGCTTCATATTGTGTCGAGCGGCTGCTATTTTACAATATTTTTGTGAAGTAAAACTGGTAATAAAATATCGTATTGTTTACAATCAATCTTTTAGTTCCATTGATTTTTTTCAAGCTACCCCAAACACATCTTAACTATACATTATGACGTCAATGATACGTCTCGGGGTGCTAGTAATTAAGACCCGGGGGTCAAATCTGCTCAATGGTATAGCACACCAATAAGACCAATGCAAAAGGCTTGTACAGAATGATATAGGCTTTGAGAACTGAATACGTTAAGTAAAAAGGGTATATTTACTGTGCCTCACGTGATTCAGAAACTGGCTCCTTCATTATATTTTTATTCAGTACAGCTTTCTCGCAAGGTGTAAATATATATTAAATTTACTGCGTACTTTGCGCATTTCTTGATGAACATAGTTTCATCGGCATTAGATCAAAATTTGAAAATATAACAACAAATAAAAACTTTTGTAAACAATATAACCAAAGCAAGCATAAAAAGGGTCATCAAATCCAGGTCAAGTCAGCTTTAATTTTTCTGTGGAAATGGAAACACTACTTTCAATTAAAAATTCCCATATATGAATTTGAGGTATCGCCGTCAAGTATACGTCTTACCCGTCAGATTCTGTTTTATCTGTTTCATATACGTTTCCTAGAGAGTCACACGAGTTGCTCAAATCTCCAAACTGGTGTATATGGATGCCATGTTGATGCGATATTGCCCCGTGTGTCATATCAAATCCAGTTAACTGTATATTAACTTCGACAGAACCTTTACCCTGTAAATTAAAGACATAGTATAGTCAGTTCTTACCTACAAAATGTAACAGTTAAATTTGGTAAGAAGTAATTGATAAGATGTTTCTGGTAATAAGAAATGTTATGAAACTAGAGGCTATCAAGAGCCTGTATCGCTCACTTGGATTTAACTTTAAAAATTTAAGTGTTGCAGTCAATTTGGCTGGTTTTCTATAAGGTTTTATGTTAAACTAAGTTCGGCTGTGGCAGCCATCTTGGTTGACAGTCCAGGTCAATGGACACATTTCTAAAAGAGAACCATCTAAGGATCATTACTGCTAAGTCTTGTTCAAACTGGCTAAGTGGTTTCAGACAAGAAGATTTTTAAATGAATTTTCCCATAGAGTCCTATATCAAAATAAGTTCGGCCGTGGCGGCCATCTTGGTTGATAATCCGGGTGATCGGACACAATTCTGAAAGAGGACCATCTAAGGACCAATGCTGCCAATTTTAGTTCCAATTGGCTCAGTAGTTTCAGACGAAAAGATTTTTGAGTGAATTTCCCATAGGGTCCTGTCTTAACCTAAGTACGGCTGTAGCAGCCATCTTTGTTCACAGTCAATGAAATCAGACATTTCTGAAAGAGGAGCTCCTAAGGACCATTGCAGCCAAGTCTGGTTCCAACTGGCCAAGTGATTTCAGACAAGAAGATTTTTCAATGAATTTTCCTATAAGGCCCTATGTTAAACGAAGTTCGGTTGTGAGGCCAACTTGTTTGACAGTCCTTGTCATCGGACAAAATTCTGAAAGAGGACCATCTAAGGACCATTGCTACCAAGTCTAGTTCTAATTGGCTTAGTCGTTTCAGACAAGAAGATTTTTCAATGAATTTTCCCATAGGGTCCAATGTTAAACTAAGTTCGTCTGTGGTGGCCATCTTGGTTAACAGTGCGGGTCATCGGACATATTTCTGAAAGAGAACCTCCTAAGGACCATTACTGCCAAGTTTGGTTGCAATTGGTTCTGCAGTTTCAAAGAAGATTTTTTAAATTCATCCCACCTCCTTTTTTCTATTTTTAGTAACAGCAGCCATGTTGGTTGGAAGTCTGGGATGCCGGATAAAATTTTGGAAGGGGGCTACCCAAAGACCATTCCTCCAAAGTTTGGTCCCAAATGGCCCATTGGTTTCAGAAGAGAAGATCTTTAAAGAAAAATCTATGCCAAATGCCGTCTTTACAAGGCAAAAACTCCTATAAGGGGTCAATCAATGATTTTGGTCATAGTGACTTATTTGTAGATCTTACTTTGTTGAACTTTTTTTTGTTTACAGTTTGTCTATAATAATATTCAAGATAATAACCTAAAACTGCAAAATTTCCTTAAAAATTAACAATTCAGGGGCAATAACCCAACAATGGGTTGACCGATTCGTCTGAAAATTGTAGGGCATTACCTGATGAGCATTTTTATCCTATGTCAGTTTTGCTGTAAATTCTTTTAAGTTTTTGAGATACAAGACAAAAACTGCAGTTTACCCCTATGTTCTATTTTTAGCCATGTCGGCCATGTTGGTTGGCAGGCGGGGTCAGCGGTCATATTTTTAAACTAGATACCCTAATGATGCTTGAGGCCAAGTTTGGTTCCATTTGGCCCAGTAGTTTCAAAGGAGAAGATTTTTGTAAAACTTAACGGACGACGGACACCAAGTGATGAGAATAGCTCACTTGACCCTTTGGGTCAGGTGAGCTAAAAAGTACATATTTGGTAAAGGACTGTTCAGTTGAAATTACTGCATTATCGGTTCCAAATGACCAAGCGGTTTCAACGAAGATAAATATGGGGAACAATAGTAGATGATGTAGAATGCCAGTTAATTATAGGGGTCGTATAACTTTTTATCCAGATGGATTTATAAACCATAAGGATATCAAAAACCCATTTAACTCATCGTTATAATTTTACCTTTTGTATCAGATGTATATTTCCAGTAATCAAACCATAATTCGATGAGTTGTTGTTATTTGGAACCACTGCACAGTTAGCCTGGGTTTCTGAAAAGGAAACAAATATCCCAATTACTATAAATGATCCATTATAATATATCAAACACACAAAATTTACATGTACATGTATGCGTTGACACAAAATGTACACGTACATGTATGCGTACACAATGTGTCATTTGTACATCGGTTTTTTTAAAGTGTTTTTGAACAGGTCATAAATACTAATAAGTATCGCCATGCAACTGTCGTTTTGGTATAATTACTACTAAAAAATACAACAAACTGTTGATTTTACGGCTTCAACACTTAATATGGATTAGCCAAAAATGTATGAATTTATTAAATGGTTATTTTATGATGAAGATAAACTAGTCGATATGAATTGGATCATTTCGCAAAGAAAGAAGTGGTACATCATTTTAAGATATATTATGGGGTATGCTTCTTTCACATCAAATACATTTTATTGAAACGATGAGAACACACCTTCTTGACGTACAGAACTGTCATCATGTGGTGAATGGTCATTATGCACCAGGTTTATGTAAACATGGGTGCCATATTTGACAGACATGTCTTCCTCTTCATTCTGTCTGTTACTACTGGAAAAATGCAGATGAACATCCTTCTGGGATAACCTTCTCACCTTTTGTGTCAAATTTAACAACTCGGTTTTCAGCAATTTGATTTCTTCTACTAAAAAGATGTCGGATGTTATAGAAGTAAAAAGTTCAAATATTTTTTTTATTACTGTAAACTACTTACTTATTTTAAAAATGGTTTGTTATATTAGTTTTGATTGGATGGATGTTCATAACTATCACCAGTTCTCAAGGCCGAAATTACACGAAGCCAAAAACAAAAACCACTAGATGCTCAGAGCAAAATATTACAAATATAAGAAAATCGCCTAATATGTATATTCTCAAGGCCGAATTCGTGTCAGGAAGATACCACAGTTTCACAATATAACACTATAACAGTTATTCTAAAGTAATGATTTTACGCCATTACTGAATACTGCTTTAAAAATAACAATCCAAAGATACTAATATTAGATATAGTAAATTTATACTATGCTGTATACGACGCATTTCAAGGAGTTACCTCTCATTAGCAGCATTAAAACCGAAACATTTGGAAGACCAAAAACCAAACTTATTTTAAAACAAGAAGTACTCATAACCAAAAACACCGAAATAGGGAGCCAAATGCTTTAAAGATTATCCTATCCTAACTTTTAAGATCTACATGTTATCTACTCGATATTAAAGAGACCACTGACACCCCACATACATTTCACTAGAATTGACTCTTCGTCGTAAATGACACCCTGTCGGATTTCCTTCCTTGAAATGTGACGGATGCAATAACGGAATAATATCACTCCCTGTTTTTGGTGTTCATATTGAAAGTTCTTAAATGCTTTTGCTGTTTTGTTTTGATTCTTGCTGTTACGGTTGCAGTAACCAATTTTGATTTTGTTCTAGAAAATGGACAATTTCATGTGTGTACAACTATGTTATATGACAATAATAAATACGAAGAGTTATTGTTTTACTAAATCATCACTACATAACATATGAGAGTTTTCAATGAATTAAACTTTCAAGAAAAACTGTTCATTCTTCTTTTGATACAGGTCTATGCTCGGGTGGCATAATACACATCTAAGTTTCATCGATTTACTTGAAGTCTCTAATTTATTTAGAATCAAGAATAGCGACGCCTTGTTCGCAATCTCTTCCAGAAGACATTAACACACCAAGAAGCGCAGGAAAATAAAACAAATGTACAAAAAAAAAATTACCAGATAAAAAAAAAAAACATATGTAGTTTTAGACAACATACCATAAGAATTTTTGTCTTCTTCATCGTGAACTATTGACATATTGACAACAAACTGTCGCACTGCATGGCCAAAGGGATTGGATACTTTACAGTGATATTCCCCAGCGTCCTCTGCTCTGGCTTTCTTGATCAATAGGGAATGCTTGTATATACGGATTCTATAGAGGAAAATAATTTAATTGTGCCCATGGCATCTACTAATGCTAATTAGATGTGTCTACAGGATAGCGACACTGCTTTTGTCCAGTACCAATATTGAGGGGTATTATTAACGCGTTTCAAAACAGTAAAATGGACGACTCATGAGTTGTGCTCAAGTCCTAAAGGTTACAAATCGAAACAATAAATCCAAAAGTCAAATGTTTATCTTTTTTAAAAAGTTACTGAAGGAAATAGCCGATAGTGGATTATTTTCTTCTGAAATTATACAAATCTTGGAAACTGTCTAAATAAGTGTGCAATGATATTCGCTACTTTGAGCAATGCCTAGTTTACTTACTAAAGAAACAAATTTTAGTTAATAAAAATTAATTTCAATGGCATTTAATAGAGTATAATGAGGTTGATGAAGTGTTAAACATATGATAAAACATCTGAACTAAACCAATTTTCATGTTTCATATAATAATGAAGGGTAAATATAATTCATCATGGATATGTAAATATATTGCATAAAGATCCTTTCGGAACCTTGGCAGACGATTATACCAATTGGTTATAATTTTACCCACATATTTCTTAGGAACTAGAAATATTAGGAGACACATATTTAGTTTTACTGTATTAAATTTAACTGTTTCTTTGAAATACCCAATAAATATAAATAAATAAAACACAATTACCTCTGTGATGTTGGCACAGTATCTCCCCGTTTCTTCCATTTTGTAAATGAAGCAGGATTTGAATCAACTTTGCACAGAAGTTTAACGTTTTTACCAATTTTTCCATTGATCGTTACTGAACCAGGAAGCCCATCTGTGAATTTTGGTTTATCTGAAACAATTAAATATAAACTGTTGACACAGAGATATGTTTCACCTACCAGCAGAAAATTCGAAAAATACAATCTGAATGACAGCAACATTGCTCAATTGAAAGTCGCTGGACCATGAGCTAGGCAGGGCCTCGAAGTGGTCGCCAAACTGAGATTTACTGATATATATATATATAGTAATGCAACTTTATAGAAAATGTCATTGATCTATCACAAGCAGTTCCTATCAAACTAACTTAAGCAGAAAACTTAACACTGAAAATTGCTAATAAATTGAACGTCACCGGACCATGACCTAGAAGATAGGGCCTCAAAATGGTCGTCAAACTGAGATGTTCTGATGGTAATGCAAATTTATACAAAATATTATTGATTTATCAAAAGTAGTTCCTATCAAACTAACTTAAACAGAAAACTTAACATTGAAAATGGCTAATTAATTGAAAGTCACTGGACCATGACCTAGGGGGATAGGCCCTCAAAATGGTCGTCAAACTGAGATGTACTGATGGTAATGTAACTTTATACAAAATGTCATTGATCTATCACAAGTAGTTCCTATCAAACTTACGTAAAATAAAACTTAACAGTTGTTGACGCCGCCGGAAAAGTAACACCTATGTCTCGTCTTCCGCGACTTTCGTCGCAGGCAATACAAAATCCACAATATTAACTTAATATTTCATTGACCAAATATTTGCAAATCACGTTGTTTCTTCACCGTATATATGTCGTATCCAACACGGTAGATCAATTGTCACCGAAATCCAACAAGAAATAGTACAAAAATGTACATTGCCCAATCGTTTCCTTAAAATGTTATTCTAAATTCCGGTGTGTAATTTTCTACATTATTTATACTACAAAAATATTCTTCGAACATACTTTTCTTGTCCAAAATACTTAAACACTCAAAATTCTACAAATTCAACAATTACCTTTTTTCAAAAAGACTTATTTAATGTATTTTATATCCTGGAAATTAGCCTTAAAATATGATTTTTATATTTATAAGTCAATTAAGCTTCTACATAGATGAATCTTCCATGACACACTTAATTGACATATCATCTAGGATGTGTTAATTTGAATACTTACAGTTGTTTTCTCCCCGAAAACTTCCACTGGTCCCATGCAATAACAAAAGACATGGTATTGTAAAGACAAGCAAATAAGATATATCCATCAGTCTAGTAAAATTCCTTATGTGACCACACACAAGATGAGCAGTTATATACAGGTAAATATTAGTGGTACTCACTGTAATTAGTGTTGCTCTGTCATACATGTATCTTGAACACAGTGAGTTCTTCTCTCGGTCAATAGAAAATTATTGTGACTGATTTAACCAATAAAATTTGTTATTTGTTAATTCGATTAAAATGAAATTTCAATCTTCGCGTTAATAAATTTATATAAAATTTTTAAAGTATTTGCAGACAAATATAAAAAAAGTCATCACCAGAAAAGAAATAACCGGATTGAAAAAAAATGAAAGTGACACTTTCTTATAGATTTAGTTTAAAGGGTTAAATTATTCAGCTCCTCAAAGATCGCAGTGTTATACTCGCTCTCTCATATCGGCCTAAATCTACGTATGCATTTCAGTAGAAGAAACTAATGAATTAAAAAATCTAAATCACACTGCATCGAGGGGACACTTTTCATTTACAGAGTAAACATTATATTTGGCTCAGCTCAGTAACTTATGTGCATGGATACACCGAAAAAGATGGTGAACGCAAAAATATAGCAGTCACAAATGTCTTATGTTTAAGAACTTCTTCAAACTAGATTCAACCGATTGAATTAATGACCTTGTTTTTAAAAATGACCAAGAACCTCTTGAAATATGAACTACCCTATATAAAGTATAAATTTTATACGTAGCTCTTACAATCACATTGTATCAAGATGGATGTTAAAGTTGCTGTAATCGTAGTGTTCGCATTGTGTTGCATAGACTTTAGCTATGCTAAGAAGGGAGGAGGGAAGATGAAGAAACATCGCATGAAGGAGGAAAAGAAAAAAGGTAAACACTTAAAAAAAACTAAGACAGTTTGAAATAAATTTATCCTTGTGTTTAAATGACTTATTTTAATCAAATGGTCCTATATTGATTAAATGGTATGTCGCTATCCCCTAACCCTTTTCTGGAATAAAAAGTAATAAAACAAATGGCTCGGTGTGGCTTTTATTTAAAACAAATTTCAGCAGAAGAAACGAAGAAATTAAATATTCTAAATCACATTGCATGGAGGGGACACACTTTTCATTTTCAAATTAAAAATTATACTATGTTATATTAGACTTTGTACATGTACTGAATTTATTATCATTTATTTTATTTTCCGAAGATATTTAAATAAATATGATAGAAAATAAATATTTCGAATAACAGATGTCCTTAATAACTGTAGACATCTTCATGTAAATGTCGTAGCTACGCAGGCAAACAATGGAAGGGTTTTTTTCTTATTTTTCTGTAATAAAAGTACATGAAAAGTAGCTAAGTTGGAACTGTATTATGATGACATTTCCATGTCGCCAACGAAAGTATACGGATAATGGAATGTCGGAAAGGAGAAGGTACATATAATGTTCATGGAAACGAGAATAGGGGTACAATGAAATATAAACTTAAAATATTACTGTTATAGAATTGGAAATATTTTTGAAACCAAAGTACTAACGGATAACTCTGTCTATTTTCTGTCAATCTTCCGCTTTCGAGAATTTTTGGTGATCTTTTCGGCTTTTTGATGTTGAGCGCTTCTGATGAAACATTAGTTGTTGAATTGTGGACAATTAATAGTCAAAATTGATATCATAGAACGAGCCTTTATTCGGGACTTTTTGCCAGGAACATTCTGCATAAATTCGTCTAGTAGAATCGGTTGTAATATTATATCTGCAGTGATAAGACTACCATTTCTAGAATCTAAAAACACAAACAAAAATCGAAATCCTTTGATAAGTTGGGGTTATCTTTCTTGGCATTACATTCTCTGATAAGCGTATACTCTGGCAATTTTATAACGGACAGCTCCTACTTTTTTTTAAAATATTAATTTGCAGTTATCAGTTATCTACTTTTATTGTCGCAAGCTTCATATTATGTACAGTGGACACTCGTACATTGGACTGAAACATGGAATTGCAACGCGTTTGCTGACACCCTGGGTCTTGTTTGTTGATGATACTAGGCCAAAAAGAAATAATGTGCACATGAATTTTAACAGATATCACAGTGATTTAGAAAATGCAACCCCAAATGTCATATCGTTTATATTAAATGTTTTTTATTTAATTTCCATAGAAATAGAACCTAAAAACATGCAATTTTTCTATTAACTGACGTCATCTTAGCTAGTGAATAGCAGTAGTTTATTATACACCACTCGCCTCATCATCGGTTGAATAAATACAAGAAACGCTGAGAAATAATGCAAAATTTGTACCTCGAGAAATGATTTTAAAAAAAGTCCGCCATTATGACGTCTTTGGCCACGCCAACGATTAGTCATACTTCTGGTTATGCGACTGATAAGCCGTTATCTACGTTTAATAGTAAGCATCCCGACCTGATTTACCCTTTCCTACTAAACGGTGCGTTTTTGGTGGGTCTCAAACTAGATTTTGTTTTTGTTTATTCCTTCACTTTATAGTGTTACAGCCAATTTTTGTTCCGTCGTAACCTTAACTAGTTATTTTCTTCCAGTGGAACTTTTCAATTAATTACTTTGTTCTGATTATGCCTGCAAATATGTAGTTTATCTAGGTTTGATTGTTTGTCAAAGGGCAGGTGTCTCGTCCCACAAATAATTTAAATATAAGACAGTCCCATTAGTTCAAATCAACATGAGCAACTTTAAGATGAAGAATAAAAATCAAAATGTCGTTCCTTTTCATATACATGGTATATTTTTCATAGGAATCGGTACATGTGATACACCATACCACTTCTTTTGTACCACTGTGATGGAATAAAAATTAAGAACATATATGTTGAATATTAAAAACATAAGAATAAGTTGTTTGTTCCTAAGGGAGCAACCATTTGATTTTTATGGAGGGGCTAGGATGAAATTTTAAATAAAAAAGACAGGACCAGGATTTTGGTAAAATAAAAATTAAGCCAGGATCACTTTAGCTGAGAAAAAAATGCAAGACCTATGTCAATCAGGAAATTTTTAGGTTTAAATGAAAATAAAAATTTAGGCCTATAGCAGCCCCAAAAATAAATCCAGCACCAAAATTTCGGCGAAAAAAAAATAGGCAGGATTAAACATTTCATCCTAGCCCACCCATAAAATCAAATGATTACTCCCTGAATGATCCTAATGATACTTTTCACAGTTCTTTCTTTATCACAATAGTTTTACACTGCCATCTTCAGAAAGATGGTCAAAAGATGGTGAAAATAAATTTGCACGTTTTATAAAAAAAAAATTCACTACCATTATCCCCATTAAAAATTGTTTTCATTGAGATATAGAACAAATTTTATAATATTCTGTTTTATGCAAGACTCAAAATTGTAAATTTATAATGATATGCTTAATTTAAAAAGTACTACACTAGAAATAAATGGCCTGTTTTGTGTATTGAAAACAATAGAAACTCTATTATTCATCAATCATTTACTTATTAATCATATCTGTTTCTCACATTTTCATTTTTTTTTCTGTAATATGTATTTAAAAAAATAAATTTTACACTAATGAGGTTAAAAACCTATTATTAATATCACCTATGTTTTTATTGTTAATTATTAATTTAACAATAAAAACACAGGTTATATTAGTAAAAGGAATATTATAACTACTTAAAATGTTCCGGAAAATGACTAGTTAAAATGACCCGGATCATATAGTTTATATATATGTTTTAGCGGGTTAATAATATGTTCCAGGGGAACTTTTTAACTATAACCGGAATAAATTAACCAGTCAAAAAGCTCCAGTGGATTTTTTTTAGTGACCTAATAATCCATATCATAACAGGATGCTCGTCGATATACGCAATAAGATATGAACTGTGGTGTGAAATCATAAATATTGGTCCTATTGAATTCAGTGTAACGTTACACAAGATGGACGATGTGTCATTGACATTAAATATTTTGTCATGTAGTTCCAGTCACTTTTATGACTTACCGATGTCGAAGTTGATAACTTCAGTGTTGTGTGTGTTAAGTATATATACAGACTTTGCAAAGCATATGAACAGTAACAATATCGTATCTTATTTAATAAACTCTTAAAAACTGATCTATTTGTTTTGAAATTGTCTGACAATTAACTTTGGATCTTTTTTGTTTTGATATACTTGTCCTTGCTTTGATTGTAAATTAATATGCATATAAACTCTCCTTAAGGAGGATAAATAAATGATAGATATACTAGGAACAAATAAGCGCTAAATTTCTCACACAACTCCTAAGTCAAGAAGTACATGTACGCAGGGGCAATGGAATTGTATACTGATATAAATTATTTAAGTGAATAGTTTCCCAGGATGTCAAGTATGAGTTATTTCTGCCTTGTTATTTCAAGCACTTAACCTCTTAAATTACGCATCAGAAAATCTGACTGGTTCTAACAGGTTTAGTTCATGCAACCACGTGTTTTATAAGTCTGAAAAATACGAGACAACAGTGAAAGTAATGATTAGTCATTTCAGACAAAAAAGCGTTTTTCAATATATTTAAAAAATCAAAATAAAGATCATAAACATTGAAATAATATGTGAACCAACCATTTCAATACCAATATGATATCGAGAAAATATTTATGTATTACTGAAATGTCAAGTGCCAATATATAATTTAATGTTTAAGAAAACCTCGTTTTTTTTTCTAAATCTTGCGGAAAACATTCTGCACGGGCAAACACTAAACAATAAATGTGTAAACAACAGTTATTAATTATATACAAATTTAGTTTTGCTTTCGAAAAAAGAGTTTATTTAAATAGTTTGCTGAGTGGACTTTTTTTTAAATTTTAATTTATTTTGCCCCATTTTCATATCAAATATCATGGATCTACTATGTTCAATGCATTGGGCCTAAACAATGAAAAGGTAATATTTTACTGATGAATTTTGCACACAGTCCTACATATCTATCAAGAAATCTACTTTTTCTTATCTCAACGTAAAATGCACTCAACTTCTGGTGTGCAATACATTAAAATGACAAAAAAATTAGTCTATGCGATGCAGTTACTGATAGAATATCACAGTCAAAAATAGGTCAGCAATCGTAGGAACAAATGCTGACAATGCAGAAATACGAGAAGAAACAAAGTCATTTCCATCTTGCAGATCATGACATCACTGACACTAAAGAAAGTTTTTTCCGCGATTTTACGCCTGATATACTGACTTATTTGTAATTAATAAATTATAAATTCAGAACTTATTGGCTGCATTTATCATTGCAATTGTTTTCTAAAGTACACTAATGAAAGATTCAGTGATCCAATTTATGTATTTTTGAATTAGAGTAATACATGTTTTAAACAACGAAAACGTCCGTTCTTATTTTGTATAAGACAATGCTTTCTTTACAACGTTGAAGGATTTAGTCTTGGATACATGTCACTGTGATGTGCAGATACATTAATGCTACAAAACATTCAGAATAAGCCAAACCAAAATCTAGCCCAATTTATGCGAATTATTTTACCTTACTTATTCATAATACATTCTTTATTTTGTTTCTCTTTGATAACTTTTAATGAGTCTAATGAGATTTGATTAGTCCATCCACTTTCCTTGAAGCTAATCTATTAGAACAGGACAATCATGAATATTATAAATGATCTGTGTCCTTATAACGGGACAGAACTTGAACTGTCAAGTGTCAAATGTCAATAGCATTTAGTTATTAAAATATTTCGAATAGAAATTAACTATTTTCCTCTTTCGCATTTTATTGCGATAACTTATGAATGCACTGAACAAATCATGCTAATGGTTATAGTGAGACTTCTACCTCATTGGTTTACAGCTAAACAAAACAAGTACAGTCAAACTTGTGTTAAATGCTCCCAAATGACCAGATAAGGTGCCCCTAAATAGCAGGTGTCCTTTGTATACAAGTTAATTTTACAAGCTTTTTTCATGAAAAGGACATTGTCACTGCTTGCCCTTTATAGGCAGTGATCTTCTATATAGAGGTGTCCTTTATAGCAAGGTTGACTGTAGCTATGTATCTTTTAACAATAAATATTGAGAGTTTTCCATGTTTCATTAAACACATTAAGGGACAGCTGCTCGTATTGGCATTGTATTGTCTGTCCGTATGACAATTAGTACGAATATATGAGTTTGCTATACATGGTAATAGATTTCACTAGTTGCCTTTTAGTTTCAAAAAGTTCTGTTACAGTTACTAACAAATTACCATCTTCATGGAAATCACATGGTTAAAAAAATGCAAAAGACTTGCCTTTAAATAATATAACTCGGGGATTGTCTTTTTATAAAGAGCTAATCTTTTCTAACCAGCTATTACCTTCTTGGTAATCATATTGTTTTGGCTTTTATGATAGGTTCCTCTCACGAATGTTGCCGATGTCTATTGAACTCTATGACGAGATAACATTAAAATCTTTATTGGAGTGTTATTTCTGACTTTTTTGTTTAATAGAGCGACAGTATCCGACCTGCAGCTATATAACAGGTCTGTGATTGATAAGAAAGAACTTAGCTACCAATAAATCGGTTAAAGTCAGCCATTGCTATGTGTTTGTACCACTCTAGAATATCACGATTTTTTGTATATTTGTGTTTTGCTTTGTTTTTGTTTCTTTCTACTGGAAGGTCTGTTTGTTGTAGATAGAGTCATTTAACCTTTCCTGTTATTCGTTCTTACTTTCACTTCTATAATCCAATCTCGCTTAACTCGTAACCTTAATTGTTGATTTGTTGTTTTTGTGAACGACTCACCGGGAACAAAAAATGTGAGCAAATCTCAGATATCAGAAATCTTTTCTCAATGCTCGAATTTAGAAAGGAAATTGATTTTTCTTTGAACCAATATTTGGTAATATGAATATATTGATTTATATGCTCTTTTATTTGTGAAGATAAAATGAAATATTCAAAAACAAAATAACTAGTGATTACACTAAAATTTGAAGAAATAAATAAATATATATGTACATGTAATTATAGAACGCCAGACCAACAAGGCAAGCATAATGGGTGTAAATATGTTGGATATGAAAGAACAGTTAGAAAATCTTAAAGAGCAAGTCGAGAAAATGCCCAGAAATGTTGTCCACATTCACATGCATGATGGACATGCAGACGAAATCCATCACCATATAAATGAAACAGAAGAGACTAATACCACGGATGAGGAAAGCGACTACCACCATCACGACCACCATCATCATGGACATCACGAATCCCACGATGATGAACAACATATTCATATGCACATGCATCTTGAGAGTGATTGTGACCATCATGGTCACCACAGACACCACCATGACGAAGGTTGTTTTTAACACAATTAAAAGGCTAATTAAATTTAAAGTGTCAGTAGAAGGAGAAAATAACATGAATTTTTTATACTAGTTTACATAAAACGAAGTAATGAGGGACATATTTGTTTAGTTTTTCAGCTTCACCTGTAAAGAATAACCATTGTTGTAATATCGTTCACATATGATAGCATGTGCCTTTAAAAGATTTTTATTTCAGAAATACATGCACACTGCGAGGTGGTACCAAACAGTAAATTACAGGATGCAGATGACGTCACTGGACAGATTCACTTTATACAGAAGGTAAAGCAATTAAATGAATGAACTATTACACGATTTAAAACAAAACAACACAACTGGCGATTAAAGTTTATACAAAATGATTCGATGTCTATATGACAATTAGCCGGATTTCAGTGCCTTTGTTTCCACTCAGAGACAAGAGCAAATGTATTGATTAAAACCACTAAGATCGAATAACCCTTTAGTTAGTACCCTGACGACAACACCAGGGACCACCTTGATCTTTCTGTATGCTGAGAGCATTGTCACATGACTGAATATCTTAAAGAAACTTTCATATACATGTATCAATTCTGTACAAATGTATATTTTTTTTCGCATTATGTTCCAGTATTGAAGAGTTAGTCTCTCTACCTATCTTACCAATGCTCCATGTTGAATGTTTTACCAAGACTTTTCGCATTCCGATAAACAATGACCCTAAACCTCCTTTTACTTCTTTGAATTTTAGGGAGATGATCCAGTAGACATATTTATAAAACTGAGTGGGTTTGACATGACCAAGGAAAATGCACAACACTTTCATGGTTTCCACGTACATACTTATGGAGATATGAGTGAATCTTGCGAATCTCTTGGTAAACATTACAATCCATCAGGAACTTATCATGCTGCAAAAGATTCACACTCAAGGTATTGACTGTTTGTTTAAACATTGCACTCTTATTATATAAGTTACTGAATCATTTGCCTGCCTTATTAATCTAAAATCAAAAATATTTTGAATAAAAAAAATTCTCTATCTTATATAGATTTTAGAATTACGGATCTGACCTTGATACAGCATTTTAAATATAAGACAGTATGGTGTTATAAAACTGAAAAAAAAGAAATCCAGGTCAAATTCCAGTTTATATATTTGAAGAAATTCGTCTAGTAGAATCGGTTGTAATATTATAGCTGCAGTGATAAGACTACCATTTGAAGATTAGATAGTGTTCCAAACTCCTTTCAATACATGGTGGACAACCTACGTCATAATTTATAGTCCGTGTCCGATTCGTATTGAGAATACAGACAACAATTCTTGTTTCTTTTACAAAACGTTTGATTCATCCGTTCAACCTATGAAGTGCATTTTTTGGATAATGAAGTGCAACAATCCCATCATAAGACCTGCCAGTTTTGCCAAATTAACAACCGCTCATAAAAATCTACCAAATGACAGGTGTATGGTGTATCTGGGACGAATTCATTTTTGCTCGAATAACAAGCAGACGTAAATTAAAATATCTTGGTCAAAGCTTTGAATTACTGGCGTACGTTGCAATACTTGTTAAATTAATTAGTTAACGTATTTTTTAATAAAAAAAAATGGGAAATACCATCAACAAATAGATTCAACAACTATGACGTACGTTGTCCAAATTGGCAGAAACGGCTCTAAGAATGACGAAAAAATACTTTAGACTCACGTCCAAAAAATTGTCAAAAAGACTCCAGACTCCACTCAATGTTTTACAATATGCCAATCCAAAAACATATACATGTACCACATGGCACCAAAGAAAGTTTAACTTTTTTTTGTTACTACTATGCCTTATTCATATTTGCAAAATCTCATAAACAAACAATCTGAATTGTTTTCTCAATCTTAATGTATATAATTTAGATTTTTATAGATAAAATACTTATCAAAATTTTAATCAACAGATATGACAAAATGCATTGTAATTTTCTAGACACACTTATGACATTGCTAATTCTTTCCATATATTTTCCAGACACGTTGGCGACTTGGGTAATATTGCTTGTGATATGAATGGAAATGTGGACCATCATATGACAGACGATAAGATATTCCTCCATGGAAAAAACTCTTTGATTGGGAGGAGTATTGCGGTAAGATCGGTTATTGCCATTTTTTGACAAAATTCATACGGTTGCCTGTTATAACATATACTCTCTCAAAAAAGAAACGCAACATACAGAAAATAGGAAATTTACTTCATATATTATTTTCATAATTTATGATATAAATAATTTACACAGGAATGCAAAAATTGGCACACTTCTTGTTCATGAGTTCTTTTACCTTGGAATATCACAGTTTGTCACATATTGTCAATAAATCACTCATAAATTGTCAATATCTGGTATGTCCACCATTTGCTTGTAACACAGCCCCGACTCTTCTTGGCATAGATTGAATTAAACGCTGAGTTCGAACACGCGGTATCCTTTGCCACTCAAACTGAAGTGCCTGCTGTAATTGTTGCAGATTTTGCGGTGGTGGTTGTCGTTGGCGCACGCGCCGATCCACTTCATCCCACAAATGTTCAATTGGATTAAGATCGGGTGATCGTGACGGCCAACGGATCACATTGACATTCTGTTGTTCTAAAAAGTCTGTTACACGTGCTGTATGTGGTCGGGCATTGTCGTGCTGAAAAATTTCTCTCCGAATGTCAATTACGGGCAATAAATGAGGTCGTAAAATTTCGTCTCTATACCTAAGAGCGTTCAGATTGCCTTGGATATGTATCAGCTGTGTGTTTCTGGCATAAGAAATAGCGGCCCACATCATAACACTGCCTCCGCCAAAATTGTCTCTCTCCACAACACAGTTTTGCGCAAAACGTTCGTTTCGGCGCCTATACACACGTATGCGACCATCTCGCTTTTCCAGTTGAAAACGTGACTCATCGCTGAACCATACTCTTCTCCAGTTCTGTAAATTCCATGCACGAACTGTAGTACACCATCTAACCCTCGCTCGGCGGTGTTGGCGTCTCAGTGTTGCTCCAAAGTAAGGTCTTCTTGCCCTCAATCCATGAGAACGTAACCGATTGCGTACTGTCTGTGCTGATATACGGCGCAACCCAGGGACGTTTACAGCTGTTTCTGTTGCAGCAATAGTCCTATTCCGCAGATGGAAAAGTCTGATGTAACGATCTTGCGCCCTGGTTGTAACACGCGGGCGCCCTGAACGTGGCCGATCTGTCGTAGTACCAAGCTGCAGGTAGCGTCCCCAAAGGCGTGAAATTGTGCTACGATGAACATTGTACGTTACAGCAACAGCATTCTGTGATTCTCCGGCCTCTAGTCGTCCGATAGCGATATTCCGGGTAGCAGCGTCTAACCTTGGCATAGCGTCACCTCATCAGAATTTTATTTTACGAATGCATTCATGAAAAGAAATACCGGGTTTTTATACCGACTGACTGAGCTAAAAAATAACCCATGATTTGCACGTGAAAGTCGACCCAGTTTTTGGCAATGCGTAAATCGTAGGGTGTCCCAGATTGCGACCAAAGTCGTTTACGGGTGGATGAATTTAAATGATTGTACCTGGAAACTTTTTATGAAGGTGTAATTATGATCATGTGTACATATATTTTGATATTTATTGGTTATTTGTCCGGAAAAATAATATTTCAAAAAGATAATCTGATGTTGCGTTTCTTTTTTGAGAGAGTATATATACTATCAGACTTTAAATAGACACAAGTACATTCGAGCTGCATTTGATTCAATTCCAGAAATCCCATTGGCTGAAAAGAATCATGTGGTTTAAATGAAGTCCCTTTTAAGCGATTGAAAGGGATAGATACAAAAAAATTCAAAGAAACAAGAGATTGTGTAAAATTTGTAATACTGTTGATAATGAAGCTCATTTCTTTTTCGATTGTTCTATTAATGATTGTGTTAGAAATAAATATTTGCAACCTTTTAATTTTGAGCGCGAAATTAATCCAGAGGATAAACTGAAACAAATTTTAAATCACAAGTGAACAAGTGAGATTGCTGGGCTCCTTTTTGAAACAGTCACTTTTACTGAGGACGTGAGACAGCTAGTTTGGTTTGAATCACATGCTCTGTTTATACTGTTTGTTTTATTGATTTACTGCTTAATGTTTTGTCTTGTTTGATGAAAGTATATACGTGTAGCCGTTAGTCCATAATTGGACATAACAGTTGCTTAATAAAAAAATTAAATACTCGATGAAAGACATCAGCTGCAACGCTTTGACGGTGCTAATAACTTTACAACGTCGTGGAGGAATTTAAATGAAAAATCCCTGCAAAGTTATTTGAACATCTAACCTTGCTCTCAGAGGCATGCAATTATAATAGCTGAATTCCTCTTGCAGTAGATTCGTGGGGTTGTAAAGGTGTTAGCTGTGGGCACATTTTTAGAATGAAGCGCTTACGTTTATGTAAGGTTATAAACCTGGGGAAAATTTAAAAATTACATAATTGGAAAGACCACTGGTAAAAAGTTTTATTAGTGTTCCGTTTAATATTGTTTAGTTTAAAATTTTGTACTACTATTAACCTATATTTTGTCCATTCTGGTCTTGTTTTTTCTTACCTTGTATTAAACGTCAATTCTTGTCATGTTTTTTCTTACTTTGTCTTAAATGTCCATTCTGATCTTGTTTTTTCTTACTTTGTCTTAAACGTCCATTCTGGTATTGTTTTATCTCACTTTGTCTTAAACTTCCATTGTGGTCTTGGTTTTTCTTAATTCGTCTTAAACGTCCATTCTGGCTTTGTTTTTTCTTACTTTGTCTTAAACGTCCATTCTGGTCTTGTTTTTTCTTACTTTGTCTAAAACGTCCATTCTGGTCTTGTTTTTCTTGCTTTGTCTTAAACTTCCATTGTGGTCATATTTTTTCTTAATTCGTCTTAAACGTCCATTCTGGTTTTGTTTTTTATTACTTTGTCTTAAACGTCCATTCTGATCTTGTTTTTTTTTAATTTGACTTAAATGTCCATTCTGGTCTTGTTTTTTTTCTTACTTTGTCTTAAACGTCCATTCTGGTCTTGTTTCTTTCTTACTTTGTCTTAAACTTCAATTCTGGTCTTGTTTTTTTTACTTTTTCTTAAACGTCCATTCTGAGTTTGTTTTTTTCTTACTTTGTCTTAAACTTCCATTGTGGTCTTTTTTTCTTAAATTTTTAATGTGTCTTAAACGTCCATTCTGGTCTTGTTTTTTATTACTTTGTCTTAAACGTCCATTCTGATCTTGGTTTTTCCCACTTTGTCTTAAATGTCCATTCTGGTCTTGTTTGTTTTTCTTACTTTGTCTAAAACTTCCATTTTTGGTCTTGTTTTTTCTTACTTTGTCTTAAACGTCCATTCAGGTATTTTTTTCTTACTTTGTCTTTAACTTCCATTCTGGTCTTGTTTTTTATTAATTCTTCTTAAACGTCCATTCTGGTCTTGTTTTTATAACCTTGTCTTAAACATCCATTGTGGTCTTGTATTTTATTCTCACTTTGTCTTAGACTTCCATTCTGGTCTTGTTTTTTTTCTTAATTTGTCTTAAACGTTCACTCTGGTCTTGTTTTTTCTGACTTTTGTCTTAGACGTCCATTCTGGTCTTGTTTTTTTTTCTTACCGTGTCTTAAACATCCAGTCTGGTCTGTTTTTTTTTTACTTTGTCTCAGTTTCTGCATCATCAAATTTTTAATAATAAGATAAATATAAGTAAATCAAGATGTGGCGAAAAAAAAACGTTTATATCAGTTAAGCACAGAAAAGAATTATGTAATTCATTCTTAACTTTCATGAACTGGTCTTAACTTAATTGATCTTAAGACAATATATCATATTCCTGTCTGGTTATCTTGATTTTCTCTGAAATTTCAGTAATTGTAAAAATCAAGATAGGCAAGATTAGACTGACAGAAATTGCTTTTAAGATCAATAGTGTGTTACTAGTGTAGAGAGAATGAACGTCTGATAAAAACAAAAAAAATATCAGCTTCTCTTTTATTTTGAAAGTGTTCTAAAACTTCCTCTTATTTGAGTTTGCATTTCATACATTTTCATTATTTCATATTAGATTCACCACGGTCCAGATGACATGGGTTTAGGAGGAGACGCTGGAAGTCTGAGTGGAGGGAATGCGGGGCCCAAAATTGCATGTTGTATTATAGCTTTAGCAGACCCAGAGAGACATCAACATCATGAACACACGGGTCATGAAACTGGAGGATCTCATGATCATGGAAGTGGACATGCATCTAAAGAAAAGTAAAATATATACAATGTCGTTTATAAACAATATAAGGTGTCAAAAACTGTACTTAAAGTAATATCGAAGTGGGTTTTAACATTCTCATTATCATATTTTTTACAGTGTTTATTAATATGTATACAATTTTGTTAAGATTATATATTATTCTAGACTCATTTATCTTTTCATTTTTATAATGACTTTCACATAAACAGAATATAATTATCCATATGATATAATTAATACATATAAGTGTAGGATTGCTTGTCAACAATGGTGCTTTAAATATACTTACATTAATGTCGGTTAACTTGAAAACCTTAATGATATCCGGTACTTAACCGTTTATGATTACTACCTATTGACATTATACTGATGTACTTGACGATACTTATTTAATGATATTGTTTTAGTCATTTAATTAATAACACTCAAAATATCCTCATCATTGTTACAAGTGTATCTGTAAACATCTTATTTTCAAACTTTCTATGATTTTGATATGATTATAATCTATAATAATGAGAAGGGCATCATATTGCATTATATATATATATATATACATGTAGTAAATACAAGTGGAAAAAGTCAGATTTGTAATTCTTTTATTTATATACTACTAATTAGACGGCCTTACTTAATAAAGTTACCCTAAACAAAAACACGACACTAATGTCAAACCTTCGAAATAGTTAATGTTGATTATTCATTTATCTAAATAACACAAAGAAGAATTTAACTTTCTATCCCCTTTTTGTGGAAATTAGAATTATCTCCCATACATAATAATTATCTTCCCTAACAGAAGGTATGTTAGGGAGGGGGGCGGGGGAGGGGGGAGGGGAATCACATTAATTTTTTAAAGTTGAATATGTGTATGCTATCAGCTAGTTCATATCATGGTGTACAAGTGTACCAATTTTCATCATGATGTGACCCCGTCTTCATAGAAAATAAGCTTCAATGCAAACCTAAGCCTGAGTTAGCAGCATTACATTTCCTATGTTTAATGAGTCGTCAAAACAATAAAAAAAGCATGCATTTTAGAAAGTGTATATCATGATGTACATGTGTAGAGTTTCATGATGATATGACCCAATCTTTATAGAAAAAAAAAGCTTCAACGCAAATCTTAACCTGAGATTCACCATCACATTTCCAAAGTAATTGTGAATACAGGTAATTTTAGTAAGGGAACAGCCATTTAACTTCAAAAAGGGGGGGGGCGGGGTATGGTTTTTTATATTGGTTTGAAATTTTTTTTTCAAGGTATGGACACAATTTTATTTTTTTCGACTACAATCAAACCAAATTAATTTTTTTCTTACCAAGTCAAATCAGAAAAATTTTTCTGAGCAATGCCGAGAAAGTTAAAGGTGTATTTATGAAATCACTAGCAGTAAATAAAACTGGTATATACTATGAAATTGTTTTTATAGAAAAAACATTTGCATATACTTTTCATTGGTAAATTTAAAACAACATTAGTTCAGGTATGTACATGTATGCATAGGAGAAGATTCTTTTATATTAGCCAATCAGAAACAAGAAATGCCAATGGTGACCATATATGTACTCTAATCGGGATGTAATAAAGACATTTTGTAAAGAACCTCACATAGATACTTCCTGTCAAGTTTTGTTCCATTTGACCAAGCAATTCCTGAGAAATTTTTTTTTTTATAATCAACCAATGAGAAACAATAATTGCCTATGGTGGCCATGTTTTTTGCCCGATCAGGACGAAATGACGAAACTTTGTAAAGAACCTCCCATAAATGCTGTCTGTCTAGTTTCGTTCCATTTGGCCAAGCGATTTCAGAGGAGAAGATTTTTTTTATATCAACCAATTAGAAACAAGAAGTGCCCATTGCGGCAAAATTTGTAGTCCGATCGGGACGAAATGAGGATACTTTATAAAGGACACCCCCACCCCCATATATACTTCCTGTCAAGTTTTGTTCCATTTGGCCCAGCAGTTTCAGAGGAGAATATTTTTGAAAACTCAGCCAACAGAAACAACAATTGCCCACGGCGGCCATTTTTGTTGTCCGATCGGGACGAAATGAGCAATTTTACAATTGACCTTACATAGATGCTTCTTGCCAAATTTAATTCCATTTGACTCAGTGGTTTCAGAGGAGAAGATTAAAATGAAAAAAGTTAATGGACAACGGATGGACGACGGACGCCAAGTGATGACAAAAGCTCACGTGGCCTTTGTAATGCTTGTGATTTTTTAAATCAACTCTCGGATTCAATTTTCATATGTTTTGTTTTCATAGTTTTGTAAAACAGATTATTTTTTTTGTCCCTTGCTGCAACAGATTATTTTTTTTCCTTCCCTTTGGAATCAGAATATTTTTTTCACAAAAAACCATAACCCCCACCCTTGAAGTTAAATGGTTGTACCCTAAAGTGTTGTCACATTTATTTACGTTTAACCAACTTGAAATTTTCACAAATAAAAATCAAATGTTGGAGAACAGTGAACACAGCGTCTCAACCATTTTCAAGATATTTAAACATTTGTCAAGTAATATACATATATATCTATATAAACCATCCCTAAACCTTATCTATTTGACTTTCTTATAATAAGATAAAAAAATAAATGCAGGAGGTGGGTATTAATCATAAGGACAAATAAAGGTAGTGACATGCATTTCAGGTATTCTCGAAGGCCATTTGTATTCTAATTTACATGAATTGCAAATCATCAATAACTGTTGCAGAACAAAATAATCGTGTGATGTCTTTAGAATCGTACGACTATCAGGCCACTAATCATACCACTAATAGAGTGCAACTGACTTGACCTACTTCTATAAATGATCTGTAATCTTGAAATTAACTTTATTACACATTATGCTTTTGTTTCATTGTGTACATGAAAATAATTATAGATTGAGAAGTTTGCGCTAAGGGAACAACCATTTAACTTCAAGGGGGGGGGGGGGGGGGGGGGGTGTTATGGTTTTTTTATATTGGTTTGAAATTTTTTTCCCACTACAATCAACCCAAATTATTTTTTTTTTCTTATTTTTCTTACCAAGTCAAATCAGAAATTTTTTTTTAGCAATGCCCAGAAAGTAGCAGGTGTATTTATTCCTATGAAATCACTAGCAGTAAATAAAACTGGTATATGCTATGAATTTGTTTTTATAATAAAACATTTGCATATACTTTTCATTTGTAAATTTAAAACAACATTAGTTCAGATATGTACATGTATGCATATTTAAACTAGAGGCTCAGAGGCTGTGCCTGTATCACTCACCTGGCATGAAAGCCATTTTTATTGATGTACCTCAAAGAGAGAAGTCACTTTTTCCTATCATTATGAAGTGTGGTAAGCCTTGTAGGAACCGAATTTTTCTTCATCAAGGTCCTTCTACTTACAGGTCAGCATATTCTAAAATTTGACAGTTCTCCAGAAGATTTTTGCATGTATTTCCCATAGGGTTTTATGTTAACCTAAGTCATCTGCTGAAGACCATTTTGAATTAGGGATTGGCACCAGAGTAGCAACACTTGGCGAGCACCTTAAGAGGAACATTCAGACCATGTTTTGTTTCAAGCAATTCTGTGGTTCTGTAGATTTTTGTTATATGTCATAGACACTTTCTATCAAGTTTGGCTCATTTTGGCCAAGCAGTTTAAGAGACTTTTTTTTTTAAACCAATCAGTAACAAGAATTGCCCATGGCGGCCATTTTTGTTGCCTGATCTGGAGCCTTGTAGGAACCAAATTTTTCTTCATCAAGGTACTTCTACTGACAGGTCAGCATATTTTAAAATTTGGCAGTTCTCCAGAAGATCTTTGCATGTATTTCCCATAGGGTCTTGTGTTAACCTAAGTCCTCTGCTGAAGGCCATTTTGAATTAGGGATTGGCACCAGAGTAACAACTCTTGGTGAGCACCTTAAGAGGAACATTCAGACCATGTTTGGTTTCAAGCAATTCTGTGGTTCTGTAGATTTTTGTTATGTGTCTATAACATATAACAAAAATCTACAGAACCACAGAAGTTTGGATCTATTTGGCCAAGCAGTTTAAGAGAATAAAAATTGTAAATCAACCAATCAGAAACAAGAACTGCCCGTGGCGGCCATATTTGATCGGAACAAAATGAGGAAATGTTATAAAGGACATCCCATGTATGCTTCCTGTCAGGTTTCGTTCCATTTGGCCAAGCAGTTCCTGAGAAGAAAAAAAATTGGCCAGGTGAGCTAAAAACGAACAACGCTTTGATTGTCATGATTGTTCACAAATGACCATAACCCTACCCCCTCCCCCTTGAAGTAAAATGGTTGTTCCCTAAGTAATTTTCTTCGGTGGTCACATTGAAATGCATTCATGAAATTATCCGATTGTATATAGGTTAGGCAATAAAGGTTTTTTGTTCCTCGTAACAAAAAATTACAGTTGAAAACTAAGTAAGTAAGTAAGTAAGTAAAACTTTATTTCAATTCGGCATGTAAAATAACATTCAAACATAAGCTCTTGAGAGCTTTTTACCGAATATATAAAACGTATACATTAACATTGAAACAATATAATCAGCATGCAAATACAAAATTAAAAATCATGAAAGGTATTGTCATCAGCATAATTATATAATGGACTATGTTTCATAAAGTAAAAAATATCCTTTATAAAGACATTAAACAAAAGGGGATCAAGTATAGAGCCTTGAGGTACACCTTTCTGGATGGCAGCCCAGTCACTCAGAACACTGTTTACTTTGATTTGTTGTTTCATGTTAGGAAGGTACGACTTTAATAAAGATACTGAATGAGAAGAAACGCCATAGGCTGATAATTTATCTAATAAAATATTATGAGGTAAGCAATCAAAAGCTTTTTAAAGGTCCATAAGAACTGCTGCAACATAAAGATTTTTATCTAGGACTTCTCGCCAATCTTCCAGTAGTCTGAGTAGCGTGGTCTGACATCCATGACCTCGTCAAAATGCACACAAGTAAGGATTGAAAATGGAATAAAAAAATTCATTTAACTGTATTTCAATTACTTTTTCAAATAATTTAGAAAAATGGGAAGTACACTAACTGGTCTATAGTTAGATATTACTAAATGGTCATTTTTCTTAAATAATGGGGTAACCTGAGCTTGTTTGAGTCTGTCTGGAAATACACCTGTGTCAACAGTAATATTTATCAATGTTGACAACTGAGGTGCTATTACAGACTTACTCGATTTTATTATTTTAGCAGGTATACCATCAGCCCCTGTTGCTTTTTTTAACATTTATTTTATTTATAATTGTTTCCACTTTTTCTGATGTTCTGATGTAACCTTATGTATAGCAGTTATACTCGGATGATTTGAGGAGTCATACACTACATTTTCACCTATCTTCTCAGCTACAGTAGCAAAAAAAATATTAAAGAGGTTTGAAACGTCATTTGAATTATTAATAATTTTATTATCTTCACAAAATATAATGTTTTGATCACCAGACTTGCATTTCTTTGAAAAGAAAGGTTTAACTGTATTCCAAACACATCTTGGCAATCGTTCAGTAGTTAACGCAGAACAATTTGCTCTAGCCTGGTCAATAAGCCTATTATAATATCATATCTACGATTTTAAAATTGTTTTCTGCCATAAGCACTGCTGACGACACGTAGTTTTTTTTAAGCCTGCACATTCAGTGCATCAAAACCTATTTATGGTCTAACATCGAATACATTCCATATCTACACATTTAAGTTTACTGTTGACAACTATTTGGACTTGGATTTTCAAAGGATTTACTAACTTTCCGTTCATGGAGCAACATAAGGTAACAAATTCCTGAGTACCTGAACCAAGAACTGCAATTAACTTTCATTAATCATGAAACCTCATCACCAACAGAAATACTATTGAATTCTTGAAACTTTTTGAAAAGAAATTTTGAAATTAATTAAAAAATCTTTTTCTGCAAATACTTGGAAATTATCAAAATGGTCTTGTTGCATTAAACGAGACTTGGCTTTTAAAATGACTTACCAATTTAACGTATGACAAATGTTTACAGAGCAAGACAAGTTAACACCTTCCAGAAAACTTGATGACAAAGCAAGCTACACTGGAAATGCTTCAATTTCTACTCTTTCTTTTGAATGAAAATTTGTAATCTTTAGTTTTACTTTCATAATAGTTTTTTGTTTGTGCAGATTTTACGGATTCTAGTGTATCTGCCTTATCTAGGGACATTTGTCTGTAGATGTCCGGAACTTTTTTTTATTTTTCTATATTTTTTTAAATGATATTGGATAGGAAAAACTACCAGATACTGTTTAAGAATGCTTATAATGGCTAAATTGATTCACGTATGACATATTTGCATTTAATAAATTCTATGAAATAGCTTTTTGCAGTGGTTACAGTAAATTAATTAAATGCATGAAAACAAATACTTTAAAACAAAGTTTTGAAAATTGTTTCCATCTAGACCGAATAAACTGCATTAAACTTGAAATCTGAGAATAACAAATTTTGACACAGTGCAGCTGACATATTTATTTAGATAATGATCTGCATCTTTACACGCCAGAACTTTTTTTGCACTTACAAATTGTGTCATTTTTTTTACTTCATATGTGTTACAGTAACATTTTGCTACTAAAACATGAACATAACATTTATCAACCAATATTTATAGATTAACACATAGTCTTTTTCACATTGCTCTTGTTATCAGCCCGAGACCTTGATATCTGCCCCGAAGGCTTTAGCCCAAGGGACGATATCAGTTGAGGGATAACACGGGCTATATAAAAAAAGACCATGTATTAATCCATTTATCACATATTTTTCCACTACCAAGAAACAATTTTACTGTTGAATTAGATTTTTCAGTCTTCAAGCAAATTTGTCATCCCTATAAGTTGCACATTCACAATGCTACAGCTATTAAACAGTGTTATTTCTTTCACTTGGAGTATAGAGTCTAACAAATTGATGCAACTTCAGTTCTTGTGTTTTTTCCCCGAAATCTAGAATTAGATTTTATAAGCCCCTATTTGAAACTGCTGAGAACATTTATGAACGGTTAATTCACCATAAATAATGATCAGATGATTATTTACAGCTGAGCGGAAGTGACGTCGCTGAAGCTCACGAGAGGGCAGATAACATGTTATCTGCCCTCGTATGATGTTATTGCCCCGGGGGCAAATAACATGCATCAAATTATGCTTTCATTACATATGCAAAATCGGCGTTATTTGAATAAAATATGTGATAAATTATGTGTGTGTGTGTGTGTGTGCCCAAAATTTGTCAATAAAATTTACTTTACTTACTGATACTTTATGTGCAAATGAATTTAACTTCCCAATGTTAATTCAAGTAATATTTTTCTTCTTTTTTTATGAAAGAGACTATAATTTGAACGTGATGATACTATTATATAATGGGTCCTTTTGACAGATTAATTGCACATACTCTTTTGATTGAGAAAGGTCGACATTTCAGACCAAAAATTGAACGTATTATGTTTTTGTGAAAAAAATATATTCTGATTCCAAAGGAAAGGAAAAAAATAATCTGTTTTACAAAAATATTGAAAAAAATTATATGGTTTAGATATATTTTTTCAAACAAAAAAAAAAAAAGAATTGAATCCGAGAGTTGATTTAAAAATTCACAAGCATTACCAAAAACCTTTAGACCATTATTTAATAGACAAGACAAGACAAAACAATATTTTATTTAAGTCTCACCTCTTACAGATTCGATACAATCTTAAAAATAATATACATATCATAAAACAAGAGCCACTCTAAAAAGAGTTATGAGAGACTATCATAAAAAAATAACATGACACGTGATCAACTTAAAAGTTCTAAAATCAGTATCAGTTCACAATAAACGAATTCTCATAAAAGCCAATAGCTACAAACATGTGAAAATAGAAAGACTAATAAGACATAAAATAATAAAAAAGGATTCCAAGTATATAAGCAGTTTCGTTTAAGTAAAATCTCATAGCAGATTTTGGTAGTATAAAAACTCATGTCGTCATTACTAAAAAGGAAAACAATTTTTTGTCATCTGATAAATTGTATAAAAACTTGTATAAATGCATAATCATAAAGGTTCACACGTAAACTTGCATATAAAGGACAATTCAATATAAAAATGTTTTTCGTCTTCTACTACTTGTACATTTTTACAATAAAAACAAGTTCTAGCATTGACAGGCATATTTTCATATCGCCATATTTAAATTTTCAGAGGCGAAACACCACAGCGAAATTTCGCAAAAGCACTCCGGTATCTACCAGAAATATTTTTACAAATATAATTTTCCAAATTAAACTCCGTCCTAAATAATTTATAAGTACGTAGCTTACTATATTTATTATTTTCTAACTTATTATTCCAATCAAGCTTGTACAATTCAAACGAATTATTTTCAATATCTCTAATATTAAATTTAGATAAAAGCGTTTAATAATTATGATATTGTTCGAATTCAATTCTTTGAATCTACTCTTCACTCTATAACACCAGTTTTTCATTATACTAGTATCACTACTGGTACAAGCCCATATAAAATACGTTTATTCAATCTATTGTTAACATAAACCTGACTCGATTTATTTTGAACATAATAAAAGATTTTCTTAGTTTTTCAGTCATACTTGACCTTTCAGTGATTAACCATCAAGAGCAACAATCATGACATTCAAAGCATTGTTCCTTTTTTAAATATGCATACATGTACATATACCCAATGTCTGTCTACTCAGTACTGTGTGGAATTATGATTATTATAATAAAATACAAAGTACAGTGAAATGATGTTATATTCCATTTCTTATAAGGAATTAATATACAGTGTATACAAAAACCAAATAAAAATCATTAACACATCAGAACAAAATTTACAAATGAAAAGTATATGCAAATGTTTTATTATATTTTTTTTTATAGTATATACCAGTTTTATATACAGGTCTTCAGGTGGTTTTTAGTCCAAAAATAGTGATTTTAAAGGGCCGAATTTATTGAAAAATAGGGTATAATAGGCCAAATTTAATAATTTATAGGGAAATTATAAGGATATATCTCTCTACTTCACCACTTTTCAAAACTGCCTTGGCTTCCTGTTGATGCAGTCAGTCACCAATACCTGATTGATGTGCACATGAAATGATAGCTAAAGGATCTCAAGGGCCTGTATCGCTCATCTGGATTTAACTTGTCCACCTTCAGCAGGACTGAACATTTATCTTGGCTGCTTTTCCCATACGTACAATGTTAAACAACGTTAGGGTGTTGTGGTCATCTTAGTTGACATTCAAGGTTATCACACACAATTCTGTAAGAGGACCATTGCTGACATTAGTTTGGTTCCAAATTGCCAAGTTTAAGGTATGATGATCTGCAAATTAAATTTTCCTATATGGTCCTATGTTAAACTAAGTTCAGCTTTGGTGGCTATCTTGATTGACCGGCCAGGTCAGCAGACCCAGTTATGAAAGGGGACCATCGAATGACCATTGCTGCCTAGGGTCCTATGTTGAACTAAATTTGGCTGTGGCAGCCATTTTGGTTGACCTCTCTGGTCATTGGCCACAATTCTGAAAGAGGACTATCTAAGGACCATTGCTGCCAAGGGTGGTCCCAATTGGCTCAGTGGTTTCAGACAAGATTTTTTAATGAATTTTCCAAAAGGGTCTAAGTTAAACTAAGTTCAGCAATGGCGACCACCTTGGCTGACAGTCCAGGTCATCGGACACAATTCTGAAAGAGGACCATCTAAGGTCCATTGGTGCCAAGTTTGGTTCAAATTGGCATAGTGGTTTCATATACAAGAAGATTTTTTATGAAGTTTAAATAGGGCCCTATGTTTAACTTAGTTAGGCTGTGGCGGCCATCTTGATTGACATTCTGGGTAATCTGACACAATTCTGACAGAAGACCATTTCTGCCAAGTTCGGTTCCAACTGGCTCTGTAGTTTCAGACATCTTGAATTTCATATTGGCATGAAAAACCAACTTGGTAGAGGACCATGTAAGGATCATTTTTGCAATATAACAAATCAATTGCTTTTGTAGTTTCAGAGAAGAAGATTTTTGAAATATCAGCAAAGCAGAGTGTATAATTGATCCTGGTAGCCATGTTGAATTTCAGATCGGCACCAAAAACATAAATTTTGTTAAGGACGATTATTTGATCATTCAGCCATAATATTACTTCCATCTGTGAAAAGGTTTCTGAAAAGGCCCATGTGAAAATGTAAGGTCTGTTGTATCCACGTGGCTGTTAGAGTGGCCTTGGAATTTGACCTTTGACCTTAAAAAAGGGTGGATCGTTTACATCTGTCCTTACATATGAGATTCCTTCGAAAATCGGTAACAATCTGCCAAATAGCTCCTGAGCAAATGATAAGACAGTCTTTTATGGTTTTCACGGAATTTCGTAACAGAAGCAACAGTCGGGTGAGCGGATGAATCACAACCAAATGTGGATCGTTTGTAGAGGGCATTGCTGCCATCAATCCTGCAAAGTTTCAAAATATTTCATAATGTCATTTCTGGGGAGATGATTTTTGAAAATTGGCCAATCAACATTGAAAGATAGCTAGTGGCGGCCTTGTTGTCCATTCAACCAAAACAAAAGGTGCATAATTTGTAGAGGTCCTTCCATACATCATTCATGCCAAATTAGGTTGCAATCTGCCGATTAGGTCCTGAGCAAATGACAAAAAAGTCATTTCACATATAGTTTACATGGAAACTTTGTTCAGCTGCAGCCGTCGGGTGAGCGGATGAATCTCAACCAAAAGTGGATGGTTTGTAGATAGTATTGCTGTCATCAATCCTGCAAAGTTTCAAAACATTTTATTATGTAGTTCACAGGAGAATATTTTTTTAAAATTGGACAGTAAAATTCAATATGGCCTCTTTACGCTATGTTGTTCATCCAACCCAAACCAAAGATGCATCGTTTGTAGAGGTCCTTCCATATGCCATTCATCCCAATTTTTGTTACAATCTGCCAATTAGTTTCTGGGCAATTGACAAAAAAATGGATTTCCCACATTGTTTCAATGGAAACGTTGAGCAGCCGCAGATCGTTTGTAGAAGGTATTGTTGTCTTAATTCCTACAAAGTTTCATGTAATGTATTTTCAGAGAAAATTTTTGAAAATTGGCCAATGAAAATCAGAGACAGCCTCTGGCGGCCATGTTGTTCATCCAACTGGAAGCAAAGGTGGATCGTTTGTACAGGTCTTTCAATACATCATTCCTGGAAACTTTGGTTGCCAATATGTTCCTGAATAAATGACAAAAAAGTAATTCCCTATATGGTTTACATGGAAACTTTGAGCAGCCACAGCCGTCAGGTGAGCTGATGAATCTCAACCAGAAGTTGATTGTTTGGAGAGGGTATTGCTGACATCAATCCTGTAAAGTTTCAAAACATTTCATATGTAGATTCAAAGGAGAAAAATTTTGAAAATTGGCCAATAAAAATCAAAGATGGCCTTAGAGTTGATTATTTCAATATATAGTTTTTCGGTATTTTTCCGAAAAATTAAAGGCCTGAAAGTCTTCCAGGATATTTACTAATGATGGAATTGCAATATCTGGAATTCAACTGATCAAATTAGTTGCTATTTGATATTACTTTCCCAAAATATAACTATCTGAGAGTCTGCCGGTATATTTACCAAATTTTGAATTACAAAGTTTGAAATTCAATTGTTGCAAGCAATTGTTTTATTTGATAAGGTTGCGCTTTATCTTTTCCATAATATTAAAAGTATGAGATTCTTTTAAATTGTTTTAAAAGAATTTCTATTTCATAGTTCATTACAATTATATATGGTTGCTAGGTACTTCTCCCAAAATTTTAAGGTCTGAGAGTCTTATAATATTTACCAAAGATCTGAAATGTACGACATTCAATAGTTCCAAGCAATTACAATTTTACAGTGGATTACTTTAGTATATGTTAGCTAGGTACTTTTCTAAATAGTTAAAAGTCTCGGATATATACCAAAACTGGTATTGCAATCCTTAAAATCAAATTTTCTCATTAAGCATAAAACAGACACATACATGTAGGGTAATCTATTAAGTATTGATTCAATCCTGCAAAGGGCTTCCAAATGTACCGTAAATTCTAAATATCTGAGAGAGAAAAAAATGAAGTTCCCCCTCATAAAAATGTCATGTATTGATACAAAAATGAATTGGCTTCAGAGTCTCATACTGTTTAACAACATATTGAAAGTTTTGTAGAAATCAGCTGAGCCAAACTCAAATATTGTCAATTCTCAAATTCTGTGATTTCTGAGTAACAACAAATTTTCTTTATAAAAATATGTCACGGATTGATACCAAAATGAACACGCTCCAGAGTCTCCTATTTTTTTAGGCAAACTAAAGATACTGTCAATTCTCAAAATACGTGATTTCTGTTATAGATAATGCATATTTTAAGGTTTTTCTTGTCGTATAACATACCGAGGGGTGTCAGGATTGAAAGACCGACCGTAGGGAGTGTTATACGACAAGAAAAACCTTAAAATATGCATTATCTGACTTATATACCGTCAAATAATATTATTTTCTGCAAAGATTTGCAGGATTTGCATCCTATTTTACCGACCACACTAAAGTGGGATATTCTTTTCTGATGCATTCAGGTTTTAATACGCCCTACGGCTCATTTATATATAATGTGAAATAAAACTCACTAATTAATCTAGATATAAACTTTAGAAATCATTATCCAGTTACAATAAAAATATTACTGTAACTGCATGAAGCAAGACACAAATGAATTGTTACGGTGTATGAAAAATACAAGTCACTTTGTAAGTAATTTATTGTATCAACTTAGTTTATGAAAGGGGGATGCTATGTTTTTTTCTTTTTTTCATGACATTTTTATCGCGGAAAAGCAGATTATTTTTCCAACAATTTTTAACGAACTGTTCAGAATAATTTGTTTTCTCTCTTTTAAATGGCAATACATTTTTTTAAAACTGAGAATCATGATTAAATATTATACTCCCCTCCACCTCATTATATGTATGTGGCTGTTATTCTATAGAAAATAAGATTATTTGGTCATTTGATCATTTGATCATTTGATAAAATAAAAGGTATATATAGATGTAAAAAGTTAAGAACTGACACGAAGAGGCACAAAATCGTGATACATGTACATTTTTTCACGAAAAACGAATATCCATAGGTCAAAGTATGATTTCCAATAGAGTTGAATCAATAAGATTTTCAAAATCCTACACACGAATGTGTTAAATCTGGTTTGTTTTAAAAGTGTTATGAAAAGTTTTGCATTATTAAATTCATCTCAAATAATGTCCCTTTATTGTAGCGATAAATTAACATACTTCACATTATTTGTTCCGAAAATTAAAATGTGCGTCAACGACGATTGTTGGTTTTTCAGTCTAATAAACGGAGGAAAGGATTGTTTCTGCCTTAAACCTAACAAAGATGGAAAATTAAAAAGTAAAACCCCAATTGGCAACAACACACGATAACGATCAAACGAATTAAATGCTAAAGTAAATTATAGTTTGCATTTTAATCAGGGAAAATAATGACCTTACACAGGTCATTATTTTATGCCTTGAAGCAAATTTCACTGAAACTTGGTATCGTCCGGGTTGATTCTTCAAAAGAAAGACCTGTCGTTCTGAAAGAAAATAACTCCATATAGGTATATAAGAGTAAATAATTTAGTCTACCCACAAACCTGAATAGGCTTCAGAGTCTCATATCGTATATGTTTAACAACATATTAAAGTTTGGTATAAAAACAATCAGCAAAGACAAACTAAAGATATTGACAGTTCTCAAAATTTGTGATTTCTGAGTAAAAATTCAAGTTTTTTCTAAACATTTGACTTTGATCCCAAAAATCAACAGGGTTATATAGTAGAACAACCGTGATATCAATATTTTCGTTCCAATGAGTTGAGGCAAACTAAGATATCGTACGAAAATGAATTCTGGGCGTAGGCCCGTCCGCCCGATCTTCATCAAACTAATAACCGAGTTCTACTTTGTACAGACGTACAATGTACAAGTCTGGTGAAGCTGCTCTATCGAATGACCGGAAAAGTCTGACACATTAGCTGTCGTGTGATCCATTTGAAAGCCTTTATGAACGCGCTTTTGCCAACGACAAGCTTTTAAACCTGTGGTCGATTGACAACTTGCTTCTGCTGATTGAAAGTTAAAAAAAATAGGGGGGAGGCGACAATGGAAAAAATAAACGACAATTCTTTATTTAAATTAACACGAGTTAATATTTTAAAGCTTTTTATTTTAATTTAATACAATGTAGCTAGAACACATTTAACCCACTCCACGGTGCATAAGAGACGAACATTAAGTGTGAAGTTAGTTTTAGGCAAACAAATTAACTCGTATATAATCTTTTTTTTTCGAACCAAAAATAATATATTATCTGACAAAACAGAATTCCATCCCATGATCCAGACCCTCTTTTTGATTTGACTATAATACATTTACCACTTTATAACACTATATCCCATAAAAAAAGCGCTGTTCAATTCCATAACCTACGCTGAAATTAATTACTATCTCTAGTTAACTTTTTGCTTATAGATCTGAGACATGCATACAAATTTAAAAATTTACTACTTATAGTTTTAAATAAAATGGTTTTCAGTGTCATGTGCAATTTTTGATGCCAAAATTTTGAAAGGTATCAATTTCTAAAAATTATATATGTATCCCCTTTTTGTGTAAGCATTTAATTGGATGTCTAAAAATGCAAATTTCTTGCTTCAGCAACTGCCTTGAACCTTGCCCTAAAATAATGTCATTCTGCACTATAAAATCAAGTTCTGTGACTTAATCATTTTCATAGTGTGCACATTTCATTCATCAGAATGGATGCAAAATTTGTAATAATTTTGTTTGCCATGTGCTTATTAAATTTTTCACATGGAAGAAGAAGATCACGGCTAGGTAAGTTCCAACTTTTATATTTTAGATGCCTTTGTTGGTTAGTTTTAAATAATAATAATTTCAAAAAGTAATAGCTTCAGATGTTTGCTGTGATTAAAAATTTTGCAGCAAACATCTGACTCCTTTGATTACACATAGTTAATTAAAACGTTATCAAGAAATCATGAGAATTTTATGATGATTTCTAGTTACTTTTTATCAACATGACAAAATTATAGAAATTATTAAAATATATTCAGGTGATAGTATGAGAGAGTATGAAGAACTTTCAAAACTTCTGAATACTTGACCAGCAAGACTTTTTGGTATTCATTGATTTTTAAGTTGATATTACAATTCGTTCCTGTGGAAAATTTCGTCTGTTGCTTTGCCTTGTAATTATATAAATTAATAATCAAGGCAACGTCGGAACGGTCTGTCAGCTTAAAACGGATAGACTGAGTTATTTTTATATCCCTTTCTATTTCAATATATGCATATGCTAACAAGATGTTAATTTGAATTCTTGACATAATATGTGGGTTTGTGATGGATTTTATTGAGACAAAGTATTTTCTGTTTATTTTTTTTATGATGTTTAATTTCTCAAAAACAAAGCAATAAAGATATTGGTACCTGAAATGAACATTATAAGAGAATAATTTAATATTGGAGTGTAACACATCATTTGATTGGTCAATTTTTTTCGTCTATCATATCATAGACTAAATTTTCTTTTCTGCTATGAGGTCATTAAATGGAATCCCCACGTTTTAGACGTTAAAACAACCATTGAATTAAATTATAAGGATTGACAGTAATTTTGTTTTCAGTCTATTCGAAATAACCTCAATGCACATGGTGCACATTTTCAAATAACCTGCTACGCGGATGAAAAAAAAATTACAGTCAATCCTTAAATCTAGAAATTCTGTAAACTTTAGCCACAAAGCCCCGAAATTTTTAAAAGTTAAAAAATGGAACTCAAAAGCGGGAAATTTCAAAGTGATGCAAAGTGCCAAAAAAAAAATGTCCATTACATAATTAAGCGTTAATGTCATATTTCTCTTATTGAAAATACGGATTTTAATGTTATGAAATATGCCACCATTCACTTATATTGCATCAGTCGTCGTAATTTTGGTTCAGGACTCTAAAATAGATTATAACTGAGGATCGAAATGAATAAGTCGTCTGTATTCTTCATGTTCTTAAAATGACCTTTTTCGCATAATCGAGTGAATTTCAATCATTCTTCAGTGGAGTTGATAGAAATATTTTTAAGCTCCCCCATCCCCACCCCCCTCCCCCCTTTACTAATAATTTATCCTCAGTGGCAGTATTTTAACTATTTTTCAAAATAGAAATTCAGTTATCCTAATTTCTTATTACGAAAACTTAATGAGCAACTGACAACTGAGCCGAAGTATGGATTCAATTTAAATATGAATGATCGAACACAGTCATTAAGACAATTTCAACTTGTATGGAACGCGGCAAACGATTCTATAGTGTTTGCCATGGGGCTTTCATTAAGCAATAACCGACAGCACAAGATGAGCACTCAAAGTCCCAATGTTGTTTTCTTTGGAGTCACCAAGTCGACATAAATTCGAAACAAAAACGTCCAAAAGGTGGTAATTTTTTCTAACTTTTAAATAAGGGAATTTAATCATCTGTGTTTAATATCATGTTCCCGGGGAGAAGTGGAACTTTTACAAAAGGAGTAGGGCTACTCCCCCCCCCCCCCCCCCCCCCGTATTTGTTTCACTTATAACCATTGATTTTTTTAATCTTAAATATTTACCTACTTTTTATCGTAAACGATTGTATGCAATGCATTTTTATGTAAGTAAACAAAAATTTAATGCCTTATCATTAATAAGTTCAAGTTTTCTACCGGTAAAGGTCGTCTATATATATACGATTTGCCTCAATTTGTATCACTTTTTGGAATATTGCCAAGAAGGACATTCAGAACATAAACCATTCTACTGTCCTATGAAAGGAGATACATAAATTCACTTACAGCCAAAAATTCATTTTGTTTCTGGATCTCCTTAATGTTGAAAAACTCTAAAAGACGTTAATTTGGCAAATTTGTGTTAAAACTGTCTCCCAAAGCGATATTCATGTATGTGGTTAGTTTTTATCAGCAAATCTTTAAAGAGTACACACCAGGTATGCCTCCAGAGATTTTGAAAGGTTTTAGGCGACTTTTTGAAAAAGCCATATAAGAAAAATAATTGCACGGGAAAACGGCCCTATTTCTTTGCTAGTGTTAAACGTACACGCGCATTTGTTTCTCGTGTTAATGGAGTTTCAAAATCGACCTTGAAACAATAAGCAATAAGCAATCTGTCCTAACTTTCTGACAAGTTCAACCTTTTCTTGAAATCATCGCTAATGCAAATATGAATCAGCTGGAATCATTCTCAAATTTCAACCTGACATAAATTTCACAGAAGCTGCAATTTTGCTTGCAGTTATGAAGAAATCTAATACTCAGATTTCATTATCACGATGAGCAGTGCACGACCTTGCAAACCAATTAAAATCAGCTGTTCGGTTTGGCTCCGATTACGTCAGAAATGATTTACGGTCCGCATTACTGTATATTTCTATACATAAGAGTTAGAGGGCAGCTATTTAATTGGTAGGGGTGGGGGCTAGAATCATATTTGAAATAAATGGGCAGGACCAGGAGTTTGGCAAAAAAAAAAAAAGACAGGATCACTTTAGGTGTGAAAAATTAATGCAGGACCTGTGTCAATCAGGAATTTTTTTGGTTTAAATAAAAATAAAAATTTAGGCCGCAATAGCGCCCGAAAAAGATCCCGGACCAAAATCTGGAAGAATATATTAGGCTGGATCAAACATTTGATCCTAGCCCCCCTCCCACCCCCCTTTCATAAAAATCAAATGGTTGCTCCCTTAGGATGACAGTGACATAGTAATTCTGAATTTGACTACAAAGACTGGGCAAAATACATGAACTTGTTAGTCCATTGAATACTGTCACTGACTAACTGTTATTATTTCAGTTTTCTAATATTGAATTAAATGCACTTGACCTTCGACCTTTGACTAAGGAAAATGAGCTTTGAGTTCTTTCGGGAACCAGGATATCTTATTTCATTTTATGGTATCATGGTATAATGTATTTTGTACTTAGGGAGCAAAAGGGGAACAATTTTTAAAAAAAGTTATCTTCACTCTTTATGACAAGGTCTAGATCATGACCTTAATTTCCCATCTTTTTAATCTAGGTTGCAGTTTGTAATTCATCAGATTTAACTTACTTTTAAATCTGGTTTTAACAATTTCACCTTGCTCTTGTGCAAAGATAAACTATGATAAATGCAGGATATGGTTGATATCATGAAACAGCTATAAAACTCGAGTTAATTTCAAAAGCTTATTTCAATTTAAAACAATTTATACCTAAATTTGCCCTTAATTTAATTCTTAGTTAAAATTTGATTTTGGGATGCATATATATTTTATTATTTTTTTTGTCTGATTGCAGTTCGAAGTGCTGAACAGTTGAACGAACTCCAAAAACAAATAGACGAACTAAAAGAACAGATTGCTCATAAGCCTAAACAGACAGTACATGTACATGTTCACGATGGGCATGTTGAAAAAGGACACGAACAAGATGATCACCATGACAGTCACGATTCGACACATGATTCAAGCCACCATGACGATACTCACCACGACAGTAGTCACGACAGCAGTCACCATGATGATACTCACAATGATAGCACACATGACTCCGGCCATCATGATGATACCCATCACGATAGTACTCATGACTCCGGTCACCATAATGATACACACCACGATAGTACACACGACTCCGGTCACCATGATGATACACACCACGATAGTACTCATGACTCTGATCACCATGATGACACACACCACGATAGTACACACGACGCCAGCCACCGAGATGATACTCATCATGATAGTACCCACCATGACAGTACGCACGATGATAGCCATGACGATCACCATGACGACCATCATGACGATCACCATGACCACCACCATGACAGTCATGTCCATATACATATGCACCTCGAAGGCCTAACATGTAAAGATAACCACCACGATAGCCACACAGATGACCACCACAATACCCACACAGATGACCACCACGATAGCCACACACATGACCACCACGATACCCACACAGATGACCATCACGACGAGCATCATGATGAAAGTACGTTAAAACATTAACATATTTATAAAATTCAAAAGTAACGAACGGTAATATTTTCTAATTAGTGCATTAGTTTGAACTTTATAGCTAGTTATACTTGGTAAATAACAAAATGCATAATAGGAAAGGTCAATCAATCAAACCAACACAACTGCCATATTAACATTATGTGTAATACATATCATTTAGAATAGATAGATAGATTTTTGAAATAAATCATTATACTAATTTATTGTGAAATTTTTATAAAATTTATTTTCAGCATACCATGCTACCTGCAATATGGTACCCAACAGTAACCTACAACACGGTGATGATATTCACGGAAGAATCAACCTATTACAACATGTAATGTCAATTTATCCTTCGGATTGATAACTTTTCCAATTCTTTTTTTCCAACGTTTTATTTTATTCTGAAGAAGTAATTCATAAAAAATGAACTTTAAAACATTACGTCTATCCGATCATTAAGTTTTCCCAAATTAAAGCCTTGACGGTTTTTTGTATCAGGTTTAATATTGTAAAAATAGAACCCGAGTTACATATAAACACGAACATAACCTAGAAAGTAATAATGAAATTTAAAATAAAAATATTCTTAAAATTTTTAAAATACGAAACAATTGAGTGAAAGTGTTTCAAATATATCGCATTACTAACATCTCTATTATACAACAAACAGTTTAATATTTTCAGGGAATGGACCTGTAACATTAGATCTTGACTTAAATGGATTCGACAACAAACAGTTTAATATTTTCAGGGAATGGACCTGTAACATTAGATCTTGACTTAAATGGATTTGACAACAAACAGTTTAATATTTTCAGGGAAATGGACCTATAACATTAGATCTTGACTTAAATGGATTCGACAACAAACAGTTTAATATTTTCAGGGAAATGGACCTGTAACATTAGATCTTGACTTAAATGGATTTGACAACAAACAGTTTAATATTTTCAGGGAATGGACCTGTAACATTAGATCTTGAATTAAATTGATTCGACAACAAACAGTTTAATATTTTCAGGGAAATGGACCTGTAACATTAGATCTTGACTTAAATGGATTTGACAACAAACAGTTTAATATTTTCAGGGAAATGGACCTGAAACATTAGATCTTGAATTAAATGGATTTGACAACAAACAGTTTAATATTTTCAGGGAAATGGACCTGTAACATTAGATCTCGACTTAAATGGATTTGACATGACGAAACAGGATGCACACACCACACACGGTTACCACATCCATGAGTATGGTGATATGACGAACTCCTGTGATTCTCTCGGACCTCTATACGACCATGAAGACATGACGCATTCTGAAGAACACCATGACGACCATAAGTATGGCAATATATTATTCTCTACAGTTTCAAGTCGCCCTTTTGCTTTGAGTATAGTAAAATTAGAAATAACATAAATCTGTTTGTTAAGGTTTTACAATTAAGATACTAATAAATAATACATATCTAATGAGGCTATTTTTTGTGTTCAATTTGATTTCATTTGAGGACGTTTCAATTTTAGAGAAAACTTAATTATTTTACCATTAAACATTCACCAATATAAAATTTCCCTCTTAAAACTTAAAAGTTTTTTTGCACATATTTTAACAAAGATGAAATAAAGACTTTCAGAACTTTGAAAATGAAATATAAGGTACATGTAAATTTTTAAACCTTGTTGTTATATCTATATGAATTGGTATATAATTATGTTAAGTATAAACATTTACTCACATCACTGTTTTACAGGCATGCAAGTGACCTTGGTAATATTGATAATGATTTGAATGGACATGTTGATCATCACATAAATGACGAGCTAGTATCTCTACATGGTGTATACTCCATAATTGGCCGTAGTATTGTGGTAAGTGTCCCTTTTAATGAGTAACACATTGTTATTTCCGAAAGTTTTGTGGTAAGTGTTTTGTTCTTAAGATAAATTGCGCTTTTAGTGTTCTTAATATATAAGTGACAATGTGTTTTCTCTGAAAATCTTATTGAACAAGTGCCCACAAACTGATTCAACCGGAATTAAGGGGGTGTAACTAAGACCACCATCGGTATACGAGGATACACAGTCATTTAGTCTTACAATAGGCCACCTGCTGAAACCTCTTAAGTGTTTTTTGCATGGGTTCTTTTTCCTACAGAGGTTCTAATTTAGGACGGGAGTAATCAAGCCATATCACTGCTTAAAAATAATTTGCATTTCTAGACCCCCTGGGTTATAATACTGGAATATCAGTAATTTATTTCTGTTCTTCATCATTATTACCATAATTACCGGTACAGTATACAGTTAGTTAGGTATAACGCTTTCAAGGTAAGTTGTGATTGAAATGGAAACTTTTTGAACAATTCATCAAGTGAATACCTTCTACGCAGTAAATATTCTATATTGTCAAGTAAAAAAAAATATTGTAGTGTTGGTTGTCATTCCCAAGAACTTCATTACCACTATTTATTGTCTGTACCGAATCAGACTATCCTTACTCTCTGTTTGTTTTTATCTTTGTGTTTTGTTCTCTTTTATTTTCTTGCCTGAGGGTTTGTCAATTTGATGCTATTATTTGATTGCTGTGTCATTGTTGACCCTTTCTGTAATCTGTTTTCTTGTGTATATAAATGTTCATATACAACTTTTATCGTTAAATTTCTTCTTATTTTCCTTGGTTTGTCTTTTCTTTTTCTAAGCATCGTTAGTTTTCATCAATATGCTGTTTTCGCAACCAATGATGCGAGCCCTTTCCAGAAACACATTTCCGGTATCACGATTCTGACTATAAAATTATAATTCGAAGCAAGTTATTTCCCTTGCTTAACGTACTTTCGGCGAACGAAATTTTCTAGCCTTAGTATGTAGCACAATATAGCTTCCCCCATTAAACAAAAACTTTTCTAAATGACCCATATGAAGGAAATGCATATGCTCCTATAGCGCTCGCTGCGCTCGCTATTACTGTCTATAAATACATTTCTTAGATTAGTTCTTTTTTAAATTCTAAGACATTATATGATATATTAATCAAAATGATTTTCCAATTAAATTAACAATTATTTTAGGTATCAGGGGTGATTACAGTGAAAAGTTAAGTATCATCTTCGGAAATCTAGGAATTTTAAATATTTTTTTGTTTAACCGAAAAAAGGAAAGAACGTTTTCTTTAATATTTATCTACCTAAAGCTTATATATTACCTTGAGAAAGCAGTTGTTTTATTTTACTAGATAAACGAAGGAGCCAATGATGAAGGAGCTATGATAGCCTGTTGCATTATAGGCATAGCTGCACCGGTTAGTCACAGTGAAATCCACGACGATCATCACATGGACCACCATGATGACCATCACGACGATACCCATCACGATACGCATCATGACGACCATCATGACGAGCACCATGATGACCATCACGACGATACCCATCACGATACGCATCATGACGAGCACCATGATGACCATCACGACGATACCCATCACGATACGCATCATGATGAGCACCATGATGACCATCACGACGATACCCATCACGATACGCATCATGATGAGCACCATGGTGACCATCACGACGATACCCATCACGATACGCATCATGACGAGCACCATGACGACCATCACGATGACCATCATAACGATACGCATCATGACGACCACCATGATGACCATCACGATGACCATCATAACGATACACATCATGACGACCACCATGATGACCATCATAACGATACAGAACATCACGACGATACACATCACGATACGCATCATGACGAACACCATCACGATACACATCAAGAAACTCATCATGACGACCATCACGACAGTACAGGACATGCGTCCACTGGGCATCACGACGACCAACATGGACAGGCATCAACCGGGGAACATCACGACGACACACATGGAAGTACAGAACACAAGGACAGTACTTTAAATAATGTTGTACAAGGTTGAAGATAAACGCTCTGACAGATATAATCATCTTACATGTAATTTCATTACATCAAGTAGTGTAGTATAGCTTAAATCAATTTGTTTGTACATTTATTGTATACAGATTTCGTGTACATTATTGTATTTTTGACCTCATTTTTATGAATAAAATTATACAGTTCGTACTAATTATAGAATGCCTTATAGTTAAACAAAAACTCAATATTACAGAAGATTCAAGATGATTAGATGAAACTGAAATAATCGTCGTTGCCAATATTTATCTGGATGAAGAACGTTCTAACATACGTAATACGTCGCACGATTTACATTAAACATGTAGATTTGGTTTGTCTTTTTGTCCTACCGTTAATATTAAGTTAAACTCCTGTGTGGACTAGCCTTTCTTCAGTTCATATCAGTCCAGTACCATTGCTCACATAGGGTTAGTTCTAAAGCTTCCGTAATGTCGTCGTCTAAAGCAATTTAAAGACAGGAAATTTAAATTATGTACCTTCCCACCATTCAAGCGGTCATCTTGTTGATAATCATACTGTAACATCTTCTTTGGATTTTGGTGTATGTAAAGTTTTTATGATATGTTTTATACACCAGAGTATCAGAATAATTAATGGAGATACCCATAATACAGGTTTAACCTTAACATTGTCCTGTGTCTGTACCAAATCAGGTTATCCTGACTATCTGTTGTTTTTACATTTGTATATTTTTTTTGTCCGAGGTTCTGTCTGTTACAATGTAGGTGGCTTTGATTGATTGGTACGTTATTAACCTTTCCTGTTGTCCATTTTGTTATTTGTTTATGAATTGTAATGACACTGACCGCAACTGAATTATCCGCTCAGTAGTCTCGCTTCGGCTTCAGCTTTTACTTCATACGGTTTTATGTGCTATCAAAAGTGAGGTTTGGATTCCTATAAGTAACCAAGTTACCTGGTTGTGACCAAACATTTCAGGCCTATCTTTATTTTCTTCTTCCTTTTTGCTTTTATTTGGATTTTCCAGTGTTATGGTCCCATTGAGTTGCATACCTAACAAATGCAAGTGTAGAATTTGCTTTACACACAAAAAAAATGGCAAACGAATACAAGCAAAAAGATAAAACGTTAAACCCATACACCAAAATCCAAAGAAGATGTTATTTCATGAAACCAGATGGAGAGGAACAGAAATAATTACTACATAAAACTATAACTGAAAAAGACAAACACACAAGTAATACAACTAGAAATAGAAAAACCCTGTGCAAAATACTAGCACCAACAATGTGAAATCTTATACTTGACGCGTTCCGAAAATATCTACTATTCTCACTTGTAATAACGATAGTAAAAGTTTTTGACCATTGCTCAACACGACTTTGTTTTAGAAGTGACAATTATTTGAAAGTCTCCATACATATAACCTGCAAACTAATGTAAGCACTATTACATGGAGACTTGGGTATATACTCGAGGAAATCCGAAGGTCCAATCAATAACATAAAAAAAAATCCATAGATAAAGACATCACCGAGATGGCAAGGCAGAACCGGAAAACAGATATACAACACAGACCCACGGGGAAACCGGCGGTTAACTGAGGTGGTCCTAACGATAAGCATTTCCTGTTTCTTACAAGACAATCGCCGTTCTGGGAAAGTTGTATGCTTGGGCTTGTTCTGATATATATAAACTATTGCATTATTGATTTGTTGTTTGCTTAACGTCCAGTGGCAAATATTTCATGCTTCTTCAGGACGAGAACCAGTTTAACAATTTATCGATTAAACACAATTCATATAGGGGTAAGGCAGCAGATAAAGGGGAACCAATTTTGCCACTGTAAAAGGGTGGATGGTTGGGTAGGGTACCGGATAATTTAGACTTCTGTAGCGGCATTAGCCTACTCTTTTTCAAAAACTACAGAAGGGGTCTTTAGTGTGCTGGGAGTGTGGCATTCTCCAAACACGTTACCCACTATGGTTCGCGGTCAGCCTTTCCGTATTATGACCTGACAACCCAGAACGAGGAGGTCTCCCCTATCCGTCAATACGTAAGGTTTTTGTATTGTCTAAGCATTTGAAGTACACAAACTGATATAGGAAATCAGAATTATAATGATTGTTGTAAATAAACCTGTTTAAAGTCCAAAATTAATCTGAGGTGAAACAAATACATTTTTTCGTTTGAGTGTGTCTTCTCAGTTAAATTGTCCGATATCTTTACAATGAATATACTTTATCCTAAAGTTTTTGTAGTCGAACATGAATAAAGTTGGCAATCTGAGAAATTCATAGTATATATATCTGGCAATATGTATAAATATATATGCTATCTGTACAATTCTATGTCATTTTCTTCTTTTTTTCTCTGACATTGTCTTTAGTTTATATATATATAGCTTCTTGTAGCCTTATGGCTTTTAGCAATCCTCTATAAATAAATAAAGCATTAAATTAAATCCGAGAAATTTGCCTTCCATAAAACACCAAAAAAGAATGTATTACAAATGTACCAGCTCATTTTGTAGTACATTTCGAAATTACAGTTTCAATTTTACTATTATAAAATGTCAAAACCAAAGTGTATCTCCCACATGCATAGCTCTATCCTTAGATGATTTTTACTTTACCCTTTTGTCATTTCGAAGTTTTATCTGCACTTCCGCATTTTTTATAATTTTGACTTTTTACATTTTCGGTCATTATCAAAGCTGATGAGTAAATCGAGTATCTTGTCAAATTAGTTGTCATGGAATATAAATTATTACCTTTAAGTTGATGACCTTGGTGCTGAACTCCAAGTCCCAAAATTGTACATGTTCTTCAATATTTTTAGTTTATATCAGCTTTTTATAAGGTTTTGCATGCAGGCAGAGCATCTGACAATAACGGTTTACATATAAACGTCTCAGCATGTCCCATTTTACAGTTGACTTCTTAATGTCTTGCTTGTTTATAATTATATCATATGGACGGTACCATAACTTACTGACATATAAACATATGTGTTTAGTCTTTGCTAAAAATAATGGTCGTTATGACTATTTGATTGAGCTTTACGAAATCTCATAAATGAGACCAGAGTTTCAAGACCTCGGGGTATTTTACGTACTGACAATATGGTGTGTTCTGTTAAATGACATGCCTGTCCTGACGAAGAAACTGATGTCACTCCAGCATATTTGTGTTTTTTGTTTTATTTTACTTTCTGCGTTGTTTTACGTGATCCCCCTTTTCTATTTTGTATTTTATTTGGGTATATGTTATTTACGTGTACTTTCTGTGATCTTACCACAGGACTTTTTAATTAAAAAATCTATATAATTACCAGCGAATTTATTTTTTATTTTAATTATTTAATTTTTATAAGAGGTTACCTGATTCTGTTTTAAGGGAAAGGGAGGTGCTGTATCAAATGAACAGTCCACAATAAACATAAATGAAGGTTTTGTTTTTATTTTATTTAAAGTTTCTTGTAAGGGCATACTTTAATGATTTTCAATTAATTATCAATCTATGAAAAATTCTGGCAGCAATGTTAATAAATTAATAAAATGTTAATGTAACGTTATAAAATTTGTAAGATTAACATTTTTCCAGTGATGACGATTTTTTACAGAAATGATAAAAAAAAATTGTAATATTAAATGAGTTTTTTAAAATATTAAAGTTAGATATAAATTTTCGACATTTAAATGCAATGACCTTGGGTATATATATCTGTAATTATTTTGCGTAAGGATTAATTGTGCACAATGTAGCCGACCCATATAATAATCCCTCTAAGTGCAAGGTTCTTCTCATTGAACTGAGACAAAATCCTACCATTCATTGGTCAAGAGAATTTTACTATGTTATAATAATAATTAAGAGGGATATATAGAATAATCAGCTTATGATTAATATCCAAGGAGGGTTCATAGTTTTACTTCTTAACTACCAGTCACGTCTAACTTTTCATTGCAGCAAGATGAAGATTTTAGTGTTCTTGGTAATTTTTCTCATATATGACCTGGCAGAGACAAAACCAAAATCATGTAAGTTGTATTAGTATTACTGCAAAATGTTTTCTCGTTACACTGCAACCTTTACGTTTTAGTTAAAACAGAACTAAATTTAAAGATACATTTGTGATTTACAGGAGGTAAATGAGAGAAAAAACTGTTTCTGACATTTTATTTATTTGTTTTGTCATTGATTCGTCGATTGTTGTTCTCGTCCAACAACTAACTAGTTTTGTTTTGTACTATTTTATGTTATTTTTAGTCAGTTAGGTTGCTTTGATTGATTGGTATGTTATTGCTGACCTTTCCTGTTGTCCATTTTGTTATGTGTTTGTATTCTTTTAACGCTGATTCTTAGTTTCTAGTAGACTTTCTTTATTTTTGTAAATCCCAAGCTAGAACCATTGACTATTACAAAGACTCACAGCCAATGACTGTGATATGGATGACTAATAAAATTACGTCCTTTATATTTGTAATTATTTGTAAAAATTCAACCTTTCAGATTTTTTTTTGTTTTCTACATTTTGACTTAATAAGACCTACATGTATATACTTCTTACCAAAGTATATATTCAAATCTTTAGAGTTGTATTTAGAAACTCGTATCCGGCATGGTAATCGCCGGACTAATGTTCTGATCTATAAATACTTCTTTCCTACAGTTGCAGAAAAAAATACCACGTACTTACCTTACAACTGAATAATTGACTCCTGTAAGGTTTTACTTTTTATGGTGACAACTTCCAATGTGTTCGCCCTTGAGCAGTATTGATCGTCAGAATGAAATAAAACTTATGTAATGGTATGATAGAATGGTTTTGCGTGAAAAAAAAAGTCCTATGACCATGTTTTTACGCCCTGATATATTTTTGTCCGGAACATTTACCATTATAAACAATGAACGAGTGTTGTTAATACTCAGACAAAAGTAATTTCTATAATCTGTTTAGCATGTTTAGTAACAAAGAAACTGAACTTGAAGAAAGTATCTCCAATCAATCTGTGTAATAATAATGAAGTATTGAAATTGTTCGACTTTCAAAACTTAATTTTTGCTTGGTAATGTACTGACAGCTTTGATAAACAAAGAAACATAACTCAAATATTATTTTTGTTTAACGATTAAAAAATGGAACATATCTGTAGCATTTTGGAAGAAATTCCTACAAAACGGTGCCATTTCTTTTTTAATTGCATCGTATTAAGTTACAATTAAATTATATTTCCCTATAATCATTTCAGTTCCACCTAAATTCGCCGACAAATTACAAAGAAAGGAGGAGGTATTTGCTGATATTGGAGGAAATGTCAGACTGATATGCAAGATTGGAGGTAGGCCAAAGCCTAATACACACTGGAGCAAAAATGGAGAAGTATTATTTAAAACAAGAGAAAGTCAAAGAAAGTAAGTAAACATATTGCATTGAATATTAATAAATTCATTTGTAGGATTTGTATATATACATATAGGTACAAAATAACAATACAAAGATACTAATATTAGATATAGTAAATTTATACTATGCTGTATACGACGCATTTCAAGGAGTTACCTCTCATCAGAGCATTAAAACCGAAACATTTGGAAGACCAAAAACCAAACTTATTTTAAACAAGAAGTACTCATAACCAAAAATACCGGAATAGGAAGCCAAATTTCAGCTAAGGAGATCTACCATGTGCAAGGAATGAACCCTTAGTATTTCTATTATTTTTGAATTTTGCTAAATACTGGTAGTTTCTGTAACAAATCAATGAATAATCAGTCTTCCCCTCGAACAGTAAGTAATTACAATTTACGCCTGTGGTATAATATAGAGCCTTTCATAATTTTTTTTTAATCTGCATAGATTGAACAAAAAGCCAAATAACTACAGTTGAGTGTCAATTTATACACACATCTTTGCATTACATACTTAAAAGTATTGTTTAAGTACACATTCATTAGCCCAAGATTCCTATTACATCAAATTGGCTGATTTTAGAATTGTCTGGGACATAAGATCGCACTTTATATAAAAACCTGGGAAAATTGGCAGAAATTAATCTGAAATACGCAAACTTTGATGAATGTTATTCTCCGTATTTCCCAGATTTATATATATATATATATATCAAGTGTCGGTTCTGGGTTTTAAAAAATATGCCATTTGGCGTCGCAGGAATCTCGAACGTCAAATTTATTTGCAATGAGATATGAGCTTTAGACTTGTTTTGAATACTTCAATGTGATTTTCGGACGAATAACACCAATAACATCGCTGTTTTGTGGTTGTAATTTTGTTGCATGAATGAGTGATTTTAAGTCATGTGTATATCTACCATATCACTTCTTGGTATATCGCTTCAAAATGGTGAAAATACATTTTAATAAAAATAAATAAAGACAATATTAAAGCGAAAAAAGGGTACATTGTACATGAATTTGATTGAATAAACAGAATTGATTATAAATGCATGTATATTGCAGGTACTTCGTATCTAAAAATTATATGGTAATTAAAGATGTGACAGCAGAAGATGTTGGTGAATATAAATGTGAAGGACAAAATCGACTGGGGAGTATAAGCAGGAGTTTTGGTGTTAGTATTGCTTCTTATAACAGAGGATCCTCATCTGTTGGTAGTAAGTTTAATGAGTTAATTACTATACAGACTGTATAACAGAATTAAAAACTTAGCGTACACCATCCTCCCAAGTCAGGGTTTTGTATCCACGTTCGTTCCTACAAACCCCTGACATCACACATTCATATTTTACGGTTGGAAGTGAACGATTTTCATTGGTTACTTTTCTAGGTCAAAAGAAAATCCATTTATGTCGTAGGCAGAATTTTCTAGGTCACACACCATGAACTACAAAATATGAATGTGTGATGTCATGGGTTTGTAGGAACAAATATGGATACAAAACCCTGACTTGGGAGGATGACCTTGCACCCGCTTGGTGTAATCCTTATATATTGCATTTCTTAAGTGCATGTAGCTGCCCCTTCCCCTCCAACAGTAAGTAAAGTCAAGAAATACCAAAGGGATATTCGAAGGAGAGAAAAATCTAACAACTGCCAAACTCCGGAGAACAACGAAGACAAGACAAAAACAATTAAAAACTAAAAACATATGAACAACATGGACCCCACCAAAAAACCGGGGTTACACTTAGGTGCTCTGGAAGAGTAAGCAGTCTCTGCTTCCTGCAGGACACCCACCATGCTGTCCATGTCAAATCCGGTATGAGGAAGGGATAATATCAATGGAACATTATATAAGTATAGTCTTTATATATTTTTTATAACACCTCAGTACTAATAGCAATTATATCAGCTTTACTAGAAAATACATTAAATCTTCATTTACTGGGGTAACAGGACCAAGATATCAGCGGTTTCCATTGTTATGTTAATACAATGTTAATATAACTATTTCTGACACATCTAACGATTAAAGGACAATTGTGTTCTATTGCAGATCGCTATTTAGAAAAAAAAAGCATTATTTTTTTTGCGAGCAGAGAATTTGTGCATGCATATGATTTATCTGATAAACAAATGTGTTTACGAAATTAAATTATAGCTGCAAATAGTGTTTATTTTCTGCATAAGTATAGCTATTATGAATTAAATGTTTCAGAACTGGTAATGAGCGATGAAATGCAAGGGATTGTAAATGAAATGAAACAAGAACTTGAAAACCTGAAGAAGAAAGTTGAGGATCTTCCTCAAAATGTTGTCAATATCCACATGCACAAAGATAACGAAGACGAGCATTCTAGTCATCATCACCATCATCATGATTATATGAATGAGACCGGCAAAGCTATAAAGGATAGTACTCACCAAAACGAGCCGCACATTCACATGTACATGCATGTCAGCAACGCAAATGATGGACATCATCACCATAAAGATCAAGGTTATTATTCAAGTAACTACTTAAAATTTCAGCATTACTGACGGAAGTAATTGGAAAATGACCTTCTCATTGATGCATATCCCTATAGTATTTCCTCTCATTGGAAATGTAAATTAATCACATATACACAAATAAAATAAAATAGAATATACTATAAAAAAAGAGAAATCGGAAAAACTGCTCTTATGTACAATTTGACAAATTTTAGCATTGGGGAAAAGTTACGACGAAGACAAACAAGACAAAAACAAATTTATATATTCATGAAATCGATTTCCAGTTTATACAAACGTAATCTCATTTTTACCATGATGCCCTAAAATGTAACAAACTATCCTGTATTAATCATAGTTTATCTTTGCAAAATAAGACCCTCCTTCAAAATTATTGAAAGGTATAACTTGCTTTTCACAAAGAATCAAATAAATCGGACACAACCCTATCAAACTAACGCTTTCCGGGATATCTTTATAGAAATCCATGCTGACTGTCATGTAGTTCCAAACACCAATATAAAGGATGGAGATAGCATCGTCGGACATATTCATATGTCACAAAAGGTATATATATATTTAGTTAATTCAGTAAAATTATATAATGGAATGTTCTGATAATTAATTATTAATTGTTGTAATGAGAGTTGTACTGAAACTTGAAAAAATAAATCAATGTAATTTATTTGAGATCCTCATAATACTAAAGGTTACTCTGAACTGAAATAAAAACAGAAATACAAGTATTGTTTTACAAGACAGATATTCACTGATCTACATATATGGAATCTTTTGGGAGGGGTTTGTTGGAATATCAGTTGTGTCTATCGGTTGATTTTTTGTATAGAAATATTGTTGTAAATACTAAATAAATGACATAATGACATAAAACCCACAGGGGCCCGACTTCTGGAAATTTATTTCTTTTTTATTTTATTTTTTTTTTGTCGTATTATTTCATGAGTACTTTTAATAAATATTCACTGTAACAACGAATATTCTGCGTTTATCATCAATGTGCATTACACTATCCACGTCCTTATACTAAAAAATCCTAAAGGGATATAAGCCGCCATTTTGGATTTCCTACCTCTGCACGATTAAAATCAATTAAAAATACTTCCATGTCACAATTTATTTCATATCTGCCCTCAATCTCCTCCAAAATGAATGATCTTCAAAATCCAATCATCATTTTACCAAGCTACGACATTAAACTCGATAATTTGACGAGCGAAGTCAAAACTTATCATATTTCGCGTCGAAAGCAACGTTCCTCGTAGCTTTACTATTGAAGTCAAAGGGACGCAACTCTGATTCTCATTGACTTAACATACTGTTATATACAGTAACGTTGCTTTCGACCCGAAATACGCGAACTTTTGACTTTGCTTGTCAAATTAAAGAGTTTGATGCCGCATCTTGGTAAAATGGTGACTGGATTTTAAAGATGATTCATTTTGGAGGAGATTGAGGGCAGATATAAAATAAATTGTGATATGGAAGTATTTTTAATTGATTTTAATCGTGGCAGAGGTAGGAAATCCAAAATGGCGGCTTATATCCCTTTAGGATTTTTTAGTATAAGGACGTGGATAGTGTAATGCACATTGATGATAAACGCAGACTATTCGTTGTTACAGTGAATATTTATTAAAAGTACTCATGAAATAATACGACAAAAAAAATAAAATAAAAAAGAAATAAATTTCCAGAAGTCGGGCCCCTGTGATAAAACCTTCGAATAAACACTTTTTAATCTGATTCCAGGTGGCTTTTCGGTTATCTCCCATTTAAATTACTTTACCCGTGGATATTCAACAAAAACATGTACAATATTCATATCAGTTGATTAAAAATATATCCTTTATGTTAGAACTAAAATATTTAAATGAAAGCTAATTTCAAAACTTTTATTATAATATCCATTATTTTAAGGGAGATGATCCAGTACACATTCATATCCACTTGGGTGGTTTCGACATGACCAAGGAAAATGCTGAACATGGACATGGTTTTCATATCCATAAATTTGGTGATATGAGTGACTCATGTGATTCACTTGGTTCGCATTATAACCCATTAGAAACTGTACATTCTACAAAAGAGGCGAATTTAAGGTAAGAGGAAATTATTCTTCTGAGGAAATGTCGAAACGAAAGGATGCTTGTATCATGAGAAAACATCACGTTAGATTACTAGTATATTGTAATAGACATTAATCAACGAGAAGAACAAACCACTGTAGTGCTTATAAAATAAAAAAACTTCCAAACACACTGGTGTAAAACGTTTAAAAAAACAGTCGTCAAAAATCCAGAATAAATACAACAGATAAGAGACAGCCATTGAAAATACTGGCTATTGGACAGACACGTATAAACTGGCATGGTTTTAAAAGATCTTATAAAACGTATCACAAAATACCGATGTGATTATCCTACTCGATACTTTTCTTGAATACTGATTGTAAAGGTACTGTATTTCTAGGCATCTTGGTGATCTTGGAAATATTGAATGTGATGAGAACGGAGACGTTGATAATCATATGACGGATGACAGAATTTCTCTTCATGGAAAACACTCCGTCATTGGAAGAAGCATTGCAGTAAGTAAGCTTTATACGTACATTGTTCAAATATACCAACAAGATTCCATTAACAAAGATGTTGGTGCAGTGCCGAATTAACGATGAACATGCAGATCAATGGAAAGAAACAAAAGGTCACTCGAATCTACATGTATCATTGAGAATGCTAGACATTTACCATTTTTTCACACAGAAATTATACTCAGTTTTAAAAGGTCCTACAATATATATACTTATTTTCATAGATCCACCATGGACCAGATGATTTAGGTTTTGGAGGAGGTAATGCTGGGCCCTTGGTTGCTTGTTGTGTCATAGCTCATGCAGATCCAGAGAAACACCAACACCATAAACACACTGAAAATAAAGAACATGTCCATAAAGAGTCGAGCTCAGCAGAAGTTAAAGAGCCTATACTTATCGTGGACGAAATGGTAAATCCCAGTCGAGAGAAAGAATAACGGAAGCCACAACCTATTTGTAACATTGCCTCGTTTTGATAAAAAAAAACTAGTATTGTATTGTCATAAATTAACTTAGACTAAATTACTAGTTAGCATTTTTTCAGAATAAGATTTTAACTTAGATACACATGTTACTTTTTCATTTTGAAATATTATGTTAAAATGCATTTCATGTTTGTAAATACCAGCGATACTTTTAATATACAAGTCTTATATTAATGCTTATACAAGCTGTAACTGACCTTTTAATCATATATGCTTTCTTATTGTCACTAATATGCTATTTTATGTATTATATTAATTTTATCTATATATTTGCCAATAGATTTTTATATAAAAAAATGGAATTTAATTGGTTTACGATGCAACATTTCGCTTTGATATTTCATAAAGCAAACACGCGAAAGGAAAAACATTTCACCGTATCGTGTTGTAAAATAAAATATAAAAGGCGAAAACGTGAAATTGGCTGTATCCGGCCACCATACCAAATATACTTTCTTTTCTGTTCTGAGAAAGAGTTTCATATGGCACCCCAGCTGTGTATATCTTACACGGAATAAGCATATAGATGTACTTTTCGTCTGCTTTGGTTTTACTTTTTCCAGACACTTAAATCTAAAACACAATCAGTAAATTTGCTGTTTATTTTACGTGTATATTGTAATTCAAATTACTTACCATATGTACTTATCAATCAGCATACTCTTCACATAACTTCAAATCTGTCACATGTTTTTAACAAACTCACATGGTAAACAAAAAAGACCAAGAATAAATGGCACTAACAAATGGCAATAACCCTAAAATGGAATCGAAAAATCAGAAAAGAGTCTTACAGCAGAAAGCGTCATATCTCGTGAAAATGTAATGAACTTTGTTTAATAGTGGCAATGTTGTACTAAAGAAAATACCAAGCTGTATTATATGCGATTGAAAAATCCATTTAAATCATGTAGTTTCTGTTATAAATATTCCTGTACATTAAATAAAAAAAAGCATGAGTAATATCCAGATTGCTACTAGGTATTAATGGGTAATAGACTACATGTAAAACTCGACATCTAACTCTCAACGAAATTGATAAGATTACCTGACACCCCTAATGAAATAGACTGTAAAATATTTATAGAGCAGAGAACGATGACCTAAAACATTTATAGAGCAGAGAACGATGGCATAAAACATTTATAGAGCAGAGACAGATGACATAAAACATTTATAGAGCAGAGACAGATGACATAAAACATTTATAGAGCAGAGAGCAATGACCTAAAACATTCCTATAGCGGAGAACGATGGCATAAAACATTTATAGAGCAGAGAACGATGGCCCAAAAAAACATTTAAAGAGCAGGGAAAGATGGCCCAAAACGTTTATAGAGCAGTGAACGATGACATAAAACATTTATAGAGCAGAGAACGATGGTCTAAAACATGTATAGAGCAGAGAACGATGGCCTAAAACATTTATAGAGCAGTGAACGTTGACCTAAAACATTTACAGAGCAGAGAACGATGACATAAAACATTTATAGAGCAGAGAGCAATGACCTAAAACATTCATATAACGGAGAAGGATGGCATAAAACATTTATGTCACGGGTGAGTTACCATTACTTTCGACAAAGAAGGTTACTGCTGTCACAAAAGCTTCTTACCCAGGATTTTATCAGGCATAAATTGATGTCATCACTTCCGAAATTTTACGGTCGTCATCACGAATTGATTTACTGTTACAGTGTTCCAATATCTAAGATGATGTTGCACCTGTTCCCACTGTCGCAACATTTCATGTACCTCCACCAATTTGTGACTACCACCGGATTGACTTTGTTGAACTTCACGACGGGTGCCGTATACGGAGCAGGAACTGCTTACCCTTCCGGAGAACCCGAGTTCACTCCTGGTTTTTATAGGAATTTGTGTTGTTCATTGTTTTTTGTTTTCAGTGTTTATTTGTTGTGCTTGTGGTTGTTCATTTGTCTTCCTGGGTTTTGTCTGTCTAATGGATTTTGTTTTTGTTTTTGGATTGCCCCTTAGGTATATTTTTCCTCTTTATAGAGCAGAGAACGATAACATTTATAGAGCGGATAACGATTACATAAAACATTTATAGAGCAGAGAACGATGACATAAAACATTTATAGAGCACAGAACGATGACATAAAACATTTATAGAGCGGAGAACGATGGCATAAAATTGTTATAGACCAGAAAATGGTGGCCCAAAACAAACATATATAGAGTAGAGAACGATGGCCTAAAACATTAATGAATAGAGAAAAATCGCCCCTTAGGTATATTTGTCCTCTTTATACATAAAAAAGAGAGTAATGATGTTCTACAATATAAAGAATAATTCAAAATTGGATAAAGTGAAAAATACTGATTATAAAAAATAAGTAAATTCCTCTAAAAAATCTGTTTTGTCGTATTTATACCATTAGTACATAAAACGGCTTATCAAAAGACATAAATGTCACTAGCTTATACTATAAAGAACTTTATTTTAATTTTTTAATTTCTGACCTAAAAAATCCCAAATAAACATTTTTTACTGAACAGAGAGAAATGGGACAAAAATTTACAGACTAAAGAATTTTAGAGCCCCAATATTGGTTACTTATAAAGAAAGTCAGAGTATGTTTCGAAACCAACAAGCCAAATATCTTTTTATTTTGCCCAAATATATTATGTATATAGCAATCTAACACTGTAACAATTTTCAAATTGCAGGCACATACTCTATAGGAATGTAAATATTAAACTGCTTGCTCATCATTTTAAAGCTTGAAATTTTAGCTGCCAAATTATTTGTTACATTAAATGTTAAATAAATACTTTGTTCGATATAAACAAAACACAAGTAGATAGTTTGAAGATGTCCCAATTTTTCAAATCACAACCAAGAGTCAGTGATTAGTATGACACAGTCAAATCAAATTTGAAGTTCCTGCCAAAATACTCGTGGTGTGTGGTAGAAATTCGTGACTACACTGAAATCTGAATGAAGTAAACTGATTAAATCCAAAATTATTACAATGTATTTTAGTCAGCCTTTAAGTAGACTGTGACAAATACCGGAAATAATTTTAGCTATAAAAAGCATACCTTGTTATCAATTTTGGTGCAGCATATATGCATTCAAACAAAATGAAAAGCGAAGAATAGCAAAGGGTAATGCAAATTTCATAAATCTAATACCCGACAACACTATTTGGAGAAAAGAAACTGCAAAAACCAAAAATTACAAAACTTAAACACCAAAATCAAAAAGCCTAGGTATGTGAAAGACAAGTTTTTAGCTCACTTGGTCTAAAAGGCCATGTGAGCTTTTCTCATTACTTGGCGTCCGTCTGTCCGTCCGTCGTCCGTCGTCCACAACTTACATTTTAATCTTCTCTGAAATCCCTGGGCCAATTGGAACCAAACTTTGGTGAAGTGGTCATTGGGTGGTCTGCTTCCAAACCTGTGCCCGGCGTCTCCGACCTTCAACCAAGATGGCCGCCAAGCTAAAAATAGAAAAAGGTGAGTTAAAATTCTAAAAATTTTCTCCTCTGAAGCTACCAAGCCAATTTCAACCAAACTTTGCTGAAATGAGCCTTGGGTAGTCCCTTCCAAAATTGTGTTCGGCATTTCTGACCTCAAACCAAGATGGCCGCCACAGCCGATTTTATTTTAACATAGTACCATTTTGCGATATTCATTTAAAGTTTTTTTCTGAAACTGGTGAGCCAAGTGGAACCAAACTTAGCAGCAATGGTCCTCAGATGGTCCTGTTTTAGAATTGTGGTCAATGACCCGGACGATCAACCAAGATAGCCACCACAGCCCAGGACCCTATGGGAAAATACATTTAAAAAATCTTGTCTGAAACCACTGAGCCAATTGGAACAATAGTTCTTAGATGGTCCTCTTTCAGAATTGTGTCCGATTACCGAGAAAGTCAACAAAGATGTCCACCACAGCCGAACTTAGTTTAACTTAGGACCCTATGGGAAAATTAATACAAAATCTTCTTCTCTGAAATCACGAAGCCAATTGCAACTAAACTTAGCAGAAATGGTTTTTAGGTGGTCATCTTTCGGTATTGTATCAGATGACCCTGAATGTCAACCAAGAAGGCCGCCACATCCGAACTTAGTTTAACAGAGGACCCTATGGGAAATTAATAAAAAATCTTCTTGTCTGAAACCATTGAGCCAATTGAAACCAAACTCGACAGAAATGGTCCTTTGGTGTGGTCCTCTTTTAGAATTTTGTCAGATGACCCGGGCTGTGAACAAAGATGGTCGCCAGAGCCGATCTTAACTAAACATAGGATCCTATGAGAAAATTCATTTAAACATTTTTTTGTCTGTAAGCACTAAGTCAATTGAAACTAGAATTTACAGCCATGTTAATTAGATTTTCCTCTTTCAGAATTATGTCCAATAATACAGATGTTTGTTTCTTAGGTGCTTTTATGGCTGTTGATTGGCAGATTGAATCCAGGTGAGCAATACAGGCTGCTGGGAGACTCTGGTTTGTTTTTGGTGGTTGCAGCATGCTTAGCCTTCTGTATCTGGCATCGGTAAATGGCATTTATGTACCAGATATTCAAATCAATTTTGCTAATTTTCAAAAATTGAACCATGAATACTTTTGTTCGGTTGCTAGTGTTTGGCTAATCAATTTAACGAAATGAAATTGTTAATTGAGTCTTTATGGTTTTTACTGTTGCTAGTTGGTATTTTTTATCTTAGTTTTGAATTTGCTAATTTTTTTTTTACATCTAGTGTATAATGAACAGACAATTAGTCAAAATACTAGTACCTGTTCATGTGTCTATCGTATCCATTGAGCAGTCATTATATCGAATAAGGGGATAAGTTTAATTAATTCTTGATAAAATCAAGGCTGCAGACATGATGTGCCCAACAAATTGATTATACGAGTGTATTTTAACATTTTAAATGTTCTTTTATAGGCAGAATATAAATATATACTAGTATATCATGAATTTCTAATAAAAATAATCATTTAAATGGTTACAGTTTGTGTCCCTATCCCTCTTTTGTATTTAAATGACGTTTTATTATTTTTTTTAAAGAAACACAAGAAGACTTTACTCCACAATACCCTGTTACAATCACTTGTCGACTATAGTTTTTATTAACAAATTCCTTTATGACATGGTGTATCATACGGACAAACAAGAAATAGTCACAGTTTGTCGTTAAATAACGAAAGATTCAATAATTGTCTCCACTCTTCTGCCTCAATGAATTTGAAAATAAGGATAAAACAGCTATACATATAACAAAGTATACATGGGATGGACAAGGCCTTGCTATTGTGGATTAGATTGTTGTTGGTGGACCTTTCCTGTTAATATTCATCTTTGTCATTCTGCTTTGTGAAGATTGTAAAATTACTGCGATCGTCATAAAATTAGTGTAATTGGATATTGTTTTTGCAGGGTTCTGTCGATTAAAATCTTAAGTTATTTACTGAACAAGAAGTAAGGTGTGAAGCTTATGGCGAACACTTACCTCTGAATTTCATTTCCTTCAAATGTTTAAATGCGAGAGAATCTGAAGAGTGATATATTGGTATAGTCTGACTAAGTTAAAGATGATAAAAGAGCAAAGTTTGTTTATATATATATCTTTCAACCTAAAAATACAAAGAATAGCACGTTTTCAAGGAAAAAGCCAATTTTCTTGGAACATATTTCCTGTTAGTTTACTTGTCATTAAAAGAATTCCAAAGTTACATGTAGTTAATTTTCAGTGGTGGAAGCAGTAGTTGGATAAAAAAAAAACACAAATGTTGTGGAATAACAACAGCAACAACAATATAGAATAAGAAAATGTGAAAAGGTTGTCTGTATATATCCATGGACCATTAATGAATGTACGATAGGGTTTTGTGTCCTGAATGTATATTGTTTATCTATAGACTTCTTTTCGAAATCACATACTTTAGATGTTTAGTCAATCGTTTTGAAACTTGATCTCTCCCGTATAAAGTATTGTAAAAGGTATTCCAATTAAATTAATACTAGACAAAATAAGTAATTAAATAGAAAAATAATTGGAACTAAACAATAAGACATTGTGTATCAACTTATAAAGTTACAAATAATTAAAAGATCAAATACCTTTAGACAAACTGAATGATTGGAATATAATATATATATTAATCTAAAGTAACAAATAATCATATGACCGTCATAGACTCCAGAAATTAAGCTTCATTTGTCACATAGTAGATTCTATAAGTTTTGTAATTTTTTTCGCATGCGTGGATATTTAACCGCGGAAAGAGCATACGATAACCCATAGATCTAATTAATCTCATCCCGTGTTTAATCCTGGGGGTGTTGTATCAGACGTTTATCCAATATTCATACTTAATGTAATTTCGAAATTTAGTTTGTAAGTGATAAAATCCGAAGGTTAAATTCCCTAAAACAGGGCGGAATTCAGAAAGTGCTCTCCTTACATACCGCCAAAGGTTATCAAATTATATAAGGGTAAAAGAGAAAATAAGTTTTCGTTATTTCTGGTTATATATATATATATTTTTTTTTTTTGGAAAACAGGAAATGTAGATACAGATATGAATATTTCAAGTTCATCACAGGCACATTCATATCTGCATACATGTACACCTAGACTTAAGTTTACACGACAGTAGGAGAATAAAACCAAAACATTTAGACTAACAAAGTGATTATGCACTTTCTCGACGATAACATACCGTTGTAAACCTTCCAAAATTCGCCACAACAGTACTTGTAACTTCTTTGTCAACGCTATGTTTAGCATTTATACAAAGGAAAAGAAATTTTATGATATCGGCGTACGATCTTTGTAGGGACACTCAGTAGAGTATTGCTGGTATCGTTCTAGACAACCCTTTTCATGTTGTAAAACTACAATTTCATAGCACTTATTTCTCTTTACTAGTAAAACTACTTGTTTTCTGCAATCTAAAGCAATAAAGTAGTAGGAAAAAATTCGTTATTACTCGAACATACACACATTTTTTAACGTTCATTACAAGTGCGGAGAAGCAAAATTAACTTCATATATTTCTGAAATATATATAAGCCAAATAGTATGCACAATTCGAAAGGGATTAAACCGATTATTCTACATTGCCGCGAATCTGTAATCATCACCATTATTCATACTAAAGGAAGAGACCGTTTTCTTTGAGCGGTAAAAACTCTGAAACCATAAAATGTTGGAAATGTTTGTGATATAACATATAATAGTGACATTCAGTAGTTCCCAAGTTTGCCCTCAGGAGAATGTCTTTTTCAGAGTTTTGTGTGAAAATGTTCTAAAACCCGTCATTGGGTCATTTTTTATTACTCCATTTGGTTTTATTTTTTAGTAAGGAATTCCTATTTATATTTTTGAATTATGTGTTTTGAATCTTTGTTCTATGTTAACATGGTTAATAAAGTATGAAAACTTATATAAACAGCTTCGAGTCCCAGTGGAACGAACTGCATGTCTTAATTGCTACTGTCCATTTGTTTCTCAGTAAGTTAGTGGTTTATTGTGAAACTTTTATTTGAGGTTTGTCGGAATAGCAATTCTAGACATATAAATACACAGCGGGGCTTGGAAACTCATGGCTGTCAGACCCTCCTGTTACATTTCCTTTCCGTAACAAAGTAACACCGCCGTCAAACATTGAATGAAAATATTGTTTACACAGTATTAATAGTATGTAAAATAGATTTAAACATATGAAAGCCCCCATTTTATTTGATTACCGTCACAGGAAATGCGTGATTCAGTCAGTGTACATCTTTTAGCATTTTAATGTGCAATTTACAACTCAATGCCGCATTGCGTTTCCAAAAATCACATGGCGTTTACACAATACCGATGGTACATAATAGGTTAGACCAAATGATTAATCCGTCTTGGAAAATTTTTACTTGCACGTATATTCCATCAATAAGGGATCCCAAAAAAATCAAAAATAATTATACTCTTGAGACGCCATGATTATCGTGTCATTTAAATAAAAAAAGTTCACAGGCTGAACACCTACAATTACGGCGTGTCTGGTCTTCACGTGGCGTGTATATGATAAACACTCAGAATGGAATAGTTGTTCCCCGGATTGTCCCCTAAGTATTAAAAGACTAAAGTGCAAGGGAAAGGATAAAGCTTAGGAAACAAACAAAGACATAATGACATCAGGTGCTATGGAATGTCCTGCTCAGATTACAACGTCCCTTGCATTGAAAGCGGTAAAATCCATGCAGTGGAGTTTCCGGAATCCTGCAAGAAGATATCTGGTGTCATTTGTGTTACTTTGTACCAACCAATTTGATTTTGAAAACGACTATAAAACTACTGAGGTGTTGGTTATAATAAAGACTGAACATAACCCCGGACAATAGTTTATGTGACAGTAGTTAAGCTCTCTATAGAGAAAGTCCCTAACACAGGTACTTAAATATTATGTTTGTAAGATTGAGTTCATACGCATTAGTAGATATTAAGGTATGGCTGTATCTGTAGTATTTTCAATTTCAAGTTTACTGGGATAGATAATCCTCAAAGTTATGATTATTAAGCTGTTTTTCAATGATGTATGATTCCGGAATTCATTGGTAATGATGTACTTGTAAGAATCGGAGTTCATACTATAAGGTCTTTATCTCTACAAGTTAGTCTGGGGTGATAGTTTGATAAAAGAAACCGGGATGTTTTACACAAATCCGTTGGTGCATTCTAGCTAAATGTAAACTTTCTATCATTAGTGTACCTATTCCGTTACAGAGTCGGGCTAAGACCGAATGTTAGTGCCATTATGAATTTAAACATTGTATGATACCAGTTCGGAGGATCTTGTTTCGCATTTTCACTACTAGATTAACGTCTATTAATGTATATGCAAAGCCACGATGAAAATCAAAAGTGCAACAAAACTGATTTAAATATCAATGACAATGAGAGAGATATTTCAAGAGCTTTTACAAATTTTAATATTTAAATTTTGAAATATAAATTAATTATCTCAAATTATTATTAATGCTGCTGATGAGAGGTAACTCCTTGAAATGCGTCGTATACAGCGTAGTATAAATTTACTATATCTAATATTAGTATCTTTGGATTGTTATTTTGAAACTCCTGGGATGGTGCCTCTGCTGGTGGAACCTAGGTCCCCGAGGGTATTCGCCAACCCTGTCGTCAGACTTGTCTGACATGATTATTCATTGATTTGTTACAGAAATTACCAGTATTTCAAAAATTCAAAAACAATAGAAATACTAAGGGTTCATTCCTTGTATTGAACATGGTAGATCTCCTTAGCTGAAATTTGGCTTCCTATTTCGGTATTTTTGGTTGATTACTTCTTGTTTTATATAAGTCTGGTTTTTGGTCTTCCAAATGTTTCGGTTTTAATGCTGCTAATGAGAGGTAACTCCTTGAAATGCGTCGTATACAGCATAGTATAAATTTACTATATCTAATATTAGTATCTTTGGATTGTTATTTTATCTACAATATGTTGTCAGGAAAATGCTGTCATACTGAAATCGACATTTCCGTTGCAGACTAGTTGTACAAGATATAAGGGTATTTTTTCTAATTGATTTTTGGGGTTTCCCAAAACAAATCGTGAACTTACAATAAACATTTTTTTTCTTCAAATTTTATGTATTTGCACAACTACATATAGTTGCATATTTACTTTGTATATAAAGGTCTAATGGGAATTCTAAATATTAGATATTGGAGTGTTTATCTTAAATATTTAATAAGTAGACTGTCAGGACAAAGATAATGTCATACTAGTAACACGAGATTGTTTAATCGTTAATCTAACATAATCCTTAACCTACTACTACAGGTTGTTACCAGGATATAAGATCAATCGATCGCTCTACGTCAAAATCATATGATACCATTCTCACTAACATGTAGATCGATTTTAACAACTTAAAAATTATTAAAAAGAAGTATTGTGAAAAGATCAATTTGAATTGCCATGTATTAATATTTTAAACTAAGTCATTGTTATTTTCTGTTGGTATTTCTGTTTTCTTTGATGATGGGAATATTTCAAATTGTAGTCTTTTTTTCTTATCTGAAAGTGATCTTTCATAACTTCTTCGAATAAAATTTAAGTTCCAAAATTGATAAATACTTATTTTTCACATTTTTAAAGATGTTGACATTGATAATTGTGTTAAATGTAATATCAATTTATTTGCATTTAGGAACAACTTAATATAGTCCATGTAGGTTATCTGGAAACCTTCCGATATGACATGACTATTCCTCTTTAATAATGTACGAACATGTTAGGAGAGCATAATCAACAAAAAAAGCCGGTTTAGACATACTTATAAAGATACAGAAGTAATGAATTTTGAGTGCGTTAGCTTGAAGAACTTATTCAGGCCATAATGCATCGAGGAAACCTGTGCTTTTTGATTTTCGAATTCCTGGAATTTTCAGACGAAAACAACATAATTATATTGTTGTTAGGTCTTGTTAAGACGGGTTCATATTTGTCCAGAAACATTATACAATTATGTTTCTCCCTTTTCATGGGGGGGGGGGGACAATATCGTTTTTGTCCTTCCGTCTGTGCGTCATAAAAGTTTGTGAAATCAAAATCTACGAAATTTAACATTGGAATGAAATAAAACTTGGCAGATTTGTTGCATATCATTTGTGACTGATTTTTGGGGTTTCCTGTGGCGAAACATGTGTTTTCCATTATTGTATATGGTGAAGTTTGTGAAAAGTTTCCTATGGTTTACACTGGAATGAAACAAAACTTCTCAGTACCGTGACTAGTTGTGTACAAGACATAAAGGTTTTTTTTTTATCTAATTGATTTTTGGGGTTTCCCAAAGCAAAACACGAACTTATAATATATTTTTTTAAATTTGATGTATTTGCACAATTACCTAGGATCAAGTTTGGCAAGACAAAGGTGTTTTTGTCAACTTCTGTCAAGTTTAGTTTGATTCATTGATGTCACAAAATTTTGTGTCAGACAACAGACAGATGGATAGGCGCATTACGTTTGGGCTAAAACAACAGGTTTTTGCTGTATGGCAAAGAAAAATATTACTTTTCGGTAAATTTTAGCGGAGCACCTTCATACAGGTAATTACAGGTAAATGTACATACAGGTATGGGATTCAATATCCAGAATAGTCCTTTATACCCCATAAACTCTTACTAAATAAAAACTGCTCCTTGATATATAATTTCATATGGTCTTTCAATATGGAGGGGTTGGAAATAAGGAATACAGGTACAAATATAGGAAAGAAATGTATCACTGTGGACGAGTTTTTTTCCGAGTCAGCTATTTTGGAAAGAATGGGGAAATATCCTGGCGCTGCACAAATTAGATCAGCGCTTTTGTATCTTTTAGACTTAAGTGGTTTACCATTGTATTCAAGACTTATAATGCTTAAAATCCTACATTAACATGATTGAGTTCTTCAAATCTTATCAAATTATTAACCAATTGTATGTTTCATTATTTGCCCAAATATATAATTATTTCATTACAGTTAGGTGCACACATAACCTCTCACTAAGTTAACTTAGAGCAGTTCTACTGATTGCTCTAAGTTAACTTAAAGCAGTTGTGCTGACTGCTTAAGAACTACGCTAGAATAGAATCCTGACTCCTCTAGAACAGAATCCTGACCAATTCTGACGGCCCTAAGCTGTCATAATCAAGAACACCTATAACCTGTCATGGTCTAGAACAGCTCTAACCTGTCATAGTCTAGAACAGTTCTAGTAACAGTCAGGATTTAGAATAAATAAGAAATCCAAACTTAAAGTTTCAATAAAGTCTTATTGTAACATTATAAATACAAATACCACATTGAAATAAAGCCGATGATCAAGTTGTAATTTTTGAATTTTTATTTTTTGGGGGGTGCGAGGGGAGGCTATTATCATGATGCGTGATTGGGATATTTTATGCGTCTTTAACAAACGAATAGCACATCCAAAGTCAAACTTCCACATTTGAAGAAAAAGAAAAAAAATGGCGTATCGGGAAACTTTTAATCCCTCCGATTCTACGAATATCAGTTCTATTTCTACGAATGATTTTCCACTTTTCCGTAAATTTACAATTTTGTCTTGTGTAGGGAGTCAGTCTATTTAATTTCACAGGTGACATATTTACATGTCCAGATCATTCGCATACAATTGATGAAATGAAGCGGTTGTAGACTAGGACTGCTCAGTTCTTGACCAGAGCTGTTCTAATCCCTGACCAAAATTGTTCTTGACCAGAGCTGTTAACTTAGAGCTGTTCTCAGAACTCCTCAGCAAGTTAACTTTGACGAGAGGTTATGACTGTATTTGCCCAAATGTATATTTTTTATTCGCACGAATATATATTTTTTCTTGGCCAAACGTATGTTTATTTTGGCTTAATTGTTAAATAAATATAAGAGTTCTACTGCCATTGGAAATTTTTTGATTTTTATAAGCGAATATACTTCCGATTTCAACTGAATGCGATGATCCTTGAAAATGACGCTTATTCTGTGTCTTATTTTTTCATATATGATTAAGAATGATAATGAAATGTAATTGAATTTCTTCAAATAGCAAATAATCTGCAGTTATCTATGACTATATTGCGGATAGTTGTTAGTAGGTCAAAGGTCAAGGTCATCGTCATAGATATTTCCAGAGACATATATTTCTGTTTCGATTTAAACAAATTATGTCATTAATAAAGTTGGATTTTCTCGAGATTATGAATTTATCACAAAGTTCTATTTTTTTTTAAACTTCAATACAAGATGGTGCAAATTTCTTTTTTTAACAACTGACTAACATAATGACTACACGAGACAGTAGACATTTGCCAGATTGCAAGTTTTGTTTGAATAAGGTCAACTCTTTTTAGAATAAGGTGAAGTATAACAAATCTAATTATAAAACCCTAATAATAAGTTCTAATATAAATCGTTTTATATAAAAGTATTTAGAATTAATTCTTTATAATGGTAATTCCTTTGTTTGAATGAGAATTAGTAAGGCTTAAAACTTTATAGTATCCTACATATATTATAAAGTAGTATTCTACGCCTTAAGAAGCTTTACAATTTGCAATTCAACCGTTTAAAACCCCTCTTTATTTTTGAATCCATAAAAGATAAAGTCGCATTTGCAAACTTGTATCTTTTCCAGCCGAGCGGTTTATATATATACTGTATCAATGATTTAAATCATAATCCAACAAAAGACTTAATACACAAATATACAAAGACATGTCACAGTGCAGAAAATGATTTATATCTGATATTTTACGTTTGGATCCAGGCCCTGTCGAGCTTAGAAACAGGACAATTCTATATCACACAGGTCTTGATTTAAAAAAATTGACAAAAATCGGCAGAGGACAAAAGGCTATCGTATTTGTTTGTATGAGGAAAAAATCAATGTTTCTATAAGTCAACGTGGTAAACTGATAGCTGTAGAACTATATATATATTATATAGCATGTAGTATATGGATCCCTGCCAGTGTCGGTATGAAGTGAGGGAACAAGCGATTACACCTAGGAATTTTCTAGAGGATACCAAAATGTTTATATAGTACTAACTTACTGGATTAAGACAGTGCTTAGATTTCAATTGATCTGGAAATAATGAGCGGAATTGTACTACCACACATTCCTGGTGCCTTACCATCATATACTAGATCCTTACCGACGGGACTGGGATCCCGACCCTCTAGCTCTGGGAGTAATGCTAGTGGTTATACAATTGTTCCACACGTATATTATGGTTCCCATGGTAAGATTATTTAAATATTTTATGATTTTTATTAAAATCTGATAGTTTAATACAACTTCCTTTTAATATGTTATTGGGAAAAAAATAATCGTTTTAACGTGTGGAATCGATTTTCACTTTAAATTCGTGAAATCTTTGTTTACAAATTTTAGATTATCTATCGCAGCTATTCAGGAGATGTTATATTCGTCTAAATTCATTAAAATTATATTTTTGAGAGAATTATAAAAAAATTATCGGATATGTTTCACAAAATTGATGTAATATATACATGTCATACATACATAAAAGAAAGGAGATTTGGGTAAATGAAACAAAAACCGGAAACGGAACTAAAAAATACAAAAAAATTGTTGAACCTTCAACACAGGATATGTGTACATGTCAATGAGCTCTTAGTGGCCCCATATTAACAATATGTGAAGAAATTCAGTCGAAATTTAAAAATAGAATTAAAATCATATTTAAAAGAAAGTACAGCCACTGATGCTCCTTACATGGAATATGTACATAAAAATGTGAAGGGGTTAAATTTGTTTAATGAGTAAAAATCCTGTTACAGTAGCGGAAGTGTAAAAATCAGTACAGAACAATATCTAACCCAATATATAGTGCGATTTTAATTTTGATTCCACTACAAGGATAGAAGGGAAGCAATAACTGTATTTTATAACAATTTGTCATTTATTTATTTATTTTGTACAAGATTTATAACATAAAACAACCTGCCACCTTTTAATGCATAATATGTACCTTTGTTGTTATAATAATGTCGTGTAAACTTACATGAGCTTAGCTAACTACATTATTTGTATAAACAATACTTCAGCTTCGCCCAGTTTTCAATTCATTCGAATACTCATATATAAGTTGTAGTGGATACATTTCAAGTGCTTTAGTCTATAAATTTATATCTATAGAACGAATAACAGTTTTACTTTACTTTTTACAACCAATTTCTAAACAGATATGTAAACTACTGTGACATTTGAATCAATCTATTATAAAAAGCTACTTTTATTATCTTCACAAGTTTACAAGACTTTTTCACACAGTAGTTTGATTTATTTTCTGTAAACATTGTTACTCAATAAGTAAATATAGGTTGTTAACCAACCCAAAGTAGGAAGTGGAATTTACTACTGTCTGAGATTCTAATGTTTAAGTTCTTTCGTGTAGGAATACTATGCTTAGGAAATCCAGGTGGTTGGTTTCTTTATATTGGATTATAGGGGTTCTTTGTTTTACTGTTGTGTCAATACTCGTCATTAAATCCTCATTCACAATATATATCCTTAATTTTTTTTAAAAAATTAATTGGCGATATACATGTATTCTCTGGGTCTATTTTGTTCCGTTGCTAATGAATGCTTATAGTTTAATATGGCGTGTGTTTGGCACTATCAAATGAGATGTTGACTTTAAAATGAACATTTAACCTGCTATATATTTTTTTTTATTTTTGAAAGTATTAAACTAAACATTTACCAACAGTCTATGCTTCTCTGAGATAATTTATCTTACAACCTACATACATATAGCTAACCTTAACTATGAACTTTGAACAAAACATCTTTAATGAACATTCTTGTTCATCTTTTTCCTGCATGATTCTTCAGTATGACTAAGATTTACAAATAAAAGACAAACAATATATTTTAAGAAATTAATCAGGATTGCCGGTCTAAAAAACAAAATTGCCTTAATGGAAATGCTTTACTAAAATTTATAAAAAATAAAATTACTGGCACAAAAACATACATTTTATACTAAATATTACAATTATGGTTTCACAAATGCAGATTATCTTCATTATTAATCGGAATAATACAACTTTATATTTACAAAGAAAAAATGGTACATAGGCATTGACCTTTGGAGGGATTTATTTGAGTTAAACCATTTTTTTTTTGTCTGAAATTTTTTTTTGAATAGGCAAAACAGTCCACAAATTACCATTTATTTAAGCACCCCTTTTCCATTATCTTAATCCGCACTATAATTAACGTCAATTGTTATATAAAAAAGTGAATTGATAATGTTTATTGAAAACAATAAAAGGATTATGAACAATTACAAAAGCACCGTTATAAACACATTTAACTAACTGGCAGCCTGTCTTCTAGCAACTTGAACAAGACGCGAAGAATTTATTAACATGAAAATGATTTACATTAAGAACGTCGTAATTTGGATTGTTGACTGATTTTCTAAAATCAACAAAGATTAGAATAATAAATTGCATTGAAAAAAAGCGAGAAATAGCTTGTATTAAGATTAATTTATGTAAGATATCATCACAATATTTATCCAGATAAAACACAATTTTATTAATGTGCTTTAATTTTGCTTTCAAAATTTTACAATAACTCGTGTAGAAAAATAAATTAATTTGTATCCATCATGTATATTTCTTAAAGGGGGTATTTAATGGTAATCATGCATATATCTGTACAATTAACTTTAAAAACATCCAACGTATAAAGATAGATTAAATCGTAAACATGTTGACATTAAAGTCTCCTGTAAATACACATTTAAAGATTTTGGAATAAATTACTGATAAATGACATGACAATACAAGTAAACAGGGTTAAAAAAGATGAAAAAAAATATTCTAAATCACTGAAAAATCATAGACTTGAAGGGCAATATATTTATAGGATACTGACTCTGTCGTGTTTTTCTTTTTCTTTTCTTTCTTTCACTTCGTGTCTTGTTAACTGGGAAGGTGTGGTGTTTTTTATTTATTGGTATGGCATTGCCGACCTTTCATATAAGTCCGTATTCTGAATAATTTTACAGTTCTGAGACTAAGTGACTAGGAAGGAGACAGACTTTTTAACCATATTTCCTAACATAAAAACCAGTTATAAGTTTGCCAATATACGACGGGAATTTCTTATTGTTTATTACCAAATTAGTTCTTATTATAAAGACTCCACAGATACAACTCTTAACCCAGTTTACCTTTCTGTCTGGTAGGCATGTCAATTATATTGGTTAGACCATATTCACATTCCATTTCTTTGAAGTAACGAAGATGTGCCTTAAAGTATGGGGAAGGCGGAAAGTGATTATATCATCAAAACATAATTATCATAACAACCTAACTATCTTTTGAATAAGGGCTTTGTGGCCGAGTGGTCTAGGTAGTTCGTCATGACTACTAATGATCACTAGCCTGTCAACACTGAGGTTGTGAGTTCGAGTATCACCTGTGGCGAGGTGTGTTCGACTCCGATCTTAATTGACGATGGATTGCCAATTTTCCTACCGAAGGTCGGTGGTTCTCTCCGGCTTACTCCACCAATAAAAACTGGCTGCCGCAAAATAGCAAAATGTGCTGAAAACGGCATAAAACCCAAATAAATAAAACATATAATTTTTTGAATATATTTAAGACCACGATATTGAGAAAATTAAGTGATTTTTACAAGTTGAGGATATTTCAATAGAAACAGATATACGTGTGATATATAAAGCAAGGCGACTTCCTTTGACTTACTGTTGGAAATGTTGAGGCAATGAAGCATTGGATTGTTCAGTAAAAGCGTTTATTCATATATCTTTTAGAAACCCCCGAAATACAAATTTAAATATGTGGTACATACAGAAAAGAAGTTCTGTTCTATAAAAGTTTGAGTTAATATTTTGGCTTACTACAATTTTTTCACTGCTGAAAAGGCATTATCGAACCGCTCATCATATCTGATAGTGATACCAAACACTCCTCTTTCTCATGCACCTATCTTTCTACAACACATTAACTGATTTATTGTAGGTAACGATGTCATAATCTATTAAACGGGTAAGTATATGTTATAGAATTTCCTCCACGGTCACTTCGACTAGAATATTTAACGTAATATCTGCCAAGTGTACTGGAATGTTTTTTTTTCTATTTCAGATATATGTAGCTTTCGGGTTAATACAAGATATGGTGGACGTTCATACGCACGGTTACCCTCACTCCGACACAAGGTAAGATTTAGCTTTATTGATGATACAGAATCGAACGGACTTTCAAACATGAGGTTATCCTCTCCGACATAAGGTATAAGGTATAAAGCGGGACCTAGTGGATTATCCTCACCCCGACATAAGATAAGCTTTACTTTTGTGATAGTAGAGGATCTAAGGGCATTCAAATAATAGCAAACCTCACTTTGACACAAGGCAAGCTGTGGTAATACAAGATGTATTAAGCCTTCAAATACACAGCTACTCTTACTCTGACCTGAGTTAATTTGAAGCTTTAGACTATAATAATACTTCCTCTTGACAATTATACACATGGTCACCCTGACCTCCACAAGATAGGAGTAGCGTTGTCGCTGTATCGCACATGCATGCGCGATTATGCAAGCGTTATGGTGAACTATGTATTAAAAATAAGATATAAATAATTTCTTCGATTATACAATAGAAAAGGTTTAAGCTGATACTTGAAAAATGTTGCCGAGATGCTTTTAAAAAGGCGAAAAGACTTTGACATAAGCATGCAAGACTTTTCTTCAGAAAGATTCCAAGTTCCCTTTATCCTCTAATCGTTCGCTTGATTGTGAAAATTATGCCCACTTTATTTTCCACTTATGAACAAAATTAATATAATCAAGATTTTTTTTTCAATAATACTACAGTTATAATTTAAGTTATAAAAAAACAAAATAAAACAAAAAGTATACACTCTGTACTTTTCTTTAAAAATCTGCTTGTAATACATCATACTTAATATTCGTTGTTTAAAAAAGATTTTACAACATTAATATTTTAATTTTTTAAATTTTTTGTAAAATTATCTATCTAATTCAGTCTGTTTTTTTTAATGCAGCAAATCAACATATAACTGTTTGATATTGGCTAGCTTTATTCATTTAATTCCAAGGATCACACACACTTGAAAAAGATTGTCTATCGAAAGATAAAAATATACCAGTACTGCGTATTAGAAATGTAATTTCTATGTACACAGGTTTATTTCTGTGATTAATGTTACAGTCATGTTTAAATTAAGGAAATGTAAACAAAACATTTGTATTTCTATACGTCTTGCTGGTTTTTATCTTGTGTGGTTTCAATAAGTTTCAAATTTTACAGGTTTAACCCCTTGTTTTAGATTTTTGAGTAATCTATGGTCATATTTGACAGGTATTTGCTTATTTTGGCGGTCATTGCGGCCTATATAATTCTTACTTAATCATTACAAATATTGCGTGTCTTGCATATCTGTAAATGGCTTTTACAAACCAATTCTCTCTTTTATGTAAAGTTGGAAAGTGTTCAAGTACCATATCGCCATACAAAATTATATGGTGTTTATAGATTAGAAATATTTTGTATTTCGCACCAGAATATTTGGCTTTCTATATGTGGAACATACAGAAGTTCTGTTCTATAATAGTTTGAGTTAATATTTTGGCTTATTACAATTTTTCACCGCTGAAAAGGCACTATCGAAACACTCATCATATCTGATAGTGATATCATTGTTGACCTTCAGCATTCATTAGTAACACACTTCTAATCTTTAGCGGCCATTTCTGTCTTTTTTAATCTTGCATTTTCAAAAGTTCTGAAATTTCATACAAAATCAAGATAACAAGAGCGGAACAAGTTCAATCAAGACTAGTTAAAACCAGTTAATTAAAGTTAAGAATAGATTATATAATGTTTAACTTTACATGAGCTGAACTGATCTAAAATTGTCTCGACCGAACTTTATTGAACAAACGACAAGTTGCAAGCCGGGCTTTCAAAATTTAAGTGCTTGGATTCTTTTTTTAATCCCTTCCCTCACTCCAAAACATTAAATGGTTCTTCCCTGAAGATGAACAGAAAGTTAAACTCTGTATCCAGATTGAAAAACTATAATGATAGAATGATTAATTTTAGGACCAGATAGATATTTTCATGCATTTTTTGTACTTTATAGTCATTGAACAGATATGTTCAAGTATTTAAAATTTGATTTAACTTATTAGGTGGTACATGTTTTGATGTATTCTGCATGAAATTACGTCATCTTCAATGACTATATAACATATATTAGCTGGTAATTAGACCCTTTTGAAATATCAAGGTAATAAAATACTAAAGTGTTTCATGTTAAACAAGTTTTTACCTTATAACACGAATTGTAAAATTCATATGTATGTATGAAAAGAAGAAACACCCGACTCCCCTGTGTACTTATGCATGCACTTTTACACCCACACGACAGTATATATATATGTGGAAACTTTAAAAATAGAAAACATTCTTGATATGGCTGATCGCAGCATCGTTTCCTTTTTTATGTTTATTTTTTGGGCGTTTATCTTAATATTTTATAAATTAAAACAGAAATAAAATTGATTATATTTTGTTTAAACGAACACATATCAGAATTGGTATCATTGAATGTTTATTAGCTGACATTGCGTTACATATTTTATATCTAGAGTATATTTTGAAAATTCATAATTTGAGTTTAGAGAGCATCAAAACTGATTTCATAGACTATTTTCTCCCTAACTTAATATCGTATGTGTTATGACAACCTTTTTTAGCTGGGAGGCTTTATATCGAATTACGGTGCAAACTATTTTTTTTCAGATATTATAGCACAAACTCTTATCTTCTTGTTACCTAATTAGAAACTGAAATAAGTTGCTTTTACCCGTGTCCGCTCCGAGATTTACCGATTGTTTAATGTTACATAATTTTTTTTATTGTGCCGCGTTTTTTAACAACAGATAACCAATAATTCAATAGTTGCACAATTTGGCTTCGAGAGCAACAGGTACAGAGACAGACTTTCGGATCAGTAAACCATGCGTAAAGTCTTTGTGATTATACTATAATCGCATATATAGAAATTAATATATTATCTTTTCTGTGAACATCAGTAAACTACAAGACATATTTGAGGTTAACGTATGTAATTCAAAAGCAATTCAACAGCCTGTAAATTTTCTTCAGACAATCATCCATCTTTGATATTATATAAGGTCGTATATACATGGGGGGGGGGGGGTTGGACACGTGCGAAGGAGAAACAGAAATGTCATTCACGATGAATGAACGGTACACTGCATTTTCCCCAGTTTGCACGAATCAAGGTGACAAATGATCTATCAGAGCGGTCACACATAAAATAAAACGCACCGAGAACATTGCACGAAAGTAACCATGTACCACCCTACACTGGACATGGGTTAAAACTTGGTATAAATATATTCTATTAACGACTCTGTTTTCAAAAAAAAAGCTATAAAATAAAATGTATCACAAAATATCGAATGAATTTGATGCACTGTATGGCCATTTCGTTGACTGACAACTCTTAAATGTTTTTGGTACTATATATAAAATCATTAATTTAAATTCGAGACTCAAGGATAACAGTTGCAATCATATTATAAATTTAAAATATATAGCATGCATGATTAATGCATTAGATTTCAATATGCTGTTTGTATAATTAAAACTTTAAATATTTCCATTTAACTTTTAATGGGAAATTTGAAATGTCAAAATGTTTGTGTTCATTTAAATTTGCATATTTATAATCAGATGAAATTTTAATAAAAACCCAGAATATTATTTTTCATGTAATTGAGTGATATCAAATTTAAATTTTGACAATCAAATAATAAAATCTGAATTGTGGTACAGTAATAAGGAAAACTGGATATCATTGAACTAAATATAGGGTCTAAATGTAGTTCACATCATCTTTCAAGTAAAATGTACCCGATTCGACTCTTGTCCTTAATGAAAAAGATTAAGTTTGATAAGGAACTTTTTCCCCAATTAAAAAAAATCTATAATTTGCTGTCATAATATAAACAGAGTACACCTTTACCTCTTATGAAAACAACAGCTTAATTCTGGCTGTTCGATGTAATTGTTACAATTATTTATTGACAGTGATATTTCAGTAAAATGTATTAAAAATGATTGAAATCTGCTTTAATGGAAAATATAATATAAGATGAAAAGATATTTCTCTGTAAGTTGAATTTTTATAACACATTTTAACTTTGAAAATATTGTTGGCACTCGCCCATCTCATAGTTATTCTCCCAAAAAACGGTGATGAAATTTCGGCATTTAATTGAAAATTGTCTCCGTAAACGATGGTAGTATGTGGGATGTTGACAAAAAGCGTCCTTTCCTTGTTAAATCATATTTACCCCCTGGCATGTTAAAGATTCCTCTATATATGGAGGAGAAAAAACGCTGCTACGGGGGCAGTTCTCGCACCCAATATATTTGATGTAGAGGAATAAGTGGAGGTTGAAATCCGTTACAAACAAATAAGTTTCAAATAAACATGGTACTCTTCACTGTTGCTGCATTTAATCTATGAAAACAGATTTCTTGTTCTATTGCCTATATATCTCTTCCCTCTCAAAATAATATTATATTCTCCACAAATCTATTTAAGTGATAAAAGTTCTGTGATACCAATATAAACATAGCAGAGTCAGGATAGTCTGACTCGGTATAGACACTATAACGGTTTTATGGGTACCATAATGTAGATAGCATGGTCAAAATGTGCTCGTTTTAACAGTAAACATAGCTACACCTCTCATAGCTGTAGGTCGGATACTGTCGCTCTACTATAAAACGAAAAAGTCCAATTACGATACCTTTTTGTTACTTCAGCCATGATATATGACCTTAATTTCTGTGGAATGAATATGGCTTTAATGAAATATAGTTCATTATTATTATTATTTAAAATTGTTCGGTTTTTATCTCACTTGCACAGTATTAAATACACCCATATTTTGTTGGTATGTAGAGATTAATTTAAATTTGAAATAAAAAAATGTAAAAAATAAAATTTAAATGCTTGCACACAACTAACTAAATTTCTCTTGGGACAATTTGAAATAACTCTCTAATAGATTCTGACGTAAACTTTCCACTTAAATATACGCTGAAAACACACGTATTCTTCTGTGTACAAAGGAAACATGGACACATTTATCAAAGTTTTGGTTTCAAGTATATTTAAAGTGTTTTATTCTTGACTCCGTACTGAGATATATTTCAACAGTCACAATCGATACCTTAATTATCAATATTCTCAGTGGTTTATTTGAATATGATATTTGTATAATTTTCTGAGTTTGAGAAGTGGGATGTTCCAGGGATTCATCTAATATTCATGACTGAAGTCAGGACTCATTCTACTGGAAAATATGATGTGAAGTTTGGTTTTGTCACGGATGTTTGTTTTTCACGCTTATATGAAATATTGAAATCGATGATATTTATTTATTGTAATGATGTCTTCGGATGTGTTATGTTACTGTGGGAGATTGAGAACGGGGAATAAATCGCCTCTACCTCCATTGTTACCAGAAAAAAGGAGGCTGGATTTGTACATGTATTCTTATCCCACGGCAGTATTCTCTTCCCCCAAAATAGTAGTAAGCATAATTTTATTATTTTTATAAGTATCTTTTAATTATTGGCACATTTATTTCCCCAGAAGGCCATTTAATATAATGATTTTTAAAATCGTTTGATTTCATTTTGTGTCTATATTTGACAAAAAGGTAACAATCACCAGGAAATGGAAAAAAGAAAGGTTTATGTTATCATTTTCCTGATGATTACATATTTACTGTTAAAATGTATATACACTAGACAAATGAGAATAAAAAACTTTTAGTATCACAACTTTAAAATTCAGATACCAAAAGTGCTGGATCTGCCTTTTCCAAACTTTCACTAAAATCTGATAAACTGGGAAATTAAGAATATATTGCCTAATTTTAAGAGCTGTATCCCGGTAGACATATCTGAGCTCGCTACGTTTAGAGATTTGATAAAATGTCAAAACATAAACAGCAGAAAATATTCTACAGCACATAGTCTTTTATGGCGTAATGCTATTATTTTCTTTCTTCTCTTTAGGACAATTTAGCCAAACAATAAAATAATCTGGTTTGTCATTAAATACGAATAGCTATTACTGTTTGACCATAAGAGTTATGATTTATGAATTATTTGACTTTGTTTTGCTATATTTATATTTGTTAATTGTTTTTAGAAAGGACCTAGTAGCCTTCACTCTGAAATTAGTTCACAGTATTCTGCCAAGTACAGAAATTCAGCCGATCTCAGCCAAGCAAAAGTTGCCAGTTCGCCGTTCTTGCCAAAGGTAGTTACATTTTACATTTAGAAACGAAAGGATACATGTTTACGGGCTGAGACAACAGCCTTGAAGTCCTAAAAGAAGAAAAAAGAAGTTGTTTTGCTGATTTACCTACAGTCTCACTTGTAAAGACATCACGCTACTAAAACTTTTTATTCTCAAGCTGTCTAAAAATTGTACTATATTCTATAAATAAATAGCTCAGTGTTTTATTTGCGGTGGAAGTAAGTTATTTAAAGAAAATAAAATGATAAAAAGGTGATAAAATTTCCAGACATGAACCGTAAGCTGAGTGGCACCGTCTCTAACATGGTACAAAAACTTACAATAATTAAGATTATTTGAATGTTAAAACCGAATTAACCTCTTAGACTAAACTTCAGATGACCTCCTGATTCTTTTATCTCGAATTAACATTTAAGTTTGGTTTAGAGTTTAATTAAACTCTTACTTAAAGAATTATATTCTAAAACTACAGTTGAAAACTTTGATAATTTCATATTTTGATAAGGGATAAGTTGATGTCATCACTTAGGAAATTTTACGGTCGTCATCACGAATTGATTGACCATTACAGTGTTCCAATATCTAAGATGATGTTGGACCTGTTCCCACAGTCGTAACATTTCATGTGCCTCCACCAATTTGTGACTTCCACCGGATTGACTTTGTTGAACTTCACGACGGGTGCCGTATACGGAGCAGGAGCTGCTTAACCTTCCTGAGCACCTGGGTTCACTCCTGGTTTTTATAGGAGTTCGTGTTGTTCATTGTTTTTTTTTTTTAGCTTTCTGTGTTTATTTGTTATGATTGTGATTGTTCATTTGTCTTCCCGGGTTTGTCTGTCTGATGGATTACGTTGTTTTATTGCTCCTTAGGTTATTTGTCCTTTTTTGTATAAAAGAATATTTTCTTTTTCCATTTAGCCGTCATTTATATTGCTAAACATGAACATTTTACAAGAATTTACATAATATCATTGTTAACGCTGTGTAATGTTGAGTCCATTATCCCAGTCCCTAAACACACACACACACACACCCCTTTCATTTTCTGTCAGCTTCCTTTCTACGTTTTGTTCTTATTTATCTTTGCTTGTATGGTTTGGAATCGTCATTTCTTCATGATATTTGTAAATCAGGTAAAACTGATCTTGGAACTTGCCCACACCTCCTAGCACGACGACATATATATTTATCTTTTGTACGCTGAAAGAATGTAGCTGAATATTTCGACCTACTTTGGTCTATCACCAGGTCATATCCAATACCTTCTTTGATTTACGAAATATTCAACAATTTGATTTGAAGATAAATTCTTTGTTTTATAACAACATTGTTTGGAATCAAACAAATGCATGAAATTTAAGTATGACCTCAATTGTTTAAGGTCAAATTAATAAATGAAATACAACACCACGATATATGATTTAGTTTAGCTAGATCGAACATGTTATGACAATTAAATGTTTATTTGGAATTATATCCTGAATTGAATAAAATAAATTATAACAATTTTGCATAGAATATGCATGTATAACATCAAAATTTTAAGGTGATACGAAGTATGAAATTATAATAGTTGGGGTTCAGGGAAGTTTAAAATTTCATATCATTCAAGTCTTGCAACTGATTGCGATCTTTCATTTCAGTCTGATTCAGAAGAGTGTTTGAAATGCTTATTGAAAGTGCCCCATAAAAGATGCGAGTCGGTAGGTATATTTTTTACGGAAATAGGAATAATTTGTTTTGATGTGTTTTGGGTGGAATCGATTTTATTCGTTAGTTGCCAATAACGGGAGAAACGTGTTTTTGCTTGAATTCTATGTTTTTGCACATTCAACTCTTCCCTTGTTCAGGTAAGAGACGTACATTTATGAATGGCATATATACATTTTAAAACTGTTGCCCCCTACACACCAAAAGGGGAGATAGACGTATGATTTAATTGTCCATAAAGAAGTCAATCTTTCTTAAATGTTCCGCTCAATCCCCGGGGATCAGTTTAACCTGTTTTTATAATACAATTCCTTGATACCAATTGTGATGCAAGATGTGCACATTTTGTCGATTTACGACTCGTCAGTTGAAGAAAAACCAAAACAACAATCCAAAAAGTTAAAAAAATCTGTTATCATGTGCGCAGACGTAGTAAAATATTTCACGTAATATGACAATTATACTGGTAAAGTGCTTATCATGCAATCATTTAATCATATGTCGGAAGATGGCTAGAAGGAATGCGAAAAAAAAGATCAGAATCCAAAATGTTGTGTAATATGCTCAAAAATGTCATTTAAAATGCAGGATTGAATATCACATGGTATAATAATTGCCGCGTATGGTGCTATATTTTGCAAAATAATTGCCCGCAGCAAAAATTAAAAAAATAATAATAATAATTAAGAGTGCGAAAGAAATTGAAGATCTAATATATTTTTTGTATTTCTTCTCCAATAAAACTCCCCCAAAGGATATTGAGGGGTCTAAATTGATTACTGTAGTTACGGAGAAGGAATACGGTTCAAATGCCTCATAAAATTACTTCTGTAGAAAAGAATAGATTAAGTCCATATATGCATTTATTCATAGCTATCTTTATACAGTGTATTAATTAATTCAATAAAATTGTAAAGTCAAAGTCATTTAATGGTCATATTTATTGCCATTTAAAGTTTATAAACCTATCTCACTAAATATCATATCCATTTCAAGGCTTATGATTGAAAACTGTAGACAGCCACCGCTTTATCCTGTTCGATTACATTTGTCTTTCAAAATTAAAACTGTTTAACCTTTTCTTTAGTTGAAATGTCACTAAATAACTTATTGATATACCTGTATTTATTACAAAGTCTATCTGACTGTCATACGTACAGACTTTTCCATTAAATCAATCTATCAAGGTTGTATCGAAATTTAGTCGTCAGAAGAAAGGAAATAGAATAATTTGATAGAGGAATGTCTGCTTGTCAGGTCAAACTGTTGTATAGTTTAAAGACTTAAGTAAAGAACGTTTTAAGTTGATCTGAGTTATGAAAGTAGACTAATAGTACGAGTAGTGTCTCGTGGTACGAACTTTTATATATACCAACAACAAAGTGGTATGAAAGAAAAAAAATAGCAGATTGAATTTATAACGAAGATTTAATCAATACGCAATTTAATATAAGTAACGATAGCAATTTACATTCAAATGCTCTCAAAATGCCACATTAATACAGCTAGTATGTAAATGTGACATAAGACAAAGTGTTATAAATAAATGCAATTGGCCCTAAAGCTGCAAACATTTCCGCCTGTAAAATTATTTCATGAACTCATATTTAATTGTTTTTTTTTAATTTTTTTTTAATTAAAATACATACGATTATATTGTAGCATAAGTATATACGTGTTGGTGGAGGATATAGACATGGTTATTGGTATGTTAAGTGTTTATTAGAGGAGTTAGAACTTCAGGTAATTTTAATTATATCAAAAGTCATAATAGATTTCCAATCTCCTTTTTGTTCTTATATCTATCTGCTAAGATTTATATCAGTCGACACATTCGATTGCTATCGTTGTTCAAAATATTTTTTGAAATATGTGTGAATGACATTTATTCTACACCATGAATATTAATTGCAGATATCTCCATCCTGACTCGATTAAGTCAAAGATTTTTACATTTATGTTTTCGAAAGCTCAGTTATAAAAATGAACCAATTTTGATGCATAAGATGTGCACATTTCGTCGATTTACCACTCATCAGTTGCGCTCAAGGGCTAAAATGTTGAAAACCAAAACAACAATAAATAAAATTGAAGAACAAATTGAAATTATTAAAATAAAAACTATATGTTACTCACTTTCTATTTTTCAGAGGCAAAGGGAATTGATTAGACAGCAACGGTTACAGGCTATTAAAGAAAAACGTAAGTATAATAAATGTATTTGGTAATAATTCAATATTGGATGTAACGCGTCTTTTGATTGGTCATTTTTTCGTCTATCATGTCATAGAATAAATTTTCTTTTTTACTATGACGTCATCAAAGGGAATCCCGACGTTTTAGACGTTAAAACAACCGTAAGAATTAAATTGTAAGGATTGACAGTAATTTTGTTTTCAGTCTATTCGAAATAGACTAAAAAATAGAGTCAATCCTTAAATATTAAACAAAAATATACAGTGTCTGTAACCAATGAAAAAGTACTTTTGAATTGTATTGTCCTGTGTGTAATATAACGAATACAAAAGTGCATACGCCTCTGAATTATTGTATAACCACAGAGTGTTTCTATTTTTTGCAAGTGCGTAGTCGAATTCGTACTATAGAGGCTCGGTATCCGACAAGGCTATGAGAGCCTTAGCTACTTTTACGTTAAAACGAGAACATTCTGAACCTGCTATCTGAATTATGTAACGTATAACCTTATTTTGCAGTTCTAGCAAGCGGTCACCTTGTTTATAATCATACTGTAAATTGGCTTTTATAGTATGTTTTATACACCAGAATGTCAGAATAGATAATTTGAGTACTCATAAAACCGGTTTAAACCCATGCATCACTTTTAAGTGTCTGTACCAGGTGAGACCATCCCGATTCTCTGTTGTGTTTATGTTATTGTTTTGTGCTATTTTATGTTATTTTTTGTCCAGGGTTCTGTCTGTTGGTTGGCGTTGATTAATTGGTATGATATTGTTGACCTTTCCATTTTGTTGTGGTTGTCGTTGTTTTTTTTTATCATCTTGAATCTCAGTGTTTTGCTATATATCTTTTTCAGAGGTGAAAGCTATTAAGACGTACATAAGAACAAAAAGTGGACGTCTCATAGAAAAAATAATATTCCTATCAGAAGAAGATTATGAAGCTTTCAAAGAAGGGAAAAACATTCAAGATATCCTTTCAAAATATCTTTCCAAAGAAGAGGCTGCTGGGTTGGAATCCTGGGACAAAGAGGAAGTAAAGGCTATCAAGACCTACGTCAGAACTAAGAGTGGAAGACTGATAGAGAAGGTTGTATATGTTTCTAAACAGGACTATGATGCCATCACGAGTGGTCAGGCTGATGCTAAAGATCTATTAAAGAAATACGCTGCAGAGGGCGAAGTCATAGAGGGGTGGGATGAAGCTAAGATGAAAACAATAAAAACATATGTTAGAACAAAAAGTGGGCGGCTTATTGAAAAAACAATCATGATTTCACAAGAGGATTATGATGCTATGATAAAAGAAGGAAAGAACCCGGATGAGATTCTAAAGAAATATTTAACACTCGATGATGGTGAAAAATTTGAATCTTGGACTAGTGCCGAACCAATGAAAGCTATCAAAACAATGGTTAGGACAAAGAGTGGACGCCTAATTGAAAAGACAGTTTATGTCTCTGCCGAGGACTATGACAAACTCGTAGCTGGTGGTGGTGACATGAATGAAATTCTGGGAAAATATATGAATGAAGATGATGGGAAAATCGAAGGATGGGAAAAAGCACCATCAAATCCAATGAAAGTTGTTAAAACTTATATCCGTACAAAAAGTGGACGACTTATAGAAAAACAAATTCTTTTAACAGAAGAGGAATACAGAAAATTCCAAGAGTCGGGAGGGGATCCAGATTTTCTTAAACAATTCATAAAACTAGAGAAAGGTGAAGTGATTGACAGTTGGGAAAAAGCGTCCACTGTATACTCTGCCGGGTCGGACGTAAGAAATGGTAAATAAATCAAATAATGGAATTAAAACACTATCTCCATTTACAACACAAATGCATAACTGGTATATTTTGGGATATTTCTGTCACGGTGCTGGCAAAAAAACTAATGTCTGGATAAATGCTTTCTGTCAATAAAAAAAAATCAAACAATATTATAAAACCACACGACTACACAGGCCTATGTAATTTAATTTTCACCCAAAATATTACACTTTCATTTATAAGGTGTGGAAAATCAGTTTAAAGCCGAATATTACAAAGTTTAATTTTATATCTGAAATTGCTTTGTTGCATTTGGGATTCGCTTTATTATTAGCATAATGTTAGTTAAATTAGATAGAAATAAGACATAATCAATTCCCTGTGAGAATTTGTCACAGACACTTTATCGAATTAAAAAGATGGATGTGAAAGTCTATAAGATCAAAGTCTTAAGACAAAGCTAATTCATTGGAACAGTAACACAGACACCAAACACTAAACAGATAAAACCAAAAGAAAAAAACGCGGGGAAAAAGGAAATATTAGCGAGATTAACTCCCACAACAGGTTCTTCGGAACAATATTCATTTTTCTACTTTGTTCCGCAACCTTCAAATTCGAAGTGGATAAAATCCGGTAAATGTAGGGTACGGAAAGGTGTCAATTTCAGTAAGACGAGAAGTAAGAAGTTATTCATGTGATTAATGCTATACATCCAAAGTATCCCAATTTCTCCCATACAGGTTTCTCTGGGTATGGATGTAGGCCATTGAAATTAATCCAGAATAATAAATGTATGTGGATGAAATGATAAACACGTTAGGTTGATTCCATTTGCCATATATTAACAATTATGCATACCTTGTAGCGAAGGAAGGTGAACGTATAGTTGGAAAAAACGGCGAAATATACGAGGTAGTTGTTGATCCAATTACAGGCAAAAAATATAAAAAGTAAGTTTTTCAAATATAATGCAAGTATAAAATCATCATGGTGTGAAGATTTCGAACTGTCGAAAGTTTTTGTAATGTGCATAGCTGAAGAAAGTTTCCGAGGAAAGGTGATTCTTAAAAATTAATTTTTTTATCCGAGTTGTTCACTGCATTTAGACAATCGTTTTCGATAATAAATATATTTTATAGGTTTCTTTTCTAAGATTTCAGCTGTACTTTCAAAGAAATGTCATGAATGCATATGCTTAATGGTTTTGCATTGCGAAAGTCTATTTACATTTTAGGAAAGTTGGAGGAAAAGAATCAGATATCGACAGTGGATTTGCCTCTATGCAAAAAGGGAAGAAGGGTAAAGGCGGTGGTGAAGAAACTGCAGAAGAAAGGAAAAGACGAAAACAAGGAGGACGAGATCCTGGCAGTGACAGTGAATACAGCTACAGAAGTATGATTAGTGCGGGTGGAACTCGACATGTCCGGCGACGTAGAAAGCATGCTGATGGTACATATAGTGACAGTGAATCATATCACAGTGATCAAGATCCAGAGGGACAGGCAAGGCGCAGACGCAGGCGTCGGGAAAGAGAACATCAAAATAGTGCACACAGTTACTACAGTGTAACAAGTGAAGGTGGGACAAGACATGTCAAACGTAAGAAGAAAAATCCGGATGGAACGTATGGTGATTCCGAGTCGTATCACAGTGAAGATAGTATGAAGGAAGGTGGTGGGCTAGCGGAAAGACAAAAGAAAAAGAAAGAAAAGGCCGAAAAAGAAGCAGCAGAAAAAAGAAGAAAGGAAAGGAAACAGAGACATGGAAGTGATAGTGAACACAGTTATTTTAGTGAAGTGAGTGAAGGAGGTACTCGTCATGTAAAAAGAAAGAAGAAAATAAAAGACGAACATGGGAATGTAATTGGTTATGGCGAAGCAGAAAAATATCATTCAGGTAAGAATATAAACTAATATGATTTGAAAAATTCATAAACTTCTGTATTACATTTTTGTAAAATTGAAAAAAATGTTGATCATTCATTTCCTCTTGAATCATTGCTGATATCCCAGTCTATATACTATTCAAGAAGGTTTTTAGAAATCGGCTTTAAATTTTATGAATATTACCTAAAAGAGAATATATTTGTTGAAATAGATTTGAAAACATAATACATAATAGATTATTATTATCCTAGATGTATTTATATATTAATTCATAACTTATAGACCGACTGTTTCATTTTTTATTTCAGATAACGAAAGGTGAGGATATGTTATCAATGATTTATAGTAATGTATTTCAAATTTTCATTTAATCCACAACGAAATAACAAAGATGTTAGTCCTTGTTTCCATCAATATTTTATGAAATTCACTGGTCCAATTTTTTCTTTAATATAGATCGATATTCTAAAAACGTGAATTCCTATGATAAATAGGTACTTGCAGTAGTTCTAAAGTATATTATGAAATTGTTTTATTAAAAAACAATAAAATTCACTAACTTGTAATACTGCATGTGAAAAGTACTCATAAATAAATATGTAAATACGATATAAACATTCAAATTCAAACTAGTAACACAACAATCAATATTTAAATAAAGTGTATACACTGAAGTATCAGATGGAAAAGGCGGGAAAATCAAGGTAAAGAAAGAGAATCCGAAGAAAGTAGCTGAAAGAGTAGCAAAAGAAATTGCTGCTATGAAAAAGAAAAAAGGGAAGGATCCGAATGCCGTTTTCAGCGATAGTGATGCAACAACAGACTCAGACGACGTTGATCTGGAAAACATGACTGAAGAAGAAAAAAAGGCGTACTTTGAAGGAAAAGCAGCACGTGCTGCTGCACGAGAGGCACGTCGTAGAGAAAAATATGGCGATAAATATGATGAAATGATGGCAAAACACAAAGAGTATGCAAATAGTGTTGCATGTGGACATGATATAATACTAATACTATGGAATGTTATGTTACGCTTAACAATAACTAAATAATGCATCGGAAGGGGTCAAACAAATTGACATAATGCTTGCTTATATATAACAATAGTGTGTTTATAATATTAAGTCTGATCAATTTTGATATTGGATTTGAAAAGTAAAAGATTGGGAGGTGACATCTGTATCTTACTTAACTTTCAACTTTAGTAGTTTAATCTCCCAAATTCTGTTCTGTTTAGCTTCTTTATAACTAATCAAACATTGACCTTTTTTTTCGTTTTTTTTTATCATTTATACTTAGTTTTTAATAATTGTGTATATGTAGATATTATTTATTATATTATAAGTACTTTTAACCTTACTAAGTTAGTAAGAAAAATTATTAATTCCCCATCTTCTATTTTTTATGACTTTTTATTTACTTTTTTCATCAGTTGAATAGTCTATGGATTTTTTCTTGTCAAAATACTTTTCAAACGAAATTACATTTAAGTTTAAAGTAATCGGCATCTCATCCTGTTATTTATCATAATTAAGTACATACACTATAGTCGCACGATTATATTTCAGGATGAAAGAGGAAAAATCTGAAAAGAAGAAACAAGAACAAATAAAGAAAGAAAAAGAAGCAAAGAAGAAAGCAAAGGAGGAATTCAAAAAGAACAAATTACAAGAACTTCGAGAAAAAGGATTAATAAGTCCTTCATCTGATTGGACTATTGACTCTGACACTGGTGAACCACTACGTAAAGCTGAAAAGTATGTTTTGCTGTTTACTAGAAAAAAATGAGGATTTTGTTTTAATTTATTAATTTTCATATTTATTTTTCATTTAAAATGATTCAATACCATGTAAAACAAATTAGGTTTTCCAAGAATGAATAATTCATGTATGGTTTAAAATTAATGCTGCAAAGAAACTGACATTGAAGGTCAGGATTCTTCTTTACCATACAACGTCACATCGAAAACAAGTCTTCATACTCAACTAATTAAAAGACAGTTTCAGTTTTTGAAATATAGATGATTGAAAATCTCTATTTTCTGAAATACGTATGAACAAATTATATACATGTACATACGTCCTGTGTGATTAAATTTGGCAAGAGCCGATATAATCTTCTCAGAATATCTCTTTCGAGTTGTGGTAAATATTTACTGATAGCACTTAATTTAGGCATCTACGCAAATTGAAATTTTATTATTTTTTTACAGAGCTCAAGTGAAAGAGAAGAAAAAGAAACAAAAACTACAGGAATTAAGAGAGAAAGGATTAATAAGCCCATCCTCAGATTGGACACTTGATTCAGACGGAGAACCAGCAAGGCGTTCAGATCTAATAAAGTAATTTCATACCAAAAAAACACTACTTACTTCATTTAGATCTGTTTACTTATAATTAAATCATACTTTAATAGTGTTGTTCATCATACAGCTAGCTTTTAATATACATGTATATATAAATACCTTCGCGGCAATGATTGAAAATGAGAATAACAATTGTCTTTTTTTTGTAAATATATATTTTTTTAGTTAAACATTAACATGCATTATTTCTCATTTCGACTAGCATGTGGAAGATTAAATTTCGGTTAATACATGTAATCAATCAATTATCAATTCAGATAAAAAAAATATTTTTTCAGACAAGGTAAACGACCTCCAGATGACGGGAAAGACGGGAAAGGTGGAAAAGGCGGAAAGGGAGGAAAAGCTGGCCAAAAAAATGGCAATGAAGCTGACGATGAAAGCGAGGAAGGTATGTCTAAGTGTTATTGTTTATTATTATTTGTATATGTTATTGCATTGTTACATGGTTCTGTTATTGTATGTTATAAGACATATTTTACAGAGCTTGTAAAAACTTTGGTTTTGGGTTTGTTTTTTTTAGGGGGGGGGGGGGGTTAGGGTTGTAGATCCGTTCTTTCTTGATTTAGATAACAGAAAAATTATTTGAACATTAAATCCTAAAAATGGCCAACGGCTACAGATAAACGTTATAAACAAGTGCGCTCTGCTCTTAGTTCTAGTGAAAAATGTTGTTAACTTGGGTGGATATGTTATGTGTAATTTTATGAATGTGTGTAGAGAATTGCTGTACAGATATTTAACATGGCTTTATCTTAATAGAAACATGTAATACTTCATTTCAATCAAATACATATATCGCATTTAATAATGATTGCTTATTAGATTTCATTAACATCTCGAACGTGACTTGTATGGGAAACATAACATTTATGATGACGAAATTCGAAGACTTTACCGATCGTTTGAAACAGTACATGTAATTTTCTTTCTCTAAATAACATAATGAATATGGCATCCGTTCTTTTACACAAGAATCTACATGTGCCTCAGTGATATGCGTCCATCTTTCGGAGTAATTTTCGGGACCACAATGTTATATGTCTTTAAATACGCTTTATAAGGGAACAACAAGTCTGTGTTTGAGGATTTTTGCTGGTCACATTTTTAATTTTCGGCCAGATTTTCGAACATTTCTGGATTTATCCATTTCAAAGTATTTGACGCTTTTTATTCAAAATTTTGTTATGGAGTTAAATTACAAATTATAATGCCGTACATTATATTGCATTTTTATTAGAATTTAACAGTGTATGATTATTTCATCCTTTAGAAGTTAAAAATATTCAATAATATTCATTCATTAACTCCTTTATTGCATAATAAAAGTCTGAAAAATCATTCAAACTGCTTTTTTCATCACTTACGTTCAAACTGCTTTTTTAATCAGTTACGTTCAAATATAGTCATATTTATTTTGTCCACTATTGTTAATGTAAGCTTTATCGTCCGACTTCAGCTTTAAATAATATAAGGTTACAGCTAAAATGGTTTTCTCTAATTCTGTATGCATTTTTACATATTCTGACCCGTTTGATAGATTCTGATATCACCACACGTTCGTTAAATTCTAAAATTTCCCGCCAAAAAACGTTCGGAAGACTCTCGGAGTTTTACATTGTCATTAGAGAAAAAGATTCTAAAACTCGTGACGCGTTAATTTTGAAATTTATCAATTCGCGATAATTAAACTTTCATTTTTTTAATCTCCTCGGACAAGCCTGCGGTTTAATTAATATTCCAGCTAATACGGAGAAAATTTGCGCACTGTGTAACAGAAAATGCATGTGTTCCTGCATTAGAACACAACATCTTCGAGGTATATGGTGGGACTTGATCATTGAAAACTTTCCGTTACAGCTGTTCGTAGAACTCAACTCTTATGACTAGGAACATTTGTATCATTTTCTTTTGGGCAGACCCGTGGTGTCTGCTGATATTGACATGGATTAGCCTTTCTACTTAGAAAAATGAAACTTTATTAATAAGTACATGAACACATTTTTCATATTGTTTCCAGGGTAAATATTCATAATTATTCTAAAAAACTTAAATCATCCTTACTAAAATGGTGAAAAATGGTTACAAAATATTGCCAAGTTCTTTGTATCTGTGATCAAAGTTTGAAGTTGCTAAAAAGACTCACTAGACTGAAATTTCCTTAGGCTCCTCTATCATGTCTATACTGTTACCGTATTAAAGTCAGATGTTGTTCTGGAGTTATGTCGCCTTGTCCGTAAAAAAATGAAATGTGCACGAAAAATCACAAAATTAACAATTTTTGGGTAAATTAAAAATCGTGTAGACTTCGATGTGCTCAATATATCTTGTTAAAATTTGAAACATACTTTGTTAAGATAAGTATCTTTTAATGGTCAACTGCTAATCAATGCTAAACATATAGCTTCAACTCCTATTTTGTGTTTTAATTTAATGAAGTTTATCCTTCACTAAATGACAAACGTCAAGTAAAAAGCCTACATGGATATCTTTCTCCCGTTTTGCCATAGGCACTTGATCCAGTGTCTTGCCGTCTACAATCGTTTACTGGGAGCTAATGGCAATTAGTGCTGATGCATGGAATGTCGTCAACTGAAATGTACGACTCTGTTATTGTCTACCTTTTTGGTTGGGATATGAACTTCTTATCATTCTTAACCATACATGTATATATACGTATATATATCTTTTTTTTTCCTTTTTTTTCTCTCTTTCTAATGTACATTTAGTTTGTTGACTTGTAATTTTCATTGTATCTCTTGAGTAGAGGAAATAAAGTAATGAATGAATGAATAAATGAATGAATGAGTTGATAAATTTCATAATCAACTGGTCGTCGTTTATCATATATATCACTTTCTCTATCAACTTCATTTTGAATGTGCTATAGAGTTTAACCCCAATTTCTTTCAGGACTTACCCTTTTAATGCATACTGCTGTAAAAAAAATAATGAATGTATCTCGGATGATATATTTTAAAAAGGAAGAGGGGGTGAATAATTGTTTGGAATTTATGCGGTTTATTTCGGCGTTAGATGTATATATGTATATTCATCGAGTTATTCAGAAAAGGAGAATTTTCGTGAATATTTATTATCGGTTTTGCTGAACTAAAAACTGTGAAAGGTAATTTACAAACTTTTATATCCTATCAGTTTGAAAAAAAACTACTAATTAATGTAATGCTGAATGACCTTGTTATCACTTTGTTTGTTGTTGCTGACTTTAGTGTAAATTACTAACATGACACATCCTGCATGAAACCCCTTTTTATATTTATACTAATGATGTAAACTTTTCAGCTGTTCATCCTTTTACAACTAGTTATCTCTTCACCATTTGATTTACCACACAAAAGACTTACCCTAAATTTTTAACGTAATTGGATCAATTGTTTAAGTGTTTTGTTTTAAAATGCTCTGTCTTTGACATTTGTTTGGATTGGTAAAGTTTTAACTAATTAGTACCAGATATAGTTTTTGAGGGATGTAGCATCCGTGTCTCATAGGCTCAAAATCTACTAATACTTTAGTGGTAATTTACTCTTAATACAGAAAATATATAAATTATAATTCAGTAATTAAAGTCATTAAAATAAAATTTTCAAATCTTTAAATATAATATTTTTTAACTGCTTATTATCAGCATATTCGAAGTGTAAATAGTTTAAGATTTCCTCTTTTATTGATTCTAATTTGGCTACATGATGCTGGGGGAATTTCTAATGTGAATAACATTTTCAGAATACATTGACCCAGTGACTGGGGAAGTAAAAACAAGACCGAAGAGGAAAGATGGAAAAGGCGGCAGCGAGGAACCAAAATACAAATACGTTAGTATTTTATAATCAGTATATAATTATCTGTGGTTGTAGTAAAATACATTTCATTATTGTTGCTATTGCTATTTATGATAAAAGTTAAATTTATATTGTTAAACCTTCTATGATAACAATGCAGGGGCGGGGCACGTGATGTGGGTAATGACAAATAACATTTCGTAAGTGGTAATCACTGTAAAAAGTAATATATTATTTAATAATACAACTTTTAATTGAAAGATGAATATTTTTCTTAAAGGAATACGATGCACAAGGAAGAGTGATACGAAAAACTAGAATAAATGCAAAGGTACGAAGTAAAAATATATTATAAATATCTTACTGTTACTGAGGGGGAACTCGAAGTCACAGATGGTGTAATCAGCTTAATAGTAATTGCTCCATCATTGGTTTTTATTGCAATTGATCAAACGTAAGGTTTCAATACTTTCAACAAAATGATTCTTTTACTGTCCTGGATTCCGTTTCTCAAACATTTGTACGACTTGGATCAGTGTTATCTGACTTTCCCTTCGGTGTCTTTCTTCCATTGATGTCCTGGGACCAGTTTCAATCGTATATGTACACATGTTTGTGTCACTGGAACCCTTTTTGGCAAAACTATATTGATATCAAGTATGGGTAAATTGTACGTCTACAATGATTTTTTAGTCAATAAACTATGGACTAGCTAGCAAGTTGATCAACGTTGCTTAAAGGCCGGATCCAAGGGTTAAATGTAAATAACTAATCTTGATCAGTAACGATTAATGACAGGATTATGGGCACTTTAACGAAAAAAGTAACACTGGTATTAATATGATTCAACATCCAAAAGTATCCACAAGTATATAAACAAATTTGCAACAACAACAAAAATATCACACAAAGATTTTGCTTATTTTGCATAATTTTGTTATTTTGTTATTTTGTATTACTTATACATTTCAGCCTGGAGAAGAAGGCTCAGATTATGAATATGATTATGGTATGATATTTAAGCTACATTTAGAGTTGTTTTTGTTTCACTTTTTTGCAAAATGGATATCTAGAATTACTATTTATGAATGACGTGTCCCTCTACCGAAGTAAATATTTATTTCTATTTTATTCCATATTTGTTGACTGGTTCTGCACAAATTCATTGCACAAAATATATTAAAAAATATCTAAATAATGTATTGTAGATGAAGATGGGAATGTGAAAGTAAAAAAAACCAAAGGAGGAAAGAAAGGTGGTGCGGGAGGTAAGCAACTATCATAACTATCTTCAGGTTTACCATTTACCATTGTTTTACCCATTGTTCTTTTTTAGACATTCTGTTTTTAACATTTTTGGTACGAGGTAATATTGATAAAATTACTGAAATAACGGTAGAGTTATTAAATTAATGATTTCCGAAAACATATAATGTCATAAAAATATATCCGTGTATTCGAATGTTTTAGGGGACGAATCAGATGAAGAACAATTTGAAGTTGGTGCAGATGGGAAAATACGACTTAAACCTGGAAAGAAGAAAATAGATTTAGATAAGCTGACAGATGATGATCTCCGTAGAATGGGAATTGATCCCACTCTTTCAAAGGCTGAAATTGCAAGAAGATTGAAGGTAATTTTAATGCCAACAGATTAGTTGAACATTAGGTTGAACAACATCAAAGGCCTCACACCGAATTTCATGAAAAGACGCTCATGTAAAAAATGGTTGCACTTTCATATTGTACCATTCCAGTGTTCCTCCTGTAAATAAATCTTATTACCAAATCGTTCTTCGCGTAATTAGCAATCTTGTTGATCTATCTTCAATATTTAATTAGAAGATGTAGGAGAATTGTTGAGAAGCATATATCTATATATATGTATATTTTATAATTTTTTCCGTTTGTTTCCCAATAGGAAAAGTTTGGAGACGATATCGATATACATGATGGGAGCAGAAAGATAGGAACAAAACATATGGATGACTATGGTAGTGATGCCAATACAGATGACATGGCAGATGATAGTGATCTTGATGTTTCAACACGTACGTTTTTGGTTGAGTACTTCTTGTTTAATATATGGTTTTTGGTCCGCCAAATGTTTCGGTTTTAATGCTGCTCGTGAGAGGTAACTCCTTGAAATGCGTCGTATACAGCATAGTATAAATTTACTGTATCTGATATTAGTATCTTTGGATTGTTATTTTGAAACTCCTGGGATGATGCCTCTGCTGGTGGACCCTAGGTCCCCGAGGGTATTCGCCAACCCAGTCGTCAGACTTGTCTGACATGATTATTCATTGATTTGTTACAGAAATTACCAGTATTAATAAAATTCAAAAATAATAGAAATACTAAGGGTTCATTCCTTGTATTGCACATGGTAGATCTTCTCAGCTGAAATTTGGCTTCCTATTTCGGTATTTTTGGTTGAGTACTTCTTGTTTAATATAAGTTTTGTTTTTGGTCTTCCAAATGTTTTGGTTTTAATGCTGCTGATGAGAGGTAACTCCTTGAAATGCGTCGTATACAGCATAGTATAAATTTACTATATCTGATATTAGTATCTTTGGATTGTTATTTTTAAATTTTACGGCATTAATCATAGAATTAACAGTATGAAACTTCTCTCCTGTCAGTCAAACTTGAACAATTAAGAGATACATTTTTAATCAAATCAATTTGTGCATTATTTTGAGTGGGAGTTCACATTGCTAGTGTTTTAGTTCTGTGCTTTCTTCATCTACTTCCTTTGGGTTTTTTTATTATTTTTAATTACACATATATCCTTTTGATATTTTTCTGCTATGTTCAATTCTCATGAGTTTATCTTAACATTGGATTTTGATCTTACAGACCTCTTGAACTTTTTTATTTCTTCCGTATTCTGTTTCCATTATTTGTAAATTATTTAAACAAAATGAAATAAGTAAAGGCTACTAGTTCTCTTATTATGTACATATTGACCAGACCTGACAAACTGTTATAAAAAGTAAAAAAATACTTCGAGTCTATTGGTCAAAAGAACTGAAGCAAACAATTTGAAAGATTTTTTTTTCACAAACAGAAAATAAAGATATTTTTAAAATATTTTACAGTTATTGGCAATAAGCGGGTAAATGTAAAACTAAAGAGAGGTGGACAAGCCATCATTGACCATATGAAAAAAATTATAACTCAGTCTAATCTTAGAGAGGAAATTTCCAAAAACCTAGATGAAAGAGGTTAGTAATGTAATAATAGTTTATTAATTTTATTCATACAAACAAAATGTAATTATTTTCTACTTACCTGTTAAAAGGGAATATGCCAAACCCAGATTCTATTGCTCATGGCAGATTAGATTTATTGTAAGTCTCAAAATCAGAAAATTAGGACTTCTTCAGACAATGTTAATAAAACAATAAAAGTAGAAATTGGTTCCAATAAACACCATTTCTCTGTTTTTGATCAATTATTCAAGCAAAGCTTCTCTTTCCTTGGTATTTACTTTTTAATATATTTATTTATTTTAATTTTCAGGAGATATTGACTTTGTGACACATTACCGTCTGGTTGATCCAAACAAAGTGGAGTCGTATGCCAAGGCTTTCGTTGTTGAAGACGACGATTTAGATACAGTGCTGTCTTTTAAGGCAAGCGATATTTGTAAAGAATCTTTTAGAAATATGATATAATACTTTACAAATTTGTATTTTTCATATATAAAAAAAATGCTTTCAATGATTGAAGCAGTGTAGGATGATAATATTTTATACGAATGACAAAAGTTATTACAGTTGTGCAGTTAAATTAATGTCATAATGTGTGTTTTAGGAAACTAATGTGGCTTTGGATGGAGTTCCAAGTGTACAACAAATGACCCATAAACAACTGGATTATGTTCTTAAGGTAAGGAAAGTTTTGTTTAGAATGTACAGCTATCAAACTACACCAGCTATAGATAAGTTATAATATATACAAGTTACAGTAGGCACAAAATGCAGATTATCCAAGTATTCTAAACAAAACTATCTGCTGAAATATCAAAGTTTTATAAATGTCTCGGATTAGATAAATATTTGCAGAACCGGTACTTTTGTCTGAAATTTTCTGCTAATGAGACCCTTTTTTTATCAGATTCTTTTTATTTTACACTCTAGGTGCTCAATTTAGACGATGCATCACGTATAACATTCAGGATGTTTGCTGTGATATCTGCATTATGTGAAAGAGTGACAATGATGGAGTGAGTATACTATAAGATAAGTAATAATTTAGACATTTTAACTGAGCATAGTATTTTGAATGCTTCACGAAATTTACATTTTAAAAGACCATAAGTTATTCCAGAAAGGGATTATGAAAGATGGTGACTATGTTCTTTAACCGAAAATATTTATATTCCATTTTAATGTCGCATACGGCAAAAGGTAATAAGGGCAAATTTAATGTGAGATTAAATTCTGTGTTTTTTTTTATCGGGGATACAGAAAACAAATAACTATTTTTTAATTTATTATAAGAGCGATCTTTTTATTGTAAAAAGCATTGGGGTCTTTGAACGAATGTAATAAATCATATTTAAGTCAATGGTAACTCCATGTTGTTACCATTGCAATGCGTATAAGACGTAGTGAAGCTTACCAATACTGATTAGCATTCACTACACTAAATAAACATTCTATGCTTCCAATTAATATGCACTGTACCTACAAAAAACTAAAACACTGTAGCGCAGATTTAAATGCTAAAATGACCGAAAGAGTTAGAACTAAAGACCATCTAAAGACAGGAAATGAGAATACGTGACGGAGGCACTCCATTTGTTTCATAATTCTAATTAAAACGAATTTCTTTACTTAGTTAAATAATTAACATGAAATCTTTTTGTTTGCATTCAATGACTTTCATTTCATTTCAGTCCGCTGAGCAAACGTTTACTGGAAATATGTGATTTGCTAGATATAGAAAGGAAAATGGATCTATACAAAGCAATGTTCTACTGTAATGTAGAATCTGAGAGAGATAATAATTTCATTAAAGCCGATTCTCTACGCATCGAATTAATAGCTGGCGGTCTTAATTGGAAACAACAAGAGTTTATCATGGAACGATTACAACCGAACAGCTTTTTTGAGGTACTTGTTTAATGATATATCAAAATTGACAAAGAAATTCAAGCCACTATTCTTTTATGTGAAAATATATACAATTGTTGCATTGTGGGTTTTGTCTGCCTAATGGATTACGTTTTTTGGATTGCTCCTTAGGTATATTTGTCATCTTTATACTGTGATGTCTTTAAAAACTGACATTATTTGAACAGGTTTGTAGTCCCTGTATTTAAGCATACTAGTATCTGTTATTGTATGTTTTCGTTACATTCGTTGGGTGAAACTTGGTTTTACGTTCAAATAATAATTATTTCTTTCAGATATCATTCCTGGACTATCTTGTGTATGTGCCATTGTTCTTATCGATGCACGACAATATATGTGATAATCCTCTTGACATGTCTGACAATAAATATGAGGCAATGTTGAGAAAGCCATCGGGTGCAATGAGACAAAGGGATGTGAATCCCCTGGGCCAGCCCTTGAAAAGGACGTCAACTTACATGCTGAAACAACGAGCCAGGGATCTCGCGGAGGGAAGAATCACTAAAGAAGATTTAAAGAAAGAACAAGTAGAACTACTCAACAAATATAATAAGTAAGTTATGTTGATTTTAAAAAATATAACATTACATGTATCTGATTTTTTTTTACTTTTCAAATTTGAAGTAGACTTTATAAGACAATGTGCATTTTTTTGGTCTTTAAAAAATAGAGTTATGGTTATTTGTAGGACGATAAATAAAATAAGTATATCAGAACATTATTCTTTTGAAACAGTCAAATATTTTAATAAATTTTGCGTTATTTATTTTTACTTTTTCAGATTGCCTAGTTTATTGGAAGATACACCATCAGCAAGAACTGGCTCACCACCGGGGATAAAATAATTTGCTGTGAACAAAATCAATTTACTTTTTATGAGTAGATGAGAACAAAAACATTCAATTACACTATTCAACCTGCTAATGATTTACTTGTACATTACTTGTACATTAAAAAATGTTGTAAACACAGTTATAAGGTTTTGCGATTGATAAAACTATTCCATAAGGAAAGCAAATTGTTGATATTTGTTATGCCTACACTAGTACCCAGACATTTAAAGCAACAATGCTTTATTCTCGATTTTTAGTTTTTTTTATACTGCATCTGTATTATCGGCTAGCATTGTACTACACAATTTTGTTTTAAACTTCTGTGAAAATGTGTGCCAAAACTGCTTTCGAAGTTTTTTCTCCGAATCTACGTGCCATAGTTTAAAACAACTCCCGTTATTATTATTATTTTTTTTTGTTATACTTGTTAAAAAATTGTAAATAACGTTGGTATCTTATTAAACTTAAATTCGTTGTTTTATGTTTTTGTTGTTGTAATACAGATATTTATTTAAGTGTGTTTAAAATAAATGTCCAGTTTGTGAAGCATACCAAAATGCATTTATTTAATGTACAAATATTTTATTAAAAGGAAATGTACTGTAAAATGTAGCTTTATTCGTGTAATCTGTTTTTTATCTGTTTGTTCAAAACTATTGTGCCAAATTTTCCAATTTCTAAATTTAGTCAAAAACAATTTCCCCTTATTTATGGAAAATTTGTATTCGAGACATTTTTACTTCTTATTGCATTTGAGCAATACTAAAACTTAAGTAATATTGGAAACTTGTCATATTGCAACAGGAAGTTATTGTAATTTTCACTTTTTAAAAATGGACTGTTAGTGGCCATTTTTTATATTTACATGTGTAATTTGTGTTTTAAATCCAAAAAAAAAAACAGAAAACTGTTGTTTATTGCTAATTAAATACCAATTTGCAGTTAAGTAAGCACTTGTTTTTTCAGCACTTTGATGTCTCGCTTTTTTAAATCAATATGTATTTACTTTTTATATGTGAACAATTTTGCATGGATTTCAGAAATAGTTACTATTGCCAATAAATTACACTTTCAGTTATTTGATATATTTCATTGCTCCTTGACATTGTCTGATGAAAATACATTGAAATGTTTTTACAAATTTGTCTTTATACAACAAAACCTTGCTGGCTATAACATTAAGAATCAGTATACAATTATCAGTGACTGGGTCCGGGGACAACAGCCGTTTTGTTTGACCCGAGGACTGAACTGTTGCCATATCAGTCAGAGGGTCAAATCAAAACAGTTGTTGTCCGAGGAACCAGTCAATAACTGTTTTGTTATACTTTATATTTTACACGTGGAGCTACTATTTATAGTAACCAATCAAAATAAGACAAACGGTCAACATTTCGGACCCGGTCCAACAGTTCAAAAGGTATAACAATGAAAATTAGTTGCATAGATTCATGATTGTTGTCCAAGTTATGCGAGTTTTACCTAATTAGTCGTTAAAATTCTTTGTGAAAGAAACTCGTTGACACAATCACGATAACGACAACTGTTTTTACTTGTGTAGCATCCATTGAGAAAAATGAAGTTGGTAAGTGATTTTAAAACGAAGATTACTGAACTATAATATTGTTGCTTTCCAATTTTCAATGACATTGATTTTTTTCAACAGCAGCATCAAAACAAAAGAAAAAGTAAGTAACTGTGTGAAGTCAGAGTATGCTAATTTCTCATGTAAATTAAACCCTATACACTGTTCTTCAAACAGTCTCCTTCACAGATATGCTACACACATTTGATCTTACAATTAATTACACCGTGCACTTATAGCATTTACTTACACTGATACATTTAAGATATATTAAGAAAATTACTGCACTCCTTTCTTTCTGTTATTATTGTTTTTCCCTATTGTGAAAACGATCTGTAACACAATTTTCAAATATTTGATTATCCTATGTAATTTATGTATCCGTTGTTACTTAATCATGAAGTTTGTTAGGTTTTACCCTGGTTTGACCACCCATGTAAGTCAAACGATTTTAATATGGGATGACTTTATTTCTGAATAAAAACATTCTATTTACTAAAATGCATTGAAATGGATCCATCACAATTTAATACATAATTAAACGGATAAGGAGAAAGAGACATACCAACCTGCAGACTAAAATAATATAAAAAGACCACAAAACACGAACATAGAATCAACAGAGAATCGCGATAGTGTGGATTGATGAAGGTATTTGGCAATGGTTAAACCGGTAACCTCATTTTGCAGAACGGATTCTTTCTAATTTGATGTACCTAAATCATTTTGAATCGTCTTACTACTTGGCAAATAGATGCAATTAGCTAAGTCGTTAAATTTTGTAAATCTTAGGACAGGTCTGAGTCAGTCATTTCGATTTTTAAATTTCTTCTACTTTTTGGTTACGTTCTGTTTTATTGTTAATTATCCATTCAACATAAGATTTGCGTTTTAAAACATTACCTTATACATGTAAACAATGTTATTTTTTTCTTGGACGACTCATCGAGGTTAACTAACCGGCCAAAATAAACAAAATTATAAAGTATGCATAAAATACAATGAAGTTTTAAACGTTATAACAAGTACGAATATAATTGAATAATATATCAGAGGGCATGTATACAGAATAGTTGTTCTAACTAAGCTAGTGTTCATAAACTTTTATTTCACTGCAACAAAATGGGTTCTACAGAAAATGCCACTGAAAAACTCTATCCCTAAAGTTTTATTTCAGTTAAAAATCGTTCTTTAGAAGGGATTAGCTTCACTGTATTTGTTTCACTCGTAATCATTAATTTTTCTAATCTTAAATATTTACATGTACTTCTTTTTATCGAAAATGATTTTATGCAATGTACTTTTATTTTAACACACAAAAATTGTATGCTTATTCATTAATAATTTCAAGTTTTCTTCCCTCAAATGTCGTTTATATAGGCGATTCGCGTTAATTATCAAGAATTTTGTATCATATTTGGAACCAGAACCAAAACCATTCTACTGATACACTGATTTACAGCAAACAAATCGTTTGGTTCTGAGTTTTCTTTAGGTTTAAAAACTATCTTAAAGACCTTTATTTTGGTAATTTTGTGATAAAACCGTGTCCCAAAGCGATATTCAGGTATGTAGAAAACTTTCTAGTAGCGTATTTTGTACTTATAAGAGAACACATACCAAGCTATGCCCAAAGAGATTTTGAAAGGTATTGGGCGACTTTTTGAAATAAATATAGGGGAAAATGGGTCTTACTTAATTTAAAAGTGCATACATAAATATCAAACAAGAAAATACAAAAACTAATATCTTTGGAATATGGACCGTTAAGTGGAAATGGATGTCTAATTTCTTAAGTTAAGAACTATCATAAAAATTAGAAAAAATTCAGAAACGTCATACATTAATGTTAAATGCTATTTCTTTTATCAATATTCAAGGAAATCAAATTTAATATTTCAAACATCTAATTGAAACAAAAACTGTCGTTTCAAAGAGCAAATAATAAAAAGAACAAGACTGGTGCTGTAGTTAAGGGACGAAAGGGTTCAAAGAACAAAGGAAAAACAACAAAAGAAGAAAAGAACAGATTAAATGCAGGAAAGAGAAATGAAGACAGTGATAGTGACTTCAGTTACCGAAGTGTTGTTAGCGCTGGCGGTACCCGACATGTGAGACGTCGTCGTAAGAGAGCCGATGGAGAGTACAGTAATAGCGAATCATATCATAGCAGTCAGGATGGGGAAGGTGAAGCTCGACGACGAAAACGTCGTCGAGATCGAAATCATGGACCAGATAGTGCTCATAGTTATTATAGTGTTGTAAGTGAGGGTGGAACACGTCATGTCAGACGGCGTAAGCGTCGAGCTGATGGAACATATAGTGCTAGCGAAGAATATAATAGCGATGATGAAACCAAAATGACTTCAAAGGTCGGTAGTAAGAAACAAAATCGTGATAATGGTGATAGTGACTATAGTTACGCAAGCGAAGTTAGTGAGGGAGGAACCAGGTATGAAATAAAACGGAAACGCATCAGGGCTACAGATGGCACTGTTATTGGATATGGAGAAAAAGAACCTGTTGGACAGATTGTAAGCGATGCCGAATCAGTTAGGACAAAGCGAGGTAATTTAAGACTAGTGAGCTATTCCATCGTTATTGACCATAAAGTTATACAAAAAATTGAAATCTCTTTCAAATACTGCACTGTAAAAATTCAGAAAATTATATTCGTCAGGTTTTTAAGAAGACTTATTTTTAGACCGTCATTGGGGAAAGGGTTTTATTTTAGCGATAATATCTAACTTCATAAACAATAGCTCGGTTTCTTTTAAATATCGACAAAAGATTACCGAAGCGATAAAACAGTAAGAAATGTCCCTGAATTCGAAATCCAAACAAACAAAAAAAAAAACGCCACATATATGTATAACTAAATGAATAAAAAATACATATGATTTAAACTAAAAAAAAATAAGACCGCACAGAAACTAAAGCACTAGCAATGTGAACTCGAACTAAAGGCCGGGAGTGACATCAGGTGCTCAGGAAGGATAAACATGTCCTTCTCCGTTAACGGGACCAGTCACATTGAGTAAAAGCCAGTGAAGTGCCAAGTCCGGGGAGGTGTCAATTCCAGAAGGGCATGAAATCTAACTAAAGATATCTAATCTCATACGTGTTACTTACATGAGACAGAAACTTCGTATCAGCCAATCAATTCGTGATGACGACCATAATTTTTTTGGATTGAGGAAATTACTAGAGACTGAACATAAGCCTGTGATAGAAGTTTATGTAATATCATTCTCGCCCTGCCGAGAAAGTCGGAGTATAAATCACATGCACGGCAGTAACGAATCGACTATGAAATGTACACTCCATAGGATACAATACTGCTAAGAAATGGGAAGTTCACAATCGGAAAATTAAAATAATCACGTTTATCATAAAGTTTTGATTTGATTATTAATGTTATAACCATGCTGTTTGATTAATCTCATCTTTTATGTATTTCAGGATCTGTTGATGGAAGGTAAGCAGTTTCATCTAACAAACGTAATTCACAATTGAACAAATATATTCTACCGTTTTTCCCGTTGAAAATTATGCATTCGACCTTATTTCCCAACGCTTTATTATCAAATCAAAAAGTGACAGAGTGCATAAAAGTAGTTCCAAATTTTTTTTTACACTGGAAACATAGCCCATATCTAGATCAAGTGGTCTATATCAGTCATTTATGTTTTAAATCGTTTTAAATTACATTTATTTGGGATTATTTTCTCTTTCATTAAATTGTAAATCTCTGATGTGGACAGAAAATGTATCAACAGATCTAAATTAGTCATAGTATGGCTCACCTATGAAATTAATTGTTTATTCACGGAAAAATGGGTAACTTTCATGTATAGATATTGAATTCCGACCGATCTTCCACTCAAGACTGAATTTTTATGCTTTTCACTGCACTCATGAAAAAGACGTAAAATGTATGTAAATCTTACAAGATCCAGCAGCTTCACACATCGGCCCACATAAGAACATATTATTCTTTGGAAACGGATGCTCTGTGCTTTAATAATGCATACTAAATTGTCATTTATTGACATTGTACACTAAAATACCATATATTTCTTTCTTCATAAGTGTATGTAAATATAACAATTGTAGAACGGATGACACCCTAATATGGTTAATTTCTAACATAACTGTTTGTTACTTTGCTACTTATATGACATAATAATTACCTAAAAAATATATAATTACTTTTTTTTCAAAATATGGATTTTTTAGTTTATATTGAGCCATCGTTTCCTATACTATTTAACAATAAACTTCAAAGTACTATGTAAATTGTTGGTGCTTTACTTTATACAGTTTTACCAAAGAAAGAATAAATGTTGAGGATATAATTGGTCCTCAGAGTAACCGAAATGGTAGTGACAACGAAGACAGTGGTATTGATGGGAGAGAATCTGATGCGTGGCCAGGTAGGCTTCAATTGTGAAATAATAGCCTGAAATTTGCAGAACTACAGCATGGTAAAAATGTTAAATTTTACTGTTGAACAATAGTAATTTTAATTTCTGATAATGTTTATTTTATTTTTAAATTATAAGTGGTCACTATTGTTCATTATCGCAATTTCTATGAGTTTGTTGTTTCATATTTTATTCGTGTGCAAGTAATTGTTTTAGCACGATGTCATTTTGAAGCTAAATGTCGAAGATCATTTTAAGTTTTATTTACTTATTCATAGTTTTTACCACAACGCTTGTTCGATACTGAATGTATCTAAAAATGCGAATTAAAAGAAAGACGACTGAAAATGTTCAATATATTAATTTGCTGATAAATGCTATTTTTTAACTCTCTTCTCTCCAATAAAACTTAGCTACAACGCTTTGGAGCTGTATCATTTCATCCATTTATCATTTTGTAAATTATTACTTCTGGTCTGAACTATCAATTTTTACCATCCGTAATATTTTAAAGAATTTTAAAACATGATCAAATATTTTATGCTTTCAGATCAGAAACTAGAACGTATACCATCTGACTTTAGTGACGCAACGACTATTGATGATGTTGATCTGTCAAAAATGACAGAAGAAGAAAGAGTGGAATATTTCAGACAGAAAGAAAAAAGAAAAAAAGAAAGAGAAGCGCGACGAAGAAAAAAATATGGGGATAAATATGATGAAATAATGAAGAAACGGGAGGAGTATGTTTAAAAGTAGACAAAAAAATTTCATGAAAAGATTTCAAAATCAATTATAGTTTTACTTTTTATAATTCTTCAGTTACATTTGTGTAAAAATAATATGCTTACACTAAATTTCCCCTAATTGACGTTATAATAAAATCTGAGCTTTACAGAAAATGATTAATGATATTTTTGCAGAAAAAAACAAAGTGAACAAGGCGAACAAAACACCAAAGATCACGAAGAACTCGACAAAGAGGAAAAACAGGAACAAAAGGAGAAAGATGAGAAAACGAATGACAGAAGATCATCCAGAAAATTCTCAGACGCTGTCGGTAAATCAAAAGAAGCACCTAAAAGTATGGTAACATATGAAAAGGGGCCACCAAGAGAGATTGGCGGTAAAGACAAAGTTGATAACAGAAAGCATGGTCTTCCTCATGATTCGTTAGTATTCTTAATGCATATAATTATTTTGTAAAATGAAAAAAACAGACTGCGAAACTTTACACTTAACCTTGTATCAGATATAGACTGACATAAATAACACTATCTGGAATAAATATTCTTCTATGATAGTAGTATTTCATTCTTTTCAAATTACATTTTACGGCAATGAGTTTGGGAATATCCACAAAATATGTGAAAGATATACATGTATGATAATACATGGCAAAATCTGTATCACATGCCGTATTACCCTGGGATTTCAATATCAGCTCGAGCGGTGATATTGATCGGAAAGGAGGGGGAGGGGTGATACGGATGTGATACGGATTTTGACATGTTTTATATGCTTTATCATATATTTTAACATATCTTTCTTGTCACGTGACCAATATCATTTTAAGGGGTACGATAAAGGGGTGGTGATATCGATATCATCACGGTAGAAAATACAGCTGTTAATGTTCTTTCAGTATCATATATGCAATTTTCCTTTATTTAGCACTATGTATATGATTAACATGTATAATAATGCAAAGAAAGCCGAGTCTTAAATTTACGGCCATTGATAGCCTAGCTTGATCTGTTTTCTGGTCCGCGGTCGGGTTGTTGTCTCTTTGACACATTCCCTGTTTCCATTCTCTATTCTATGTGTAATAGCAACATCGGAATTGTAAATACTCAATAAAATCTGTATGTTATTAAATATCTTGCCAATTACACACTTGGTCTCCCTGGAATTTTTTGATAACGTTTATTTGAGGATCCTAAGATTTAAATTCATTCTATTATTTCAGATGGGTAAAAAGAGAAAAAAGTGATTTGAATGGACGTAAAGGTATATCATCTATTCTACTTAAAAATCATGATGAATTTGAAGACTATTATTTAGTTGACTACTTATTCTTACACTTGTGCTTGTTTTCCTACCAGAGATGGAATACTTTTTCTTGAAAAAAAACTCATGATAATATTTTTATTTTCGTAAACTGTGTTATTTCTTATGCGGTAAATAAGGTTTTTTCAAAATTTCCTGTAATTATATCTAAGTGCATTTGGGTTAGCCTTTTGGAACCAACAGGTTTTTATGATTTATAGAACATATGTAGTTTTAGTTGACATAAATGTTACGTTATATAGGCTTATATCGACAATGGGGTAGCCTTAATCTTGTTGTAGAGAGCTTTTGGTTTATCGTCAGAGGACTTAAAGAAACTTTCCATCATCCTTATTCACAAAACTTCACTAAGTTTCTTGGGCGTAGTGTAATTTTAGACACAAATCATTAAGAAATTCTAAGGAGTAATGAACGAATTTATAACTATGAATTTTTGTATGTGACATATTACTCAGATACTTGTGGCAAGTCTATGAATTTGGCTGCATAGGAAAGAAAATAGCAATAAAAGCGCTCTTCACTGGCTTTTATTTAATTCTAGACTACATTTTCTTAGTTTCTCGTGTTTAAATACCCCATATCGGTTTTTATCTGTGTTGTAATTATGCATGGAACTCGATAAAATCGTTACTTATTGGTTTTTTTTAATTATTTTCCACTTTTATATTGCATGAGTTGATTTTTCATGCACATAAAATCTCACATCTAACACTTACCTTAATGGATATTTTAGAATCCAATGCCTTCGATTTTGTCCCCCTTAAGTTCAGACGTGAAACCACCATGATGAAGAAACTTCCACCAATTCCACAAAAGAAAATATCAGAAGGTATTTATTAATTTAAGCTTTTTGAGGGAAACTTGTACATTATAGTGTCAACTATTTTTTTATGACCCGATATGAGTTATAGAAGAAAATTTGTACGAAATGTCATTTTTATTAATAATAACAGACCTCATACATGTTGAATGCAAACAAACACTGATTAATGGAACCGAAAATATAGAACGTTAAAAACGAAAAAATATAATGAATTTGGATGAGAAAAATATCAACAACCATGTTGGTTTAAGTATTTTATTATCTTGATTTAAGTAGGCATTTCATATTTGTATTTATATTGTGACTGAAATATCGCCAACACGGAGTTAAACAATAATCAATCAATCAATCAATCATATTTGTATTGGCGAAAGTGATATAAACGTATTTACCTCCGCGAAAATATTCTGTTGTTAGAATAGATATGTAATTGACTTCATTCGCAATACTCAATTCAATATACATTTTCAGATGAAAAGAAGTGGCTTGTAAGTAAATGATTTTAAAGGATTTTTAATACACACAAACAAACATTTTCCTTTTTTGGAATTATAAAAAGCCTGTGATTATTCCTGACTCCATTTCAATGGCATGATTTATTTACTACAATGTTTACCTGTTTATGAATTCCAAACAGCATATGATTTCTGTTTAAATAAAATATTCTTGTCACCAAATGAATTCGTCTCTTTCAACATTTCAATTGTGTGATTTATTTCCTACAATGCTTACCGTCTTCGAGTATTTTATACTTGTTATCAGACCCTTCAAGAGTATAAAAAGATAAGACATCGTAAATTAGTCAACAAAACATAAGAATAATTTAATACCACTTTTATATTGGACTCAGTGTAGCTTAGTATGGATAAATTAGTTCAATTTCGATCACTTATCCACTGAAATTTATTTTAAGGGGTAAACGTCAATTTCAGTATTGAATTTGAAAATAGGGAGAAAATACTCTGAAGACCAACACAATTATTTATTAAGCTCTATTGTAATATGACTTTCCATTGGCATGTCTTTATTTCCATATAGGTAAATTAAAAAGCATTTATTCGTTCTTTTGTAGTTCGTAACTGAAAATAGAGATTCTACAATATGTAAGTATATCATCAGTACTTCGATCTCTAAATAACTTTCTTGGGTATTGTCCAAATTAGCATCTTACCTATAAAATTTTTTTTTCTTATCTGTTCAAGATAACATTAGGTTTGTCTTCGCATGATCGTATCAAACATGCGGATAATCGATATGGAGTGAAGTTACAAAGAAAGCACAAAATCACAAGTATATAACTAAACAAACATCAAAAGATTACAACATGGTCCTTCACAGTTTCGAGGACAAAAATGTTCTATAAAAACATGACCAACAATATAATAAGATGATACTGAGTATTTGATTAATAAATCAAACCCAAACTTAAAGAGCGAATTTCAAAAAAAAATTCAAGAAACACGACACGCAGTTGACCAAGGAAAATACTTCCTAGTACGTAAAGTTTATCAGGACCATTAGTAATACAACCCATAAAATTTTGCGAAATTTTTTTTTTTTATTTATTTATTTTTTTTTTTATTATTATTTTTTTTTGTTGAAAATTACACTGGAAATATTTTTTTTGCTTTCTTTAAGATGATGGCGATGATGACGGTGAAATTTCTGGGAAAACAAAAAAGACCAAAGGTAAACAAGTAAATCTTTCCTTCATTTATTTTTTATTTATTCTTTTTTTCAGTATCATCTTCCACAATTGATCAAAAGAAAACATTAAAGGAATATACTTTTAAATATATAATCTACATCCTTCTTAACTTAGGCCCTAGGTATACATTGTACGGAAGAATAAGTCGCTGATAGAAATTTGCTTGCCCTATATGTGCATATTTTTGCAATTTAATTTTAATCGGCAATGCTGAAGGCCAAACATAGAGAAATTACGTTAAGGGGCAGATTCATGTGCCGAAACGTTAAATTTTTCTGAATTGCAGATCAAATTTTCTGAAATTATTCTTTTTCTAATAAAGACAACACAAACGAGAGATCAGTTTTTGAAATGTGTGTCTAATGAAACAAATTCTATAGTATCTTTTAAACTGTGTCATTATCATAACAGAAAAATCTATATGGGAAAGTATTGTTGAAATGGGTGCTGACGGGAAGTTACGACTGAAAAAGAAAATTATTGACATAAAAGAATTAGATGATGAAACTCTGAGAAAACTTGGAATAGATCCGACACTCACTGCTAAGGAAATTGCAAAGAAGTTAAAGGTTTGCAGATCTTAAAATAGCTTTATCTCTTGAAAATTGATGTTGATTGTCTTTACTTTATTAGAATGAAATAAGTTATTGACTGGAACTTAAAATTGATTTCTTCATAATAGGAAATATCTTTCTGGTTGTCTGCTTGGAAAAACACTGAGTATTCATTTGATTGTTTCGTGAGGGTGGTATGGGGGATATGGACACAGGCAAACGAAATATAAATATTATTTGAGAATTTGGCCTGAGCGTTACATTTTCTTCAATTTCAAGGAAACACGGTGAATAACGACCTATCAAAAATTGCCAGATTAACCCTGTATCACCCTCCTTCATATATATATATATATATATATATATATATATATATATATATATATATATATATATATATATATATATATATATATATATATATATATTAATTCCCATTTAAAATGTCAAAAAGCAGTAATTTCTAAGTGTAAAATGGACAAAACGTCTGGCATTGAATTTATTTATCCATTTAATTTTTATTTATTAATTCACTTCCTTAGGCCTTATTTGGTGATGATATTAAAATAAAAGATGGAAGTTTTGTCATAGGAACAAAACATGTCAGTGAATTTAAAAACATGGACGATGATGAACTTGCAGACCAGGAAGACTTAGACATCAGTACCTGTAAGTTTTAATACATGTAAATGTGCAAAAAATAATATAGAATTTTCTTTACTACCTTGCTTCCGTTTTTCACTATTAGCTATTAGTAACAGACCCCAGATGATAACAGAAACATATGTTTATATTTATTTATGAATACACTGAAGATAGTATTGCTTGTGTATGCTTTCAGTAAAAGGTCCAAGAAGAATAAATGTACTAATGAAAAGAGGAGGTTCAGCATTAAGGCGTCATATGATAAGGATACTAACGGAATGTCGACTCCAGGATACAGGATACAAACATGCAAACATTGATGAGCAAGGTTTGTTTTTCATCATATATAAAATTGCATTTTCATAGACGTATGATTGCTTTTCTGTAACACTTAACGTGACTTTTAGCTGTTCAACCAAAGATTCAATACTGTTTCTCATTCTTCAAATCGGTTTCTTCATACGGTAATTCTATCCTTTTACAGGTTACATAGATTTTCTTTCGCATTATCGTCTGGTAGATCCAAAGAAACTTGATGGATATGCCAAGGCATTCGTTGTGGAGGATACTGACTTTGATACATTTATTAATTACAAGGTAAGATATAAAGTTATGGAAGAAAACGCCCCAACTTTTTCATTATTTAGCTTGAAACATGACGGAATAGTTTCCACCAACTTTTTCATTATTTAGGTGGAAACATGACAGAATAGTTTCAAAACATATTTATGCTCTTTATTTTTTTTCACAGAAAGAGACATGTCAGTATTAGGTGAATGTCATTCTACTAGTGTGCTCTTCAAAGTTTTGGATTATTGGCCTTTAGCACAATATCTCAGGAATCGACGAATTGTGCATCAAAATTGGAATCAATGAATATGTACCCTTCTTTCCTTCTATTAATAAAACTCATAAGTAGCAACAACGTTTTTAATACTAATTTAGGTGCATTGAATGAGCACATTGCGAAAAATCATGTGTCATCACCAGTTTTGAATGATCGTGAATGAGATGAATAGTAAAAAACGGTAATTTTCAGTACGAATTTCAACCCTGTATCGAAATGGAAATAACTGAGCTGGTGATTTCTCTGCGTTTCCACCAACAAAAGCCTGTGGAGTTTATGGGTTCTTATAAAATTTCAAAGATTTTCCTAATTCGTATCTTCTTTCACAAAATAAGTGATTTTCTTTATATTTACAGGATACAGTATCGGCATTAGATGGAATTGAGACAATTAAGCATATGAGTTCTAAACAAATGGATTATGTTTTCAAAGTGAGTAGTTAAGTATAGACTCTAGTTCTGAGCAAAGTTTGTTTTAAACAATTGACAAAAAAATAATTTTAGAAACATCTAGTTCAGTTAGATAGATAGATACTAGTGGTCCTTTGTATCAATCATTGGAATCAATTTTCTTATTTGCAGGTTTTGAATATAGATGAAGCAACTCAAGTCACGTTTCGAATGTTTGCAGTGCTGACTGCTCTGTGTGAGAGAGTTTCGACAATGGAGTGAGTAATGTTCTGTTACTAAATTAATTTGGTTTTTTTTTGCTATATTTAAAAAAAAAAGATTTTTTTCATCATATTTTCTAAAGTATTATTATCCCCGCGCTAGCGAAGCGGCGAGGAGATTGTTTTGCTGTTCGCCGTACATAGGTACGTGTGTACATAATGTCCAGAATTATCTCCGGAACCATAAGAGATAGAAAACTGAAACTTTGATCATTGTTAGCATTGTTGATGTAGATTGTACCGAAGCTTTTGGAATTTTGGAATTTACCCTTAGGGCATAATTATGAGCAAAAAACGGATTTCGCGATATCCAGTAAATAGTGAACTTCTAAACTATTTGGACTATAAAGCTGAAATTGAAACAATGACTAGTATTGCATATGGTAAATTCAAAAGTGGCATCAGAATTTTTCGGAAACCCCTGGGGGCATAACAACAGGAGAGTTAAAAAATCCCAAAATTGATTGTCACAGAACTTCTCTTGCACCCTTAGGGGTAGAAACAAAAATTGGTGCATTACTAGCACTTTAAAAGTTGTCTGTGCCGAAGCTTTCAGAATTTTAAAATTTGCTCTTGGGCAGAAAAAAAATTCTGGAAGAATCTCAGACTTTTTAATTTTTGAAAATTACCAATTAACCATACTATCAGAATAATAGCTGTTAAATGGAATATTTTGATTTAAAAAAATAATTCCAACTTTGGTAAATTTTCTAAAAGACTCTAAGACCTTCATTTTTTTAGAAATGTATCTAGCAACCATGCATATTAAAAACCATTAATATCATTAGAGTTAAGGTTACCATTCAATTTCCAAAAATGGAATTCAATATTTGGTTAATTGCCTGAAAGACTCTAAGATCTGACTTTTTTTTTTTGGAAAAGTACCTAGCAACCATACATTTTTGTTTACAAAAAACAACAGGTGTATAGGGAATGATTAAATTTCCAAAATTAAATGGAATATTTGGATTAAAAAAAAATAACTCTAATTTTGGTAAATTTACTGAAAGACTCTAAGATCTTCATTTTTTGGAAATGTTTCTAGCAACTATCATATTAATAACTATTAATGTCACAAGACTTAGGCTAACCATTCAATTTCCAAAATTGATATTCCAACTCTGGTAAATTTACACTTAATTAGTAGAACATGTCATCATAAAAACAGTATTTACATTATCAATGTATGATATCCTAATCAGTCACACTTCATTTAACATTATGACTACTATCTCACCTGTCCAGTTCATTACTAAAGTTATTGTCATATCTGAGTATAATTTCCTTTAGAACATTTAATTTTGGGATTAACACAACAGTGGCGTGGGGATATGCAGCGTGGCTGCCGTCTTTCATATGCTATTTTGTTCTAAGATTATTGATAAGTTTAAATCAATTTATTCTAAACCATATAGTGTTAATTGTTAGATTTTTATGATTTTTGATGTTTTCAGCACTTTAAGTCGTCATTTGCTGGAGATCTGTAACTTACTGGACATAGAAAGAAAGTTAGATCTGTACAAGGCAATGTTTTATCATAATGTGCCATCCTATAGAGACACTAATTATGTGACAGAGGAATCAATCAAGATAGAATTGATGGCGGGGGGTCTTAACTGGACACAACAAGAATATGTAATGGAGAAAATGGAGCCGAACCCTCTAGGGGAGGTAATTTTATTTCATAAATTCCCAATACAACTAATGCAATCTTTAGGAGCCTAACTTGTTCATATTATGTCTATAGTAAAAATTTCATATACATGTAACCATTCAAATAAATAGTAGATAAATTGATGTGACATCACCTCTATTTTTATTCCATTCTTTACGATTTTTAACAATTTTGCTTTTCAAATCATTGTTTACTAACTTGCCTGATGAAGCTTAACAAGAAATATATAGTGTATAATGCAGAGAAATTTATTACTAGACAGTTCGAACAGGGTTACCTTGGTGGCAATCAAAATATTTAAATTAAAGGCGCAAACACGGAAATGCAAATAAACAAACACAAAGGACAATACAGAAACACAGAAAATGTTGTGTGGTCTAACAAAATTAAATCTTTGTAGTGGAAGATAAGTGTAAGAGCATGATGTATTACAACAGAGAAATAAATATTCGATGATACCAATTTTGATATAAACTATTTATGTATATTTCGTAGAATTACCGCCGATTTTAAACAATAACTGAAAATGTTGACAATCTGATTTAGAGGCAAAAATGACCAAAGACATAAAGCCAAAACGATTTAAGAAAAGAGATTTCATAACATGTACGAGGGAATTTACAAAAATTTTGACAGTTTATGGCAATGCGTTTCAAAGTACCAATTTGACGTTAGTTTAAAAAAAACTACCAACTGAGCTAGTGACAAATCTAACGTCATTTTAACCCGAATAATCCAGTCGTTATATTCGCTCACTTCGATCATTTGCGATACTGGTACATTGTTAAATGCCTGATGACATTCGGAAAGTGTCCGTGGCGATAACAACAGAATAGCTTTTGTAATATAATCCCCTCTCTGGAAGTCATGGTAACCTGTAGGCCCTCTCTGAGTTTATATTTGATAGAAACAGGTGTTTTGGGGGGAGGAAGGGGGGAGGGGCTTGCATGGGAATTGGTTTATTTTTCACAGGGAGATGACTTTTGATAAATAATAATATAACTTTTTACTGTAACGTTTAAATATAGGTGACTCATGTAATTGGCATCGTTCATTTCAGATTTCGTTTTTAGACTACATGTGTTATATACCATTATTTTTGTCATTGCATGACAATATATGTGATAATCCTTTCGACATGTCGAGTCAGAAGTATCAAGTACCTCCACGAAGAAGACCTCCGTCCGTTCAAAGGGATATGAATCCATTATCACAACCACTTAGCAAACATTCAACCTTTTTACTCCGGAAACAAGCAGCTGACTTTGAAAAAGGACTTGCTAACTACAAGGATTACCCAGATGAGTACGTTCAGCGTATAAAGAAATATGCTAAGTAAGTACGGATGAAAGTAACCAATATAGATCGATATTTGTTACCCTTTATAATTGCAATTTTGTAAATACATTTCATTGTAGATGTTCCTAATAAATAGTCTGGTCTAGATGTATATATAGGTATCAAGATACAGTTTTTATTTGTTATACATTAATCAACGATAGTTGCAGGAATAAAAGCGTGAATTAGGTAATTACAAATTCTTTAGACAGTTGATTGAAGAGGATTTTTTAACGATCTCTGCTGATTATTCGACGGGACAACAACAAATAACATGAAATTCGTAAGCAGGGTTAACATACTAGCTTTTCTTCTATTTGGCACATACTGGCACTGTCAGTCGCTTTTTCGCATTAAAATGGGTTACAACTTTGTACTATTGTAACTAATAACTTATTTTGGCTTTTCACTCTATTCCTGGTGAGAAGGGGTCTACATGTTTTATAGCTGTCTTTCATTTTACATCTGTCACTATTGTTTAGGGTTTTGTTTACAAATAACTAAATCAATATCATGTATTATATTTAATGACTGTTTTTCATTGAAGATTACCAGAGATACCAACAATATTACAGCGACAACATTCAAATTTATCAAATGTTACTGAATACTTTACTGGTAGTTCCATTAGAGAGAAAAGTATGGTGTTCTAGTCATTTATTGATTTCATTAACTTTAGAGCGTACATTAGAATTAAGACTGATAAGATGCTTTCGTTTGATAATTAAAGTTTTACTTTATTCTACTGATATTCATGCATGTACGCAGAGATGCCAACCACCCCGATTTTGGCGGAGTTTGTCCGATTTTTGGACCGAAAATCCGTCCTCCGATTTCAGTACCTTAATACTCCGATCGGTAAAAATTTCCGGATTTTTTGCATTCCCGGTTCCGGTATTCGTTAAAATGTTAGCATTTGATCCCTATCATCGAGACGCGTAATGCTTTTATATTCATAATGAGAAACGTTAAAGTGATGCAGAATATAGAAGCACATTTTTTTACGATGGCGGACACTCCGCCTCGGTCTAAGAAAAGAAAGGTGGAACAATCAGAAGTTCGTACCGAAATATATGGCTTTGGTCCCATGTTTTTCACAAGTCGAAGAGAGGAGAGACATATGCGTTTTGTAATGTATGTTCGGCAGATATTATAAATGTCGCACGCGGAGGAAAAGGGGACTTACAAAAACACCTTAAATCAAAGAAACATGTGAGATGTCGAAAATCAGTCAATCTAACCGGAAAATTAAGAGCACATTCACGCATGTAAGCGACCTCAAAACGTTATTTCCCTTGGCGGGCCCCACACCCGCGGCATATTTCTACTCCATTAGGGTTTGCATCTCTGATGTATGTGTATTATGGATTTACTGTATGGTATAAATGCGGAGGAAAGAAAACTGTAATACTGTTTTTTTGTGTTTATATTATGTGATTGAATTGAAATTGTAAAGTATACTTCCTTACAACTTCGTTCAGCTAAAACTGTATTTATGTTTATGTGAAATAATATTAATTGTTTAATATATGTTGTAGTAAATACTCTTTTCACAAATAAAGTGGGATAAGTTATTTAGTTCCTGAGGTTTACAGTTATGTGTTTAGTTTTTTTTTATTATGCATATACAGTCGCTTGCGGAATATGAATAACAATAGGAAAGAAAGGGAGTATGGAGTAAAGGTCAGTTAGAAGGAGAGTTATCCAACATCCTAAAACACGAGACATGTGCCCACCTTGCAGTGGTTCTTTATGGCAACACTATAAAGTTTTGAAATTCAAATTAAACCGAAAATGTCTTAGATAAAAACTATTCTTCAGAATACATAAGGGAAAAAATTACCAAGTATTCAATCCTCCCCTTAGCACTACCTTTTGCATCCAACAATTTTCACAACTTAGTAAATATAAGAAACTTTTATGTTAAAAAGAGAAATATCCCACATATTTTCTAAGAAAATGATTAAATGGAAAATAGTTCCATAAATTGTGAAACGCCGCACATTTTCGTGGGATTTCAAAAGTCATTTTATAAAGATAATACATTTATCAATGTTTTTTTATCGTTTTAAAGAGATGGGCGTCCGAAATTTTGACGTCACAATAATTACAAAGAATATACAATGCGCTGTTCCTTTGCTCATGTATATGTACGGATTTGTATCAAAAATTATTTCATCATATCCTTTCGTACTAGAAAGCTACAGGAACTATCTTACGAAATATGTACAACGTATATAATAATGAAAGGAAAATAGCTTTTATACCTTTTTGCTTTATTATAAAACATACACTGCGATATTGTACGTACTCCAAATAACAGCTTTCCGAACAACTGCACGTTCATGAATTTTATTAGTTCAACAATCAATTGAGAGTAGCATTTTGAAAGGAATCGCTTTTCAGTACTGTGTAGTAAACTGAATTTGGGACCGAGATCCAGCTCAAACCAAAATCATTACTGATAATATACCCTTGTCCGTTGTTACTTATTCCATATAAGATATCGTTGTCAATGTCCAATCCTAGTAATACAGCTACCATTGGCGATAGAACTGAAAAATCATTTCTATTATATAAATTAAAATATGTAAGATCTTGAACAATGTACAATTGTAATATGAAATGAAATAAAAATATGTTTATTAATGTTTGGTTCTAAGTTTTTTCATTTTTCTTAAATATAAAAAGTTTTTTGTTTTCTTTCAAGTTTTCTTTTGATCTATCAATTAAAAATGTTTTTCAGTTTGTTCCAGTGCTATTAACAAATAATATAATATTGTAAAATTAGCCAACAGATCAATACATTAAAACATTACCCTCCAAATCACTTTGGTGCGAGCTGTAATGATTTGTTCTTTATTTATGTTCGGTTTTTTTTTGTATTCTCGGATTTGTCTGTTTGCTTTATTTACGTCTTATGTATTGCTCCCTGTGAAGTATTGTCTGGATAGTTTATTAAAACGAGAACATGTTAACCCTAATATCTAACTTAAGTACAGTCCAACCAATTTTAACACTTTCTGTCTAGCGATCACCTTGTTAATGCTTTTTATATTGAGTTTTATACACCAGAAGGTCAGGATAAATAATGGAGGGTGGTTGTTTCTATATTTTGTGTTTTGTGATATTTTTGTTATTATTTGTCCGAAGATCTGTCGACTGGATAACATTAATTTATTGGTGTGTTATTGTTGACATTTCCTGTTATCAGTTTTGTTGTTTTTGTCTATTTTGAGTAAAAACTCATTAAAATATTTCTGAACGCTACCAGGTTCAATGAAATTTGTAAAATTTCTGTAGGGTCATAGGGAATACCTGTTTCGTCTCCTGACACCAATTTTGCCATACATGCTGCAGATGGTCTACCAGGTCTGTAAAAATTATGTAATAAATGCACGAGAGTTACCGTTTGAGTATTTGTTTTTTAAAGTTATAAAAACAAATATTTTACGTATCAGCTTGTTTGATGACAGTGGGTATAGAAAAGATGTTACATGGGCTAAAGGGAAGTCCAAATAAAACGTTTAATGTAAAATAAAATACATGTAAACAACAATAAAAGATAATTAAAGGTCAAGCGTTTCGTCTCAACGGGCCTTGTGGACGAACTGAAGAAGACATAAAGAGTTTCAAAATCCCATCAAAGACTGAAGATGGCATTGATTTTAAATGACCTTTTTATTATATTTTGAGGTTAATTTTATAACTAAAGCAGAATTACAGAACAATCTATACCGATTTTAAAATCTCCACTATCAAACGTAGAATTAAAGAAGCTTCACTGAACAATTATAATATTCGCGACTTCCCTACCTTGGTATCAGTCAAGTGGTCCTTATCAAATACTAACTTTTTAGATAATAATTTTAACATCGATGGCTCGAACTCCAAGGAATCGTCGAAATATGATTGAATTATCGGTAGTTCGAATTATTGAAGTTGTTTCCAGTTATTGAAAACTTCCAATGCCATATATAAAGCCTATGATTACCATAAATATAGTCAAGAAATACCAAAGGGATTTTCGAACAAGAGAAAAATCGTAACAACTGACAAACTCCGGAGAACAACGAAGACGAGACCAAACAGTACATGCACTACAATTAAAAACTAAAAACATATGAACATCACGGACCCCACCAAAAAACCGGGGGTAGACTCAGGTGCTCCGGAAGAGTAAGCAGTCTTAAAGGTAAAATTTAAGCATGTTAAGCATTAAATAAAGTTAATCAAAACATATTTATTATAATGAACTTTAATCAACATTAATCAAAACATATTTATTACTCTGAACTGTAAACATTTACCTGTTAGACTAATCTGTCTATGATTGTTAGACGCACACCTGTAAGTATCAGGTAACACTCTTGTCCATTTAATATCGAGTTCGAGTTTTCCATGGTGAAATACACTATTTAATCATGTCTAGATCAAAGTCTTGGCTCGGCTTTTCGAGAAACCTGGGCTTTTTAAACATGAAAATAATGGGAAAATTGATGTGACTTTCAAAATAGGTGGTGTTCGAGCAATCTGAGTTCGAGCTACCGAAGTCCGACTGTATTATATTATATTATAAATACCCATATCACATGAAATACCATATATATGAAATGCTCATACCTCATGTTAGAACGGTCATCACAAAGATATGTTGTGCCATTTAGGTCCTGCAACATCGACGATTGGTAATAACCTATATACAACAACAAAAAAGAAATATTGTTTCTTATCTTAAAGGGACACAGTAGTAAGAATTCCAGAGGCATTGACTATATACACGCCGTTAGAAAATCAGCTATTGGCTCATACAAACACACTTTTCAGTGAGTACACTGTACTCAGTCGTCTATTGTCACTCATTGGTGGTTTTACTTATCAATTTGGATATCCATCTGCTTTCTAATATTTTGGTTAATTGCTATTGTTTGAGCTTTCCAAATGTTTGACCTAGACCTAGAATACTGCTAGTAGGATATCCAAAAATGTTTACAGAAATCAAGCATTTTGGGGACTTAATCGAATGAAACTTAATTTTATAGTTTATTCTTTTCCAATGAGCTTATAGTTTACCTAATTATTTACTTATCCTATGTTGTAATGCAACACGTAAATATACGTTCATACATGTCTTTGAATATTACTTATTTATCTTATTTAAAAAAAAACAAATTCTTTTATTTCCCATTTTTTTTTAGTTTTTAGTGCTTCATCAACTCTGAAGAGATGTAATTTGTGAAATTTCTAATACCGCTTCCTCTTAACTGTAATGTATTAGCATTAATATATACCTTGCACATGATAAGTAAAATAACATTTAAATAACTTTACCTTCTATTGTATTCACACAGAGGAACATATTATCACAAGGTACACATTTGTATGGATTTTGTATTCCACACTGACAGCTCCCTTCTCTACAGCAAGCGCAAGTTTTAACATCCTCATCAAACGGACATGCACATGTCATACCAAGTAGCAATTTCCCATCATCTTCTAAAAAATAATCACGGTCAGAGATGTAATAGCTTATTAAAAATTTACCTACCAAAAAGGGCAGCATTGTTGATTTTTTTTAGGATTTTGTTTTATATTATAAAAAGGCTTGCTAAGGTTATTGCAATACATGTAAAAAAAAAGATAATTTCGTCATATTGTTTCAACCGAAAATTTTTATACAACCAGTAAAAATCCATGCACTCAAAGAGCATTGGCTAATCGTCTCGGTTTTGATTTTTCCTTAGATTTTCGATTCTAAATTTAACCCCCACCACTGGTCTGTAAACTTATCTGTCGAGTTTGCCTTTTTTCACGTTTTGATCAAGAGCGTACCTAATGTACGCTAATCTAGACATGCGCAAATTCAATATCTATAAGTTCATAACTAACAAAGTATTCCATAGTTTGTTATCAAGGGATGGAATATTAATTTTACCTTTGTTCAAATCAATATTGTATTTGAAATATTGCATTTCATTGCTGAAATCTTTGACGTCAGTCCTCCATCCTCTATAAATTATTTCATACACGATTCCTGTACTTTCAGCTTTCTGATAAGCTTCCGTAGAAGTATCTATTGATGCATTAAATATAACCCTGGACGAATGTGGAAAGGATACACGTGGCAACTGCAAGGGATGATACAGTAAAAATGTTTAGATATTTGTTCAAATTGTTATTTTATCCTACAAAAAAAATTAGAATCCTCAAAGTGAAGGACAGGGAAACCCAAGGTAATATGTTGAATAGAACAATTTTCACAATTCTTCTCTTCACTGCTTTAAGAGCAATATCAAGATTAATCACATATAATATATCAGATGTAACGCGTCTTCTGAGTGGTAAATTTTTCAGTCTATCTTAGCAATGGAATATTTTTTTTCCTTTCTACTGGTCATTAAGTGGAATCTCGGTCTAATAGGGTTCTTTAGTGTCCACTCAGTGATTACTAAAATACCTAAATAGTATTACGGATATCCTTGAATCCTTGAATATAAACAACTTACCTCGAAATAAATGGTTTCATATTCTTCCGTCAGTTTTGCACGCTTGACCACGTCATAAAACCTTTTCGTTGATGTCACGAAAGTTACTGTCGGTGGAAAATGTAACGCCACCAAAACATCATATGCTGTTCCGCTTGACTGTTCGTGGTGACTTATTGTTATTCTCATCTTAGAATTTACTCTGGAGAAGATCAAAATTTAACATAGAACATTTTATTTTAATTATTTTGAAACGAATTCTTGTGCCAACAATTATTTTTGACAATGATTTTTCAATGGTTTAAAAACCAATTAGGTCCTACATTTTTTTTTTGGAAGGGTGGGGGACAGAAGACCAAGTCGACTTTGGTCCGCGAAAATATCACCTGTACTAAGTAAAATATATACCAATCTTGTTTATCTACCTTTACAGTATATACTACTTTGTTTACTTTTTCACCTGCTCATTTTCTGTATTCTTCTCTGCTGTAAATACTCTATGTTTTTCCGTTTACAATATTGTTAAAGAGCATGTTATATAATTTCATTTGTCTTTTTATTTTAAAGATTAGGAGACCATTTATAAAAGCAGTTTTGCTTGTTTCTGAATCCTATTAGCATTTATAAATAAAATAAAGAAAGAATTTTAAATTTTTAATCTGTTATCAACTACAGAAAATGTTAATGGGCTTATGTCATCAGAAGACTACAGTGCCATTAAAGGTCTTCAGCATCTTAATGAAGAATTATTTCATAAGAGAAATGAACCTTTGTCAGGGTTTGATTTGTAAGCTTGATCTGGATCACAGTGCGTTAATATAAATATATTTCATGGTATTATATGTTTATGTGTAAGTTTTCTTTAGTAATCATTCCATTTATTTACAATATACAATCACAATAATAGTTTAAAATGACTTTAATTATCTTTGTTTTATCTTCACTTGTATTTTGATCAATTGATTGCATGTATTTGATTGTCATGCCCAGTAATTGTGGCACGCCGTTTTTATATTTATTTAAATTCCAAGATATCTTATTTATTTAACAAGATATCTTATTAAGTATTAAGATATCTTTAATTTTTATAAGATATCTTATTTAATTTGAAAGTAAATAAGATATCTCTATAAGTCAATAAGATATCTCTATAAGTTAATAAGATATCTCTATTAGTTAATAAGATATCTTATAAAGTATATAAGATATCTTACTTCTTTATAAATATGTCTTTTAAACACATACTTTATTAGATATCTCATAAAGTTTATAAGATATCTTATAAACTTATAGAGATATCTTATTAACTTATAGATATATCTTATATATTTAATAAGATATCTTTATAACCAGTTAAATAAGATATCTCTATAAGTTAATAAGATATCTCTATAAGTTTATAAGATATCTCTATTAGTTAATAAGATGTCTCATTTAGTTTATAAGATATCTTATAAAGTAAATAAGATATCTCTATTATTAACTATATAAAAGATATCTTATATAGTTAATAAGATATCTTATAAATTAATAGAGATATCTTATATTTTAAATAAGATATCTTATATTTTAAATAAGATATCTTATATATTTAATAAGATATCTTATATATTTAATAAGATATCTTATATATTTAATAAGATATCTTTATAAACATTTTAATAAGATATCTTTATAAACATTTTAATAAGATATCTTATTTAATATATAAAATATCTTATTTAATAAATCAGATATCTTATTTAATATATAAGATATCTCATTTTATTATTAAGATATCTCAATTAGTTTATAAGATATCTTATTTAACTAAATAAGATATCTCGAAATTGAATAAATATAACAACGGCGTGCCATAAGTAATGGGCTCCGTGTTTGGAGAATAAAGATATATATCTACAAATATCTATCTTATAATCTATCTATATATCTACAAATATCTATCTATTTATCTATCTATTGTATTATATTTTTGTAATTGCATTTGATTGTTTCAATAAATATTGTTGAAGCAAATGAAAATATAGTGCAATATATTATTATAGAAAGGACATTTCACAAACGTCAGACATGAAAAAAATGATAATCAAATACGGTAATAGTTATAAGGACGAATTAAGACATGTGTATTTATGCAAGTAAAATGTTGGAACTTACATTCCTTCTTTCACTGATCGTTGGAGTTCCGTCATATCGGTGTTTAGAATAGGCCGTTTTGGTCTCTGGGTCGCAGTCTCATTGTCGATAGTAACATTTACATTACTGACCCAAATAAAGTCTTCGTTAATCTTATAACCAACACCCATTTCCATATCCTGTCCAGGCGCAAAACCTACATGAAACGATTTATTTAGATCCAAGCAGTTTTCAACAGATGAAAAAATGCATATGATATGAGGAGTTAGTGTGGTTCTAAACTTAAACTGTGTCTGATAATCATTTACTTTGCTTTACTTTTAAAAGATTACTACAAATATAACGTCATGTAGTAAAACACATTTTATAATTGGTAAGTTCTTGTCTTACACTTATACCATTTTATATTATGAATTTAAGATTTCAAAATATATTTATACATTTAGACACAATTTATCAGTATAACAAGATCTAGATTTGCTTACTTAATCGTCCACAGTGAGCACAAATTTTTTAAAATTTATGACATTCATAAAATGTTTAGATTTGAATATTCGGTTATAAAATAGTATAAGGTTATTGCATTATTATTGAGAAATATTGTCCAGAGCAAAATGATTTATTGCAACGACCCTGTGGGTATAATATACAATTATTGCGCTTTACTGAGTGCAATATGGACTAGTTTGAAACACACTGTTTCTATATAGATTTAAAAGAAATATAATATAAAACATACCTTTGAAGTCCTGCAGGACACCTTGACATGTTAGTGTTAAAGTTAACAAAGCATTTCCGTCTGTCATATTAAATGCAGGGAATGTTAAGGTTGCTGTGTCTTGTTCGGATGTCATACTTTTTGAATGCATATCTATCCCAGAATTCAACCGAGCATGTAAATTATCTGTGGCACCAATGTCTGAACCTGTTACACCAGAAACGGCAAAATCGACAACCGTCATTTTTGACTCTAAAAAGGTAAATGATTTGGATGGAATATAACTTGAGATCTATCATTATACATGGAAGAAACTGTTCTTTTAAATTTAAATAACTGAAGATAAGCCATATTATATTTAATAGTTTGCTTAAAAATAAAAAATCTTTACTAACATCAGGTAAATCACAAAATTATTAAAGCGTGTCATTTTTCAATTTAAACTAATAAATTGTTTGTCTACAGCCTTTCTTACCATCAATGTTATATGGCATATGTAATTTAGCATAAACATTTTGAACACCTGTCATAGGAAAGGTTATATTTGCACTAAACACAGTTGTCTCTTTCATCTTGACGACCGATGGTGAAGCTTGGGATATACTAAATCTTGGTACAAAAACATGGATTGGCTCTGAGTATATGGTTGTTAATTGGCCAGTGGATGGCTGTACGTCTAAAATACTACGTACATTAACCGTATCTGAAACATAAATATCTGAAGCGTTTCAAAATTATTAAACAATTACTACATTTAAAAGTATTACCCTTTTGGAACATTAAGGTTCACTGCTGGTTTTACAGAACTGTCTGTAGTTTTACAGTTAAAACGAGCAAATTTGAATCCTGATATCTAAATAATATATCCAACCAATTTAAACTTTTCTGGCTAGCGGTCACCTTGTTGGTAATCATACTGTATTTTTGTTATAGTGTATTTTATACACCAGAGGGTCAGAATAGATAAAGGCAGGTTTGGGTACCGATAAACCGGTTGTTCTCAACCACTACTAAGTGTCGTGTCTGCTTATATGTTTGTGTTATTATTATTTTTTTTTTGTCTGACGTTCTGACGATTGAATTGCGTTGGTTGATAAGTGTGTCATTGTTTAAAATCATCCATTCAAACGCATTAATGTAATTGTTTTTTACAATAGAAAGGTTCATATATGTGAACATATAAATATCCAAAACCATACAAACTATTGCGGTATTTCTATAATATGTTTGTTTTGGTAAAAATACAGTTTTAACTCGTATATGATTTTAAAGAAGTTCATACATGTATTTTCTGTTGGTACTAACCTTGCACTTTCATGGAGAACCCCCCTAAAGCTGACGCTAGGGGCACTTTGTTATTTTTTAAAGTGATGATTGCAGTTAACCGGTCGTCACTTTCATTAATTTCCTAGAATGAGAAAACGAACCATAATACACATCAAAATGTATTTTATTTCCTGAAATTGGACAAACTCTATTTAAAATTTTCCAAAATATTTTAAGGAGTATACATGTTTGTTGGCTGGTTTGTTATTGCTATCAATGATGACAATCCATATCGATTGCTGACAACAGAATTAACTCAAAAAAGAGATTCAAAATACTATTAAGAAAAGAACCACGCAAAATTTAGAGCATAGAATCAGAATAGAATGCTGCAATATCAGAAACCAACGACAAACAAGAATTACATTTCGTACTGCGTGGTCTACTTTAACAATACACTACTGTTTTGTTATTGTAAAGGCAGTGGTGTTATAGACAACAATAATAAAACGTCATACTTGAGTCTAGATTATGTGAATTAAAATCTGGTTTTTCACCGGTTTTGATCTGAATCTAAAATATAATGGCACTTTAACTTCATGACAATGTTAACTTTAGGGCGAGTCTTTAAGATTTCACATCTATGTAGTCATGGAAATGAATGCTGTTAAGTAACAGTAAACAATATTTATATTATTTTAACTGTTTCGTAATAAATCATATTTGAAAACAGATAAGTAGATTAAAAAAAACAAACAAAAAACTTCTAAACATACAGAAACAATAACAACTTACCGGTTTATCGAGATTAAACGTGGAACCACCAGGTCTTGTTTCAGTGGTTGCCTTTACAGTTAGTCCTCCGTTCACCTTTAATATGGAAGAAGAAATTTGATGGAGTAATTCTTTAAATGCAAGTGACAAAACTTTAAGCAAAGGAACATTAGCTGAGTAGGCTGATAATAGAAGGTAACTCCTTGTCACAAGATTAACTATTTAAAACCTCTGTTAACAATGGGATGTGGTGCTTATCCTGAATTAATTACTAGCATGTAAATAATAAATGTAGCTTTGTCTGTAAGTTAGACCTGCAGAAAAAAACACGTACCTTCAAAGACGATCCCGATATTAGTAGATCGATATATGTTACGTCATTTGTCCCACTAAAGTTAAGGTAGAACTTGAAGTTAATGACATCACCAATCTTATATGGCTTTGATTTAAAAACATCTTTTGAGGTGCCTTGGTAGTCAATGTGTATCCTTCCAGACACATTAAATTGGCCTTTACAACCTATAAAATTCCTTATAATGTGATAACATTAAACACATATATAAACCTATTTTTTAACAAGAAGTCTTTAGCTTATCGTCAAGATAATTGTAAATATCCTGAGCAGCAAATCAAGAATTTCAATTCAGCTGAATACAAACTCGCTATTGTGGTATCGGATATTGCTTCTCACAGATTATTCAAACCAGTTCACATCCATAACGACGAATCTCACCAAAAGTCGTTCCTTTCGGTTAACTTTGCTAATAAAGGCATGGTGCCATAAATCTCAGCAATATCCTTCACCACAAAACTGTAAAATCTAAAATACCTCCATATTTCAAAGACCAAACTGTTTCACTTATTTCTTATTCCTATACAAAACCTATTTCAACAAAGATTTTCAATTACAAACGGGCATTGCGGGAACTTAATTCCGATGACCTGAAGTCTAAGCCCCCTGACTGCTCCTGTTCTACATCTCTATTCAGTTATAGTCCTGTGGGTCATGTTATCACTGGAGATCTTAATCTGGTTGATAATCAAAAGCTACAAAAATATGCTAGCCAAATTTTCCAAATACCGAGAACCTCAGCCAATTAATTGGAAATATAATTTCAAATTGCTGATGGATTATGTTGAGGACTATGCCAGAAAATGGACTTTAAAGGAACAGGAGCCTGTTGACACACTTTCAGAGTGGATGAAGGCTATTAGGTCCGAATTAAAAACCTCCAAGGGTCTATGAGCACTAAAGTTACATCCATCTTTAGAGACCCTAAGGTTGTTGAAACATTGACTCGCCTCGATGACAAATATATAATTGCCCATGCGGACAAAGACCCTAATAACATCGTTTTTTTGCAAGAACTATTATTTTGAGTGTCTTAAAAACGAGTTGGGAATAGCTAACACTGCAGATAACCCAACTTATACACCGACCACACTCACTAAGCAGAAAGTCCTTGATAACAACCAGACCGTTCTTCATACCTTTGGAAATTTTACAAAGGGTGAAGAAATGGCCCTTCCTGCTCTTTATTGGATTCCTAAACTACATAAGAATCCGTTTAAACAAAGGTACATTGGTGTGTCAGCAAATTACTCTACGAAACCTCTTTCAAAGATTTTAACACTCAGTTGACATGTATAAAGAGGACCTTCAGAATTACCGTGAAACATCATATTCCACCAGTGGCCTCAATCAGATGTGGATTCTTAAAAACTCAAAAAATTTACTTCAAGGTCTAAAATCAAAATCTTTGGCTATTTGCAACAGTATAAAAACATTCGACTTCTCTACACTCGATACTACCATACCACATTCTCAGTTAAGAAATCAATTGAAACAACTAGTTCATCAATGTTTTTTTCAAGAAAAATGGCACACGCGGGTATAAGTTTCTAGTTTTAGGTAGAGAAAAGGCTTATTTCGTTAAAATCCACTCTGATTCTGACAAAAAGTATTCTGAAGATGAAATTACAAACATGTTAGATTTTCTCATAAATAACATATTTGTTGAATTTGGCGGTGAATTTTTCAACAAACAATCGGCATTTCAATGGGAACCAACTGTGCTCCTCTCCTGGCCGATCTGTTTCTGCATTCATATGAAGCGGACTTCATTCAAGAGCTTCCACGTGAAAACAAAAGAAACGATCCCAATCCTTTAATTTCACTTTTCGTTATTTAGGTGACGTGTTAAATAACTATAAATTCCATGACTTTCTGCATCTCATCTACTCCAGTGAGCTTGAAATTAAGGATACTGCAGATACATCAAAGTCCACTTCATATTTGGATTTGTTTCTCAAAATAGACAATGAGGGACAACTGAAGACAAAGCTTTATGACAAACGTGATGACTTCGACTTTCCTATTGTTAACTTTCCCTTCTTGAGTAGCAATATACCAGCATCGCCTGCATATGGCGCCCACGTTTCTCAGCTTATCCGATATTCAAGGGCATGCGTGAGTTACCATGACTTTCGACAAAGAGGAGTACTGCTGTCACAAAAGCTTCTTAACCAGGGGTTTATCAGGGATAAGTTGATGTCATCACTTAGGAAATTTTACGGTCGTCATCACGAATTGATTGACCATTACAGTGTTCCAATATCTAAGATGATGTTGGACCTGTTCCCACTGTCGTAACATTTCATGTACCTCCACCGATTTGTGACTACCATTGGATTGACTTTGTTGAACTTCACGACGGATTCCGGGGCACCTAAGTTCACTCCTACTTTTTATAGTAGTTCGTGTTGTTCATTGTTTTTTAGTTTTCAGTGTTTATTTGTTGTGCTTGTGGTTGTTCATTTGTCTTCCCGGGTTTTGTCTGTCTAATGGATTATGTTTTTTTGGATTGCTCCTTTTTGACCTCTTTAATAATAACAGTTCATGTAAAACTTTATGAAAAAGTTAGCTCCTCCTACGGTCATTAACATTAATGCATACATTTTAGGTTAGTGGCATCAATAAAATGTGGATGGCATGTAGAGTTAATAACTATAAAGACCACGTCTATTTTACCAAAAAAGTAATAAGCGCTTCATACAAAAAAAAAATGTACGTGCGGTCAAAGCTTTTACATCCTTTTAAACAACTAAAATTTGACAAGTTCAAAAATTACTGCAATTTTGAAATATTATACGTATTATCTCGAAATATTACTCCGCTGCATTGCAGTGTCAACAATGTCGTCATGAGAGCACGTGCTGAACAGGATTGTGACTTTTATCTGGTTATGAAATATCACTTTTCGGAACCACATGACTGACCTCTTCCAATAAAAATTACGGATTTCAATGAAAGAAACAAGTAATGTGAGCAGTATAGCCTGATTTATCTCCCTAAATTACCTCGCGCACCAACCGAGGATCGAACTCCGAAACTATGGTACAGATGTGATCAGATTTAAACCACTCTACAACAGAGCTAAAGGAGTAGTCCACTAGCTAATGGAGAGTGGTTATAAACCTGTTACAGTTCAATATCGTCTGTCGTACAAGTGGGAAGCCCCATTACAAATGTAATTTTATACTTTTGAAAAACTTTATGATGATTCGATATTTCTTAGTAAGTCATTCAAATACTAATGTCGTTTAGGATTCATTTCTTGTCGGTGTTGGATAAATATTTCTTTTTATAATTGTTTGCTGTTGAATAACACCGACCAAAGACGAAATATCGAAATTTACAGTTTTTCAAATCAAATAAGGAGATTGTAACCATGCAGTAATGAGGCTCACCAAGCATTAGTCGTATAGTTCTCTCCTTTGATGATTTGAAAAAAATGTTTTGGTCTTCTTTTTTTTTTTTGGCATTTAGGTCTTCTCTAAAATATTTTTTTGAGGATGATGGTAGGGTTAGTGTATTGCCGGTAATAAGTAACTGAATAAGACTATCAAATAAAGTTATGTGGAAAAGCACGCTGTTGTGCCTTTTGGAGTTACATTGTTTAATCAGTTTCCTGTACAATATTTTGGGTTATTGTTCAGCTTTCAAATTTCTTTCCATTATTAACTTATCTACTTATTTATTTTTGTCTTCAGCGCTGCTGGCGATGTTTAATTCATTGAAATGTGAATACATAATAAAAATTCAGTAACTTACCTATAGTAAGAAAGGGGATGAAAACCATACTGCCACAGTTTGATTATGTATATAGTTAACTTACCTATTGTAAGTAAGAGTAATACAAGTCCTGACCACATAGCCAATACCTTATTGAATGAATCTGGATTTAATAGAACTTCATAGAATTCTAGTGAGTATTTTTATTGAAATCGTTGCATCGACATTGAAATAAATAAGATTATCAACATTATTTTAGTGTATTGGAAATTCATTTGGAAACAGTATAAACAATAAAAGAGCTCATTGTGAATGCAAATGAGTTTCGATAGAAACTTTACTGGCTAATCCCTTCACTACGGTCATTTGCCGATCTAAAATTTATTAATGCGACTCCGAATGCTACATTTTTTATTATGTTTTGTTTGAAATTTTAAGATTATAGCATCGTGTGCATTGAACAATCAGGAATACAATAAAAAGATTAAGAGAAACAGAGTAACATGATAGACTTGTCCACCAACTTCTTTTGTCTGTCTAAAATGCAAGTGCCGACCAAAGTTTGATACAATTTATAACATAGTCTGGGTTGATACGACGTCATATGCTGCTGTGGCAAAATATTGGAATCGAGACTTCATACGTTTGACTATTATAAGATCTAGTAAATCGTTACAGTGTCGATGTCTCAATTCAACCCACAGGTTATACGTCAGACTATCCAGAGTCCCTCAGTGGTATTTTTATTTGTATTTTGTTCGTTGAATGTTATTTTTAAAGAGGGGGAATGGGTTGTTTGTTGATCCGTGAATCATTGGTGATCACGGACCTGAGATCATTTATTTCGGTTATGTTTCAGTGTTATAGTTAACATGAACCTTGCGATTGCTTATTGCTATTTTACCAATTTTCTTCTAGATCCTGACTTTCAACACCGGAAATAATTATAAAGGACCACGGCGAGTGTCTTATAATATACAGGAACTCCTTAACCTTCCGTACCATCTGAGTTCACCCAACAAGTATCATATTTATATTTATTTATTTGTTGAATTATTTTTTGTGTGTTTTGTTGCCGATGTTTTAGAATTGATTGGGACCACTTAGGTCTTATTTGACAGGTAATGGATGCATAGGGGGAAATGATTATTCTGTCGACGTGCCTGGTCTCATTACCTTCCTGTTTCCGATATTTTTAAAATCTGATACTGGAATCACCAGTTAATGATTTTACTCTAAGATGACACTTTATTATCTACGAAAGCCCAAATGGATCATACGAGATTCGAAATTCGAAATTCCACATTAATTATTCGAAGATCGAAATTCAAAATGCGAAATCCGACATTCCACAACATAAATTCGAGATTCGAAATTGAACATCTAGAATAACCAATAAGAGCAAAGCTGCTTAGTTGTAAATACTAATTGGCCAATGAAATGTATTTTCACTGTTGGAGATACACGCGTTATGAAAGGGGTACGTTGGCAACATTGTTATATCAATTATACCTTAAGCTTATAAAAACTCATATAGAATATGTAAGATAATTCTAATAAGAAAATTCTGATACTAGACAATATTAAAATTCTCAATTAATAACTTGTCAGCGAGTTTCTATAAAAAGATTTTTAAAAAATAGTATCAATGTTCTATCTATAGTAAAGTTGAACAGTGAAAAAAGATATTTCACTGGCCAAATACTTTTCACACTTGGAAGTTTTGGTCTGATTAGTTATTCTACATTATGAATTTCCACTTAGAAGCTTTGCTCTGATTGGTTATTCCAGATGTTGAATTTCGAATCTCGAATCTCGAATTTAAGATATCGAATTTCGATCGCAGAAATATTGCTATAAAAGAACACAAATCATATATATGCAAATATTTATTCATTCTATCATGTCATGTTAACAATAGTGTGATTAGAATAATCAAAATATAATTTTACAAGTTGAGTTTTCGATGCTTGTTAGGATTGTAATAATGCTATAATGTGACTCGGAAATTATTCATGGACATTATTCGTTGGTATGTTCTTTAGGTATGAAACTCAGTATAAAATGCCAAACCCTCTATGCCACGTCCATTTCCATTCAGGTACATTTTTAAAAGCATTACTCGATAAAAAGACTATTATTAACTTTAACGTATCAATATCTACAACATGCATATGCACAGTGAACATACATCATTCCTGTTAAAAAGGCACATTAAATTTTTTTATTAAAATTAATGTGAATATTTTTCTGGCCTAAAAAATTCCTTATATATTTTTAAGTGAATTTTAATCACAAAACCTAAAAAATTCTATTAGTTTATAATGAAAATATAACACATTAATTGATTTCTTAATTACAGTAGTACGTTATGATGGAATGGTATTTTTTTTTATATAAAAGCACAATATTTAATCTGTAATGTTCTAAATTCTTTTAACATTTTAACATAGCTACTTTTTACCGTGTTATACCACAGTATAATATTTACAGGCAAATCAAAGTACCACTACTCATCTTTCTGGTAAACATTCAGATTGAAGACATAGTTGTGAGGAAAAATTCTAGATAAATGATTGGATTAAGGTACAACATATATATTGTCTGGATTTGAAGCGTTACTAAATAGTTTTGAAAGGGCAGTAATGACATATAAAGACATTACAAGCATAATAATGGTTAATTAAGCAGTGTAGTAGTAAGGCTAGTAGTTTACTAAACTGGAATAGAGAATGGAAACGGGGAATGTGTCAAAGAGACAACAACCCTACCAAAGAGCAGAAAACAGCTCAAGGCTTCCAATGGGTCGTCAATGCAGCGAGAAAATCCCGCACCCGGATTCGGGCTTCAGCTGGCCACTAAACAATAATGTATACTAGTTCGGCAAAATGGACGACACACTAAACTCCGAAACATAAAAATGAACAAAAATTTTAAAAAACACACACAATACTAACAAAGGCTAGAGGTTCCTGACTTGGGACAGGCACAAAAATGGGGCGGGGTTAAACATGTGTTGTGAGATCTCAACTCTCCCACTATACCTCTACCAAATGTGGGAATAAACAAACACACACCGATACACAGAGTAAAAATCAGATGTCCGAGTCCGATGTTAAAAAAGGTAACAGAAGAAACAAAGCAAAATGATAATGATCTATAGATATAAACAAAGGACTACTAGCAGTTACTGACATGCCAGATCCAGACCTCAAACTGATCGAAAGATTATGTCTATATCATATAGAAAATCAGCCACAATCTCTCCCGTTAAGGGTTTAGTATCATGCCATAATAAATTTTCGAGAAGAAAATAACCCGTATCATACCCAACTGGTTTTAGAATAAATGTGTTTATTTCAGATGCAAAGACCCTACGAGTGAATCAATATTAATTCCAAAACATGCCATCTTTTATGACGTGACAACAGTATCGTAACTATATCTCTTGTGGATAAGTCTGTTAAAGGTTTGATTAGCTTTTCAGGTGAATGTCGACATTTTTGGACCCAGTTGTTCAAAAGTTAACCACAATTTTCAGTTTCAAACTCTCGCTTCCTTGATTATGCCTGAGGACTGAAAATTTTCTGATAGATTAATTCTATGACTTTGTGTGTCCATGCAAAATTCTGTAAAGGAATATTACTTAACAATCGCAATAATTAAATGTGAAAAAAAGTGAATAACCTTTTGAACAACTGGGCCCTGATGATTAGTGGCACTTGACGCACCAGAGGTAATTTGAAGATTAAAAAAATCTATACGAACAATAAAATCTAATCTGAGATACACTAAAATAATAATAAATTTCTTGATAAAAGAGATTGTTGCTAAAAATACGTCTTAGGACTAAGGGTGTAATATCGTGTCTCAAATAAACTCTACTTTCTAACATAAACCTTCAGTAAATACGTACACATTTACAGTTGACATTTAGTTATCCAAATCAGACGGTGTAAACTGTTCGAAATGTTTACAAACAAGTACTGGAATAGAAGTATGGTTTAGTACGTAACTACTAACGCTGCCTAAAATAGTCCGACGTAACCATCCATGACCTCTTGTTCCAATCATAATTAACGAAGCATGTTCCTCCTCGGCAATTCTGACTACTTCTTCTCCTGGTTTACCATTACCAAATTTGAATGTGAAGGGAATCTAAAACACACAAATATTGACAAAGTAAATTTATGAATTATATTGAATAATAACATAACAATCCAAAGATACATGTACTAATATTAGATATAGTAAATTTATACTATGCTGTATAAGTAATCAAACATATATAATTTCGGTAGCAGGACCGCAGGACACATTTATTCCAAGCTGGGTGTCATCTATAATATAATTTTAATGCACTCAACAAACTATTTCTCGATTTCAAATGTGTTCCAAAATACTACCAAGTATAGTTCAGCAGCATAGCATCAGTGGCAAGATGCCTAACTCGCGATCGTGTTGTAGCGCAGGTTACGAAAGGTAAAATATGACCCCAAATGTCAAGCCAAACACATGTCGAGGAAAGTAGTTCTTTCATTATAGTTGTACGGAATATTAACGGACGTTTTCTCCGAAAAGAAAAGATTGGGGATATGTAAACTTTGCAGTTGTAACCGGTCACCTTTTTCGTAATCATAATACTGTATCGGTTCTATACACCAGAGTGTCAGGATAGATAATGGGGGTGGGGTGGGAGGGGCGATTGGGTTCAGTGTCTATATAAGGTCAGACTATCATGACTCCATGTTCTGTTTATGTTTGTGTATTGTGTTCTTTATAGTCCGGGGTTCTGTCTGTTGGGAATGTTGATTGATTAGTATGTCATTGTTGACCTTTTCTGTTATCCGTTTTGTTATTTATTCGCAATACATACATGTATATATGTGTTTGTTACAGTAATATACTAACTTTCAAATTCTTTAGTTTTTCTAAATACTGTCTCTTCAGATTTTCGCTTTTTTCTCTCAACTTTGATAATAATTCCTGAATGATTCCTGGGCCTATAAGAATAAAATGAACAGTTACTAAATAACTGCATACGACTCTTTCTTTTAATTGTTTAAACTGTTAAAATAACAAACTGTAGGTTGATGTCTTTTACAGATTTAATATTGTCAATTTATGGTCTTGTTAGCACCACACATGAAAGGGGTGTTCTGATGATCGGTTAAGGCATTTAACTAGATTATTGATCACATAATTTCATATTACTTTATAATTTATACTTTTCAAAACTTGAAGGTCACGTATAATGAGTGCATTAAACTTTTTAAATAGTTAATTGCAAATTTACTTTTAAAACCCGAGCAGGTTTATTAAAATTGATGCGTGTATATTTTATGCATCACTAAAAGCCTTATTTTTAATTTGTACTAGACATTGAACCCGCGCGAGCGCGGGAAAATAAGCATTTTTTTTAATTTTTTAATTTTTTTTTTTTTTTTTTGTGGTGGCCATATTGACTATAAAAAGTTGTTGCGGCCATGTCATTGATGGAACAGGAACTCAATATGGATGTTGTGGCAGGCTTCCCATAAACTTTCCTGTCAAGTAGGTGGTTTCAACTGATAGTTTCATGTCTATATATGATGTAGTATTCCAGAATTGGATGTGAATGCAAACTTTAACCAAGTCAATGAAGCGTGAAATGTAGGTCAACGTGACCCAATTGTCACATGGCTGTTTTTTACTACCGAAGATGGAAACACTGATGAAGTAGACTATATGCCACGTAGAATCACCAAAATGGACCTTAAGGTTCCATCAAAGTCAAAATCTATGACGAAAACACAACCACATAGATAGTCAATATTTTTATTGTTACAATTAATTCTGAACTGGAACTTGATGAAAAGCTTTCATTAAATACACATTTCATAATGCATTACCTTTTTCCTTCAGAATAAATATGAAAATGAAATTGTAGATGTAAACATTTCCTTAGTGACGGATGAATTTTTCAAACGATGCCGTGAGTTCCGTAGAGCATATTTTTGGAAAATAATTGTTCCAATTGTTCCATTGTCATTATGAGCAGGGCAAGCGAGGCTTAATTTCACAAATATATCCAATAATCAGACGATAAAAGCATTTTTAGTGTGTGGCTGCGTGTGATGTCCACGTTTATATATTTATCAAAAATGTCCGAGATAAATTTCGTGATTAATGATAAAGATGACCATTTGTTAAACATATTTTTATCTAGGGCTTACAGGGAATTGTATGGTAGAGATATATTTAGACAGGTCACATTACAAATGATGTAAAAATAGATAATGGTTGGTGTTATCACTTTGTGCAAGGTAAACATCCGAGCAATCCAAAAAACACTAAGGAATTCCTTTGAACTTTACCTTATTTCTTCATAATCTTCAAAGTTCATAACCTTTACAGTTAGGAGAAATTGCGTTATTGTTGAAAAACAATCCTGAATACATGAAGCGGAAACATCCCACTTGAAGGGGAATGTTTTTAATTTGTTTTATTCTTCTTCCGTAATTTCAAACAGAAATACATTTAAAATAAGTGCATACTTGTTTATTTAAATCAATTTGTTAAAATGATGCATTCGAGAACCTTCTAAGGTATGTGTTGGGAGAATTCATATCGGAAAGTGCATACAAATTCCATTTGCACATAAACAAAACTGTAGTTTAAATTTATAAATGCAGATTGTCAAATCCGATAATAACCGTTATAATCTGAACCATACATCGTTTATTTTGAACCACGCGTTTTGCCGCCTATTCGGCTAATTCGTAAATTTAGTATTATAGATATCAGGAACGTACCTGTACTTATCATACCCCAACTTTGTAAAGCGGATGTATATAGAGATTGGTAAGGAAAGGGGGGTGCGTCCGTCCGATCATCTGTCCGTTCGTCCGTCCAGTAACAATATGTTCCACTTTGTATCCGCAACTCCTCCTAAACCACTTGTTATAATTTAATGAAACTTTCTCAGATACTTTATCATATAATGCCATTGTGCACCTCCTGTTTTTTATTTGGTATAAATCATTTTTGGGGTTTCTTTTCCCAAAACATGGAGTTTGCCATTGCTTATATGGTGGGCATCCATTTTGAATCCGCAACTCCTCCTAAACCACATATTATAATGTAATGAAAATTTCCCAGATTCTTAAGTATAAACTGTCATTGTGCACCTCCTATCCTGTTTTTTGGTCGAAATCGTTTTTTTTTTTTTTTTTTTTTTTTTTTTGGGGGGGGGGTTCTTTATCCAAAACAATGACTTACCAAAACATGGATTTCTTCCGTCCGACTACCTATTTTGTATCCGCAACTCCTCCTAAACCACTTATCATAATTTAATGAAGCTTTCTCAGATTATTAACCATGCCATTGTACACCTCTTGTTTTGTTTTTTGGTCAAAATAATTTTTGGGGTTTCTTTTTTCCAAAACAAGGATTTTGCCATTGTTTTATATTTTGGGGGTACCCATTTTTGCATTTCTGTATGTTTAATTAGCACTATAGTATTTACCATCGACTGTCTGTGTGTTTAAGAATATGAGCAATATTATTGAAAGCTGTCCAAAAATGGATAAATTGATATATGAAAAAATATGCTGTTTTTTTATTTCTACTAAAGTGGGTCATATTTAGTGATAGAAGTGTCTGTCCATCTGTTCATTTGTCTTTCCTATTTTGATATTTGGTCCATATTATTTTTATGGGTTCCCTTACCAAAGTATGGACGTTTGCAAGCAGCGAGGGGTATCATTTTGTGAGCTTTGATCACAGTACCTCTAGTTTTAGTTAGGATTTGTAGTCATTTGCTTCCAATTGTATTATGTTGTTTATTTTAAAACATGCATTTGCTTATTTGTATTAGTTGTATTCTGTAGTAATACGTACTTGCATCTGTTAAATTGTATTCTTCTGGAACATGAATCAATAAGAGTTTATCGCCATCTTGTTGTACACGATCTATATAATCTGTAAATAATTTTGTAAAAAAAGGTAAGAAGTGATATGATGGGTATATTTTTTATTAAAATCCCCGCATCCACAGTATACTTTGTAACAGTACAGCATGATTTTATAAAAAAAAAATCCCTGTCACCATCCAGGTTTGAACTCTGGACCTTCCGCAGGATAATTCGCCGCTCTACCAACTAAGTCAAATGAGCACGCCGTTTAATAGCTCAGTTGGTACAGCCGAAGCCCGGAGCCGAAGTGTCACGGTTTAGAGCCTAGATAGTACGTGGCAGGGTTTCTTGAGTTAAAATCAGGCTCTACTGTTACACGAAAGAACAACGCATTTGTTTGAATAATATTACCCAGATAACTCTTAAGAGTATTAGGGAATATATGTACACTTGATCATTACGATATGAATTAACAACTAAACTTATCGATCAAATTTAAATCTTCTACTCGTTCATGAAGGGTCAGGTAAAGGTGAAGTTAAAGGTTTGTATTTCCACTGATGTGTAAAATTTGAATGTTATTGAACTTACAATGCATGACTTAAGTCTAGAAAAAATTCTGCTGAATGGCTGTATACAAAAAAATACACAAAACTTACAATTCAATGCGTTATCGGAGTGCACACTTCCATCAACAGCTACAGCTACAACTCGTTCTTCTGCCATTTTTATTTTTAATCAACGATTCTTCGCTGGTTAATTCATTCCAAACAAGCTCAGTAATATCTACATTGGCCTTGACAAGTAGATTTTTCTTGTATAATGGATTCATTCGGACTGTATTCTGGTTTGTTATGGCGATATGGATAGAAAATTGATCGTAGATTGTGTATTGATTTTATTGTTATACTTATTTATTATATTTTTACATATATTATTTATTATGTGCATTATTTATATGATATATTATAGTATTTTAAAATATTATTACTTACTACAATAATAATTGCTGTGATTTTCATTGAAATTTTTCGTTTGTTTGTTTTAGTAAATATCCTTTATTTTTTAATAACTTTATTTATTTTTTTAGAGAGAGAAAGATATGAATAGCTTGACACCTATCATCCAGATTTATGTAATTAAAATACAAAAGTAATAGTGTTTTCTGGGGAGGGGGTCAAATTTTCTTTGAGGGGGGGGGGGGGGGTCGTAAGTTTATTTTTCTTTTATTTTTGGAGGGGTTCACTTAATTTGACTGGTATTTTTTTCGATTGTTCGAAAAAGTAGTATTGTATTTTCAATCAGAAGAACCTATGTGCAGATGCTTAAGGTGAAAATCCCCACTACCAAACTCCAGACAGACAGTGAGAATACAGTAATGGGAAAATAAAATGAGGTTGATCACGGAACACAACACACATATACATTAAAAGTAAAACTGAAAAATATTATTAGACTCAAGGGAGAAATCGTCGTACTGTAAAATCAATCTAGTAATCGTTACAAATGTTGTTCGGGAACATAAGAAATAAATCCATGCATTACGAGTACATCATATAACAAGGGTGGACACACTAATTGTCTCGCCTGTGTATGCACATGTATTATCTGATACCCGACATTGCAAGTCAAAGGAAAATGCATTGAAAGAAATAGTAATGGTCAGGCAATAATTTGTTTGAAAAATCTCATGCATGTCATTCAAGCCTAAAACTATGTCCAAGGAGAGCTGACAGGTCTGAGTCTGGTATGTACCCACCAAAAACTATCTATAGACCAAAAATGGTGGGTATATATAATACATCCATAACATTTGTTGAGAAATGGACTTATTTGTAAAAATAGGACAACAGTCACTCAAGCCTAAAATTGAGGTCACTTTGGATATAGGTATTACAAGAGTAAATTATAGAAAAATGGACCAAATATGGTTGGTCTATGTATTGCAGTTGCTGAGAAATGGATATTTTCCCAAATGTGAAACAAGTCAGTCAAGCATGAAATAGAGGTCAAAGGTAAGGTGTCAGTTGTTAAAGTGGTATATACTAAGAACTTCTATCAACCAAATACTGTGGGTCTAGTTACAAATGTAGTACAGTTGCTGAGAAATAAACTAAATCATGAAAATGTATATTAAGTCACTCAAGCATGAAATTCAGTTTCAGTTCAGCTGACAGGTGTTAGACTGGCATGTATCCACTAAGAACTATCTACGGACCAAATACGATGGGACTAGGTATTACAGTTGCTGAGAAATGGACATTACCTAAAATTTGAAACACAAGTCACTTAAGCATGAAATTGAGGTAAAGGTCCAGAGACAAGTATCAAACTGGCATGTTTCTACAATGAACTATCTATTGAAAAGATATGGTTGGCTTAGGTATTACAGTTGCTAATGAATGGACTTAATCGCGAAAATGTGACAGAGGTCACTCACCCATGAAATTGAGGTCAAGGTCAAAAGGCAGGTGTCTTACCGACATGTACCCACTAGGAACTATCTATTGACCAAATATGGTAGGTATTACATTTTCTGAGAATTGGACGTAAACACGAAAATGTGACGCAGGTCACTCAAGTGTGAAATTGAGGTCAAGGTCAAAAGACAGGTGTTAGACTGACATGTACCCGCTAAGAACTATCTATAGACCAAATATGGTTGTCTTAGATATTACAGTTGCTTAGAAATGGATTTAACCACGAAACTTGGAGGCAGATTTAACATTTATGTTTATGAAGTCAGTGAACCATGAAGATGAGATCAGGGTCACAAGACAAGTATACTGCAAGGAAACCTTATACGATAAGAAATCTGTGGACCATAAATCTTAATTGTAGGTATTATATGTGCAAAGTTATTAAAGTTTTTAAAAAAGTATACGCTGTCGTCGTCGCCGCCCGAAAGTAATACCTATATCCCGCCTTCGCGACTTCGTAAAGCGAGACAAAAACCAGGTGAACAATGGTTTCATTGTTGTTCTTCATCTTGAAAGTCACATTACATTAAATCAAGGCCGTCCTTATAACATCGGTTTTATTTAAGTTGAATTACTCATATTATGCTTTAAAATGCATGTTTGAAATTTTATCGGGACTACTTTATCGTCCAGGATTTTCCTGAATTGTACGGAAAAGTATTATGTCAAATTGAAATTTGGATCATTATTGTCTATAATTGACTTATTTCAATTAAACGGTGGGCAGTCATTGTGAAAGAAAATGGCGACCACAGAAATCTTATCCAGGAAGAGAATCGAACTAAGGGCCTCTGTTTTGTTAGGTCACAGTATTAATTTAGAGTCATCAGTAAATAAAGGAACTTACTTCGATCCATATTTGAAGAGATTTCAACTGTGAATTTTGAAAATAATGAATCATGAACTTCGCTCTATCATTATAGACAACATATACTTAACGGATACTATTTCTGTAATACTTGCATAAGCTAAACATTTTTGACACAGGGGCCCGACTTCTGGATATTTAATTTCCTTTTTATTTTATTTTTTTGTTGTCTTATTTCATGAGTACTTTTTAATAAATATTTACTATAACAACGCAAATTATGCGTTTATTATCAATGTGCTATACACTATCTACGTCCTTGTACTAAAAAATCCTAGGATTAGTATAAGGACGTGGATAGTGTATAGAACATTGATAATAAACGCAGAATATTCGTTGTTACAGTGAATATTTATTAAAAGTAATCATGAAATAAGACGACAAAAAAAAAAAAAATAAAATAAAATAAAAAAGAAATAAATTTCCAGAAGTCGGGCCCCTGTGATTTTTGATACATCAGTAAATCCTTTCAATCTGGAATAAATTCCAGTCTATCATAAAAATGAAAGAGGTGAACACATATTTTCATTATATTTATTTTTTAAAGATCCGCTTTATAGTAATAACATGTATATAAAACTAGAGTAGTATATAAAGTTTATATTGCGTGGTATAAATTGTTATATTTATCATTTGATGAATGTCATTCAGGTATTGTACAGATTAATACTGGAGTATGGGAGTGATGAAGAACGTAGTCACTGACACTGCCCATGATTGTTCTTCTGAATGATCCAAGTCCTCTAGAACCAACTACAATCAATCCAGCTTTATTCTTAGATGCAAAAGCAACAATTTGTTCTCCAGGTGAACCAAAACCTATTTCTACTTCACCCTGAATCTGAAAAAGAATTTGGTATCATGTTGGAGCTTTGAATAAAGTCCATTATATTCTACCGTAAAGCATTAACTCGCGCATAATTTCATTTTATGTTCATGAATAAGATTGCCCGTATCTAATGAAAATGACCTAATTTCATAAAAATCTAAAATTCGAAGATTTGTTCAACTTATCGTTTACTGACAAATCAATCAAAATTGATGGAAACCCTAGAATTTCTCAATAAGAGAAGTTCTATGAAACCAAATCAGTTAATGGAATTGTAGAATTATTGTATTATCTAGGTTCTATGTATTTTCCTTAGCTTTGTGTCTATTATTGTCTTGATAAACACTCAATCGTTGTTGAAAATACATTTTACTGTTAACTAAAAATCACCGAACAAAGACCAAAGACAAATGTTCTATTTCCTCTTTCTTTTGTTTTTGTGTGTTTATATCGCATTTATAAAAATGCCTTCTAGAATTATATTGCATAATTATTTATACAGGTTGTATAATTGTCTGCCCCCATATAAATCTGTTAAGCCAAAATATGGTAAAGTTAAATATCAAGGGAAAACTTTATATACTTTTGACTGACATAGATTTAATTTGTACAAGAATTATTTTCCTCTGTTTATGCTGCCTGTGGTCACTTACTCCTAAGTCTGTGAGTTTATTTTTATACTTTTCTTGCATTTCTTCTGCTCCAGATTTCATCTTCATCATCAATTCTTGCATCACACCAGGACCTGGAAGTAGTTGTACATGTATACGCGTAATTAAAATTCTCTTTATTAAGACAATAAACAAAGACTTCTTATTGTGTTTTTAGTTTTTGTTGACTTGTTTGTATAAACCATTATCATGACTTATTGTGTGAATAACGATTTCAAATGTTCATTCTCATTCTAAGGACTGGCATCATTTTATGGTTTGATTTCTATACATGTATATTCTACTAAGATTCTTATATGTATGTCAATTACATTCTGAATATTACAGATAATTATAGGATGACGTAAAGGAACTTTTTGCGTTGGAATAATATATTTATCTGTCAATTCTAGAATTAATTTCCGTCTTGCGGAGTGTAAAAAGTAGCAACGTTGAATCCAGGTTTTTACATATGGAATACACAGGGTATATAAAAATACAACTAGTATGGTGTCTGTGTTATACCATGCAGCTCTGGTTATAGGAAAACATCTACCGGTTATTCGAAATTATGCGATAAATAATTGAATGTTTTAGCTAAATACATGATTTGTTGTTACATTTCATGTGATAAACAGAAAATATACTACTGATTCCTTTTATACTTACTAGCATCTTTCATGGAAAACATCTGTGGGATATGAAGTAATATCAGCTTGTCATTTGGTAATCTTACATTCTTGGTATAAACTGGAAAATAATTGAGATTTAAATGAGTATTACAAAATAGATACCAAATGTCTGAGATTAAGAGTTAATCATGGTTCAGTTTAATTTTTCATTGGACCCATTGTGACATACCTGGATATTTATCAGTCTGAAATACTGAAATTTTCAGGCCAGGATTGAGAGCACTTAACTGTGAATTAGTTCAATGTTGAATCTGTACTTTTAATTTTCTACATCTCCCAAGCAATACTACAGTGTATGTTAAAAAATTGTTAAACCCAGTGGAGTTGCTTCAAAAAGGTTTTCATTTACTGTTCTGACGGCTTTCTTCAGCGGGTTTTTAAAATGGACCGACTACAATACGGAGATTATTACGTAAGACATCTGTAATATAGGCTTCATTTAATGTGTCAGACAGGTATATTATGATAATAAATCTTTATACTGTAATGTATAAAAAATATTTTTAAAACCCGAAAAAGGTAACATGTATCTTTTACTTCAATGGACATCATTTATGAATATGTTACTTTTGACCGATTCACAAACAACGTTCAACGAACCTTAACAAATAAATACGAATATACATTGCGGTTTAAAAAACATTTATTTCTATATATCGTTCTTCTTCCTTAATTGCGCCGTACAAATGTAAAAATCCTCACCTGAAAATTTTGATGAGACTGCAAATATTAGAATACATCACTATTTAATTATTACCCTAGTCTATGGACATTTCCTATGTCTAAAGAAATCGAAAAATAAAGCGTAATCTCTATGGGTATTCTACAGTGACCGGGTCATCACAAACAAGACCAGTACTGACGGGAACTGATTAAAGCCTGGCCATTGATGCTGGACTGCATTAATTAGATAAAGGCCAACATATTTTACAATCTCTTGATAATCAACTTGCGCAACAATTTCAGTTGGTCTAAGATGTATAGTAGTTTTTTTAAACTGGACAATGTGGCTAGACCATGAAAATTAGGTCAAAGCAAGTAACTCGGAAGTTCACGGGGATGGACTTGGGGATTACCAGCATATATCATAGTTATATAGACTCCCATTCACGGAAGCATCTATCTATACACAAACTAGGGCTAGCTGTAACAAACAAATATAAAAACCAAATGCCCAATGAAATCTCCAAATTTATCGAGTCACTGATCCGTGAAAATGAGGTTCAACTGTCATGCATTCTTCCAAGTCAGGGTTTTGTATCCACGTTCGTTACTACAACCCCTGACAACACTCATCCATATTTAGCGGGTCGAACATATAGCTGCCTGGTGTGCGACCTAGAAAATTCTACCTAAGACGCAAATGGATTCTCTTTTGACCTTGAGAAGTAACTAATGAAAACCGTTCACTTCCGACCTGTAAAATATGAATGAATGTTGTCAGGGGTTTGTTGGAACGAACGTGGATATAAAACCCTTACTTGGGAGGATGCTGTCATACTGCAATAAAGATGATCTCGGTAAAAATATTTTCCACTGTCTGAAGTATACGTGTGTTATTATCATCGCTGTCACCATTGGAATGCTCTTTCTACATATATAAAGTCGACTTTTCGTCCTCGCATTATTAGACTTGTATCTACTAAGCAGTTAAGTGTACTGTGAAATCGATATGGATCATATTTTACATAGTAAGACATAAACAAATATATGTTAAAAACTAAAAATACATACATTCTAGTGCATAATCCGCGTTTTTGCTTCCATCAATGGCAAGAATTACAGTCTTTCCACTATCTGCCATATTCAACAAAATGATCGGGAGAAACTTCACCAAAACAAGTTTACGCTGGGGACTTTCAATGGGTGACTGATCGCAACTTTAAATTCATTCACACTACCTTTTCAAAGTATTAAATGGCGAAGTATCTCAAAATTTAAACTTTGTACACGAAAGGGAACAAAAGGTAAATATTGTGACAAGGATGTCGTGAATCTGTCGTCATCCAGGTGAACTTTAGACATGTTTTATTGAGTGACGCTCTATCTACATGTAATATTAATGAGGAATATTGGTGAACACAGGTTCACCAGCTGATTGAAACATCTATTGTATGTTGCTGGAAAAATTTAATTTATTCAAGAATGAACCTCGTTTACGAAGAAACTATTTGGCTTTTATGAAGGAGGGTGGAGGGACAAAGAAGGAATTTGAAAGAAGAAAAACTCCAAAGTTTGATAAAAAAAGTTCAAAAATTTGCTGAAAAGGAAAGCAATATTGAACATCACCGAGAATCAAATTGTATATTTTGAAAAAAAATTCGGTCACGCTTGAATCTCACGAAAATAATTTCCAGGATTGAAAACCCCTTGTTATGCATCTCCCCCCTAAAAATTAAATTATTGCTTTCATAAGGAAGAAATATATTCATTTATCTATTAAGTCAACAAACGAAGTGGAAGCATGTATTTTGTTCACGTATTTTTTAACAGAGAGGTATCTTGGGATCCTCCAAGAGAAGTGAGAATTGCAACATAATCTTATATAAAAAAATCGGTTTTATCTTAAAATTTAGGAATAATCTTTCATAGTAACCATTTTTCAACTTATTTCAGAGAGACCGTCGCTTCGATTGCGGAAGTTCGCATGTTTGATGCCCGGTTGGGTCAAACCAAAGACTGTGAAATTGGTATCTGCTGCTTCTCCGCCCAGAATGCGGCACCTAGGAATAAGAGCAAAAACTTGCCGACTCGGAGTCAGTATAATAAAAATTCTACCTACGACGCAAATAGTTGTTTCCACTATGTGCCATATTCAACAAAATGATCGGGGACAAACTCCACTAAAACAAGAAGGGGGTGATACGTCTTCCTGCGGACGTTCACGTCGTGAGCTAGCACGTTAAGATCTAGTACAAAGCAGGATTCATATTCATATCATATCAACATGTTCTCGTCCTGATATGCATGTAATAATTGCCACTGGACGTTTAACAATAATCCACCCACCCTATTTCAGAGTACCGTATACATGGTATAAGCACATAATATCATAATTATATCTTTATTATTACATATGGTCACGACAAGTCGCTCAATCCTATTTTCTGAAATCTCAATAACTGTTAAAAGTCTTGCCTCTAAGACCTACCAGAATGTTTTGTTCCAGGCGTTTTTCCCTTTGGGTCCTGTATGATCATTTATCGGTGACCATAATGGAAACATGAGATGCCCACCGTTAATTCATATATATACTTAACAGCTATGATAAACTAATTAAATGCAATATACATAATTGTCCCTACATTGAATAAGTGTACTATATTGATTAGAAACTTTTGATATGCCCATCCTTTAACCCTGTATATATATATACATATATACATACATGACTGGTAAACATGAATATTATCTTACGTATATTTATGTCATATTTTCTATGTCACGTCAAACGTTTCAATATTAAAAAAAAATATTGATTAAAACAAAATTCATGTTCAGAACTTTTGTGAAAAAAGCTCAAAAATTTGCTGAAAAGAAAAGAAAAGCAATATCATGAATATTGAATTTCACCGAGCATCAAATTGTATATTTTGAAAAAAAAGTCGGTCACGCTTGCACACTGAAAATACAGGCTCATGAATCTATAAATAGAAAAATATTGCATATATGTAAGTTTTGAACATATTTTTTTTAATCAACAATTTTTTTTGGAAAATGGAAACGTTTGAAGTGCCACAATTTCCAATCACTCTCTAATGCCTACGAACTATTATATTACAAAGGGAAAATTGGCCGAAAAGTTTTTGAAAATATCATTACTGAACTGCCAAAAAAATCAAAGTTTATTGAAACCTAGTTGGTTAGCAGGTGTCTTAAGATTCCATTCTGAAAATAATCTAACGAGGTGGTTTAAGACAAGGAAATCTTCACTCAAATTGGTGATATTATTTATACTGATTTCAGTTTTGTAGGCTCTGGTTCGACTGATTTCAGTTTTGTAGGCTCTGGTTCGACTGATTTCAGTTTTGTAGGCTTTGGTTCGACTGATTTCAGTTTTGTAGGCTCTTGTTCGACTAATTTCAACTTTCGTTCAATCTGTATCAGTATTTATATAGAAGATGTAGCAAATTTACGACAACGAACGCCGAAGTGAATGACCTTTCTGTGTGTCCCACATACTTCGGCAATTGAAAAACGCCCACATAAAGCTTGCACATATTCAGCAACGTCACATTTGTTTGTGATGACGCCATGTCTTACGCAAAAATCAATGAACTGCACACAAAGATTGGAAAATCCGTTCTCGTAAAATATTTGAGGCATTTAAGCGATGGAAAAGACAATAATTAATTTATATTGGAAACAAAAGGTACAGTTCTAGTTCTCCATTGATATTAGAAACATCAAAAATTCGAAGTCTGTCTTATGCAGATGATTTACTACTGCTATCACACACTAGAGAAGGATTAAAAAATAGTCTTGATAAATTGTCAAAATATTGTGATAACTGGCAATTGAGCGTAAACTGTAAGAAAACAAAAGTCAAGTGAGAGTGCTGGGCTCCTTTTTAAAACAGTCTTTAGCACCGATGGATGGATGAATTGTTGTTTAACGTCCAGTGGCTGCAAGGTACATATCAGGACGAGAACATGTATGATAATGAATACGATCCCTGCTTTGTACTAGACCGGGCTGAGCCGGATTTTTAATTTGCTAGCTCACGAGGCACACGAGGTAACTCTCCGCAGGATCTTTAGCACTGAGGACAGGGGGCTAATTCATTCTATAGTATGTTTCTTGGTGTTAGTTAAAAGTATTTTGCATTTGTGTTCATGTTTGCATTCTTGTTTTTTATGTAGCTATTGGTCCTTAGGGACGTAAAATGCTAAATGAACTTATGAATTTTAAAGAAACACCTGCGATATTTCCCCAAAACCGACTTGCAGATTTAAAAAGATACACAACAGTCCAGGCAACTTTAGAATAACCATGCAGTATTATCTACAAGACAAACTGCCGTACCGGTTTAGACAATACTATTTTGGGACACATATATGTTCGACTAAATAATTAACTACAATTTATAACTTTAATGAATGATAATACTAAACAAGTGCAGTCTGATTGAAATATATACTAAAACACCAAAACATCAATTTTGATACATATCATGTTCACGGATGTCATGTACTGTAGGTCTAACCGGCTTTACACACAAGTACTGGAATGTGTGAATGGTGAATGACATAGTCACTAACGCTTCCTAAAATAGTCCGTCGTAGTTTTCCTAACCCTCTTGATCCGGTGATAATCATAGTCGCATTTTCCTCTTTTGCTATATTGATTAAGACTTCACCAGGCTTTCCCTGTCCAGTTCTAAACTTCCCGTCAACCTGAAATAAAATACGTGAAACAGTGTGTGGAAACTATACTTTGTAAAAATTAAGAACGAATTACGGGATAATGCAAATATATAATTTTAAAAATATACACTTGCATATACAGTATATGGTGGTTTCAGTACTCATATAAACATGTCCAACACCGCCAGATTCTATATATACAAGTGCTTGTCCCAAGCCAGTACCTCTTATCTGCTTAATGATCTAAATAAATCGAATAGGGCAATTAAAAAGGGTTTTTTTTATGTAATATTAAAAATCTTAGACTGATTTTGGTGAGATACAACAAATCCCACCACAAGACATTATTGAATGCCAATATCCTGTCAAAAATTCAAGGAAACCAACAAAATCCCAAATAAACACAGTACTTACGTTTCTATAAACTCAGACAGGAATATTACCCTAATTTACCCCAACTGGTGTAAGAGTGAGACGGACTTACTTGAGGCCGGAATGGTTTTCGGACGTGTATACCCCATACAATGTACTGAAATTTTTTTTTTTTGTTCCTGCAAAGTAAGTTGGCTGCCTGCCCTGTTACAAAGATTTGATACCATCTTGTAGGTGCGGAGTTATCTCTCTTGTCACACAAAAAAAATATTAACTAAACCTACATGTTTTTCCTTCGCTTTATCCCTGTATTTATCTTCCAAAGCCTTCACAGACTTTTCTAGTTCATCTATTAACTGTTTAACAACTGCTGGGCCTGCAAAACAATAGTTAATATATTAAGGATATATACATCTTGCCCAAGTTTTATCGCCCAATTAACCACATAGTTTCCATGATTACACTGGCTTGAAAAGTTTACATAGAGCACAGAAAGAGTTTCACTACACTGTGCAATCATCACATAAGCTGCAGATAGAAAAACGTAGTTATCGAGGAATTATACAGCAGGATGGAATTTGTCCAAGATACTCTTCGTGTGAAGGACAACATCTTCAATTTCTCCGAAATGCCAAGAAGAAAAACTATCTGAACTATGTCTTAAATTTAAATCATAAATTCATATGGATTCTCACGAATGAAAATGAAGATGTCTTGCAATGAATTTCAATCTAATATCTGATACTGGGATATATAGTTTTATTAAGTTTAACATTTTTTATATACTTCTTGACTGAAATGAACACTTTCGAAATATGGCACGCCGTTTTTATATTTATTCAAATTCCAAGATATCTTATTTATTTAACAAGATATCTTATTAAGTATTAAGATATCTTTAATTTTTATAAGATATCTTATTTAATTTGAAAGTAAATAAGATATCTCTATAAGTTAATAAGATATCTCTATTAGTTAATAAGATATCTTATAAAGTATATAAGATATCTTACTTCTTAATAAATATATCTTTTAAACACATACTTTATTAGATATCTTATAAAGTTTATAAGATATCTTATAAACTAATAGAGATATCTTATTAACTTATAGAGATATCTTATATATTTAATAAGATATCTTTATAACCAGTTAAATAAGATATCTCTATAAGTTAATAAGATATCTCTATAAGTTTATAAGATATATCTATTAGTTAATAAGATATCTCATTTAGTTTATAAGATATCTTATTAAGTAAATAAGATATCTCTATTATTAACTATATAAAAGATTTCTTATATAGTTAATAAGATATCTTATAAATTAATAGAGATATCTTATATTTTAAATAAGATATCTTATATTTTAAATAAGATATCTTATATTTTAAATAAGATATCTTATATATTTAGTAAGATATCTTTATAAACATTTTAATAAGATATTTTATTTAATATATAAGATATCTTATTTAATAAATCAGATATCTTATTTAATATATGATATCTCATTTTATTATTAAGATATCTCAATTAGTTTATAAGATATCTTATTTAACTAAATAAGATATCTCGAAATTGAATAAATATATCAACGGCGTGCCATATCGAAATAGTATGTCAGTGCACCGTCCCTTTGTGTCCCTTGCATCGTGGATGCCTGTGTCAGGATATAAATTTTTACATTGTCAAATTAATAATAATATAAGAATAGATTTTGTAAATATTCTTATAGATAAATACCCAGATTTTAACCAGCTTGGCTCTATTGACAAATTAAAACTTTTTCTCGACCGTGATATGGATGTTTTGCCGAATGTTGTTGATTTTATAAAGCAGTCTTTAGAACAGCGAAGACAAGGTCCATATTGGATAGATCATTCGTGTCATGTTAAAACTGAACATTTATAAATTCAGATATAATTATAATTGTTTGTTTGTTAATTTTTGTCTATTTAGTAACCCACTTGTGTTTATATTGCAAATAAAGTTACTGTAAATTCGGAAATTATTGCGTGTTTTTATTATTGCGAAAAATGCGACAGGGTTGTAATCCCAATAATTTAAACTCGCATTTTGGAAATTTTTATATGATTGAAGTGGGATTTTTCTCAATAACGCAAAAATTAAATTCGCATTTTCGTGTAAAATGACAAAATCGCAATAATAAATGCACGCAATAATTTCTGAATTTACAATATTTAAAATAATTCTGATGTTATGTGCATGAAAAGATTATAATTTGTAACATTATGTAATTGTTGTCTTTTAAATTCATGCCACTGGTGGCCCCTTGTGGTTAATAAAGTATCTCCTTCTTCCTGTAGTATAGACACTGAAAGCCAGATCTATGAAATCGATCTCTAAAAGATTATTGCGCCTCTTTTAGTTAACAAGTCATCCAAGAATCTTTCACGCAAGTTCTTAATGTTAAATATTTTTAAGGCCATGTAAAACCGAACATTGGACAATGTACCAATACAATCTCTTCCCCAGATTAAATACTTACTTGCCAAGCAGTATAATCCTTTCCAATGTTAAATAATAAATGACCATAGTGAAATCATATGTTTCAGTACAGACATGTGTACGTTTTCTGTATCATGCATGATTGTGCTATTGAATAACAATGTTTAATGGTCTTATGCTTTGTATATTCATATATTACCGGACAATGAACCAAAGTGATTTCGTCTTTACGTTAAATACTTACTGGCCATAGTGAAATCATACGTCTCCGGACAATGTACCAGTATAATTTCGTCGCCTGGTTTTCGCATGTTTTCTGCATACCCTACATTTATACACAGAATTTATCTTTACAATACAATACAATACATTACACTAGCATATTTAAAAAATCTAAACAATATATAAATTACTCTAGACTATATCTACACAATACTATATTTTTCCACGGTAACAAACAAAACATAATCATCAACAAAGACAGAATAAACAGGATCTTTTGCCAACGCAAGCGCTCCTATCAATTTTTTTTAAAGTGATATTCAATACTGCCCCTCTTTCGTCAAATTTTGGAGCTTGTCTATTCTAAATTATAATTTAAATACTTTTCCCCCAAGCTTGGTACTTAACACATAATATGTACTTATTCTTATTCATTCGTTACCCCTACAAATCCTGGCCCATACAAATCAAATTGTTACTCCCTACATGAAACTGTGATGCCTGTACGTGCTAGAGCGGCACACTGATGTGTTATTATCTCTCTTACAATTTTCTCTTCTATGATTTTGATTGAAAATATAATTTGCACCTTCACTTGTGAAATCATATGTCACTGGTAGTAACCGACGCTCTATTCAGTGTAGCAGTAATCGGAGGGACAAAACGACCCGCAATTTACTAGTTAAACAAAGCACATCAAAAAGTAAAATAAAACTTTCAAACATTATGTACATATATTTTTACTTATATTGTACTCTTGTTGCATACCTGTCTAGTATGCCTAAGCTACTTAATAATAAAGATAAAAAAGGGAAAAAAATCAAATACATTTATTATCATCTAGAGCAATGGTGTATAAATTCTTGGGAATACAGCAGGTTTGCAATTTCTCCGTCTGTCTTATTGATACTATTAACTTTACAACATCTAAACTGATTCTATTAAAACATTCGTATCGATTCAAAATGGCTTAACATTTACTGCCTTATAATTCATAAAGAAAATTTTAGAAAAAATAGAAAAAAAAACCGTTACATTTTTTGTCAATCGCCATTTTGATATTTACATTTGACTCAATACTGACTACATGTTTATAATGCCAGAGATGGCCCATGATTGGTTAAATAAAAGTATTCTATTCTATTCTATTCTATTCTTTTCTTTAGGTACACAATATGATTCCAGAACTCAGAATTTTTCATTAGGTACAGTTACCCAGGACATGGATTTAGTGTATTACATCCTCCCCTTTCAATTCTACCTATCCACTTTCTAAATAATGTGTCAAAATTTTTTTGACAAATATAGTACTGTCTCTGGTTTATGAAGAATATTTTGTTCTTTGAAAATAGAAGTCGGGGGTATCACAGATAAATGCAAAATGCAAAGCAAACAATAGTGGGGATGTAACATTATAAATGCCTGTGTTAGGTTCAATTTGGTATATATTGCATATATACATATTCCTATTGTTTTTGTATTACATTAATTGGGCCTTTACTGATTATTATAATTATTGTCTATTGCGTATATGTGTACATAAATACTAGCTGATATGTTATATTAATTTGTTCCATATGCAAAACCTCGTATGGGGGAATTTTTGTGATACATATGCTGTACCAAAATATTAATGTTACTTTAACCAAATATTCTCCCTATTCATAAAGATGTACAAAAAAATGAAGTTTCGTCAAGTAGTATTAGGGAGTTTTTTTTTAGAATAGTTTTGTACGGACATTTACTGAATATTTTATCTGATATGCACCAACATACTTTTAATGAAAAATAGCTTTGACATAGAAAAAAAATACCCCATCCCTCTTCGAAAATCATCTGTTTCCACTCTTATTTTATGGAGGATTTTTATCAATTAATCTTTAAAATGATTCAGAAAATTTAAATGAATATTTATCACTTACAGTCAAATGATTTTTCAGCAAATTCACTGTTGTCAATTCCAATTACAATAATCCGTTTGTCCTCCGTAGCCATGTTGGTCAGTTTCAGATGGAATGTATTTGATGCGGAATATGAAGATCTATTTATATCCTATCAAATACACGAAGCTGATAAAAATACAGATTATTTTAATCAATGACCTTTCCAAACAAATCAGAGATGATAAATTCTGGCGAAAGAAGAGACCGTCCAGATTTGTTGTAAAGATTAATAATGTATTAATGATATTGCGTGCAACTCAATGAAATATTTTCATCACCTAAAATGTGTCTCGCGATAGACTCTGAATCATGTGATACATATTCTATAAGAATTAATTAAGTTTGTCGATACGAAAGAAAGTATTAGACATATAAAAGAAAGAAAATATTTACTTACTTTTTGGTTTTGTAAAACTAAGTGGAACACGTGGTAAACGCTGATCAAGCAATGTGTACGAACAAATGACAGTGTAAAATGTTGCCTTAGTGTGTAATACTGTTATGACTATACTCGCTTCAGCCACGCACGAAAACGCACTATCGTTGATTACGATTATAATCTATCATCTCTCAAACCCTCACTCACCAAAAAAAATCAAATCAAGGGGGAGGGGGGGGGGGGGGCTCAATTTTTTACAAGTCAGTGTTTGCAGACGATAATTTAGTAAGAAAATCCAAAGAAACCACTTGAAGTCCATTTTTATTTAATTTTTGTTCATTACCCTTGATGTATTTTCAAAGAATGCATACTTTATGACCATTGGCCAATGGTCCTAAGTTTCCCCGAGGATTTCTATTCACCCTCTAACAAGTTACCACTACCCTTCCATTACTCAAGTTTTTATTTTAGGCTTTCTGTCAAAGATAATTGATTATATGTTCTTAATTTGTCATAAATAACCTCTTAAATTTGTCTTTTATTGGCAATCAATAATGTTCAAAATACTCATTGCAAAGATCAACACCATCTTCTGAAGGCATGATGATTGTTTAACATGTTTAAGGAAAAGATTAATGAAGTTAATAATAATACATGTAGTTCCCTATATCATCTGTGGCCAATTTTAATAAATTACAAGAATTTTGCAAATTATATTAATTTTCATATTATAGGTGTCATTATTTTTACATAAAATTCGTCTTTTAGTATATACTAAAATCATTTTAGGGTATCCTAAATCATTTTAGGATATACTAAAATCGATATTTATGTATGGCACGCCATTTTTAATTATTTATTCAAATTCCAAGATATCTTATTAAGTATTAAGATATCTTTAATTTTTATATCTAATTTAATTTGAAAGTAAATAAGATATCTCTATAAGTTAATAAGATATCTCTATTAGTTAACAAGATATCTTATAAAGTATATAAGATATCTTACTTCTTTATAAAGATATCTTTTAAACACATACTTTATTAGATATCTTATAAAGTTTATAAGATATCTTATAAATAGAGATATCTTATTAACTTATAGAGATATCTTATATATTAATAAGATATCTTTATAACCAGTTAAATAAGATATCTCTATAAGTTTATAAGTTATCTCTATTATTAACTATATAAAAGATATCTTATATGGTTAATAAGATATCTTATAAATTAATAGAGATATCTTATATTTTAAATAAGATATCTTATATATTTAATAAGATATCTTTATAAACATTTTAATAAGATATCTTATTTAATAAATCAGATATCTTATTAAATATATAAGATATCTCATTTTATTATTAAGATATCTCAATTAGTTTATAAGATATCTTATTTAACTAAATAAGATATCTCGAAATTGAATAAATATAACAACGGCGTGCCATATTTATGACCTTGATTCTGCGTCATAGGGTAGGAAAAATACTATGTCCCTCTTGTACACTAACATAATTGGATACCTTTGGACAACTAACATACACGAAAAGTATTACTTGAAAAAAGACACCATGAAATGATTGAATTTTGTCTGGCACAAGAACACTCAATATAAATTAACGTCATTACATAACAGTGGAAGAAACTCACTTTTGAAGAAGAAAACGATAATTGTTAAGAGAAATGCATTCTTCATTTGCTTTAAATCATCTTTTATTTCCAAATAGGAGCTATAAAATTATCTTCTATTTATTGATTCTGTGTGAAGAAGCAACATCAAACTTGGGTGGAAACATCTAAAGGGCTTCACTAGAATAAAAGAAAAAAATCCCATTGAAACTGAGTAAAATATAAAACTTTAATGGTTTCTATAAAATTTCTAATTTTTAACTCCATCACCTCTTAGAATATTTAAAAGATAGAAAATAGAGTTGGCACACTTAATGTCTGGCCCGAGTATGCACATGGACACAAAATAAGGATTGTCTGATACCCAACATTGTAACTCAAAGGAAATAGTTATGGTCATCTGACATTTGTTTGAAAAATCTGCTGCAAGTCACCCTAGACAGAAATTGGGTCCAATGCCAGCTAACATGCATCAGACTGGTATGTACCTAAAAAATGGTGGGTCTATATATTACAATTGGCGAGAAATGGACTTACTTGCAAAAATGTGGCACAAGTCACTCAAGTATGAAATATAGGTCAAAGTAAGGTTACAGGTGTCAGACTGTTTTATACCCAGAAAGAACTTCTATTTAACAAATATGGTTGGTCTAGGTATTACATTTGCCGAGAAATGGCTTTAATCACGAAAATTCGACAAGTCACTTAAGCATGAAATTGAGGTCAAGAAAATTTTGAAAATTTTCTAAATCATTAAGGGATATAACTCCCACAAAAATATTTAAACAGGACTCAACTTTGTATTTTCATTAGCTACTATTGAGATAAAGCTTATTTATAAATTTTATTAAAATTAGATGTAAAATAAACTTGCTAGAACACTAACAAGGGTTTTCAGGAATGTGTTGCACCAAGGGACAATACAAAATTTGCATACTTAGCCACATTGCCTTTTTGGTCCTTAAACACCTTTTACCTTGAAAACTGTAAAAGACAGAAACAATTTATTGGCATAGTGCTGAAAGTGTTCATAAAAAAATTCACCATTGAAATCAGATAAAAAATGTTTCATCCTAAATTGCTCAGTTTGACCCCTTTGACCCCTTGTATCTCAGAAACAGTGAAAGGCTGAAGAAATCTGTTGGCATTATTTAAGAAGTGCTCATGAAGTTGAATTAAAAGAAACTAGATACATTGTATTGTGTCTATAAGACATGGATACCCCGTCCTCCTTATCTAAAGCTACTTTTTCTGATGGGAAATGATTTTGAGAAATATTTGAGACATATGAAAGTTTCACATTATGTCCTGTTTACATTAATTGATATCACATGAAAAATAATGAATGGCCAGGCTTAAATTCAAAAATTACTCAAGCATGAAATGTAGGTTATGGTGACTCAAATGTTTGTAAGTTGAGTTGTACTTTAAAAGTTGTGAAAATCATTAATATATCACAAGTTTTTTTACTAATATACCTAAATGCAAATCCAGTCAATCAAAGCATAAAATATAAGTCATAATGACTCAAAACTTGCATAGTTGTTTTGTACTGTAAGTTGATTGCAGCTGTTAAATATCATTAATGTATTACCATAGGCTCTTTAAAATTTAAGCAAAGTCATTCAAGCATAAAATTTAGGTTGTGGTGAAAGCTTAAAGCATGTTTTATTCAAAAGAATGGATGCAAACTGTCAATAGACATATTTAATATAGGGATCATATCTTAATACAATGTATTGTAAGGATACATTCAATAGAACAAAGGTAAATAAGTGGAAACCTAACCATCTACGGACACCGATCCTCATGTTGAATACAGGATCATATCTTAATATGTCAAAGCAGAAAGCATGCTTATGTCGAATACGGGATCATATCTTAATATCTCAAAGCAGAAAGCATGTTTGATTAAACTAGAGCCAGTAGAGGCCCCCAGGCGCCTGTATCACTCAACTGGATTCAATTTGCCAATCAACAGCCATAAAAGCACCTAAGAAACAAACATTGTATTATTGGACATAATTCTGAAGGGGACAATCTAATAACTATGGCTGCCAAGTTTGGTTCCAATTGGCTCAGTAGTTTCAGATAAGAATATTTTTAAATGAATTTCCCATAGGATCCTATTTTAAACTAAGATTTCATCCTCCCCTTTTTTCTATTTTTAGTCACAGCAGCCATGTCTGTTGGAAGTTAGGGATGCTGGACACAATTTTGGAATTCCAACTGGCTGAGCGGTTTCAGAGGAGAAGATTGTTTTGTAATTGTGGACGGACGGATGACAGATGATGGATGCAAAGTGATTGCAAAAGCTCACGTGGCCTTTTAGGCCAGGTGAGCTAAAAACTATGGAGGGTAACTGTAAATAGACATATTTAAACAGGCAACATAAAATATTCTGTATGTGGTGTGGGTGAGTATAAATCTTTTTGACAGCAATTCAGTATCACAAATGTTTGATAACCAATCACTGTCACAGTCAATCTGTTAGTTCCTGTTTTACATTAGTAAATTGTCACTGGTTATACAGGCTCCTTGGGCTTCTGCTTTTATTACTATTTATCTTCATTAAAATTATTCTAGAAGTCTTACATTTACATATATATATTTATTTATGAAATATTTGATATTTGTATAATATCTATCATTCAAATAACATGCATTATTCTCTCTGAAAATGTTATGGAGTCCAGTGTAAAATGTTTATATCTTTTGTTGACTATCCTATGTATAAAAATCCCCTCCTTGTGTTGTACAATGTATAATCCACATTTAATTTTATAACATTTCGTCTGATAACTGAGAAAGAATGTCATCACTCAAATCTGGAATAAAATGAAATCAAATGTTTATTAACTGACAATATATGTACAAATGTAAATACAAACATCTATATATAACTTATCAGACTATACGGTTTTATGATGATTTATCAGATGATAAAAAAAATTGTCATTTATATTTATTTTGTACTGTAAAATTTTACTTTTAGAAGTAACTGTAGAAGTTAAATGTTATACATCATTTTTGTATGTTTATTCTGTTTAATCACTGTAATATTCTGTCCCTAATGGGCCCTTGATTGGAAATAAAATATTCTTATTCTTATTCTTATTCTTATTCTTATACATGTATTCATCATTTCAGTTAACTTTTCCATCTTGCTAGTATCAAGAAATGAATATATTTTTATAAGTTTCAAAATATTACCAAAAATATGAATTGTGACTATAGCTTTGCCTTATTTATATGACACCTCTGATATATTTTTTTAACTCGCCTAAACATATTAAGATTTCCAAATAAGGAAAATACAATGTAGATAATGACATCTACACAAATTACAAATCATTTTTTAACTTCTGATGTTCAACCATGACAAAACAATTCAGGCATAAAATTATTTCTAGTCTGTTGGATAATTTATGTAATATAAGAAAACAAAACGGTAATTCTATAAACAGACAAGATCTGAAGATATTTGCTAAATACAACACATTATAATGTTTGGTGAATTTGTGTCTACAAATTAGGTTTATATTCCACGGAGAAATTCTAAAATTTACCAGAGATACGTTTCACACAAAAAACTGTTGATTATACAACATCATGATTACTCCAGAGAATTGTCTATATAATGTATAATGGCAGCTCCAACAAATGTTATCAACAAAAATAAGAAAAAAATCATGGCACTCTTGTGGGACTGTATCGATTGTAAGCTCTGATTACCTTGCAAAAAGCATCTGTAATCAAATACTCTGTTAGCAATATAAATATAGATAATTGCTAGTCACTGTAATTAAATAACTACAAGCTAACAGATTTTCATAAATTTGATATGACGTATTTGTTATTGTATCATTCAACAGAATAAAAGATCAATAAACAGACATGAATGGCATAACAAATCATATAAATGTAGAAATAAAAGTCAACACTACACAGCATCAAATGCAGTCTCCTAGCATTGTTTCCATAAGATAAAGCACAAAGATTTTGATCTAAATGCAAAGAATTTAATAAAGTCACTGACGCATGAAATGTAGATCATGGTAACAATATTGAACTATCAGTATATAAGATAATTTTAGTTGCGAAATATAATTTATTTATCAACAGATATTGTAATAAATGTAAAAATGTAACTAGTCACTCTACTAAAAGTCATGGTGACTCAAATGTTGCTACATTTGTCTTTATAAAAACAGATAAAATGCAATATTACAATCATATAAAAAAAGGTGATGATGAATGTGTATACCAATTTGGTAAAAATCCTTTAAAATTTAAGTAATGCTACATACCTTTTAGGTCATTAAGCATTATATGATGTTTCATTGCTATCTTGTTAAACATTTGTCAAACTAATTTTTGTTACATTTTGGGATAAAATTTATTTTTTTAATAATTGTTGAAATGAAAAAATTGTATTTGTATACTTATGTACAGAGGTATATCTTGCAAATACGTATACTAACCATCCTGCCACATGGCATCCACTTCAAAACATGGCCTCGGAGGATCTTTTATACTTTTAAAGAGATTTCCACTTTTAGGTACAGATCCTCTGGTAGCAGAAGTTCTCATTTCATGATCTACGCGAGTTCCTGGCTTGTCTGATGATATTGGAGATGTAATAGGGCTATTGCAAGTTGTTTTAAATCTGAAGCTTTTCTTGTTGGGAGCACTACTGAATTCTGAAGCTGTTTCATTTTTATTGATGCCACAGCTACTTCTAACAGGTACAGCATGAGAAGTCCCAGGAAAATACTGAGCACTAATATCAGCACTATTTGTTGTATTGTGACCAGAATAATTATGTCTTGAATCTTGACTAGACAGACTATTGATATTGATCTTACATTTATTTGCATTGAAATCTGTAGAGCCTAAATTTCTGTTCATGCGAGGGTTTTGTTTATCACTTGCATTCATTCCTTTTTCATTTAAAGTTGAATATGAGTGTTTATGATCACCGTACGAACTGGCAGTATTGCACAATGATTTACATAAAGTATTATTGCTTGCTTGTATCCTGTTACTAATGTTGTTGCTCATGACTGTGTTTGTCCCGAAGTTGCTTGATACTATAGAGTTCATTCCATGACAAGTAGAGGATGTATCTGACGTTATGGCCTTTTGGCCTTCATAATTTTTAACATTTGGTGTTTTCACAAATTTAAATTTAGTTGCGCTATGAGGTCTTTGGAAGCTAGAGTTTTCTGGTGTCTGAAAGCTAGAACTACTGGGTCTTTGTGGGGTATGTGAATTACTGTTTAACTGACATCCTCTCTCCTGGTATATATTACTATTTCTAACAACAGGACTTTGAATCTTTGAACTAACTGGTGTGGTTGAATTTCCATGTTTGCTGTTGATGGGTAAAAATGTCTGTGTTGTATTTGACAGTGATCTCCTTTGTGTATTGACATCTTCTGAGATGTATGGCTCAACATTTCGTAGCACAGAATATAAAGATTTATTTTGCTGTATATTATTTCTAATTGTTTTTAATCCCTCTGAAGTATTAATATATATAGCTACAACATTAGAGGGTGTAATGTTCAAATAGTGATTTCTAGCTGTTGGACTGATCATGCTTACCTAAAAAATAAATGATACAGTTTTAGAAAGGCAGACTGATAATTCACCACCAGAAAACATTTTCAAAGAATGAAAAGAGCAAATCTATTCCACTCTAGAAAATGTCAAGTACTAAGTGTTTCTCAATATAGCACTGATAAAACAGTACTTAAGTGAATATAAATGTATTTCAATTCTTTTTCCAATAAATATAACAGAATTATTATGGCAAGCCTAACTGCTTCACATACAAATCTCCTTATTTAATTTAACTAAATGTCAATGATTTCTTCTCATTTAAATTTTAGATTTTTAGTTATCAAGTGTAAAAAGAAACCTTTCATTTCACAATAATTTGTGAACTGCCATTTATAACTGCAGGAATACGGATTTTACATCACTGAGGCTAGGAAATTTTCTCTTTTCAAAAATGAGAAGACGCTTTTCATTTAGAATTCAATATGCCAACCCTCCAACTGTCCCTCATACTGAACAGAAAGCAACTTTGACAACAAGGTGCACACACTAAATGTCTTGTCTGAGTACGCACATGGACAAAGAATGAATCATCTGATGCCCGAAATTGTAACTCAAAGAAAATGCATTAAAAGAAATAGTTATGTCATGTGACATTTCTATAAAACATCTGATGCAAGTCACTCCAGCCTAAAACTGTGTTCAAGGTCAGCTAACAGGTCTCTCTGCCAGGCAACTGTAATACCTAGATCCCCTATACTTGGGCTATAGATAGTTCTTGTTAGGTGACACCTGACCTTGACCTCAATCTCATGCTTGAATAACTTGCATAACATTTTCACAAATAAGTCCATTTCTCAGCAAATGTAATATTTAGACCCACCATGTTTTGTCTATAGTTATTTTTTGGTGGATTCATACCAAGAAATGGACTTAATCTAAAAATGTAACACAAGTCATTCAAGCATATGATACTGAGGTCAAGATTGGTCAACACATGTCAGACAGGCATGTATCCAGCAAGAACTATCTATAGACCAAATATGGAAGGTCTAGGTATTTCAGATGCTGGGAAATGGACTTAATCATGACACTTCGGACACAGATATTACAAATGTTTATGAAGTCATTGAACCATGAAAATGAGGTCAAGGTCACAAGACAAGTATAATGCTCTAAAGTTTATATCAAAATACATCTGTGGACCAAAGATCTTAAGTGTAGGAATTAGTTGTGCAAAAATATTAAGGTTTTTAAAACGTTTACGCCGCCGCTGCCGTTGTCACTGGTGGAAAGTAATACCTACATCTCGACTTTTGTGACTTTCGTCACAGACGAGACAATAAAACCATATCTCCAAAACAGAGATCAATATGAATAAATGTTTCTTTTTACTATTCCAAACAGACATCACAAGGATTTGAACTCTCAATTCTGGTATATTAATTTGAATGTGTTGTTAGAGCCTCGTTGACTAAATATTTTCAACAGAACAATAACACAATTTTATTTGAATTATTTTATGGGGCCTTTAGTTCTTATCTAGTGGTGTAAGCTGTTGCTTGTCGACGAAAACCATACCGATTAATTAATGTCATCATGTTTGATATCATACAATATCACAGACCGTTACCGTTATTATTTAATGAAATCTATTTTATATAAAAAAAAAAGTATTATCAATTTTAAAACTATTAATTTGTGAATGTATGTTGCCTGGTAAACCTTTGTTACCCATTCTGCATATATTGAAAAATGATTTTCTTTTGCCTGGGAACTATTACTATATTAAAGTGTTATGCATGAACATTCCTAAAATTGAATATAACATAGAAAATCAATCCTTAAAATGACCTTTTCTTCAGTTGACTTTAATAATAACTGCATGACTCTTTCTTTTTATACTGACATATAGCTTAAAACTTCAACTTAAACTATTTACTTAATATAATTGTGCATCACTTTGGCAATTTTTCAATTTATACAGGGATATAACTCAAGAACGGTAAAAATGGTGTATCCCAAATTGATCTGTGTTTGGTGGTAATAAGCATTGTGTATAATTTAATAACATTTGGTTGAGGCAAAGTAAAGTTGGTGTGTGAAAAAGGCAAATTCGGCAATTTTTCTATTTATAACTGGGACATAAGTCGAGAACAGTGTAAGTGACGCCATCCAAATTCTAACTGGATCTGAGTTTGATGGTAATACACATTGTTTATAAGTTTCATAGCATTTGGTTGAGGCAAAGTAAAGTTGGAGTGCGAAAACGGCAAATTCAGCAATTTTTCCATTTATAAACAGGCATAACTCCAGAACCATGAATGTGACCCCACCAAAATTCATCTGTGGTTGATGGTAATAAGCATTGTGGATAAGTTTCATAACATTTGATTCAGGCAAACTAAAGTTAGAGAACGGAAACCAATTTCGGGACGTATGTACGGACAGACGGACAAATGCCCCCTCCGCCTAGCGGCAGGGGCATAATAAACAGAATTTCTGTTATTGGCTTTATGCATTCAAATAACGAATTGGATTTCAATAATATGGATCTGTGGGTTTTTAATACTTGTCAAATTGCAATCTATTCCAAAAATTTACCCCTCTTATTGTCTCAATGCTTGTTGTTCAAAGACTTATATTCACTTGAAAAACGAATTTTGTTCTCTGTATGAAGTGAATGTGAAAATTCAATAGTACCAGTACATCAATTACAAGGTATTTGAAAAAAACTCACATTGAATCTTGAAATAAATGATCCATTCTAAGTTTCCATTTAAGAAAGACATTAATGTCGCTATCAATCCAATGACAGAGACATTACTGATTAGAAAAAGGCTGAAGTTCCATTGTAAAGCATCTCTGGAAAACATCTTAACGTTTATTAGACATTTATCTTCTTACATAATACACTGGAGACATTACTTTAAACTTGATTTATTCTGTAGGAGTTCAGTTTTATCAACAATTATCACGACCATAAAGAGGAATAGTCCTTTTTCCAAGAATAATTTGTTATTGATAATTGTAAACCAAACAAGCAGAAAACACAGGCTCCATGTTTGGCTTGCCTGGGAAATATTTGGAAATACTAAAGGGAAAATAAACACTGCACTGAAGTTTGGTTGCAATAGGTCCAGTATTTCAAGAGAATATGATGTTAACATACAAATGGTAGCAATAGCATGAATAGTGGTCCAAAAGAGACCAGTGAAGATTATCAAATACATATTTCTATTTCTAGTAACAGAAACCTTTATAGGTCTCAGGTAGGAGCACCAGACACATTTTTGGCCTGCCATTACGAAAATAGAAAATTCATCTGAGAAATACTTTAGACTTTAATCCTTTAAAACAACTGCACAAATTGGGACCAAATATTAGTAATATGGTCCTTTGGTGTCCCCCTTCCAAATTTTGTCAGGTTCAATAGTACGGAACTAAACACAAAACTCAGGTGTAAAGTTAAAGCCAACAAAAGCATACAGTATGTCTCACTTTGCAAAAGACAGTTTCACTTGCCTATTACCTGTGTACAACAATAATCTTACCTGCCTCAGTACAACAACAGTTCCAATCTGTAGGTCACATTGGTGTTCCTTCATTAAACTTTGGTGAACAGTACCATGGATTTTGCCTGTAACGGTAAATTTGAAAGTTAATCATTCATTTGAGGAAAAAGATAACAGAAAAATTCTTTGATATTTAATAAGGCCCTCAGCTGCCTGTATTATTCACCTAGCTTTGTCAGCAAACTGACAGTCATAAAATGGATGTAACTGTGGTTAGACAATGGTATCTATAAATTTACAGATTTTTAAAAGATATTTTTTTGAGAAATGTGAAAAATTCAGAAAGTTTAAATTAAGATCAAACACACCCTAAAATGTGTTAAATTTGGTCTCTCAACTTCAGTGTTATTTTGGATGTTATGTTAGAGCCATCAGCAAAATTTCTACAACAGTACTACAACACAATTATTTTTGCAAACATCTTAGCTGACAATTAACTTTTTAATGTTCTGTCTAAAAAAATTTGTTTTATACATGTAGCATCAATAGGGGGCTGGTAAATTTGATTTGCACATATAAGGAAAAAAATTCTCTAACATGGTTTGTTATTCACAAGATTAGCAGAAGTAACATTTCATTTAAACAAACTTTTTTTAAAATTATCTTTAAAAAAAATGGATATCAATTTCAGATGTCCATGTGGTTATATAGGACTGATGTAATTTTTTTAAAACATGAATTTGAAGTCAAGTAATATCACTTCATTATATATTGTACAACATGTCCAGTCCCTACAGACTGTAAATGGAAACAGCTCCAATACAATCTCCATACAATGAGAAAATATTGTCTTAATATTCATATTATTCAACATTTCAGATAATACCCTGTCTTATCTTAAGATTCCTCTCTCTGATACAACACTGAAAACATGATTAAACAAAATCCTTCAATATAAATGTAAATAAGTCAATCAATAAACATTGCATGACTGAAGCTGATGTATAATGGAATAACTAATTATTTTATGTGTATGCTATACATATATTGATTGTACCTCAGACTGTTAAGTAGTGAAATAATCTAATACTTCAGTATTTTTTCACTAATTGTTGTTATAATCTACTTGTTTAGGTTACCCGTTCATGTTTCATTGATTTTTCTACAAACTATGCTTGATTGTCCAATATGGTCATTAATGTTCATCAAGTTCTGCATGATAGTTTTCTGATCAAAGTACAATGTTATTGATGAATTGACAATTGAAAGGTTGATAGGAAAAACAAATTATTACCATTAACACATTAAAACCAGAGGCCCCAAGAAGAAGTCTATGATTCCTTATCTGGTTATCAGCTTTATTAAAAGAACTTTAACTGTAAAAGGCATTCTAAACATCCACATTAATCTCAAACTGACAAATACTTTTAAGACAAAATATATTAAAGAAAAAATAATCGTGAAATTTGAATACAGATCAGTCAAATTAAATGTGTAATGGTTACAGTCCTGTTTTAACTGTTTCAGGTTCACATGTAAAAATTGCAGGATCCATCAAACTGCCCATCTCCTTCATTTTGAAAAAATCAGGCTCCAGTAGTCATCCAATGTTTATGAGTTTGAGTTACAAAACAAATTCCCAACTTAAATTTCAAATTTCAAAGTAATCTCAGCTGGGGGAGTAGCCTTGGTTGGAAGGCCTTGTCAACTGAAACAAGTCAAAATGACTATATCATCAGGTCTCACAGTAATTAAGTCATTTCTGACAAAATCTACAAATGAATTTCTCGGAAGATCCATAGGCAAACATGGCTGTTTATTATTTCAACAAAGGCCCACTGAATTTTGACAAGAAGAAATTTAAAGCAACTTTCCCTTAACTTGAATCATAATAGAGCCTTCATACATGGAAGCATCTATATTACTGGTTGCTTGAAGTCCTGGTCACAAGATATTAAAGTTTTATGGACCTCATCATTTGTTTATGTCGATACAAATGAGGCTTTTACAAAAATTTTGGGAAAGTAGAATGTGCTAGTACAATTTTTCCATCAGATTACTGCATAATTTGTTTATTTAAACCTGAAAATAATTTGTTAATTTGAAATTATAATTGCACACGTTTTAATATAAACCCCATGACTGGATCGTTCGTATTGTAAGCAGTCCCAGTGTATTGTGTATCAAACTGTGACAGAAAATACCGTAGTTCAGTAATCTACTATGAATTGTTACTTCTCAAGGTATTATATTTGAAAAGTTATTAAAGTTTTAAAAAAGTTTACAGCACCGCCACCGCTGTGGTCAGCAGAAAGTAATATCTATATTTCACCTTTTGCCAAAAATGTGACACAACTCTCTCAAACATGAAATTGATGTCAAGGTCTGGTGATATGTGTCATAATGGCATTTACCCATCTAGAACTATCTATAGACCAAATATTTTGGGTCTAGGTGTTGGTTTCTGAAAATGGATGGATGAATTGTTGTTATGTCCAGTGGCAACCAGGTCGTTATCAGGACGAGAACATGTTGATATGATAATGAATACGATCCCTGCTTTGTACTAGACTGATATGCTGAGCTGGATTTTTAATGTGCTAGCTCACGAGGTAAATGTCCGCAGGAAGACTTATCACCCCACTTGGACACATTATACTGACTCCGAGTCGACCAGTAGGTCTTTGCTCTTACTCCTAGATGCCGTGTGCTTGGCGGAGAAGCAGCAAATACCAATTTTAATGTCTTTGGTTTGACCCGGCCACGGATCGAACCTGCGACCTTCTGCATTCGAGACGAGCATGCTACCATGAGACCACCAAGGTGGTTTTCTGGAAATGAAATTGACTGCAAAACTGTGATGCAAGTCACTCAAGCATAAAATTGAGGTCAAGGTCCAGTTAGAGGTGTTAGAAATGGACTTAATCACAAAATGTATTGCAATTTTTACAAATGTTTAAAGAATCAATTAACCATGAAAACAAGGTCAAAGTCTCAAGACAAGTATATGTCTGCAGTTTATATCATATGGTAAATGTGGACCCAAGATGTAAAGTGTAGGTATTATGTTTGCAAAGTAATTAAGGTTTTAAACTAGAGGCTCAGTGTGCTGAGCCTGTATTACTCACCTGACAAAATGCTTCTACAAACTTCCATTAATTCTTTGGTTGAATTTGCTTCAAAAGTTTCAGAGCAGATGATCAAAATATATTTTTCTCATAGGGTCCAAAGTTAAAAGTATTTCCCCTCTGGCGGCCATGTTTTTCTCAGATTTGAACATAATGAGCCAACTTTGTAAAGGACCTTCCATACATCATTCCAGTACAGTTTTATTCAATTTGCTTTTATAGTTTTAGAGGAGATGATCAAAATATGTTTTTTCCATAAGCATGTATGTTAAACTATGTTCCTGTTGTCAGCCATGATGTTTGTCGCATTCGAACGAAATGAGCAATCCCTCTAAAGGACCTTCCATACATCATTCCAGAACAGTTTGGTTAAATTTGCTCAAGTAGTTTCAGAGGAGATGAACTTTAACATGTTGTCCCATAGGGTCCAATGTTAAACTATGTCCTGCGCTGGCAGAAATGTTTTACAGCGGATCGGAAAAATTTCAACAATCTCAGTATAGGACATTCCATACATCATTCCTATAAAGTTTGGTTAAATTTGCTCAAGTAGTTTCAGAGGAGATGAACTTTAACATGTTTTCCCATAGGGTCCAATGTTTAACTATATCCTGCGCTGGTAGCCATGTTTTACGGCGAATCGGAAAAATTTTGGCAATCTTAGTAAAGGACCTTCCATACATCATTCCTGTAAAGTTTGGTTAAATTTGCTCAAGTAGTTTCAGAGGAGATCAACTTTAACATGTTTTCCCATAGGGTCCAATGTTAAACTATGTCCTGCTCTTGCAGCCATGTTTTTTGGCGGATCGGAAAAATTTCGACAATCTTAGTAAAGGACCTTCAATACATCATTCCTGTAAAGTTTGGTTAAATTTGCTCCATTGGTTTTAGAGGAGATGATCAATATGTGAAAGTTTACGGATGATGGACAAACAGACGACAGACGCCAAGTGATGGCAAAAGCTCACATGGCCTTTGGCCAGGTGAGCTAAAAAGTTAACATCATTACCGGACATTCATCACAGGTGGGAAAAAAAATGCATTGCTCTTTTTGTTGGCTAGATAAAACTTTAAAGTTTTTGTTACAATTTTTACCTGATTTATCTTTTAAACATACACTAGCATCAGATCCTTGCCAGTCAACTGTTTCAATGACAGCCATAACAAGTGGAACCTTTCCCTTTGGTAATAATTTCTTTCTAGCCTGAATTGTAGACAAACAAATGTACATGTATGAGATATAATTATGAACAAAGGTCAACAGGAAATGAGGTTTTAATATGAACCAGGGTATTATTGTTTAATCCAGACTAATGCTATCTAAAATCAAAGTTCATTTTCAGCACAAAACTTGTGTTCCTTATTCCTTTCTATGAATACATAAAATATGAAGATACAACATAACGCATTCAAAGTATTGCCAGGCATAAAATAAGTACGGTTTTGTTGATTTATTTTTGACTGTGATAATGTTTTAAAAGCTTAAACTGAGATATAATTTAATTCATATAACTTTGTTTTCCGAATTTTTACTGTTTAGCTTTGTTTTTATATTTTCTAATTTTCTAATTTTAATAAACAAAAAAAACAAATTGAATAATCTAAGGTTTGATCTTAAATTATTAAACTTCATTTAAAATACAATTTTAATAAAATATGCATTTAGTTTAATCAAGCCTTGTTTTACTTGATTTGGTTAAGTTTTAAACAAAATTAGCTTTTGCCAGCATATGACGATATATGCATTGATGTGGCTTTAAACAACATTTAATCAATCAATCAAATAAGTACATTTTTGGTTTCCTTTCAACAATCTTCTTCAGCATTCAATTAATTAAATTTAAAACTTACACAATTCAATTAATAGTGATTTGTAATTAACTAGAGCATGTACAGATTGTGTCTCTGTATGACACGGATGCCCCGTCCTCCTGTACATTGAATTCCAATCTTTTATTTATGACAGGAAATATTTTTGAAAATCATTTTACATATACCCTGATGAACGATCTATTAATGTGATATACCTGTTGTAAGGGACAAAGTCATTTATAAAAGAAACTTAAATTATAATTAATTTGATTCTACAAATTTTCAATTTTCTTCTAAAAAATTCTTATTTCTCTAATATTTTGTTTGTATTTTAAATGAAGTTTAATAATTTAAGATCAAACCTTAGATTATTCAATTTGTTTTTTTTGTTTGATAGTTTTGAAAATATTTGAAAAATCAATAAATATTAAATTGAAAACCCTATGATTTAGCTCAATAAACATTATATTAGAAATATTCATTTTACATTAAAGAAAAAAATCTAATTAACATAATTGGATCAATTAACTAATTATTGATTAACAACAGAACCTTTGAAGATTAATAATTGATTAATTATTAATCAATTACTCCTTTGATCTTTAGTTATTTTATCAATTAAAAGTGAGTACTATTTCTACCAACCAACAAGCTAACCAATCACAAACAGAAGCCAGGTAAATTTTGAGTAAATTCATTAAGTTTAAATATAGGGTTAGTATGTGGAGAAGTTATATCCTAATTGCACAAAAAAATCTACTATTACAATCAAATCTACAAAGCCAACATTACAATGGAAATGAACACTTTACTATCTCAAGCCCAGCAGCTCAAAAGTTTACTTATATCCCTCCAGAGGGAGACAACCAGACAATGACACTACTGTACAGTCACTTTCAGAAGAATTTTGTGTTATGTCCAGAGATATTTAATATAATGTAATTTTATTGTTGTTGAAAAATGTTAAATTGAAATGTGCCAATGTAAGTGCTATATAACCCAGTGCTATTAAAATGAATTATTTTTCAAATAAGCTTGTACTTTAATTTACTAAAGCATCAAATCTATTTTCTTTTCTCATAATAATCATAAAAGATATACTATTTTATGACACTGATAAGTCCAACCAGATAGATATGATACTGTGTAGTGTGTATTTATTTTAAAGACACAGTTGCCTTTTAAGAATTCTTATTTTGTTTTTTCATCAGAATTTATTATTCACATTTAAAATTACTTTTTTTAACTACAGCTTTGGAAAGGTATATGAAACATTAAGAATCTAAAACCAGGGCAGGTGCAAGACATTTGATTTCATCGACTATAGTTACAGCAAGGTTGTCTGAGATTACCCTAAACTTGCAAAATTTTTTTACCCAATCTTTGCATTTTTCCACCTTTCTTGTTTCTGTGTACATTCCATTGTATATTGACTAATACAGGAAAATTCAAAAGAACATGGATAAGCAGAAAATACAACCATCAAAATAGGAGTTAAAAGCAAATAACCAATGCATCTTTGTGTCAAAGTTATAATGCAGTGATAACAACTTAAACTTTTAATTCATCAACTAACACAATGTTTTGCTATTCAAATATTGAAATAAATAATTATCCTGGGTCAAGGACACATGGGAGTCCTTGAACACTACAAATGCATTTACGATAAAGTTTTTTGACAAAAGGCAGTGTGGGTGTCTTTTTTATTAGGTTTTAGGGTCTAGACCAAGGATCCGGAAAGCCTTCTACTTTCTGGACATGACTGAAGAAATTTTAATTTGTCCGGTCATAAAAGGGGTCAAACGGAAGTCCAAAATCTCTATTTTTTTAATAAAAATATGAATTGAAAAGTCACGACCCCAAAATTTTGAAGTTTGGCAGAAAAGTGACCTCATTCAGGTCATTTCCCACGATAATTAACTGATGTTTTCAAACTGTTTTTACAGCAATTACTTTTGTCAATACAGTAGTTTACAAAGGTGTCTGTGCTTTTATGATGCTTAATTATAATTAATGTACACCTGTCAATAATTTCCAAAAGTCCAATAGAGGTCATTCATCAGTGACGATCAATCAGGCGTTTTTCACCCCTTTCTACTTTGAAATTTAAAAAAAATCCATTACAAAGTATGTTTCGGACGATCTAACAGTTCGCAATCACAAACTTCAGATGATAAAAAGCCTTGGTTGTGCCATTTTCTGCATGTGTAGTTTAGTAAATAATCATTGAGCATGTGCAAATCGTTGTAGTTAAATATGAAAAAGTAATAAAAATTTTATCTTTCAGGAAGACTTTCAAATACTGATTTCAAAGTTTTCTAAGTTGAATTTATTTTATTCATTTATTTAGTTCATCTCTACTCCATTGTGTATTCCATTTCCCATATCGATCTATTTATACGTACCAAACACAGACCTCAAAGAAGACACCTATAACATCGAAATTATCAATACACAAACAACGATGCACAGAATGTTAAAGAGTTGATACACACGACATTTATTTCAGGTCTTATCCAAAACAATTATAAATCGTGCATAACATTTATATGAAATAAGGTCGTACGTTGAGATTGCTAAAAAGAGTGTAAACTGAAAATTCATGTCTATCAAAAAAATGTCTGACAGAGGCTGATGAAATTTCCGGATCCCTGGTCTAGACTCCCCTGAGACGGTCACTTGCATTCTTGAAATTTAGATATTTCCTTGTAATATTTATAGCAATTGGAATGAATAATTTGTTAGGCTTTCTATCCATGGATTATGTTGTCCATGAAATCCAAGAAAATTGATGCACCATGATTATTAAGTGTTTCACAATATATTGTTTAAAATGTATCAATCATGACTGATCCAGATTTGAAGAATTTATAAAGTTTCGCAAATACTTTACTAGAAAACAAATGTGTTTTGGATATACAGTTGATCAAAATGCATTGAGTGCTAATTATAAACAATCATTTGGTTATTAACATCCCTACAAAACACATTTAAAACTAGAAAATGTGTCTATAAGACACGGATGCCCCACCCTAAAAACAATACAGGTAATGCTGAGGACTGGGTGAAATATCATTGATATATTACTATAGGTTTCTGTAAAATGGAGCTAAACACAAAACTTAACCGAATTGGAATGTACAGACAGACAAGTATAAATCTATATGCCCCAGCCACATACGTGGCGGGGCATAAAAATAAAGGTCAAAATGTTCAAATACCTTCAGAACACCCCCCAAATATTGACAACTACATGTACAAGTCATGAAATGCACATCAACACAATACTTAAAAAGACTGTACAGCTGGAGTGACAGACAGACATGGTCAAGGACATAACTACAAAATGTATTTATGTAGTATTATAGGATGTGGAAAATTTATTTAATTTTAACCAATCACAAACATTGTACACTAACTTGTTTTTTCAATATATCTTACCTTCTGTAGACTAGTTAGTATAGAGAACTTGACCATTAGTTTTTGTCCATCTTCCCCAAGGTCAGTCAGTAATGTCTGCCATGCTGTCTCATTAAACACTTCTTCGCCTGACTGAGAACTCAGTATTACTGTGTCGTCATCCTATAAAGTATATGAACAGATCTCTAATATTTTTTTTATTAAAAAATATCATACTACCAGTACCTGTATCTGCAGACCTTGAAAACTTATTTGTGAACTGATACTAAACACATTTAGAAATACACACATGATGGCTATTGTGGTATGGAGCTTAACCAGAAATATCTTTCAAATTTTCTAGTTTGTACCAGGTTAATAACCACCCTTTAGCCCAGCTGGTTCAGCGGTGGACTTCTGTAAAAAAGGTTGAAAGTAAAATTTTTTCTATATCGAGGTAATGAATATAAAGTTAAAGATTTTGTGTATAAACTAGAGGCTTCTACCAACCAGTACTGCAAACCTGGACCCTTTATGCAAATATTTTATCACAATACAGTGGAACTCCCCTAAACTGGCCTTTCTGAAAACCAAATTTCTCTGCAAACAAATGCTTTCTTTTGGTCCAGAATTTACCCCTATGTTTTGAAGTAAAAATATCCTCCACAAACCGGCCCCTCTGAATTCTGAATACCAGAGATAATTTCCAATCCAAAACATATATATTCAAGTCAACTACACCTTCAAAAACCAGTCATTCATTGAATGGAGTAATTTAAACAAAGCATCATTGATGTGTACAAGGAAAACTCTGTCCTAGTAAAAGATTTTAACATCCCTTCCTACTAAAAATAACGAACAATCTAAAAGACTAAGATTTTGTTAGTCACAGAAAAAAACAATCCAAATGTAGCATATGTAACTTTTATGTTTCAATTTATTTACTTCTGGTCGGATTTCAGTGCCGTCCGAAACCTCTTAAAACCAGCCCCTCCAAAACCGGTGTGTGTAATTTATGGCCTCCAGAAAGAGAAAACAAAGCTTAATGCAAATTTCCTTTGATATTCAGCTCCTTTTTCTTTAAAATAGAATTTTCTAATTTTACAGTAAGTTAGAATAGGCTGACACAGTTTTGAACACCGATCCCCATGGAACTTTAAATCAAGGAATGTCCCAACTGGCCCAATTTACATGTACAGACCTGCCAACTTTTGAAAAACCTCCATGGGGGATTTTCCCCGGGGAAATAATTTAAATGTATCGTTTCATCTTATGACTGTTTTTTTTTATAATGTCCAGTAGAAAGTATTTCATGTATATTTAGGATCAATTTTGGTTTGTTTCTTGAACTCTTCAGATTGTTTTGATGCTGTGTGTATCATTCTGTGTAAAGATGTTTCTTTCATTTGGTTCATTTGTTTATGGCAAACGTTTCTTCTTGCTGGGTGGAGTAACAACCATTGTGATAGTTTGAACTGTTATGATTCAATTCCATTTTTCATATCCTTTTTATAACAATTGTCTCAATGTGCAAACAGCATCCAAGCCTTTACGTTTAATTTGCAAAATTCTTTTGATCAGTTTTTAAAATAATTATTAACTATGTTCACCTGATTAAAGAATTTTTTTAACTAGTTAACTTAGTAGAATATTAATCTCAATTAAATGATAAGTAAAAAAATTAAAACAGTTAATTATGTAACTCCCAAGCTGATCGGTATTAATAACAAAGATCAATAATTTTATTACCAATTAAGACCCATAAAACTTTGAAAAATCATTGATTTTATTGAGGCACGTGTATATGTTTACATAATACTTAATGTCAAAACAGATCGATAACCTCAGGTAAATCAACATGACCCGAATATCAGATACTACGATGAATTTGATTGGATAATATCCCTATGTTGTCCTCCATTACTGGAAATCGGTAATAATAACATTTTCTCGGGTAGAATTTATGAAAATCGGGTTTTTTGCTTGTTTTAGGAACCCGATATCGGGATTCGGGTTGAGGCAGGAAAATCGGGATAATACCGCCAATATCGGGATAGTTGGCAGGTCTGCATGTACAGGGAATTTTTGCAGATTTTTCAATCGTGTTTGCCATATTTTTCAGATCCTTTATGATAAATTTTGAGACCCCAGAATTTAGTTAAAAAAGGATGACCTAAGGACCTTTGCATCATAGTTTCATCCTGAATAACCAGTTTATGTTTATGTCAGTCATATTTATCCAAAGTCATAACTTTTTTAAAGACCATTCCACCAAAGTTTGGTCCCAAATGGAATGGTAATTTTAAAGGATATTCTTATTTTAGTAACAGTTGCCCAATGGGTATAATTTTGAAAGAACACCACCCAAGGTCCATTCCACCAAAGAATTGTCCCAACCAACCTAGAGGTTTCTGAGATATTTTTACTGATTTTTCTAATTTGGTAATGATAGTTAAGCTTGTCAAAAGACCCACCCCCTTCCCCTCTCACGTAACTTTAATACTTGAGTACCTATGTAGTATTCAAGATAATGGTTACTGAGGAAATTTTAAAACATCTTTGAGATGTTTATTTAAGATTTTGAAAGGACGTTTATACTTGTACAAGGTCTGGGCTCCACGACCAATTTTAAAAGGATAATACTATATGTATGACCATTCTAGTCCAGATTTAAGAGGAAAAGATTACTAAAATATTTTTTGGTTGTTTTTTAAATATTTAAAAGCAGTTAAATATGGGAACGTAAAACACCTAAATGTTACTTTATTATCATCATACAAAATCCATATGTTGTTAAGATAAAAATATTCAAAATAATCATTAAAGAGAATACACCAGTCGCTCATAAACTATTGACAATGATTGAGATCAATATCAGTTATCTTTTGTAATGGCATAATCCATAATTCAAATATGAAACTTCAATTACACATGGGAAAAATTGTCATCATTTTTAAATTGCTTACATAATTTACTGCCAGCCTAATGTATACATGTTTAAATGGATTCAGTAAATAACATTCATTTAACAGGTCAATATCTTAGAATTTTAAATGAATGATTTGTTGAATTCTTATTCTGTTTGCATAATGGTATAAATTTAAGGTATATAAAAAATCAAAAGTGTAAATAGTAGGCATGGGATAACTTGGTTTTCCTCATTGAAGGAATACATTATTGGCCATTGTTAGATAACACCTTAAATACTGTCATACAATTTGTGTAATCTGAAATATCACTAAATCTAAACTTACACAGACCATTTATTGTCCCACTAAATGTAAAGGGGTTCCACAGTAGAATTAAGTACACTTTGACGTCAAAGGAAAACAAGAGCTGATAAGCAAATATGTCTCCCCTGCTCAAGCATCTTAATCTTAAATGTCCCAGGTTAGATTATAACTTACAAACTGATGTCAATATTTTCAAAGTGAATTAAAGACAAACAATCACAGACATGCCATTTCTATATTATGCACAATATTTTCTGGGGCAACTTAGTGTACTTGTCATTCTGTATGGGTTGTGTTTCATTTTTAGAGGTCAAACCATAATTCTATTATAAGTGAGTTTGGAGTATCATCTCAATGGCTGTTGATTACTTTAAGTAGAACTTCAGTTTCTCAAACATTAAAAGAACTGGCCTGGGTGCCATAAAGAACTTTTTTTGCTGAGCAAAGAAAATTTTACTCAAATTTTATGAAGACTATTTTCAGACATAAGAATATTCTCAACTTTTATGGTGCCATGGCCAGGTTGTAGTTTCAGTAACAGAAGTTCTAAATAGCTGAGGTTATAGAAACGAGATTTGTGGGAACAACACGAATGGCTCCGCCCACAAAAGTCCATGGCCCGGAGCAGAACGAAACCTAAATTTGATCTGTAACTCATCAAGGTAGACTCACATACCAAAAATCAGCACAATATCTGAAGGGGCTTAGAAATAAAATCTGGAAAGGTGTTATTACATGAAATTTTCAAAGTCTAAAGCCCGTAATTTCAACAAAAAATCAAAGGAGTGGAACGAAACGTAAACTCGATCTGTAAGTCGTCATGGTAGACTCACCTACCAAAAATCAGCTCAATATCTGAAGGCATTTAGAGAAAAAGTCCTGAAAGGTGTTCCTTGCAGAATGACAGACAAGGGTAAAACTATATGGCCTGACCACTTAGTGGCAGGGCCATAAAAATTACCAGAATACCTCAAATAGCTTTTACTTTGAAATTTAAAAAAAAATATATACAATATATGTACATTGTCGGAACATATACATTTTATTTGTACCAGTCTTAGGTACCAGTATACAAATAGGTATTTTTTTATTATGTAAGTTTCAAATTTTGTCCTCCCAGTATAAAAGAAATAATATTCTATATTGAAGTTTAAGTTGCTGACAATGAGGAACCAGAGTGAGTTATCTTATCCTAACCAATGTAGGTAAGAGACGTAATTAAATTCTCTCCCTTTTGTCCTCAGGTTAAAAGGGAGACAAATTTATTATCTCCCTTACCTACATTGGTTATGAAAAGATAACTCACTCTGGTTCCTCATTAAGAATAAAGGTTAATATATCAGTGAATTAGGTTCAAAAGATGCTTTAATTTGTGGCCTTCTTCTTTAGAAACAGGTATAAATGTGAGGTTTACCAAGCATTTCTCATCCATTTCGCGTTGAGTACAAATAAAATGTATATCTTTCGACAATTTACATATATTGTTTTTATCCTGCAACGATAAAATTGTTATCTTTTATCAGAAAAAGTCATGAAATGGCACATTTCTAGATTAAGATGATCTTTGGCACACAATCTAAGGAGAACATGATGTCATAATTTTCCCACTTATAAAGAGCCATAACTCTAGAACGGTAAATGACTTACCTCCCAAATTCGAACTCTGTCTGCGTGTTGAGGTTCTTAGCATTATTTATGAGTTTCATAAAATTTGGATGAGGCAAAATTAAGTTATAGTGTGGAAACGAAAAAATTTGCAAATTTCCAAATTATAATGGGGCATAACTCTAGAATGGTAAATGACGCACTTGCTTCGTCCTATAGATAAATGATGACTGAAGTGTTATATCAACTGTATAATTCAATGGGTTTCTGATACATGGACCTAAATGCAAACAATTCACAAAGTCACTCAAGCATGAAATGTATGCTATAGTGACCCAACTTTTTGAGAGACACATTATACAATGGTCATTGGAATTCAGTGATGAAGTATGACTTTTCCATAGATTCCTAAAATATGAAATAAAATGCAAAACTTTAATAGTCTCTTGGCTTTAGTCACCAAATTGTTGTAGCACTGTTCAGTCTTTTAAAGAAGATTATAGAGGTATAATATCAATGGGTTTCTAAGAAATAGACCCAAATGAAAGAACTTACAATATAACTGATTGACAACCTCTTTGGTTTTAATTTAGTAAACAAACATTTATGTTACAGATTAAATGTACAAACCTGTTTGTGTATTATCTCCGGACTTGTCTGTTTTGTCAAATGTGGACTGTCCTTTATACAGCCGGGACTCTGCATAATAAAAGATATAAACATTGTCATTTGTATTTTGTCAAAAACATTTTACTGTAACAGAAATTTACAGAGTTTTTGAAATCTCATTTTCATGTCAGTCATTTGGACTGTATAATGTATTTTCATATTCAGAGAAGCTTAAAAGAATGTAATTTTCAATGCAAAGTAAGGTCATATAATTTAACTGATTAACGGCATCCAAATATCATTCACTTCCTGTTTTAGTAATTTATCATTTTAGTAATGTAGATAAAAAATCGTCAGAATTCCTGATTACACTACCTAGGTACTCTACAGCTACACAGCATTCTATAACAAAATTGACTAAATCCATTACATTAAAAATCGAACAAGAAAGTGAAAGACTTATTTGAGCAGGAAGTGAACATCTTTGATATATATGTGTTTCATCAATGTTTGGAGATTGAATAATGTAGATATCAAAATGTTGTGTTTTCAAATTACCTAATTACTTTCAACATCATGCAAAAACTAAATGAGAGGTGCTAATCTTCAATATACACAAGATCACCATGATTTTCAAGAAAAAAATTGTTGGACTATCAAATTTATCAAACTATGTACCCTACATACTATCCAACAATAGAGCATTACATTAAGTTACAATGAACAAAACTTAATAGTTTGACAACAAGTTTTAAACATTAAAATATGATGTTATGTGTGCTCAATTCAAAAGCTTTTTGGGATAATTATTTTTTTAAATATTTAAAATTTAAACTAGAACTACTGTGAGGGTACAATGTAAAGAAATGTAAAAAAACAAAATAGATTGTGCACAATGGCAATGTATACTGAAGATTCCCTGAAAGTTTCACTGAAATCCATTCACTGGTTTAGAAGGAGTTGAGGACAGGGCATGCTTATTCCCCTTACATTTGTACATTACATGAAAAAATGGCAAAGTCTATGTTTGTCTTTGCAAAACCCCCAAAATAATTCTGATCAAATATAATATAGGTAGTGCACAATGGCAATGTATATTTAATATTTCCTTAAAGTTTCACAGAAAACAACTCACTGATTCAGGGGCAGTTGAGGATGGGGCATGCCTAAGTTAGACTTTTGAGTGAAAGGTTTAAGGGAAAGATATATGCAATATCAGCAATAACATAATTGTTAATTTTTATGGAATATGAAATTGTAACCACAGAGTGTGCAGAAATAATATAAACAGTAAGCGAAACCACTTTTGCAAATAGAAATTTTAAAATTTGTGTGACAAATATTTCTTTTGATCACCTACATGTGTCACTACATACCTATTCATTTATGAAATTGGCTAACCAGTTTAATTATTATGTAGAATGACCAATTGAAACCATGTTTCTAATTGAGTTTACATTATTTACCAAGTGACAAAAGGAGAATCTGAGATGGAGCAATATTCTGATCATGAATGTTCATTCTTTAAAAATTACATTATTTTATTGCCAAAGTTTACAAAGTAATGGTTCATATTATTAAAGATGTTTCAATAAGAAATCTACACTGACCACTGAGAAATTGTGAAAGCCTAATTTTACACTAAATACAAACAGTTAAATTGAGTGATAAAAAGTATCAGAAAATGTTTATTTCTAATTTCCGCAAACATACAATTCTGTTTAAATTCTCATTATTTCAGGTTTCATATTTTACCACAATCTATTTTTTCTGTCGTTATTTGTTATTTTTTTACAAACAGGATGGTTTTTAAGGCACTTTACTCCATGTTGTAACTTTTTGTAAGTCTCTATAGGTACCCCCAAACTAGTTGTGGATGGAAACAGAGAAAGAACAGATCAGTTCTTAAACATGTGGTCACTGATTCAGTCCAATCAAAAACCAGTTACTCTGTAAAATTTGTAAATCAAAATTGCTTTATACTATGCTTTAAAATAATGCACCAACATGTCAATCATCCTACAGAATAGTTTTGCTGTTTCACCAATTTACTGTATAGAGTGGAATTAACAACATATTGTTATGTACTTTGTTATGCTGTACTAGGTAATGGTACATAAATATAGAAAATAGTTATCCATGTTTTTGATCCTTCGTACAAAATGTAGATGAAAGCTCTAAAATTCTAATGAAAATTAAAGATAAAGCAAAGTTCAATGGAATCATTTTGGTAATGAAAATTATGATTCACTTCACCTGTCCTTCAGTAATTTTATTATTAAATTCAAAACAAGACCAAAACTGAGTCTGGACCTGCACCACAGCATGCAATTCTACTGTTTTTAGTATTGTTGAATTTTAAACTATCGGCAAACAGGATGTGACTGCACGACAGATCCAAAAATTGCTTACACCCTACAACTCAACATTATCAAGCTGCAGACAAAATATAAAATCATTTCCTATTGTAGAAGCCAAGAAAACTTTCACGAAATTTTTCTAGTGTTTCGAGTATTGTTGAATTCTTTTAAAACTATTGGGAAACAGGAAGTGGCTGCACGACAGATCCAAAAATTGCTTTCACACTACAACTCAACATTATGAAGCTGCAGACCAAATGTAAAATCATTCATTTCTGTAGAAACCAAGAAAACTTTGAGGAAAGTTTCCTACCCAAGGTCTTTCGGACAGACTGACAAACAGAGTCAAGCAGTTAGTACTACTAGACCTGCTTTCGCTGTTGGGGACGCAGGTAAAAACAAAAAATATTGTAGTTTTCTATGTATGACTTTTTCAAAGATGAAGACTTACAATTTTTGGTAATAATCCTGCAGGACCTGGAAATTTTCTCCTTGTTCTTACTGGTGTCTGTAAAGGGCTATCATTATTTGGTGATTTTTTCTGCTGTGTATTGCTGTGGATCAGTTCCTTTCTATCTGGTGTTACAATATGCTGTGATACTGCTGGTACTCTCAAGGAGGTAACTGAAGAATATGACCTGTTCTGATAACTGGTTTCTTGTCTTCGATTGCCCCCTGTAGCCTCTGTTTTCAGTCTATCAGCAGGTGAAACAACTGGTACTTTTTTTCTCACATAATCTATTCAAAATACAAGACCACTGATTTATTACACGAAACTATATTTACAATATATTTACATTGTCAGAAAATATAAAGCCTTAGAAATGGTTTAACGAGCAACTCTTACCTTTGTTTGGTGGGAAGTAAAAATAAACTTTATATTTTCTGACAAATTCACAATGCACTTACCATTGTTTATCCTCCAACAATAAATTCTGTTTTAGTGAAATATAATGAAAATGGTGTTTTATGTACATAATCTAGAGAAATATGATGTCATAACCACTGTGAACTAGAACGTAATACAAACTATTGTTAAGTGTGAGAAAAAGGGTAACAGGAGACTTTATTAGGCTACTGATCCAATATTTAAAACAATAAAGGTGTGGAAGCATAAAACAAAATATTTTCATAGTACAAATTCTGAATGTATTTATTTTCATAACATAACAACACCTACATATATGAACCATGCATACATATACATGTCTATTAATGTTATAAGCAAAACAGAAAAGAAAGAATAATAAAAAAGATATGTGAAAAATAATGCAAGCTATAAACATAACTTTCATTTTGCAAATTGATAAGCAGATGACATTGATTTTAGAATTCTAAGCAACATGTATTTGTTAAGATTTCTTTTCTATTAGTTAATCATTAATAAAAGTACAAATACATAAGATGAAAGAGACCTCTGCATTCCTTTCTTTTAAAGTATTTTGCATAGCTCCATATCTGATCCAAACCCAGAACATTTACCTCTTTTGACATCTGAATAATCAGGTGAGTTTCCTGGTCTGAGTTTTTTATTTGATACATAATGATCTGATTCTGATGACAATCTCTTTACCCCACTACTAGCATTGCAACTTCCAGGAGTTTTATTGTTAATGTCCTCTAATGGTAATGCCTAAAACGAAGATCTGTTTTATCAGTACTGTATATCAGAACTTAAACAATCAACTACATCAATAAAAAATCTCCTCATTTACAATCAACACTTAACCACCTTAATTCCTAAATAAAGATACTATTGGTGATCAAGACCTAACCTTATTTGACATATAGGTTAGGTGAAAAAGAGTTAATATTAAAGGGGTCTCATTTCTATAAGATTTGAACTCTTCATGACAGACTGCATCAAGAAGTTGTATTTAGAGTTGTATCTCAAGATATGTTTTACTGATTCAGTGTATGCAATATTTATTCTCTTATGTTTTACATTGAATGTTAATTCTTGAAGTAACTTCTCATATGTCATTGTGTAGTTTCAATTTAAATGTTGATCTAAAATATATTACTATGATAGTATCCACCCATATTATTTGCAAATTTAAATATTAAATGCCTAATAACATCTTTGATGTGAAATGTGACTATTCTTTGTTTTTTGTGTTTTGGATTTTCATTGCACATTTGTCATTATTGTGTGTAATTTGTTAATAATATCCTGCATCTATCAACTTTTAATTCAATAATTTGACATCATCAACCTCTTAAAAAAATTCTGATCAGACTAGTGCTAGATGCTGTCCTGAACATATATGGATGCCTCATTGAGACTTCAAGATGAAAAACAGCAATGATACTTGTAATACATGTACATTTATTGCTATTTCTTTTTGCTTTGTGCCTAAAATTCACATCATAACCAACAAATAAAATTTACATAATTTGTACATAGTTATTTTTCATCTGCATACTGAAATACTGACATTTCTTTTTTTTGTGTCTTTTAAAAATTTGCATAATAACCAAAGTAAGTACAAAGCTGATCACATGGTGATAATCAGTTGGTAGACATAAACTGATAGTAATACATGTAGTTATTTCAATCTATTGAACAATTCAACTAAGTGGCATTTTATAAAAGTAATTAAATGATCCTGAATTTTCAGGTTTTTTAAGGAAGTTGAAGTGGCATTTTGGTCATTTTGAAAACTTCCTGTTGACAAAACATTTTCAGAAAATATTGGCACAAATAACATTTCCCTTATAATATTATTTAAATGACAGAATAATTTTGATTACATGTAGGTACTTTTATTTTTTCCTTCTCTCTCTTTTTTTGACACATCCATTATGATCATAGGAATTGTACTTTTATCTGTATATTTCAACTGAAAATATAACTACTCAATTATTAGAATCAATGACCATGATGTACAATGTTTCTGAATTGCCTATATATCTTGATTCAAAAGAAAATGTTCTCAGTTAGATATGATCATAACTGTGGCATTTTGCATATATAATATATATCCGGGTTACAAAAACAATTGACTTGGGACTAAATTTCTTGCCACGATGGCTACAAGGAAGCGGTCAATTTGGATTTTTCCTAAGTGTGGTAACCCTTATTTAATAGATTTAGTAGTGCTCTTCCAGCATGTAATAATGTAACTCCTGTAGCCTCTTTATAGCGGGCGCTACAGGAGCATATGCATTTTCTACATATTGGTCATATAGAAAAGTCTTTGTTTAATGGGGGCAGCCATTATGCAAACCGAAGTGAATTTATTTGTTTAAGCAAATATGGCAAAATTGTGCTACATACTAAGGCTAGAAAAAGTTCCGTTCACCAGAAACAGAAGTAACTAAAGTAAGGAAAATAACTTAGCTGGACCCCTGCTGTTGTTTCGCTCTTAACTCCATTTGTGGCGGAGCATCAATAAGCGGATGGCCAGTTTAGGAAAATAGCTTGCTTCAAATTATAATTTTAGAGTCAGAACAGTGACACCGGAAATGGGTTTCTAAAAAGGGGCTATTGCTGTGCTCACATCATTGACCACACCAACAGCATATTAGTTATATATGCCAGTACGATACCATGCAATTTTTTTTTAATGTCAATAAATATGGTAAATATTATTGCCTATTTTTATATTGGCCATTGCAAAATATCTAAAGATATCAACACACCTCCCAAAAATTTTCGTCGTCATCTGGAATTTCGAACATATTCGTGACTGTAAATACGAGTCATGCATATGAACTTTGTGTAATGAAGATTGTAAAATAAAACTTTCATGAAAGCAGTTTTTTTCTAGTTTGTTTTCCAGCGCTATTAGATAAGATGTGTGCTTTGTGGACTACGTCATTAGTTTTGAAATGGAGCACACTTCCTGTTATTAATTAGGACGACGAGTCTGTACAGACACATTTCATTTGCAAATCCTCAAATTTTTAAATGTTACCCAGTGTCGTTGAATTGGTAATTTTCGGAAATCCACTTTTTCACCACCAGGCACTTGTTTCTATCAAGGATTTGAATAGTAGAAGGATACGAATCTGGTACTTTCTCGCTTTATATCGCCTGGCGATATTTTATACTACTCGCTACTTACACATGCCACTAACGCCACTACTATTTAATGAAATATATCACAAAATACCGAATTTAATTAATTCTCTTTCCCTTCTCCTTCTTTGAAAGGTGTAAAAACTACACATTTTTAAAATATTCTTTGATAAATTTAATAATTTTATATTTATTTGTTGAACTATTTCTCTACTGAAAAACAACTTAAATGACATACCTTAGTAAATTTATAAAGTCTAGTTGTCAATAAAACTAATATTGCATAATCATGTCTTTAAAACTGCATTTCTATCCAAATAAAAATCTTTTTCTCAGCTGGGCACCTGTATATTCAATTATCAATAGCACCTAACCTTCCGAGGTTCACCCGGTCACCTGGGATTTGTTAGTTACAGGTGTTATATTTGATTTTATTATACTTCATGCAGAAACTACTGTGGTATTTGGTACATTAATAATTCGCATTTAAATTCCAACCTATTTGGCAAATATGGCATTTAGACTAGAGTAATATGTCTATGTGTGGCTTAATCACAGGGGCCCGACTTCTGGAAATTTCTTTCTTTTTTATTTTATTTTTTTTTTGTCGTATTATTTCATGAGTACTTTTAATAAATATTCACTGTAACAACAAATATTCTGCGTTTATTATCAACGTGCATTACACTATCCACGACCTTATACTAAAAAATCCTAAAGGGATATAAGCCGCCATTTTGGATTTCCTACCTCTGCCACGATTAAAATCAATTAAAAATACTTCCATGTCACAATTTATTTCATATCTGCCCTCAATCTCCTCCAAAATGAATGATCTTCAAAATCCAATCATCATTTTACCAAGCTACGATATTAAACTCGATAATTTGACGAGCGAAGTCAAAACTTATCATATTTCGCGTCGAAAGCAACGTTCCTCGTAGCTTTACTATTGAAGTCAAAGGGACGCAACTCTGATTCTCATCGACTTAACATACTGTTATATACAGTAACGTTGCTTTCGACCCGAAATACGCGAACTTTTGACTTTGCTTGTCAAATTAAAGAGTTTGAAGCCGCATCTTGGTAAAATGGTGACTGGATTTTGAAGATAATTCATTTTGGAGGAGATTGAGGGCAGATATAAAATAAATTGTGGCTTATATCCCTTTAGGACTTTTTAGTATAAGGACGTGGATAGTGTAATGCACATTGATAACAAACGCAGAATATTCGTTGTTACAGTGAATATTTATTAAAAGTACTCATCAAATAAGACGACAAAAAAAATAAAATAAAAAAGAAATAAATTTCCAGAAGTCGGGCCCCTGTGGGGTATTTTGATAAATTAATCACAGAATTAAAAGCCTTCAGAGGAGTATCTGGCTCCAAAATAAATGAAAATATAAAACTGAAATTTTACAGATTAGAAACCCCACTAACACCAGAAATAAGACAATGTAAGACACTTGTCTGGACAAATGTAAAAGCTTTAGGTATAAATTTTGGAAAAGAAAAAACAAGTAAAAATGTGTTACCAATAATAGGAATTATAAAGAATACAGTGAAGAAGTGGTCAAATAGAAAACTTACATGGAAACATAAAACTCTAGTAATTTACCAGGTACATGTAAATATAATGCTTTGATACCAATTTTTATGCACAAGATGTGCACATTTCGTCAATTTACGACTCATTAGTTGTTCTTAAGGCCTAAAATGTTGAAAACCAAAACAACTATCCAAAAGGTTGAAGAGCAAATTCAAAAATACCAAAATGACCAAAAGGGGTAAAACCAAAACCATCTAAGGACGGGGCTACATGTATGCACAAGGGAGATACTCCTTAAGAAAATTAAACAACAATACAACCAAATTAAGGACAGAATAGATATAAATACCACTGAAAAGAAAATGTAACATGAACTCATTGATTTTGAAAACAACCAGCACAGAATAAAGGAAAAATACACATTAATAAAGTTTACAGATATCTGGCAACAAATTAAAAATATCAGTTGTAATTTCATAAAAGACTTTATACATGTAATATATAAACAATAAATATGGTCCTGGTCAAAAATAAAAATTCTTGAATTTGCCGACGGTATTACATAGGTTAAATTGAACAGTTTTTAAAAATTTTTATGCACCAAATGAAAAAAGTGAGCTAAAAACATACCAAAAACAAGATGATACATCATAAGGACCCTACACTACACATTAACACACTTTAGTATGCAGATTTCATGGAAATAAGAAAGTTTATTGATTTATAAATAGGTCTCACAAGAATTTTACCCCCACAAATGATAATAAAAGATATTTACAACACAAATAATGATAAAACAAATCAATCAAGCGCGCCAGTTTTTATTCTTTACATTGTTTCCACTCTAAACTACACAATTATACATTTTGCTGAGTCGATTTCATGTAAACGTGGAAGTTTATTGATTTCTAAATGAGCCACCCCACCTCCGTCCAAGCGTGCTCCATTTTGAAAAACGATGGTAAATAAATACAGATAGGGAGCACTGTTTTAAAAAAAACTCCTTCTATACATTGGAAAATATCATACAATCGCAGAAATGATGGCTTCGCTTCAATATTCGGTATGATGAGGGAGGAGTTTGAATTTTAATTTAGTGTCTCAATCGCCCATTATAGGCAGGATTATGAAGGTCAAAAGAACAAACCGATTAATGTTAATTATTGATGAAATAGGTCTGTAATATCCACAACAAGTCCATATCTTATCAATGACTTATATTTAGGGCAAATATTTTCACATTATACCTGTAATTATAGTGTTATATACTTACAAATACTGGTATCAAATGTTGAAGCAATGAAATATTCTACCATTTTGCATCGTCAACGAATTGCACTATGGGTAATCTCACTTCTTTTCGCGCCACGCAACATATTTACATACAGGCTATATAAAATATAGTGATATTCATATCCTTCTACTATTTAAATCCTTGTTTCTATCAATGTGACTGGAAATTTACTAAGGATACACTCTACACTATGATGTCTATATAGTAATTATAATCCCTTTGGGATTTTGTCAGGAGCTATTTTTCTGAATTAGCCAAATTATGTGTCATGAGCTATTTTTCTGAATTAGCCGAATTATGTGTCATGAGAAATTTTCCGGACTTTTTACATCGTAGACGTAAGGGGAAACATATCAAAAACCACTTAGTCATATATTTAAAATAATTTTCAAAACTTTCCCATCATAAATGATAGATAGGAATTCTATTTGCACACGTAGGAGGAGAAGTATCTACTATTTAAATCCTTGTTACAACAAAACTCAGAAAATTTTATTATATTTTATGATAGAGTGACTGAATTTGTTAAAATTCTCAAAACCTACGATGATATATCAATACTGTCATTCTAAATATTACATCACAAATCAGTAACATTTGTGTCACCATGACCTTGTTTTATGTTTGCAGCGACTTAATTTAATCGTTTGCATTTTAGTAATTCCCTAAAAACCAATGATCATCTTGCATAGAACAACACAACTCATAAACCTGTGACAATATATCAATGATATTTCACAACGCACAACTACAATTACATGTATCTTGTATAGTTCAATGCAGATCAGCATCATATGAGTCACTATGAATATTTTATGATTTAGTGTTTCCATTATGACAAAACATATTGAGAAATTGAGTTTTTAACTATTTCCAGAATCTTTTTTTTTTTTTTTGGTGATCTTTTTATTTTACTTCATAAGGATTATTGTATTGAACTGTTACAATTAACATTATTATTTTTCAGGAATAATAAAGATGAACATATTAAATAAAGGATTATTACTGAAGTGTATAACAGTTAAAACAGAGAATTTATTGCATAAAATTCCAAAGGCTTTTGCTGCATCATGTATTCAGTGTTTACATAATCAAACATACAGTGACATTAAATATAAGGATTTCTCATCCTACAATAAAACACCATCCAGAAGATACCAGTTTAACAGATGGCCAACACAGAAAACTTTATTACAAACCAGTTTACTACAACATGGTGAGATACCAAAGACATTGATAAGTAGTAGTAACCCACTGTTTATACAACAAAAAGACAGAATTTTAAAGACAGTTCATGTTTCTACCAAACATTATAGAGATTTGAGTATAACACCTAAAGCAATATTGGATGCTTCACCCAAAGGCTTTCAACCATACATGAGACTGATCCGATTTGATAAACCAATAGGTTTGTATAAATGTTTTACATGTAAGAAGTAAAAAGCCATATTGGATGCTTCATCCAAATTCTTGCAACCTTTCATGAAACTGATCAAATTTGATAAACTACAAATGTAGTAGGTTTGTATAAACATTTTACATTACATTTTTTGTAGGAAGTAAAAAAAATTGTAATGTTTAGATATTAAACTGCAAAATAAAGGGGGAAAATCAAATTTGAAAGTAGAGTACTTGTATAATTATTTTTCATTTTGTATATTATTGCTTTATAATTCCAATGTTGTTTTCAAAACATCAAATGCATTTATTTCATTGGTTAACAGCAACTTACGGTAAAAAGTTTATAACTTGATAAATTCCTTTCATTACGTCAATATAGTGCATGAGGAAAATGTTAATTTCAAATAGAAAACGTCATATTTCTGCATTTCTTTGGAATTATAAGTGATAAAGGTTATTTTTACGGAATTTACCAATGTGTAAACTCGGTCTTATCACTCACAAACTTTGCATAAATTTGTAAGTTATATGCATCTAATATGTGCTGCAAACTTTTTATATTTATTCACAACCAATTACACTCTATTATTTAGTTGAATGCCACAACCAACTGATGATTAGCTATAATCGATCTTCAGAACATCACTAACATAAATAACATTTAAAAGAATTTGTATGAGCAAAATGACAATTTTGTAGGAACTTGGTTATTATATTGGCCATGCACATGGAGTATTGGATTAGCTGCTTCTCCAGGTCATTTTCCTGACCTATGGCTTCTGACCTTATTTGGAGCAGGGGCTTTCTTCATGAGGGGTGCTGGGTGTATTATCAATGATATGTGGGACAGTGATATTGACAAAAAGGTAAACAGTTTTAAACAGACATCACAAATGAACAATTTGTTATATCAGGTACATTAAGTTAACTCAGAGCTATGACATAGATAGTTTCAAATCAATCAATTCTACAATAAAAATTTTATCCTTAGTGTAGTTGATTTTAACCAGTTTTCTTTGTTTTTTAGGACTATTTCATTTGAAAAAAAAATTATCATTATTAAATGTAGCTCTAAGCAAGCTTTACCATTAAAATTTAGATTGTTAACTTTTGTTTAATATTTTTCAAGGATATACATGTATAAATTGCTCAAGAAATTTTAAAACCTTGAAAATTTAGTTGTAAAGATATAAATCAAATGTGTTAGTCTACATGTAAAAATACATGCATTTCCTTAAAAATTATTTGTATTTATGTGTCCTGTATTTTTAGGTAGAAAGAACAAAGTTACGGCCCTTGGCTAGTGGAGAATTAAGTTTTTTCCAAGGATTGTGTTGTTTGGCAGGAATGTTATCCATATCTCTTCTTATATTACTTCAGTTAAATTGGTACAGGTGTGTTCAATGTTTTTTATTTTCAGATTGTGTATTTTAGTTAGAAAAATATGTACACACCACATTCCATAGAAATAACATGCTCATTTTCTAGTTTATATTCTTTATTTTTCATCTTCATCAGTTAAAGAAATAATTGGTTGTTAAATAAAAATATGAATCAATATATCATATAATAAGACATACATCTGTTAAACTCTTTACATATTAAATGTTACAATTTAACAAGAAAAATATTGACTGAATCAAGTGTTGCCATATTACCATCAAATTTTTTTGTTTTATTTTGCACATTTAACAGGAATCACCATTCATAATCAATTATATCACTTAATCCTACAAATGTATATGAAGAATGTCTCCTTTGGAACATGAAATGAAAACTCTGAAATGCAAATATATTTAAAAAATTATGTAGCTCTTAAAAAGTTCTGAAATTCAGGGTGTTTTTTTTACAATATTTTTTTAAATGATAATACATGAATGTTATTTGTAACATTTAGTTTGATTTAATATGCGATGGGTATATTACCTGTATTAGAGCAGACCCCTAAAAATGTTTTATTTAAGTTAGGAAAAAAGTTGCATCTGTTCATACATGTCAATTTCACCATCACCTTTATGCATTGAGACTGCCTCGGTGGTCTCGTGGTAGCGTGCTCGCCCCGAGTGCGGAAGGTCGCGGGTTCGATCCCCGGCCGGGTCAAACAAAAGACATTAAAATTGGTATTTGCTGCTTCTCCGCCAAGCACGCGGCATCTAGGAGTAAGAGCAAAGACTGGTCGGCTCGGAGTCAGTATAATGTGTCCGAGTGAGGTGATATGTCTTCCTGCGGACAGTTACCTCGTGAGCTAGCACATTAAAAATCCGACTTGGCGTGTCGGTCTAGTACTAAGCAGGGATCATATTCATTATCATAACAACTTGTTCTCGTCCTGATATGCACCTGGTTGCCACTGGACGTTAAACAATAATTCATCCATCCATTTATGATTGAAGGATTATGTGATTGAAGAATAAAAAATTGGCTTTAAGTTAATGCATGAAGTGTAGTCAGACAGACAGTGGAAAAATTAGGAGTATGTTTATAAAGGTTCATAAAAATTAACATGCAGTGACATTAAATATTTTCTTTATGTATGATATTCTTCAATGTTATGGATTTTTGCAATACATGTATTTCCTTTTCATAAGGATTACTTTATAGTACCTGTACACCATTTCATATAATAATTTTTTTTTTATAAATTTTAAGTAATTTGTATTTTGTACTTTCAGTGTATTTGTAGGTGCAGCCTCAATGCTTTTAGTAATATTATATCCTCTTGCTAAACGTGTGACTTTCTGGCCACAGGCAATGTTAGGTGAGTTTTTAATATCTTTGTATTTTTATACGACCGCAAATATTTGTGGATGTATTATGGTAAGAGCCTGTTGTCTGCGTGTTGTCGTCGGTGTCTATGATATTTTACCACAATGGTCCTCCCATAAGAAATACAGGTTGGGATTGATTTTGGGAAATCTGACCCCTCCCGGTTTTTTCTATGGGGTCATTAAGGGTTTTTTGATAATTTTGGTGTAACATTTAAAGTTTTTATCAGATTTTTATGATTTTTGGTTTACATGTAGAATGTTCCTTAATAGAAATGGAAACACCTCTCTATGATCCATTTTTAACTTTATCTTACCGATTTCGAGATATAAGGGGCCAAAAATGGACACGCCTTAATTTTCGAAACTTTTTTTTATTCTTACCCGATATTAATGGTTTTTTTAGTTCGCCTTACGCCTCAACGAAGTTGAGGGGGGGACTAATGGGGTACCCCCGGCATCCACGTCTGCATGCACGTCCACAGTCCGTTCTCAGTTACTAGTTGACATAGGGTCATATATTTTTGTGTGCAGGTGCATGTTGAAGAGACTGACCATGTGACTTAAGATGAAGGTCACATGACCTAAATTACACGGTTGACTGGCTTTTTAAGGACATTCAAAGTGACCTACAATCATATCATATAACTTGGTGTGAGGACTCATCTGGGAGAGTAACACAGTTCTCACAAAAATTAGGTCACTCTGACCTACTTATTGCACTTCATTGGCTGAGATTAAGTTTTACGTCTGAGTTCAGTTCTCTGATACCAAGGGACTTACAATGAATGATATTACTTGGTGTCATGGTGTATCTCCGAGAGTAACACTGCCTCCCACCAAAATTAGGTCACTCTGACCTACTTATCCTGCTTCATTGACTTAGGTTAAGTTTTACGTCCGAGTCCAGTCTTCAGATACCAAGGTACCTACAATCATACGACTTGTTTTCAGGGTGCATCTCACGAAGTAACACAGCCTCTCACCAAAATTAGATCAGTCTGACCTACTTATCGTGCTTTATTGACTTAGGTTAAGTTTTACGTCCCAGGTCAGTTGTCTGATACCAAGTGGCCTACAATCATATTACTTGCTGTAAGGGTGCATCTCGGGGAGCTACACAGCCACACGGCAAAATTAGTGGCGGAACAAGGCAAACTTTGTAATCGTAGATTTCTGGTTAAAATGGTTCATCATAAGAAATACAATGAAACTTACATTGTTTTGTTTCTTTTGTTGTTGCAGAGATAAAAGGGATTAAAGGGGCGAAAATAAGCTATTTTGCAGGACACCTAAAATTTGTATTTTTCATCCAATTTTAATGGGGATTTTTTCTTTTAATTCATCTTGAAGAGTGTTGCCAGTAATATGCCAACAGATTTCTTGTACCTTTTATGGTTTTTGAGATAAAAGGGGTTAAAAGGGCCAAAAAAGCAATGTGCCTTGATTTTTAAATATTTTTATTTTTCATCCAATTTTAATGGGTTTTTTTAGCTCACCTGTCCTAAAAGGACATGTGAGCTTTTGCCATCACTTGGCATATGTCGTCATACCAAGATGGCCGCCACAACCGAACTTGTTTAACATAGTGCCCTGTGGTAGTAATAGTACTTAGGAGGTCCTCTTTCAGAAATATGTCCGATTTCGTGGACCATGAACAAAGATGGTTGCCACAGCCAAACTTAGTTTAACATAGGACCCTATGGGAAATTCACTCAAAAATCTTCTCGTTTGAAACTCCTGAGCCAATTGGAACTTAAATTGGCAGCATTGGTCTTTAAATGGTCCTCTTTCAGAAATGTGTCTGATCAACCGGATTGTAAACCAACATGGCCGCCACAGCCGAATTTAGTTTAATATAGGACCCTATGGGAAAATTCATTTATAAATCTTCTTGTCTGAAACCACTTAGCTAGTTGGAACTAGACTTAGCAGTAATGGTCCTTAGATGGTTCTCTTTTAGAAATGTGTCTATTGACCTGGACTGTCAACCAACATGGCTGTGACGGCCGAACTTAGTTTAACATAACTCTGTAGAAAATCCAGCAACACTTAAATTTTTAGTCCTGTAAAAAGTTAAATCCAGGTGAGCAATACAGGCTCTTGAGAGCCTCTAGTTTTTTCAATTCACCTTAATGAGTGCTTTCATTAATATGGCAACAATTTTTTTTTCTATCTTTTATTGTTTCTGAGATACAATGGGTCTTTTTATTTGTTTGATGAGTACTTTCAGTAGTATTACATCAGATTTTTACTTTCTTTTACACTTCTCGAGATACAAGTGGTTAAAGGTACCAAAAAAAACATGTTGTGGTCGTATAATGCTGCGCTTAGCAAAGCCCTTTTTCATTATAATGTTAAGGAAGTTTGAAGTTCTTTTTTCAATGTCATATAAAACAATATTATTTTAAAATTGTATATTACAGATTATAGATTTCCTGAAATAAATCACAATTCACTTAACAAAAGTATCACAAAAAAGATAAAAATGATATACATGTACCATAGCTATTTTTCTGTATTAAAACATTTCAGTGATTTTAACAATAAGTGCATTTATAGTCGAAATGTTGCAAAAATGTTTACTTAAAGTACATGTACAGTATATGAAAATTCTTTCTATTTAATAATTTTTAAATCATTTTATGTACCGTATAAGTTTGTTAAAGTCAGTGTTTTTACTAATTGTTACCAGTAACAAATCATAGAATAAAAGGATGAAATGTATGTAATAGTAAAATAAATGAACTTTGATGAAACATGACAAGTTGAGATTTGGTAAGATCAGATTTTAGTTTTTGGTTGTATTGTTTTCTGTTTTAGGAGTGACACTAAACTGGGGTGTCCTGTTAGCCTGGTCTGCGATACACAACAGTATCCAGTGGCCAGTCGTAACACTATATGTGTCCTGTGTTTTGTACACAATGATCTACGATTCCATTTATTCCCATCAGGTAGCTAATAGTTGTAGTAATGTCAGGTCTTGGTTGTACAGTATGGCCACTGTTTAATATTTTGTTCTCTAAACATTTAAGCCTGTGATTGAAGTACTATTCTCACTGTACATGTACTTCTTAATAAAATAAAAGGGGAGTTTACTTTTCTTGAATTATGGATGATTTATGAGTTTGCATAGTGCATGCTTTTAGTGATTATCGACCTTTGATAATAAGCCTTAATTGAAGGATAACTGTGCTTTGCATGCTTTCATTATACACTTTAATACATATACTTACTCCATCCTCACTAATGTCTATTGACTTTATTGTAAATATGGGAAATGGATGCAGTACTATCTGTAATATTTCGGTACCAATAATATAATTTATATAAGGCTTTGTTATGTTAATATTTGAAATATAACAAAACGTTAACAAAAATATCCTTTTTTTTCACAGGCAAAAGTTTTATGGATTTTGGCAAATTCTGCATCTATATATTCCTTCACAAAACATTGGGAACACATAGATGATTTCCTGATTTCCATTTTTTTTTAATTTCCATAATTTTACCCTAATTTGTCATTACTGTTTTGTTTTAAATATCAAGAGAAGTATTTCTTAGCAATCCTTGCATGACGTGTGTTTTATGAAAAGAAAGAAATTGAGTTTGGTATTTTAAAAGTTTTGTCTATACTATCAGTAGACTGTGTTTTTATACATGTAGACTAAATCGTAAATACTGTCAGTTTTTGTGAATTGTGGTATTTTATGTGTGATATTTATGCACCTAAATTCTAAAACCAAATTCTATAACCAAAAGCTATGTCATATATGCTGTAATTAAAAAAGAAATAATACATGTACCAGAAACTACTATTAAACAATCTTACCTTTTAAGACAATTAGTATGTAGAATGTTATGGATTCAGATTAAGGAATAGAATGTCAGATAATAGATGTTTGTTTTTTGTTTTGCATTGTTTGCTTGATGCACTCTCTCTGAAATATGGAAGTGCTGTGATGAACAAATAAGTAAACTTACTGCATGTCTGAAAAGAAGAAGGGGAATTGTTTCAGTAAAATATTTGGAGTATTACTTTTGGTTGTTCTTCAAATTAAACATTTTGGTGGGCATCAGAAACCAAAATTTTATCTGGCACATCCAAACAAACAGGGGTGTATTGTTCAGTATAAAATGCCCCCAGTATTATCTTTGACCTGCTGTGGCTAATCAGGACACCCCATACAGAGAGCTGCTGTAGCCTCTAATGAGTTGAAGCTGTGCTTGGCTTTCTTATAATTTAAATACATGTTTATTTGGTTGTTAGGGTTGACCTTCAACTATGGTGCATTATTAGGGTGGTCAGCAGCCACCGGAGCCATTGACTGGACTGTAGTTATGCCCCTTTATATTGGCTGTATGGCATGGACTCTTACCTATGATACTATTTATGCTCATCAAGTGAGTAGATAACTTGGAACTTTTGTTCACAGTGATTACTAACTTATTTGTTTAGTTTCCTATTAATTTTCTGTTTTTATTCACATTTTATTTAATCAGATTTTTTAGTGATTCATTTTAACTCAAGTATTAATATGTTTTGATTGTGAAAAAGAACAAAGTATAGCAGAAGAGCACATATTAAATATTTTTAAATTCAGGTAATGATTTTGTTGAGCTAATTGATGTAGTTTAAATTTTCTCTTCATGTGGGGAATGAAATTAAACCTGTCAGATTTGTAATTTGGGTTTTTTTTTTTTTTTTTTTTTTGCTTGAAAGACTGGGTAGATCCAATTAAAAATGATAAAATTTAAATAAATTTACCAATTTCAAGACAAAATCAACTGGAAGATGAAATGATCTGCATATAGTTTCCAAAATTTACCTAAATTTGGTTCTAAAAGTTTTATTAGGTAAGAGCATCCACTTGACTTCGTGGAAAAATGAGAATATTTTACCAGTGTTTTTGGCTAGGTTGAATCCGTATGTTAAAATCATTAAAAGAAAAGGTTTTAAATGAAAAGCTCCATTTGTGACATCCCTAGTATAAATTCATACACAGAAATAAGTTTTTGAGTGTAGATGAAATATTTGATATAAAAATTACTTCTATTTGAATTAATGGTATAAGTAAATAACTAAATTTCAGTTGTATTTCATTGAATCCCAGAAATACAATTTGCTGAAAAGAATCACATGGTTTAAATAAAGAATATTTCATTCCTAGATGAAAGACATCAATTACAACCCCATGACAACACTGTGGCTCTACAGTGTGGCATGGGAATTAAAAAGTTTAATCAGGTGTAATTATAAATGCGTTGACTGCGCACACATTTTTATGTCGCCTGCGGAACGCATGGTCGACACAAAGGGATCACTATCTGTCGTCTTGCGTCTTACGTCGTCACACTTTTCTTCTATCCTCAAATACTCGTAAACCGCTCAGATGAATTTGATGAAACTTCTCTGTGCATTAATCTTAATGCACAGGTGTGCATATATATTTCATTTTTAGAAAATTAAAAATTTTTTTTTTCGTAAAAATTGACATTTTTGCAAAAAAAGGGGGGGTCAAAACTTCTATCCTCAACTACTCTGTAACTGCTCAAAGGAATTTGATGAAACTTTCTCTGTGCATTAAGCTTCAATGCACAGGTGTGCATGTATATTTCATTTTTAGAAAATTTAAAAAAAAAATTTGTAAAAATTTACATTTTTAAAAAAAAAGGGGGGGGGGGGGGGGGTGGGTCAAAACTTTTATCCTCAACTACTCCATAACTGCTCAAAGCAATTTGATGAAACTTTCTCTTTGCATTTACCTTAATGCAAAGGTTTGCATATATATTTCATTTTTAGAAAATTTTAATATCTTTTGTAAAAATTTACATCCGCAGGCGACACATATCTTCCTTGGAAGACTCACACATTTTTAGTATGAAGTGCTTCTACATTGAATTGTATTTTATGCTTCATTGACTTTGTCTAGCTTAACACCAGTATACATGAAGAACATGTGCATTTTATATTCTAATAGCTCGGGATCTAGGCAAAGTAGGTCAGTTAAACATTTCATTGCATACATCATTGACTTTGTTTTAATTTTGATTTAGGCAAACTTTGGTAGAATCCTCTTATCTTAAAGCAGTTGTCATGACACTATCTAGTTTCAGATTGATGAAATTTAAATATAATTTCTTAATTTTTCTGACCAATTCAATTGATACTTGGAATCATTTTTTGCTAAATTTGGTTTGATAAGCTTTGGTGCCTAAGATTTGATTTGAGACAGTAGCATCCATTATTATGTAAGCATTTACAGATTTAAATAAGTTTATTTTAAGAATTCATATCAGCATGTGCTAGTCAGGTTTATCAACAAATATTTTGTAGAACCATCTCATACTACTTTTTAGCTCACCTGGACCAAAGGTCCATGTGAGCTTTTACCATCACTTGGCGTCCGTCGTCGTCGTCGTCTGTCGTCGTCGTCGTCTGTTAACAATTTTTCAAACGTTAACTCGTCCGACACCATAAGTCCAATTGCAACCAAACTTCGTACAGTTGTTTATTGGTATATGTGCTACAAAACTATCGTTTGGATTTTTGATTCGTAAAAAAAACATGGCCGCCATGGCTAAAAATAGAACATAGGGGTAAATTGCAGTTTTTTGCAAATAACTCAAAAACCATAACAGATATCAAAATTCTGGCAGAGGGTAAAAGTGTTCAGCACCTCAAGATCTACCTGCCCTGAAATTTTGAAGAAGATCCAACGACCTATGTAGGAGTTATTGCCCTTTTTCTGCATTTTTTCCAAATTTTGCACTTATTAAGCTCAATATCTTGGATACTATAAAGGAAATTTGAAAAATTTAAATTTCATATTGTTAGGCACACAAAGATCTACAAAATTTGTAACAGGATCGAAGTTGTAGGTTCGTTCCTTTTAGGAGTTATTCCCCTTAGATCGTCAAAATTGACCATTTTTGCAGTCTTTATTCATTGTAATAAAATCGTTAACTCCTCTTACACCATAAGTTTAATTGCAACCAAACTTAGTGTAGTTGTTCCTTGGCATGAGTGCTACTAAACTATTGTTTGGATTTTTGATTTGTGAAAAAACATGGCTGCCATGGCTAAAAATTGAACATAGGGGTAAATTGCAGTTTTTTGCAAATAACTCAAAAATGGTGACAGATATCAAAATTCTGATGGGAAGCTAAAGTGTTCAACACCTCAAGATCTACCTGCTTTGAAATTTTGAAGAAGATTTAACCACCCATGTAGGAGTTATTGCCCTTTTTCTTGATTTTTTTTTAAAATTTGTACTTATTAAGTTGTATGATCATTCCTTTTAGGAGTTATTCCCCTTAGAACATCAAAATTGACCATTTTCACAGCATTTCCCTTAGTTTGCAAAATGTTTAAATGAGCCCTTTAGGAGTTAAAGTTTTGTCCCTTAAATGTCAAAATAACTGTTGATGCCTTATAGACGACCCTTTAAATGTCAAAAATAGCGTTTTCTCTTGTTTTTGCCCTATAGAATGAAAACTATTGTCGATAGAGAAAAGCTGTTGTTTGCTTAAACAATCAGCTCATTGAGCTCTACAAAAGTCTGAATTGGGTCGAAGTTGTCAGATGATCCATTATAGGGGTAATAGCTCATGAAAGACTCCCTTAAAGCTTAAGGACCAGGTGAGCGATTCAGGCTCCTGGGAGCCTCTTGTTATTTTATAAAGTTTTGTTTCATTTTACTTTGTTTCAATTCTTATTTTATAGAGACTCTTAATGTCAATATATTGAACAGACACTGTAGATTACACTTAATTTGAATGAAAAATGAGTTTGAATGTTTTTTTTACACGAGAATGGTGCAAAAATATTGAAAGATTTTTTTGTAAGATCAGAACTAGTGGTTCATGTTTCGCAAACTTGTGTCTCATTAAACAATAATTTATATTGTATTATCAGCATATATTGCAGTTCATTAGGAAATGTAATAGATACTTTCAGTAACTGCTTCTTTGGTGTTTTTTCTTGTAAAGGAATGAAAGCTAAAGTTTCATGTAAAGAAATTTCCATATCTAGAGCAATGATTTTAATAATTAAAATATTTCAGCTTTAATCTTATGTCATCACCAAATAAGACATTTTTTTTTTGTAGAAAAAAAGCAAAATAAATTTCTGCTAAATGCATGACACTGGAATGTCACATCTATATAAAACAAATGATGAAATATGAGACATTGTTTTATGCTGTCTTTCAAAGATGTGTTTGACTTATTATTATTGACAGTTATTTTCAGTTATTAATGATTAACAGTATTTGTATCATCTCTGGGTAATACCTTGTAGACATCCAAAACTGGAGACCTAGATTGCAGTATAGATGTAGTTGAAAAATCTGTAAAAGTGGCATGAAACATAAATTAAACCAAATTAGTAATTTTGTAGAAAAATTGTTAATTTCATAGTTTGCAATTTTTTGTCATGTCAGAAGAAATGTCAAATGTATTGTTAATGAAATAAATGTACATTTAGAAAGTCAGATTTTCAGCAGTATGAACATGTGTATATGTATATATATATTTAATCCTATTATATATATATATATACACATGTTCATACAAAATCGTATTTAATCCTTATAATTCCATTTCAAGCATTGAAAAGTTTTTCCTAACCGAAATATAAAAAAAAAAACTTTGCCCTTTTCAGGCGACATCCATCTTGAATCTGGTACTATTTTTGGCAGCTGAGCAATTGAATAAAAAAGTCAATAAAGTCATTTACAAATCGAAAAAACAAGGAAACTTACGTTTTCATAGATTTTAACATAATCTGAAGTGTACAGAATCCACGAAATGTCCAATTTTTTCCGTTTGAAGAATCCAACTTGTGTTGTGTACAAATATGACGTTGTAATCTTGACTGTAATGTCCGTAGAGCAAATTTTCGCAAAATTTTTGAAAACGCAATTTTCATCAATTTTTAAACCATTTCTCATTTAATTTTAACTATTATTGTCAGTATCATCCTCAAAATTTATTCTTTTACAGCATTGTTCACATTTAATGTCTCATTTGAAACTTCAAATAATCAAGAAAGCGCATGAATATACTTGCCAAATACGGGTTTATTGATGTATAAACTTTTATGATTTTGTCCTTCCGACAAATGAAATTATATGCAAATTAAATTGGACTTATATATATATGAATTTACGATGTATGTCTATATTTTAAGGACAAATATGATGACATGCTGATTGGAGTAAAGTCCACAGCTTTGAAGTTTGGTGACAAAACAAAGATTTGGTTAAGTGGATTTGGTACCATCATGATTGGTGGATTAACAATGACAGGCATAGCATGTGATCAAACATGGCCATATTTTACTGGGGTTGCATTTACTGCAGCTCATATAGCCCACCAGGTAAGTCCAATCAATATGTGTAGCTTGAACACAGGTCAGTAATTATATCATGAGATCAAATGACCTTAATTCACAGTACTGGAACGAACTGCAGGTTGTATAGACCACAGGCAGATTCAGTCAATATGTGTAGCTTGGTCATTTATCAGTAATTATATCATTAAATCAAATATGACCTTAATTACATGAGCTCACTAACTGCAGGTTGTATAGCCCACCACACACAAAAAATGGTATGTTAATTTACATCTTTTTAAGTCATATCATATGAACATGAAAGCATAGGATTAGTGTACCTCTTTATATTTTTTTATTTCAAAAGAAATGTGAAGCATAAAAGATTTGTTAGGAAAATTTTATTTTTTAAAACAAATTTTATTGTGAAGCATAGTTTAGCTTCAAATATTGAGGTTATATCCAAAATGAAACAACTATGAATTCTTTTGTTGATTCGTAGATACATTTTTGTTTCAGTTATACACAGTGGACTTGAACAATCCCGATGATTGTGCAGCAAAGTTTAGATCTAATACAGGATTGGGATTTATTATGTTTTTATCTATTGTAATTGGAACTTTGTTAAAATCACAGAACACACAGATAGAAGAAAAACAATCATGATATCTTACATGTAATTGTGGAGTTAAGTCTATAATGAACTTATTATGTATACATAATACAATAATTTAATACTGGATGTAACGCGTCATTTGATTGGTCAAATTATTTTAGACTAAAATTTCTTTCATTATAACATCATCAAAGGGAAACCTGACATTTTAGACCTCAAAACAATCATTGGAATTAAATTATAAGCATTGTCAGTAATTTTGTTTTCAGTCTATTTGAAATAACCTCAATGCACATGGTGCACACTTTCAAATAACCCGCTATGCGGGTTATTTAGTGTACACCACGTGATTGAGGTTATTTCTTCATAGACTGAAAAAAAATTACAGTCAATCCTTACCGTCTTTTGCCGTGTATTACGCACACTTTTTTACCGTCAAATATGTTTTTGATAATGGGGGTGCATACTATACATGCTAATACAAGTTCTTAGTATCTTTTATCAAGTTTTGAGGTTCGATATTTTCCAACCGTAATGTGACAAGAAAAAGATGACTTTCGAATCGGAAACCCCATTTGCACACTGTCTCAGCGCAGATGTTTATTTTAGTCATTACTTACTTTATAATTGTGATCTTACATAGAGATGATATATTCAAAAAAATTGATTGAAATGCGTTTTTGCACGAAATCAACCACCATTTTTTAAAATTTCCAATGTTTAAGGTGATCATGTGCCATGTGACTGTAATCCTTGTATAGTGGTGATTTTACGTTAAGCTGATTTAACATCTCTTTGAACCTCAGACTGTTTAGATATTACTGTGGATTCATTTATTTTCCTGGATACAAATTTTCATGGATATAGAAAAAAAGGCATTTCGTGGGATACGTAAATTCGTGAATTTTATGTTTATATGTTACCAAAGACAAAATTACATGAAACACTGTATCCTCTGTGGATATAGCTGACTCATCATATATCAGTATCCAAGTACATGCTGTATCAACGCATTTGTTCAATGTTGTCTCGGATAGATACATCAAAACTCCATTGTTTCAAACTTGAGTGCATTTAATCTATAGTAAAAATATTATTTTTCGTTAGATATTGAAAATCGTGGTTTACTGGGACCCACGAAAACCACGAAAATTGGTATAAAACGAATTTTTAATAAATCCACAGTATTTAAACAAAAAAGTTTTTGAAGATATAATATTTTTTGCATTATTGAATTACAATTCATGTTTTTTAAAAATTTTCTTCCTTTATTTATTGATATTGGAGTCCGTTTCGTGTTTGCAGTATTCCGACTATGTTTTAAATTTACGCACCGTTTCTATGCTTTCTGCTCTTCAAAACGTGTTTGTTGTATGTGAATATTTATTAAAATTTAAGAATTTATTGCCAAATTCTTTATTGTGGAATACCTTTTTCTAGTCAAACCACGACCGACTCCAATTTGCAGCCAAAAAAAAAAATCACGTTTCAATGGGAACCTTGTTGATTTTAAAGTTTGAACACAAATTTTTTTTCCTCCATTTTCAAGGGCCAAAAAGGGGTGCATGTAATACACATCAAAAAATATACTTATTACTGATATATATTATTTTGATGAAAAGTGCTGTGCATCACAATATATGTATGATAATTATTATTTTTTTATTAAAAGCTAATATAAAAATGTACATGTGTATTGATTACTGTTTTTATATATTGGGTAAGGAAAAGGTGAAGATTGAAGATGTGCATATCCAAATAAATTAATAGATAGGTTTAAAGGAAGTACATAATATATATAAAACATACAAAATACAAAACCCATAAGAGAGATATTATTAGAGATTTATGGTTATTTTTGACACCATGTCTTTTTCCAGATTCTTATTATTGATCTGTATTTGAAGACCAAAAGATAATCCCTAAGTGTAATTACCAAGTTTATTTCTGTGTGATGTTACCCCATATTCTTACATTTTTATATCAACTTTAAATGTCCTACTAAAGCTTCAAAGGGTGCATGAGTACTGAGTAAGTAAAAAAATCTACTTTGAATGTAGGAAGATATTTTATAACAGTGCTGTGCCTAAGATAAAACTCCATATGCAGATGTTAGTGTGGTATTGCTTTCATTTGAAGTCACATAATTTGGTTTGTTATTGTTCTTTTTGTATATGTGTCCCTTTGAATACCAAGATAAGATTTGGGCTTAATAGTGACATATTTATTATTTCAGAATTTAACTCCAGACCTCATTACTATTCTGTATGTCTAAAATGATAATTTTGTAGGTCTTTAAAGTCAACATGGATATAACTTTCCGAAACAGAACTTGTACATATTCTGCAATGTCACATTTGTTTCTGGTGACATCATATAGATGCAAAATAAAAAAAATCACAATAATTAGAGGCTTAACTGAGCCTATATCGCTCACCTGGCTTCTATTAACCTATTTGAAAATGTAAGCTCTGTTGTATCCACAAGGCTGTTAAAGAATGCAAAATGTCAAAGTGACCTTGGCATTTGACCTTTGACCTAAAAAAGATTGATCATTTGCATCTGTCCTTCCATATGAGATTCTTGCCAAAATCGGTTACAATCTGCCCATTACTTCCTGAACAAATGAAAACAAGTCATTTCCCATATGGTTTCCATCAGGTGAGTGGATGGATCTCAACCAAATTGGACTGTTTATAGAGGGTATTGCTGTCATCAATCAGGGGCGGATCCAGGTTTTTCAAAGGGGGGGGGGGGGCTTTGAATTTAGAATTTTTTTTGACGATTTTATGCTAAAAAATTATATATATTCAAAAATAATATTTTATTTTTTTGGCGATCAAAAAGGGGGGGGGGGGGGTGGTGTTACGCCCTCTACAATCCGCCACTGTCAATTCTTGAAAAGTCATGGATTTTCGTTCTGTAAATTAAAGGCCTTAAAAAGTGATGGAAAACTGTAGTTTTGTCAAAAGTCTTGAATTGTCCTGGAAAATTGATGTTTTACATGTAGTTTTTAGCTGACCTTGCTAAAGGCAATGTGAGCTTTTGTCATCACTTGTCGTCCGTCCGTCTGTCAACTTTTACATTTTCATCTCCTCTGAAGCCCCTGGACCTATTAAACTGAAACTTGGCCTGTAGCTTCTATGGAAGGTCCTTTACAAAGTTTGCATAAATAATCCCAGTCCATGAAACAAAATGGTTGCTATGAGCATTTACATGTTCTGATTGGTCGAAATTTAAAACTTCTTCTCCTCTGAAACCTGGTATTGAGCATCTATGGAAGGTCCTTTACAAAGTTAGCATAAATCAACCCGGTCCGTAAAACAAAATGGCCATCATGCACATTTACATGTTCTGATTGTTCGAAATTTAAAACTTCTTCTCTGAAACCGTAAAGCCAAATGAACCGATTTTTGGAATGGAGCATCTATGGAAGGTCCTTTACAAAGTTTGTATAAATCATCTTGGTCCGTGAAACAAAATGGCTGCCATGAGCATTTACATGTTCTGATTGGTCGAAATGTAAAACTTCTTCTCCTCTGAAACCGTAAAGCCAAATGAACTGATTTTTTATATGGAACATCTATGTAAGGTCCTTAACAAACTTTGCATAAATCTTTCTAGTCTGTGAAACAAAATGGCCACCAGAAACCTTTATATGTTCTGATTGGTTGAAATTTAAAACTTCTCCTCTGAAACCGTTTGCCCAATGAACTTATACTTGGTATGAAGCATTTAATAAGATCATTTACAAAGTTTCCAGAAATCAATCTAGTCTTGTCAAATCAAATCAAAAGTTTGTGACTGCAAGGTGAGTGATACAGGCTCAGCCCACTGAGCCTCTTGTTATTAACAATGTTTAATCTTCAATATTGTTTATCGTGAGCAACATTTTTTCTACCAAAACTGTTCCTTCAGTATGCACTTAAACTGAGTAATATGAGTATAACAAGGAACCAGTAAATCAATGGCTTATCAGCTTTTGTGACAGCAGTAATCCTCTCTCTAGTAAGTCGTGGTTACTCATGCTTGTTGTATAAATTTGTCATAGACAATGTGGGATCTAGATATTTTGACTTGGTACAGGCACACATAAATGTGATGGGGTTAAGATAGTTTTAATAGTTCCTAAACATGTAAAATGATACACATTTGTCTGCAGCTTTGGATATGGAATTTTCATAAAATTCCTGGAAAAGTCATTAAAAAATTGAACAAAAAAGGTGTATGAACCCTGGGTCAATGAAAATAAAAGCTGGTCTCTGGTGGTCATGCTGTTCAACAACCAGTACCAAAAGTTGAAAGTTTGTAGAGGTCCTTCCATACATCATGCCTGCCAACTTTGGTTACTATCTGCCAATTAGTTTCTGAGCAAATCACAAATAAAATGCTCCGCTGGGCGCAGCTAGATACGACCGCAGATGTCGAACCCTGAATAGTTGGGGCAATTATGAACACAACATTCAAGCTTGATACAATACTGAATTTGGATTGTGAATAAATATTTGACACAGCATAGGTTTCTGACACAGAATGAATGTTGTCTAAGAACTTAAAAATTTTTAATTTACCTATTCAAACCATATCAGTATTATTTGTTTTTATATATAAATCAGAAATAACCAATTTAAAATTTAAAATTGGGCACACATATCAATTTCTTGCTATTGCGCAATACTGTGTAATTGAAAATTTCTTCAAATATTTGACACATAATAGGTTTCTGACACAGAATAACTGAAATCAAAGAACTTAAAATTGGTCATATGATTTGAATTTATATTCAATTTTTTGCTTCTTGTGCAATACAATATGCTGTGGAGAATTGCCCCCCCCCCCCCCCCCCCCAAAAAAAAATAATAATTTACCCCTTTTTTTAGCTTTTGTGCAATACACTATGAAGTTGCACATTGACCCCCCCTCCCAAAAAAAAAACAAAAAACAATAAAATTTATTGTAACCCCCGCCTTTTTTTTGCTAAAAAAATTTGAAATTTTCTTTTTAATTTATGAAATATGAAATGAGAAAAAATTACCCCCTCCCCAATTTCTCATTTACCCCCCCCCCCCCCCCCCCAATTTTGTTTTCAACCCCCCCCCCCCTCATTTCTTTATACTTTGCAACCATAACAGCCCATTTAAATACACCATAACATATTAAAATAGAAAATGACATCATAGTCATGGATGACAAATTTTAAATATACATAATTTAAAAGCAGTTTAGATAAGATAAACAAAAAAGCTTCATCAGCACATTTTATATTGGCAAATTTCCAATGGAATTTGTTAATAATAAAGTTTTGATAACAGGGCACACATATCAATTTCTTGCTATTGCACAATACTGTGCAATTGAAAATTTCTTCAAATATTTGACACATAATAGGTTTCTGACACAGAATAACTGAAATCAAAGAACTTAAAATTGGTCATATGATTTGAATTTATATTCAATTTTTTGCTTCTTGTGTAATACAATATGCTGTGGAGAATTGCCCCCCCAAAAAAAAAATAATTTACCCCTTTTTAGCTTTTATTTTGGACCCCGATTTGGACCAACTTGAAAACTGGGCCCATAATAAAAAAACTAAGTACATGTTTAGATTCAGCATATCAAAGAACCCAAAGAATTCAATTTTTGTTAAAATCAAACTAAGTTTAATTTTGGACCCTTTGGACCTTAATGTAGACCAATTTGAAAACGGGACCAAAAATTAAGAATCTAAATGCAAGGTTAGATTCGGCATATCAAAGAACCCCAATAGTTCAATTTTCGATGAAATCAAACAAAGTTTAATTTTGGACCCCGATTTGGACCAACTTGAAAACTGGGCCCATAATAAAAAAACTAAGTACATGTTTAGATTCAGCATATCAAAGAACCCAAAGAATTCAATTTTTGTTAAAATCAAACTAAGTTTAATTTTGGACCCTTTGGACCTTAATGTAGACCAATTTGAAAACGGGACCAAAAATTAAAAATCTAAATGCACGGTTAGATTCGGCATATCAAAGAACCCCAATAGTTCAATTTTCAATGAAATCAAACAAAGTTTAATTTTGGACCCTTTTGGCCCCTAATTCCTAAACTGTTGGGACCAAAACTCCAAAAATCAATCCCAACCTTCCTTTTGTGGTCATAAACCTTGTGTTTAAATTTCATAGATTTCTATTTACTTATACTAAAGTTATTGTGCAAAAACCAAGAAAAATGCTTATTTTGGCCCTTTTTTAGCCCCCAATTCCTAAACTGTTGGGACCAAAACTCCCAAAAACAATCCCAACCTTCCTTTTGTGGTCATAAACCTTGTGTTAAAATTTCATAGATTTCTATTTACTTATACTAGAGTTATTGTGCGAAAACCAAGAAAAATGCTTATTGGGCCCTTTTTTGGCCCCTGATTCTTAAACTGTTGGGACCAAAACTCCCAAAATCAATCCCAACCTTCCTTTTGTGGTCATAAACCTTGTGTTTAAATTTCATAGATTTCTATTAACTTATACTAAAGTTATAGTGCGAAAACCAAATGTCTTCGGACGACGACGCAGACGACGCAGACGACGACGACGCCGACGACGCCAACGTCATACCTATATACGACCGCAAAAATTTTGCGGTCGTATAAAAAGTCCTTTCATATATGGTTTACATGGAAACTGAACAGCTGAAGCTGTCAGATGAGTGAAATGAAACTGTTAACATGGGAGATAAATTCACATTCATAACTTCCTCCATTATCTGGAGCGCCAAATGTCCAATTCTAAAGAGTAAACTGATCAAGGCTTACCATAAAAGTGTACAAAAGTAACATTGTTGATGGTTACTTGAGAGATATATCTGTATTGTGTTTGATTTCAATCCATTTAGTGTTTCTCTAGAAGTAGTTGTTATGCATTTCCCATAGGGTCCTATGTAGTTTTTGTATGTATTTCCCAATAGGTGACAGATCAGCACCAAAGGAACAAAACTTGGTAAGCACCTCATGAGGAACATTCAAGCAATGATTGGTTTCAATCCATTCAGTGGTTCTCTAGAAGATTTTTGTATGTATTTCCCATAGGATCCTATGTTAAACAAAGTCCCATGTTCGATGACGGATCGGCACCAAACAACACTTGGTCAGTATCTTGTAAGGAACATTTGTGCCATGTTTTGTTTCAACCAATTCAGCAGTTCTCTAGAAGTTAAAAATGTGAAATGTGAACAGATGGATGGACTGATGGACAGGCGATGGACACAAAGTGATGGCAATAGAAAATGGGCCAAAAACTCAATAACAAAATCAATGTGACATGAAAGACCAAACACTGGCAGCCATTTTTTTCATCCAATCCAATGACATGATGGTTTTATAAAGGACTTTTCATACATTATTGTGCTAATTTTGGTTACTACTGGCCTTGTAGTTTCAGAGGAGCTGATTGAAATTGTCATTTCCCATAGGCTTCAATTTCCTACACTCAGAGAACTGCAAAAAAAGGATTTGCAAAAGGGAAATAATTCATATAAAAAACAATTGATATCTTCAATTTCTTGAAAATTACCAAACAATTCTTGTCCCAGAACAGGAAGTACAATTGCAGGCTATAACAGTTTTCATGGTAGAATTTAAAACAAAGGACAACAAAATAACACTGAAATGTATGTGTGTTACTGTACTGTAAACACCACACATTGCAGCAGGTAGGGTTAACATAGTTTTTGGATGAAACAATGTAAACAGGAAGTTGAAAAGGTTTCAATTTTTGTCCTTTAGTGCACAGAATGAAGGGACCATTAGGGATAAATTCAGATGCTTTTGGTGTTTTTTTCAGTCAATTTATATTTTGTATACGGTAGGTTACTAGTAAATCACATTTTCCTCATTAATAAACTGCTCTCACATTTGTTTGTATTACTGATGTTTCATTAATTACAACGTGCAATTTTATATACCTAATTCATGTTTAATATTAAAAAAAAATCAAAATATAAATATCTTGTGATATCTTCATATTAGTCACTTCTCTGCATTTTAGCTAAAAATATGACAGTTCAACAAATAAATATTTTATTAAGAAAATATTCAGTAAAATTATAAATATTGCTCCCTTATTTCTGTACAATAAAATGCTTTATAACAATTTTCATTAAAAGAAAAATACTCCTGCAAAAAGGCAGATGATCAACTCACAATCCCCTCTTTAAATAATAAGACAAAAAGTAGACATAAGAAATTAATCCATACAATACTGGAACATATAACGAAAGCAAGTGAACAGCCATTTTATTGGTCTTTATCTTGTCTTCACAATGACCAAAACCTCATACATTACAGCAAGAACAAAATGGCTAATATAACTGCAATTTTTTTTAATTTAATAAGCACTATATGTGTCCTTTTAAATCAATGATCTTGTAAAGACTGCCATCTTTTGCAAACAAATATATTTTTGAAATTAACAACCGAAAGGAAGATATACTACTTTAAAACCTTAAGGAACCAACTTTCCTTCAATACAAATACAATTCTGATATATAAACTTATATCACAGACTGTTGCTGCACATTACATTGTCCTTGGAGAGTCTGGAAGTTATCTCACAAGGTAATTTGAAGTAATTTCAGTACAGACAACCATCCTTGATTTCTTGTTGCTCTAGGATTACATTTCCTCTATAAAAGTATCTCCTTGCTGTTATGTGGCCAGCTGTAAACCTTTCTGTAAAAGATCTAACATTACTGGATATATTGATGCAAATTCTCTCCCTTGTCTTGATTTTACATTCTGTACATAGCCTTCTAATGTTCCTCTGGAATTAAAAAAGTATAATTTACACATCAAAGTACAATGTACACATAAAAGTCTCCTTCCTATCAATAACAATTTTATGGTTCTTTTAATACAGGATATATTCAAATTTTCAAGATCAGATATTAAAATTAGTTGACTTCACTGGGGTTGGCATGAAAATAGTTATTCACAGTTGAATTTTCTTTATACAATAATTTCTATTTTCAAAAAGTGTCAAAATTATTCACTCTTGCTTAACCTTGCAAGATTATATTGTTAGTTTGTTTGTTTAGTTGGGGTTTTACGCTGTTTTCAGAACATTTGGCTATTTCAAGGCGGCAAGTTTTTATTGGTGGAGGAAGTTAGAGAGAACCACCAACCTTCGGTAGGAAAATTGGCAATCCTTGTCAATTAAGATTGGAGTCGAACACATCCTGTCACAGGTGAGATTCCAACTCACAACCTCAGTGTTCATTATCATTTGCAGTCATGACAAACTACCTGGACCACTCTGCCATCGAGGCCCCTACATCATTAGTAACAAGTCTGTGTTTTAATAACTCTATTATTCCTTTTGCAATGACAACACTTCACATACTTATATACATGTATTTAAATACATAATTTTAACATGAATACATAAGTGAAGCAATGAAAAAAGCTTATGAGAGATTGACTAAGTATATAAACTCACTTTATTAATGTTAAACGATCTTTCTCAGATGAATGATCTTCTAACCACTGTGAATACCTACTTATTGACCAATCAGCTGCCTGAAAAATACACAAGATAAAATTAATTAATGTCTATAGACCAATGCCACATTCACACTACGTCATCATTGGCAAAGAAAACCTGAATTACTGTTTGTTGTAACTGAACATATGTCATTCATAATTTTGTTTGATGAGGATGTTATAAGGCAAATTAATTTTTATTTACTATGCTAAGGACTTAATCAATAGAAAAAATTCACATTGAAATTTTATTTTAAATCAAGCTTATTCATTGAAAATGAATAAACTATTTAGTTTGTGATTTAGGTGTTTAAGCAGCCATTGTTATGCTGTATCCACATTCCCCTATCACACTATTTGGTAGAAAATGTATTTTCTAACAAAGATCTCACTCTATCCACTAATTCTGTCAAACATTTACTTTATCAGACAAAATGAAGTGAAACTTCGACCAAAAAAAAAATTTCATGCACTAGAAAAACTTACTATATGAGGTGACTTCAACTCTACAGGAGCCCTGGCAAACAGGAAATGTAATACAGTACTGTATGGAATGATTTCACCTAAAGCTGGACTCATAGATATATGTTCTACAGACTGGAATAGTAATGGCCTAGAAAACAAAGTTATTTATTTCAAGGTTCATTCTTGAGATAATAATGTTTAAGAACCATCAGTAAGGCAAACTAATATTTAAAAACAGATTTTCATTACTGTCCAAGACTAAAAAATCACACCCCACCAAATTTTTATTTTCAGTAAATTAAGAATTAAAGATTTTGTCCATTCTGGAAACTGAAATGAAAATTTGTATTTCGATCACTTATTGTTGTAATTTCTTGCTATTTTCACTGAAAATTAAACTTGTTTATAATGTAGAAAAATAAAATCTTTCAGCTGGTATCCCATTTTTCTTGGTCATGGTGGATAAAAATCTGTTTTAAGTTAAATTGGCTTAAGAAAAAACATCTTTACTAAGAAAACTTACAAAACACTAACATAATATAAAACTTATTGAAAAATAACATAAAAAGACATGCAAAATCATTTTGTAACACTTTGTGAAAATTTACATCTCATCAACCATACTAAATCTGATGCATTTTATACATGGTGATATTTTTGGCGAAAATTTTTTTTCAATCTATTTGGGAAAAAAATCTGCCACATAAGTGAAAAACCTTTTGCAATGATGACTAAGGAACTTCATTTGTTGTTTCAAAGTATGATAATCAATAATTTGCACATGGCTCTGAGGACTTTTACACTTGACTGCACAATTGATTGACCACCCTCTAAGGACAATTGCAGTTACACTCTAATGTAATAATATTTATATTAATAAAATTTTGATAAGGTAATTTCTTAGTCATGACTATAAATATGCATGCCTTTTATCACTTTTAATAGCATTAAAACAAAAAGTATCAATTCTACAAGGATTGTGATATCACTTCTGGTTTCAACATGAACATACACACATGGAAATTGATGTTTTGTTAGGCTTGCTATTTCAGATCAAAGATAATGGTCCAAAAAATTATTTCATAAAAAATACTTTTCAGGTCAGGTTATTTCAAGTAGTACTGAATAAAGAGCAATTAAATGTGTCTAAAAAAATGGGGAGGATAACTTGGCGATCAAATTTTGAATCTGGCAAAAAAATTATACTTTAGCGATTTTTTTGGTGACAAGTTACCCTGCAAACTTTAAAGAATGATGGCAACTCATCATACAGTTACTAGAAACATGGGTAAGATATAATATGCTTGGTGAATTCTTGATACAAAATGAATACATGTACAGGCACATGTTCTATTTACAATGAGCAATCATCTGTACTATGGCAGATCTTGTTATTAATCTGTATCAAGAAGGCATTTATGCTTAATAAATATTATTTTTTCTAATGTCCAGTGAATTATTTTTAAAAGCAAATACCTAAAAGATCTAAGTAATCTGTAATGTTTTCCTAAGTCTGATATACGTTTACAGAATGGAGATATTGCTAATTCCATTTGGGCAAAATCTGCTGCTAGTCTTAGTTTGCCTCCTTCACCAAGAGGTCTTATCAGACTGGCATGCCGAACAAATAATTCTACACATCTGCAAGCTATAGGTTGTAAACTGAAATGAAAATAAACTATAGATATACAATTTGATTATGAATACAGTATTTTCTGAACACTTCTGAATTTCTTACATGTATGTTTTTCTTCTAAAACTAAAGGTGTTATCTGACTAGGTTAACAAGAAAACATACTAAACACCTATTACTTGTCCATTTGCAGTGTAAAAAATGCGAAAATGTGTGCATATTTTCGTCTCTAGCACCCTGTTACTTTTATCTAGATGTACACTGGAAAATTTAATTCTCCTGAATTCAATCCTGAAATTAATCACATGTGTCTTTGACTTGGCAGTAAGGCCTTTTATTTTTAATTAATTGGTTTACGGATTTTTTTTTTTAAAAATAGGATCGGTCGGTCGGGAAAAAAAAGAAAAAAAAAGATGGAAAATCATGTACTTTTGAACAATCTTGGTAATATTGCCAAATATACAAAGGTTGCACAAGATCAGTTAATTCCCTCTTAATCCAAATGTCAGAACATCTATCTTGAAAGGTGTTGTTCAGTAGACCGTTCCCTTTTTAAGGGATCCGACTCGTCAACTACAACAACTTAAAATGAGTGGATTCGATATCTTACGGAATCAAGATATTCATACAAAACGAACTTAAAAGCCGCATTGATTCTATTAAGAAATTCGTTTCATAAAATTTGTTTCGGAAATTGGCATCAACTAACGTCTATAAATAGATTTTTTTTTATCATGTTTACAAGTATTTTATTGATGGATAATCTACATGTATTTTTAGATGAATTGGAATATAATCTTTTATGAAATTTTGATGCAAAAAGGATTTTAATTTATTTTATTTTTGGATGGCTGATTTCAGAGGGTCGGCGGTAATAAAAAAACCACAATTTTCAATTTTATTTTTTTTCTTCAAATCGGCAAAATCGGGTCGGCGGATCCGTAAACCAACTAATTAAAAATAAATGGCCTAAGTATTGTTCATTCTAAAAAATATTTGGAAACAAAATAAACTAAATACTACAATAATTAACTTACGATTCCATAATAAAATCTGTACAATCATATTTAGATAAATAATCAGTCTGACAGCGGACAACAAAGTCCTGCAACTCTCTCAGATACAGTGAACACTGTGAATCTTTCTGGTTATCTGATGATGCACCCCTTTAATAATCAATCATAACATTTAAAGTTGACATTCATACATAAAACTTGTGATGACTATTAAAAATTAGAGGCATGTAATATGTTTACCTCCAGAAATCTGTATTTTCAATGGCTGTCTGTTGTCTTTATATTGTTATGTGTTAACCTTATGGAATACTGTGTTTATTTGGGATTTTTTGGGTAATTTTGCTGAATTTTTTATAATGCTTGTCTTGTATTGGGGACTGTGTCTTCCATGTTCAATATTATGGAATGTTATCTCATTGACTCCTACCCCATATCCCTACATTTTCTCAAGTTGATACAAGTTATCCATAAACAACAAATTTGGAATCAAAGAGTTTTTGCTTTAATGCAATACATTAAAATTGTTGTGATATAAATTTTGTTCATTATTTCAATTTAATTATATTTTATTTTGGATTAATAAATGTATAGACTGTAATCAAGTTACGAAAATATCAAAACATAACCAGGTACTAGTGGGGAAAATATGTTTGTAAATAAAACTTACACAGAGAAGTCTTCTTGATGCATTGTCAGTATAATAGCTTCTGTAGCATCAGATATAGATGATAATAAAGGATTTATAGCATTACTCATTAATATTACTACTTCCTGTAAACCAAAAAGAATTGACAATTAAGTGGTTGTTTATCTGTTGTACATGCAAGATAAAAGTTGATGCTCAACACCAATACAACCAACAAAATCATAGTAATTGCTGTTCTTAACAACAGGAATTTCAGTAAAAGGAATTAATATTTTCTGGTAAAATAAAGAAAATTGCAATAATTAAATCATACATTAATTTTCCTAGTACCATTCTATATAATATGTACTGTGTCCAGTTTCATACCCATATCACTTTGAATTAATCTCCCAATATTATCAGTTCTCAATGATTGATAAAAATAACTGCTTGCAATGATATCCAAATTTATAGCAATCTGCTATACCTACGGTTATCCGATTATTAAAGTTTCATTAAAGTAATAGAAATTTTAGTGTATTCCATGAAAGATAACACTTTATAAATATTCTTAAACTCATTTTTATTACAATGATTTGTAAAATGCTTTTTAAATCAATTTAAAAAATTTCTATCTACCTCTAGAGATTTCTGTATACTTTCTAATGCTTCTTCGGGATAATTATTTAAAGAAGTCACAACCTGAAAAACAAAACCATTTCACAAGTCAAATTTGGAATTAAAGATCAAATTGTAAAACATGACGGAATTCGTTAAACAACACATTTCATTTTAACATAAAGTACTTGATAATACTAATGCACTACTCATTTTTTTACTAACTTAAGCTTCATATCTTAAACATGTTTTAAAAGAAATGGAAAATATTTAGAGAAACTTATTGAGTGTTAAAATGTATATAAGGTTAAATATTGTGAAAAAGCTATGGCAGCACCACAAATCAGACTGTGGTATTAGGATACATACTCAGCTGCACCATTCATAAAACTATGTAAAGCATTATTTTGTGTGTGTATTTGTGTTCATATTTTCCACTCTGTATAATTCTGCAGACATCCTTGTTTGATGTTGTGTTTATTGTCTCTGTAACAGAATGACTGAAGAAAAGCTGTACATGTATGTACACATATAATTTTATAAAAAAAATACATAGTTCATGGTTGAATCTGTGTTTAAAATTTTTACCTTTGTGACAGATTGATGGAATAGAAACAGTGTATTGACAACAGCCTGGTTCCTGGTTTGACCTTGTGTTGGGGGGCCAATAACCTGACTAGCTTCTCCATCAGTCGACAACTTAAAAAAGAATCAACATATCACATTAAACACTTCAAAAATGTAACAGAAGTTGTTCCATTACGGACCTCCATATACATGTGCATGTGTTCAAGTCTCTAAAACAAAATTTTTTGTTTGGTAAATTAAAATTTTGTATCAGATATCTGATGGAAATAAAAAAATATAAGGTACCTAATATTCCCCTCTCAAAAGAATTATCAATAAATAACATTCAAATAATATAAATTATTTTCTCAATAATTTCTTCATTGATTACTGTTGCTAGCATAACTACATGTATGAACTGTGAAATATGAAAAAAACTTTGCCTGGGGACAAAAACAAATTTACTTGGCCCTCTCAATTACTTTAAGGTTTTTATAAATAGATTGTATGATATGTAAATGTTATCACCCATGACATGTAATTTTAAAAATTGAACATAATGATAAAATATGCTTAATAAAACTTACCAACTGTTCACTTTTCACATTAAATAACTGAATGGTCTTGGCTACATTCTTGGCAATTGTGATGCTCAACTTAGCATCCACACTTGCAATATTTAACTCACTGCATAAAAAGTATTTATACTGGATTAAATGTTCTCTCTACATATATAAAATTATGAAGCTGCAGACAAAATATAAAATCATTTCCTTCTATAGAAGCCAATAAAACTTTCACGAAAGTTTCCTACCCAAGGTCATTCGAACGGACAGTCAAGCGGATAGAAGACCTGCTTTCGCTATTGTTGACTCAGTATAAAATATCTGAACTACAAAATGGATCATGCTGAAATGGTCATGAGAATAATTTTCTTATGCTTGTTTTTTAATCAGTCATGTTAACTCACTAGGCAGTTACTTAATAAGTTAAAGAAATTTGACAAAAACATTTCTTGTTTCTTTCTTTAGGAAACTTATCCAGTAATTCATTCAAAAAATCTTCCACTTCATGTGCTACTATATCTAAATAAAATGTTACCTTGATATTGTTTTTATAATTCCATCTACTTCCTGTTCTGTTGGAGGATTCTGGGAGCCAGTGGTAAATGCAAGGTTAATTGGGTCGAACAATCTTGATAAAGATCTGGATAAATAAGCTGTTTCAAACTTGCAAAGTGTGTTACGTAGTTCTTTTTCTGGGCTTAAAATGATAAAACATGCAATGAAGGTTTTGACTTTTCAACAATATACTAAACATTAAATAGTTTTATTACTTAATTTATAAGAAAACAAAATCATAATTATTTAATGTGCACTTCAGTCTATGGAGATACGTGACCAAGGCCATATAAAGGAACGTAACAGACCATTTAAAAACTGTACTTACATAACAGTTAAATATTTTGTGAGAAAGTATAGAAGATCTTATAAACAGATATGAGTATTATACATGTGACAAATTCAAAGAAGGTATGGGTGTGACAAATTCAGAATGGGTATGGGTGAGATTTTTAGTTATTTAAGGGTGAGACTGAAGTGATTTTGGGTGAGATTTATGTTGACATTGAAATACAATGTATAAGCTTTTCACATGGACATTTTCCTGTTATTAACTATCATTCAATGAAATTTTGACTAAAAAATGGTCATTGTTTACGAAAATAATAACAAGTTAAGTATGATGATGATTGCTATTGAAGGACACAAGTTAGCCATAAAATGATAATTTCGGTATAAAATAAGAAGGAATTAACAGACAATTAAGTATTTTTCATACCAAGGATGATATTAAAAAGAAAAAAGTCCATTTACTATTTAAGGTTGCATGGCTTTTGTAAACGTTTTATTTTTCCACAAAAGTTGAGGTGTGAGAAATTGTTGCCTGCCTGTGAGGTCGTAAAACGCATGAATCTCACATCCAATGCATGGGATATCACATGTATGGAGTATTTCAAGTTTTTAACAATTTAATGGTCATACAGTGACAAGAGAAAATAAACCAACACTTATTTATTACTATTGTTTAATTCACATATAACATTCTCTTATTGATATGCTTCTCTAGGTCGATATATCCTGTATCGACTTTCAACAAAGGCTACATTAATTATATTATTAACTATTACCTTTAAAGGCTTAACCTGCATTAAAGTATCATCGACATTTGAAACATTTAATAAATCAACACAAATTGAATGAACAAGAAAAACAAATGGTTATTCAGTATTCCAGTGATATTTCCTCTGGAAAATGTTTATGGTCATACTCTGACAGTTGTTTAAGAATGGAACAGGAATTTTTAAAATAATTTTTGAAACCATGCAATATGCACAGTCAATTGGAAAAAAAACAGGAATCATGTGATGCAATTCTAAGGAATCAAATTAGTAGAAATTAAGATACAAGACTAATTCTATGACTTACTCATATTTATCGGATTTGTGAGAGAACATGTCATCATCAATGACTGATTCTTCCTGTACTATAATGTCTGCCAAATTTGTAGATGTCTTTGGATTCAGTTGTTGTAGGCGTTTCCATAAATCATTATATAATCTGAGTAGTTTAGGATATTCTCCTTCAAATGCCTGCTTTATGAAAGTGGAACCTGACAGAAAAAGATTATCTTTAAATCATTCAATTAAATTAAGGAAATAAATACTATATAAATTTGTCTCAGGAATCTGAAAAATGTGCATTCAACATTACCAATGTCACCATTATAATTGGAAGTTCCAGTACATACATAGACATGAATTTTCATTAATTTATTTTGAAAATCAATTACAGTATAACTTCCAATAGCTCAAACTCAGACAGCACTTAGAAAGATTCAATAACTGGAATTAAGTTCAAAGTCTGAAGAAATTTTCCTATATTTCTACATAAAAATCAAATAGGCCTTTTATTTTTAATTAATTGGTTTACGGATTTTTTTTTTAAAAAATAGGGTCGGTCGGTCGGGAAAAAAAAGAAAAAAAAGAGGGAAAATCATGTACTTTTGAACAATCTTGGTTATATTGCCAAATATAATCAAGAAAATATAACCCTAGGTCCGAGAGGGTATTCGCCAACCCAGTCGTCAGACTTGTCTGACATGATTATTCATTGATTTGTTACAGAAATTACCGGTATTTAGCAAAATTCAAAAAATAATAGAAATACTAAGGGTTCATTCCTTGTATTGCACATGGTAGATCTCCTTAGCTGAAATTTGGCTTCCTATTTCGGTATTTTTGGTTGAGTACTTCTTGTTTAATATAAATTTGGTTTTTGGTCTTCCAAATGTTTCGGTTTTAATGCTGCTGATGAGAGGTAACTCCTTGAAATGCGTCATATGGGTCAAGCCGCGCAATTGTTTTCCTGTTACAGAAGTCATGAAATAATAGGCTGCCATTAAGTCTGTACGTTTCGTTGAAACATGGGAGATGGCTCAAAACGATCGCCATACAATGGCACATATCCAGTTAAAATCTCGGGGTGTGAAGTCAGTCTACTTTTCCCGTAATTTCAGAAATCACGAGCCATGGTAAAAAAGTCTCCTTCCGCAAAGTAAAATGTACCTCTTTCATGCTCTCCATGTAGAATAAAAATTTTCTTGGTTTTATTCATTTAATCCTTTCAATATTTCTATGTCAAATGTCTCAGGTAAATACGCCTTTGAAACAATACTAGTTATTCAGTTATCATGGTTGGTTTTGTTACAGTAGGTCCATATATCATGGTGCAATTATAATTTTTTTAATGGACTTCTTTTGTATCCCTCAGGTCAAAGTTCATTGCAGGTCTTGAGCCATATTGAAATATGACATATAAATTTTCTCTACATTATGGTATTTGGTTGGTGCGGAAGCTTTTCCTGAACATAACTGTGCAATATTTTTCAGATCTGAAAGAAAATAAGAAAGATTCAGCATAAATTTGGGCATAATGCAAACATGTTTATTTCATGAATAAAAACCAAAAATCAGTGAAAAAACCAAGATTCATTACTGATATATTTAGAGCCTCAGTTTACTCTTTGGAACTCACTAATGCCTTCTAAAATTATCAATAATATTTATACTTTTAAAAAAATCATATAACAGACAAATAAAGGTAACTTTTTATATTTTTTTAGGCTGAAATATTGCAAATTTTGAAAATTATTATCCGTCATTTTAAAAGTTTCAGCTTGAAATTTTCACATGCTCACAAAAAAGTTCAATATTTTTTAACTAATAGCTAGATTATGTAAAGACGAATCTAAAATGGGGTCAACTGTCAAAATCTGCCCAGTATTAACAATTTTACAGCTATTTAAAAATTTGCAGTTTCTATGTCTGAGAAATGTAAACATCTTGAAGGCGAACAAATTATGATGTTATATGAATTATGGTGTCATAACTTTATGACGTCACCAAGTATTGTAAAACACAATTAGTCCTATCCTTAACATTTCAACGATAAATGATTAAAGAAAAAAATATTAATCTACAAGTAGTAACCAAGGATTTGCATTGAGGAAAAAATGCATAGCAACCGAGGAGAATGAATTTTTTCCATTACACAATCACATGTGCACTTTTAAATAATTCATCAGTATGTGTATAAGTGTATAAGCTTATAAATTTACAGGAACAATAGAACAGTCCATTTTGCTGCCTGATATTAAAAGTTTAAAAACCAAATAAATTCAGTAATACATGTACATTTAAGTTACATTCTGTCATAATGAGTTACTCCCCTTTACAATTGACAAACTGCAAATTCTAAATCACAAGAATTTATTCAACCTGTTATTGGTAAATGTTGGTTTAAAATTCTTGTTCAAAGGGATTTGTGGATGATATAGGTCTCTTTGCATCTATTTCCATTAAATACATTCATCTAATGTTAAAATTATTTAGCTGTGGTTTTCAATGCAACCACCTGTTCGTGTTTACAATTGTCCTTGTTACATGACATGTATGTAGTCTCGCCAAAATTGATACATCTAAATAAAAAGCATGTGTTTCCTGCTTATAGTGAGAATTTTTCATTATACAATAACTGACCTGTAATATATTATTAATAGCAATGCAAAATCCCTGTGTATTTATTCACACAAACACATGTGTTTCAATGTTTACATCATAAATATTACAACTTCCGGTTGGGGGGGGAGGAGTATTTGGGTTTTTAGAATTTTAAGGAATGACAATTTTTTTAAAGATTTTAGTAAAAAGAACAATAATTTTTTTCATTTTACTTTATAATATATGTAAAAAAAATTATTGCACAAGATTTACATTACATATGGACTGTTCAAATTTAGAAAACCCCATTTTCACCTCTTTTGCATTCTTTTTTAAAGCATTACATTAAAGTTTTGGACCGTATGCAAACATTTTATATTTTTTGTGTTAAATACATACTTAAGGAATTATACTGACCCTAGTTTCTCCATCAGTTGTTTACAGGATGGATCAGCATCACAAAATATTCCTTTACACACGTTTCAGATCATGACGTCAAGTTGGGTCAAGCCGCGCAATTGTTTTCCTGTTACAGAAGTCATGAAATAATAGGCTGCCATTAAGTCTGTACGTTTCGTTGAAACATGGGAGATGGCTCAAAACGATCGCCATACAATGGCACATATCCAGTTAAAATCTCGGGGTGTGAAGTCAGTCTACTTTTTCCGTAATTTCAGAAATCACGAGCCATGGTAAAAAAGTCTCCTTCCACAAAGTAAAATGTACCTCTTTCATGCTCTCCATGTAGAATAAAAATTTTCTTGGTTTTATTCATTTAATCCTTTCAATATTTCTATGTCAAATGTCTCAGGTAAATACGCCTTTGAAACAATACTAGTTATTCAGTTATCATGGTTGGTTTTGTTACAGTAGGTCCATATATCATGGTGCAATTATAATTTTTTTAATGGACTTCTTTTGTATCCCTCAGGTCAAAGTTCATTGCAGGTCTTGAGCCATATACAGCATAGTATAAATTTACTATATCTAATATCAGTATCTTTGGATTGTTATACAAAGGTTGCAAAAGATCAGATAATTCCTTCTTTTGAAACCCAAATGTCAGAACATCTATCTTGAAAGGTGTTGTTCCGTAGACCGTTCCTTTTTTAAGGGGTCCGACTCGTCAACTACGACAACTTAAAATGAGTGGATTTGATATCTTACGTAATCAAGATATTCATACAAAACAAACTTAAAAGCCGCATTGATTCTATTAAGAAATTCGTTTCATAAAACTTGTTTCGGAAATTGGGATCATGTTTACAAGTATTTTATTGATGGATAATCTATTTTTAGACGAATCGGAATATCATCTTTTATGAAATTTTGATGCAAAAAAGGATTTTAATTTGTTTTTATTTTTGGGATGGCTGATTTCAGAGGGTCAGCGGTAATAAAAAACCAAAATTTTAATTTTTTTTTTTTTCTTCAAATAATGTAATGGATGTACTACCTATTTAAAAAGTTCAAACCTTACCTTCAGATGCCTCAGTAAATTCTGTTGTTAACATCTTAGTTATGTTATTCCAGAATCCCTGCATTATATTTACATTGCTGTCCTTATGCTGAAAAATATTATTAAAATTTTATTCAGTTCTTACAATGAAAAATACTTTCAGTTTTAATCTAATCTGAAAACCATGATAAAATTGGTCATTTTAATATGTTGTGGGTTTATCCTTTTTCTTAAGGTTTTTCATACTGTAAAAATAAATTTATATCTATTTCAAGTATCCAGTGACAAATAATAATTACCTTTGCTAATTCCTCAATAAAACACACATGTGTTACTGGATCTCTCTTTTTAATAAGTACTTTCTGTAAATGATGTACCTGAAAAGACACAAAATCAACATTTTATCAAAACTATTAATAAATTAACAGGGATGATCTGTTAATAATAAAATGTTTTCAAAATCTTTTGCTTCTAAATAAGAAAATATATCATGGGATTTTTAAATTTATTTTGATGTAGACAATGAATACTAATGGCATTTTTAATGTTCTAACACCTACAGACATGTAAATGTAATTATGTGCTGTTTTACTATTTAACAAATAGTTCATGACACTGAGGGTCATATGGCAGTATATAGACCGGTTGGTCGCCCGACAAAAATTATACGGACCGAAGCGAAGCTGAGGTCCATATAATTTTTGGAGGCCGACCAACCGGTCCATAAACTGACATTTGACCCAAAGTGTCATGAACTAATTGTTATATTATACTTTTCTGGGATTTAATCGAATTTAATCGATTTTGCCAAAACGAGGCATTATATGGACCGGCTAAGATAACATAGATAAATAGAGTAGTAAAAATGTAAAAGTGTAATATAAAGCCTTATATGACTAACTTTATTTGAATTTGTGGGCTTCACAATACAAGTTTCAAAATTTTTGGATAGAATGGTTTACTAAGCTTTTGGACTAACCTGTGCACATGTGGCATATATATTATCCATTAATTTTTCCATATTTGTCCACAGTGTGGCTCTAAATGCTGCAGTATTCCCTGTCATAGGCATAGCTGCTCTTCCTGGAGCTAAACATTTTGTTTATAAAAACAATAACTAGCATTAGGATTTATAACACAAAAACATATTTAAAAGATGGTACATTTTAAGGCCTTTTGAGTGTAAATTTCAACCTTTTAACGATAAAATCTATGTTTAATTTTACACATCTGACACAGTGCTACCATATCAAGTTAAATTTGTGTCCTATTTTTTTGCATATTTATTGTTTTCACATCAAAATTGATGAAATGACGACAAAACACATAAATAGGTGGCTCTCAGATCTACATGTATATGAACAAAATTACCAAAATCTTTTAATAGTATATTTTCACTGAACCAAATATTCTTTCAGCTTAGATAAATTTCCTTCACTATGACAACATTCCAAGGCGTGTATGTGAAAACCTGACTCAAATAATGTTTACTTTAATTTCAAATGACTTTAGATAACTCATGATCAATTTTACCTTTACTTGATGATTGCTGTGATAATGTTTTAACATCCAGACATGATCGAATGTGTTTGTGTAAACTGTCTTGACAGCCATTAACAACTCGGTCTACTATTGTATGTAAACATCCAAGATTATGAAAAACTTGAAGAGATGTTGCAACTTGTGTTGGATTCTGTAACAAAAATTACATGTCATGAAAAATGATTATCTGCTGTTAACTTTTGATACAATGAGATTTGTGGTAAGAGTCCAATCTTATCATATCATGCTCTGTTGCATCAATAAGTTGAGAATTTTACAAGTCCTAGCAAAAATTCCCATTCATTGAAAGAATATTCCCTTTGATGAGTCGAACTGAATTTCTTTGAAGTTTTAGTGAATTTGAGTATATTTTAAAGACTGCCACGAGAAAAAGACTGCATCATACTAACCTAATATCTTTGGAAGGCATTGATCAATTTCAAAGTAAAAATAAATGGCATTCACTTCAATGAAATAATTTAATCAATTTTCAACTCAATAAGTATTTTATACCTGAGTTTCCATACTTTGTTCTAACATCTTTTGTGCTTGTGTTTCTACATCTAGTCTTGCCTGCTTTATAAATCGCCTGTCTTGTTCTATAACTTCAATACCACTCAGATCAACCCCTTCACAGATATAATCTGAAATAGGATTGATTTCAGTTTTTTCAATGCTGTGACAATAGCAAAATTTTCATTAGTACTGGGATAGCTGTTACTAAGAATTTAAACAAAATTCCTAAATTTCAGGAATTTAATTTGAATGTACCATAATCACTTTTTATCTGGAACAAAAAAAAGGTTTCTAAATAAATTTCTTTCCATAATGATAAATAACAAACTGGTGATGCTGAATATATGCAATGCCATAATGAAGAAGATCGGTGAAGAGAGAAATCCATAATAACAAAATTCCAGAGACAATGCCAACACCAACATAAGGAACAATCACCAAAAACATATCTACAAAGGAATTGAAGCTTACAAGACAAACATTTAAGTACTCATAAAAGACTTTGAAATTTTTTAATCAACTCTGTGCTGCTAATTTAATACAATCAGTTCTTCCTCATTTTAAACATGTACTTCCCCTCAGTGTGACATTTTGTCTCTCTCTCTATTTTCCTTGCACTTCAGTTACATCAAAGTTATTGAATTGGATTTCTGTCATCATATCATGAATAAAATCAGTGTTACTTGAGCATATGTTCAGTATAATTGATAATATTTTTACTGAAGAAAAACATCAAATTTTCAATATATTTCAAACAAAATTTACAAATAAATTTTTTTCACATACCTGTATCATTTTTACCAAAAGATCCTGAAATGTGCCAGAAAACCTACTTCACCAGTGATAATGACTATAACCTAATTTCTCATTCCTGACCCATTGTGTCCCAATCCAATACAAGAGTAATTATGAATTTGTAACTTTCTGTTCATCAGGGTTTTTTTTTAATGAATCCTTAACCAAATAATTCCTCAAATTTATATAAAAAGCTTTCAGTCATGTTTACTCAGCTTTATAGAAAATGTGCAGAATGTACAAAACTTTTGTCCAATGAAATCATGGAATTCATTAAAACATCAATATGATTGTAAAAATTAAATGTCATGAAGATATAAGATCAATGTGTAATATTTAAAACATCCTGAACCTGGATTTTAATTGTGTTGATATACATGTAATACCAGTCTCAGTTTTGGTATAATATCTCCAAAACATATATGTATCTCTAAATGGAGTTAATATCATATATTTCTTTATACTCAAAATCATAAATTTTAAGTCAAGTTGCAAAACATAAAAGGTCTAATGAAACTGTTGAGCAGTAAAAATGCTACAATGCTCCTTCTGTTTTAAAAGCTTTAACACATATATGTAAAGCAAGAATGTCTTCAAATAATACTTGCCTAGTTCATTTAAACTCTGAGCTGCCTTTGTAATCTCTCTTGCACCACCCTGAAGCTGACTGTGCAGTCTTTTACTTAGATATATTATCCTAATGACTCTTCTTAACAAGTCACAAGCTTCCTGGATAATAAAATATGCATGATTCAAAAGAAGCTATGTTGTAACAAAAGCTGCCTTCAATTTACTTACTTTACAATATCAAAATTCAATTTAAGCTACAATGTATGATGGGTCAATGTCATGACTTCCACTAACATTCATTTTTCAAAGAACTATGATATCATAGGATCCCTTAAGCTGTTTTACATGCTAAAGTTTGAACTTGTTTTTGTAAAATTCCTCCAAGTGTTTGGAATTATATGTAATAAAATTTGTTTTTACTCAGGTAACTCACTCACAAAACTTTACAGTGAAGTTATTCTGACTTAATTTGGTTTATGAGTTAGTTGGTCTCATTTACACACCAATGAGTTCCTTCAAAATATCTTTTATTACTTCATTAAAAAAAAACAAACACTACAAGATAAATATCCTTCAAAACATCAGAAGGTAAGTTTTAGTTGCATTTAGTAATACCTGCAAATTTCTAAGCTGAGTTGTTCTGGCAGATATTTTGTTAAAAGGTTCTGTCACTTTTGCCCTAATTCTGAAATAAAACATTACACAATTATATACAACATTACATGTTTAGAAAAGTCTTAAATGACAAATGACAATCAAATTAAGTACGTCTTTTCTGTATTTCCTCTGAAAATGCATTGATATAAAATGATGTATTGGAATGTTTAATATACCGTGTATTCAGTTATTAAGAATGGCATTCACTTCAATTATAAGTATGATATAAAAATACTGAATTAACTGAAGATAAAATAAATGGTTAACGTATAAGGAAACCACCTAATACCTCTGGATAATTTCGATGAATTTTTCCGTCTAAAGCCATCTTATTGTTAACTTACAAATTCTGATAGTTTCTTCTTTTAAAAGAAACATATTTCAATAGTGTATATCCAAGTTTATTTGATACAATAACTACATACCTATCCATAGCTGCTAGCAGTGACTGGATTCTTGTTTGCATCATCTGAAGGACACCTTAAAAAATACAAAATTTGTATGCAAGTTATCTAGATGAATGGAAACCTCAACAGTTCATACTTTCCACATTATTGTTAATTTACTAAAATTGCACATTGTTAGAAATTTCCAACCATGGCTTTTCTACATTATCTACATATATGTAAAACTCACCAGATTACTGGCAAAGAAATACTAAACAAATCAAAGTAGGATGTGCCGACATCAACATATTAATCAAATAAAGAGGAACAAACTCCATGACAAATTTGAAGTACTTTTATCAAATTCAAACTTACTTTTATGAGAAATTGGACATTAAATATGACAGCAAACCAAATTTTCCTTCATTACCTACATTACTTTGTCAAACTAATAACTAGATTACTTCCATTGGAAATGTTAAATAATTTGGTTAAAATGATATTTTTTAATGATTTTCAAGTATTTATTTACATTACTGTCTATTCCTTTTTAATCTGGATAATTATACTTATGTCCTTATCTTCATGATTTGATAAAACAACTTTGTATTGTCCAATGTATTATGTGGGTGAAACAAGCTTACAACACATTTAACAGGAATGTTTTGTTGCAAAAAAAGGGTGAAAGATGTTATCTATACCTTCCAAAGTCTCAACCCCTGTGGCTTGTGACAATAGGTCATCATGGTGAGCAACTATCTGAAAAAATGAAGGAAAGGCTTTTTTTCATTTTTCACAATTTTAAATCTGATTTGGTGCTATCTCAGTTATACATATCCTCATGAATGTTATATGTGGTATAATAAATGCATTAAAAGTATTTTTTGCATGAATGACATATGATCAAAAGTTCTTACTGTTATTTGTTAGATGTAAGCCTTCTTAATGAATACCGTAACAAGTAGCTGGCTGAGAACATCAAACCCAATTTTCTTTCATCACTGTTAGGAGTAGCATGGCCAAACTGATAATTGGATTTTTCCTTTGGATAACTGGGCTAATGACATAGCCATTAGACAAAGAATGGTAATTAACATTAGATATAGGTTTCTCACTAGTGAAATTTAGATAACAATGTACCTCAGAAAAGTATTGCAGAAACTGTAATAAAGATCCTGATACTTTTTTCTATGTTTAATATTTTATCACCAGCTAAAGTAAAATAATATTGACTTGCAGCAATATGTATACCTGTGAATGGATTTCTCTGTCTAACAGTGATATACCCTCTGCTAACTTTGACAGCTGTTCTGAGATTGCTTTTCCCTGAATGGCTTTGTTGGCATGAGCTTTAACATCAAAGCTTTCATCCAGAAATAACTGAAACTCATCTAAATAAAATATAAGACTGATTAACTATTATATCATTTAATTGCATGTCATATAATTAACTGTTGTTCAATCAACTAAAATAATATTTTTCGTGTAATTTTGTAACAGGAAAAAATTCTGTATAACAATAAACTAATATGTGATTATAAATTGCTCTATGATTTTGACATGTCAGTTATATTATAGTTTTTACTTACACATTCATATTATAAAATATCTGCAATTACATTAATAAAAATTTACAAATTAATGCGAAAAAAGCAACATGGTGAAGATCAAAATAAAAAGACCTCACATCTTCATTTTATCTCATAGTCATAATATTCTTTTGCAACATGTACAAGAATCACATTATTGGTGACACAGTAATGTGATTCTGTCCATTGTTTACAGTAAAATTGAGGTTTAACAAGCTGTAGGGGATGTTGTAATTATTACAGGGGCAATGATTTTCTGGTTCCTGGTGAGAGCAATCCAGATGGGGAATTAATATTGATCAATACGAGTATCCCAAATATGATTGGCTGTGAGTGATTTGATCCAAATGTTACATTGTACCTTGCCAACAATCTATTTTTATCGTGGGGAATACGCAGAAAAAATTGGACATAAAAAAATCACAAGTACACTTTTTGATCTTCTCTCCTAGCTCGTCGAGCTTTTCAGGTCATAAAAAGGCAAGTCCCTGGCATCAGGCTAGTTAATTTTTCAACCCCTGACTTTCATAATGAAAATCAAAGATAAAATCTGAGGATTCAGCATTACTTTCACCTCAATGTTTTCCCCCATATGGTGTCAAAATACCAGATGGTCCTTCAAATTCTTCTGGTTTTGTTAAGGAGGGAGTGTTGGGCTATAAGTTTTATTTAAATTTGTGTTATAGTAATCTGTTCATTTTCTGGTGAAAAAAAAAATAAATATAAAAAATATATATCAGAAAGAAAATTTCATTTACAAAACATTCCGCCCGGGCCGATTTCTAGCCATGTATACAGTTTTTCCATGACAACAGGAATCCGAGGTTTCGCCTCTCGTGCTCATTCAACTTAGACTTCAGCGAACCAGTACTACGTGTCAGTAAGGGAAATAAATTGCTTCAAATTATAAGCGAGCAAAGCGTGCTCTTTAAGGTAGAGATGTCAATAGAATGATTCCTACTACTATGCTAGCTAAAAGGTTCAACAACATGGCGGCATCCAGGCAAAATATAGTTCCGCTATTGCTTCCAACGTGATTACGTGAATAGAGATTATCTTGAACAAAATAAGTTATTTATGGACTTACCTCAACTTTCTTAACAGTCAGTGTCATGAAATTAAAAATAAATACGAAAAAATCCACCTGGAATCAAATTTGACAAGAAAAAAAGATGCAGACGCAAGTGTCACATTTTCCCACCATGGTAACCGGGCAAATCGGTCCACAGACCACGTTATTGGACAATTTGGACAGTGTCATCGGACAACTTGGTCAGTAAAGTAACAACATTGATAATGATGAACTTAATACATTGAAGTCAGATTGTTATGCCATTATGACAGTGTTCTCCCCAGAAATTCTGGATAGCACAGTGGTAACCTCGAAGGAAATTATCATGAAAAGTCGCGCCTCACAAAATATGTTTAGTCAACAAAGCGGGGTTACTACTAAATGCAATGTGGCAGTGTCAGTATGATATACATGATATATACATGAGTTATGATAACAGAGATCAACACAACATACTAAAACATTTGTGTAATTGTTGTGTTTTTACATTTGACCAAATGTCTTTACACATGTTGAAAAGCCAAGCTATGTCAACCTAAGCTAATATAGAGGTGGCCAACACTTAATGCTTCTTGGTAGATCTGTTTTTTTTTTAATTTCAGACTTAGCTTTACTAGCTAAGTACATGGTTGGCTTGTCAAGATTCAAGACCCTTTGTTTGGTTTCATGTTAAATTTTATGCACCATTTAAACAGCTTTCCTTGCTTTTATTGTGTAAAGATGAGCCATATATATACTTTCTGCCAATCAGTGTCTATTTAATTGCCTAACTTTGGAAGCTAAAGGGGTTTTTACAAAAGTCATAAAGTACTTTGGTCATGGAAATTGTCGATATCGGGGTTATCACTTCTTGGATTTTTCTGATCCAGTCTTGTTAACCCGTCGACATAAGGAATTATCTGTTGTTGTTCTCCATCATTTTGCATTTTGGTTGTGACACTTCTGAATTCTCTTAAATACCAACTCAATATCATATGAACAGCTGATGAGAAACTTTTTAAGACATCTTTACGACATTTCAATGTCCTTGACATAACTATTATGGAAACAATGTCGACACGCGTGATTTATTTGAATATCACCAGCCTGGTCTTTGAATAAAACAATTCTCAACGTCAACATTACACTTTTAATTAAATTAATTTGTAGCATCATCGTAAACGAATTTAAATCCGTTGAGATACCATGATAATCAACTGGACACCTGGTACATACGATTCGTTTGTCATAACTCAACAGGAGACCAGTTAAATTGTTGAGCACGTGTTTACAGGTGTACCGGAAAACAAATATACCAGCTTGGGAGAAATGTGAACCGACGATTTTTATACCACCGCGGTCGAAATTTATAGCACCGTGGCGATCATGATAGCAACGCGGCCGAGAAATATACCACCACGGCACCACAACGCTATTTAGGCTTGGGGAGAACACTGTTATGATGTTTTCACCGACAAAGTAAACGGAAAAATCTTACGCTTCGCTCGCTTTCCAGGTCACACCTGTTTCATATTAATTTTAGAGTCAGAATCCTGATTCCGAAATAAGTTTTGAAAGTGCTATATGATACAACAGACTGGTCAGCTATCATCTAACTGAGCATAGACCATCAACTCATAAGTTCTGAAAAACTGAAGATAAATGGTGTGTGCACATTTCGACCAATTTTTTTTCCCAAGGCGGACATTTCGGTCAATTTTTTTCATGAAGTGTATATTGTGATACCTAGGGCATTCAGGACATTTATTTTATGAAGTTTATATTGTGACACTTTTTGCTGAGGTTGTGTTTGTTTAAGCAAAAGAAGCCATACAAATATGAGTTAAGTTTTAAAATATAAAAATAACAGCCAAAATGTTTTAAAAACAATAGATATAAGGTGATGTGTTTGGGCATTCAATTAATTACCTTAATCTACTGTTGATAACTAATAATTATCACTTCTGAGAAATTTTTTAGTTAGAATAATTAATTTATTCCTCTAATTATCTTACTCTTAAATATCAATGGATTAAAAAATAATAATTTAAATCACACAATATTTAAAATAATTATTTTCAATTAGTTAAAAAATTTAATTAAAAGAATAAGCAAAATAATAAAGAAAAATAAATAAATATAATTGCATTACATTAATATTACTAATTTTGTTTATAAATATTTAGATTATTTATTTGAAAATATAAAATTTGGCCGAAATGTCATAGGTCGAAATGTCCTAATCCGAAACGTCCTACATTCCATTCAAGGTAAAATACATGTTAAACTTCTCTTTGCAGTAAGAACAGAAAGAGTACAGGCATGATTTTCTTAAGGAATTGTTGGTAATTGTTCTTTGGTATTATGCAGTTGCTTTACTACAGTTTTTAATTCAGAAATACGAGATATTAAACACTTTTACCATCTGATCCTAGCTTCTGCAACAAAAAGTCTTCCATGACACTTCCGGTGTCGCGTTGGAATACGAAAATGAATACAGAGAATATGAATATAACTCAAACTTTTTAAAACCTACGATATAGAATTATACTTTATTTTGAAACAAAATATGTATGTCGTATAAAAAGAAAAAAATATTTCTGAAACAAATGATACGAAAATATTTACATGATTATACCTCACTATCCCCTCACTATTGTAGTCCCCTATTACGGCTGAAATGAAAATTGCTTGTATGTAGATTGTCCATTGGTCCTTTTGATTCGCTAACATAAATGTAATCTTAAACAAACCTGCGGTAATCGTAATCAGCTGTAATTAATTACATTTTTTCATGTAATTGAAAGTAATCTGTAATCATACATTTTTTTAGATTACAAGTAATCGTAATTTGATCAATGTACCCTGATCTTAAGTGTTAGTTACAATTATTCTTGCAGTCATTTCTGGTGCACTTGTGTGCAACAGATGTTCTAAAACTATATTCAAATATAATATGAAGTAGGCTTTAGCCTAAAATCGGGCGAAGCCCATATTCCTTTTATTTCAATGTACGTAGCAATATTTTTTAGTCCGTCGTCATGTAAACACGGCCATATTGGAAGCCGTTGTTATGGTGTCATATTTGTAGGTCATTGAAGAAATTTTCGAATAAAGTTCCCAATGCGCACAAAAACTTGAAAAAAAGTTGGTGGAAAATTATATCGTATAGAAATTATGTTTTGGCTATCGCTAAAACATAATTTCTTTTTAAGTTTGTGCAAGTGGGAAAATATTTTAACCAGAAGTCGTGCTGTATTTTTGAGGGTTTCTGGGATAGATTTACAAATGCTACGTCCAGTTTGAAACTACAGTCTACTTGATATCTGGATTTGAGACCCATATTCTACACTAAGTCGGGCTTCGCCCGATATTAATAAAGATTAAGATGAAAAAAGTATGTACGAGGAGAACAATTACTGCCAAGAAATTTGAATACTATCATTCAACAAATATTGTGGAAAAAATGTTTTGACATTCCAGCAAGCAAAACACCAAAATATTCACACTGATCGAGTGGATCCATCTGGAAGACACTGTAGTGTGCGCAACGAGCGTTGAGAGCTTCTAATCTGATTTCATACACCCTCAATAAATCAATGGCGCTCTATCGACCGTTGTATTAAAGCTAGTATTGGTATCAACAAAGTATTCATACAGACAGACAGACAGATTGACAGAGTAGATAGATATATTTACATAGAGCCTACTCTATTGTTTACTATATTCAAGCATCTACCTATAGCTATGTGTGGTTTTCACTGTTTTTCAACTCATCAGATGACAGAACCATAAAATGACCTGTATCACTTAAACTTATCTATCATAAGTAAACATATGTACCTTTTCCTATTATGAGTAGTCTGTGTAAATATATCTTATTATTGAAACAAGTCCTGTGGTGGTAAAGCTTAAATGAATGAAAAAATGAACACTTCTGTGGACATACAAGAGTTTTTTCTTGTTTTATTTGCCTTTTATGTAATTTGTGGAAGGCATCACTTAACAGTAATTTTTTTTTATTGTCTTTATCAACATCTTTTATCTTTGAAGCAATTGTTGAATAGGACACTCACATCTTCAATACTTTTTGTAAATGTCATTTGTATACATACATCTAACCTCTACTATTTTTAAAGATCAGTGCATTCATTTTTTGTGATTATCACAGTTTTTCAGTGGTCACACATCCGAAAGTACAAATGTCGTCTTTTTTCTAAATTTATGGCCTGCCTTTTAGATCGTTAATTTAGAGTCAGATGAATTCATATGTACCAATTAATCTTTCTTGCGGTTTTATGATACCGGTAAATAAGAAGTTTGTGATATCTTTAAGAAAATATCTCTTTTTCATGAGGTATTTATTCTTTATATGCCATGTGGAAGAAACTATTGTAAATTTGTTGTTTGTTTAAAATGTTATCCTTCAGGACACCATGACTTGAAGAAATTACTTTCATATTACAAGAAGATGCAAAAGAGTGATTTTAAATGGAAAGCACCACTGGAATTGTTTCAAGAAAACAAAGTTGTGAAGATATGTGCTCCAATGGTGAGATATTCAAAGTATGTATGATCATCATACTGCATCCTTAAGTCATTCTTCCCACATCATCATTTTTTCTTCGATAAATTTGCATAATCAGGTTGTAGATATTTTTCTCAGTTGCACTGAAATATTTAGGTAAATTTGCTCCCAGATAGAACATTTCATTAAATGTTTTTATTAGATTTGGCAGTTATTATATTGTCCAATATTTCCTTATGCGGAAACTACCTCGGTGGTCTCATTGTAGCATGCAAGTACAGAAGGTCGCCGGGTTTGATCGACAGCTGGATCAAACAAAGACATTAAAATGGATATTTGCTGCTTCTCCACCAAACACGTGGCTTCTAGGAGTAAGAGCAAAGGAATGGTCGGCTCGTAGTCAATATAATGTTTCAGGGTGAGGTGATTTGTCTTTCTGTGGAGTGTTACCTACTGAGCCAGCATGTTGAAAATCTGGCTCAATATGTTGGTCTAGTACAAAGCAGGGTTCATTTCATATCATATAAACATGTATTCATCCTAATATGCATTTAATAATTGCCACCTGACGTTAAACAACAAGTCATCTTTCCATTCATCCCTCATGTGACAAATCATACAAAATGGCATTAGTATTATGAAAAACCAACAAAAATGATAACAGGAAAGGTGAACAATGACATTCAAATCGATTAATGCCATCCAACTGACAGAACATCAGACAAAAATAATATAAAAGAGCAGAAAATACAAACATTGAAACCACAGAATGTCGGGATACTCTGATTTGGTACAGACGCTAAGCAGTGGTGGGTAAATGGATTTGGTTATCATGTGCATTAATGTGACAACATTGCATGGAATTGAACCAGGGGGAAAGATTTATAACATCTAATGGTCATACTGTAGTATTCAACAAGGACACACAGCATATTTCACTAGACAAGAACAAATGGAAATGATGGTTAAAAAAATTTCCTAAAAGAAGACCACACATTTCTCTATAGTAAGATTTTGTTTAATTTATTAGACTTCCATTCCGTATGTTGGTGAGACAGCATGGATGTGACTTGGCATTTACACCAATGATAATATCTGACTCATTCATCAAATCACTGAAAGCAAGAGATAGTGATTTTACAACTTGTACAGGTATGATCTTCTCAGTACAAGTATTTGTTTGCAATGATTTAAAGATTTGATGCTAGGATATTCTGTAGTTTCTTTTTTCCTTAATTCTAGCAGTTATTTAATCTTTAACAGTTTAACTGAATACTAATCATACAGCTAAATTCAGTTTATTATGTCTCCCAAACAAAGTTTTGGGAGACATATTGTTTTTGTCCGGTTTCTTATTATTATGTCGCCCCGAACGTAGTCACGGGACGACATATTGTTATTCTTCCGTTTCTTTGTTATTATTATTATTATTATTATTATTATGTCGCCCCGAACGTAGTCACGGGACGACATATTGTTATTCTTCCGTTTCTTTGTTATTATTCTTTCTTTCCAATGATTTTTGTCCGGCTTAGTTCTCGGAGATGCCTGGATAGAATTGAATGAAACTTGGCAGAAAGTAAGATCACTATGTGAAGGTGTGCAATCAGTACTTTTTTTTTCAAAATGGCCGCCATTTTCAAGATGGCCGCCATTCATAGATCGGTAATTTAACACGTTTATATCTCAAAAACTGTACCATAGAATTTCATTAAACTTCGTATGTTTGTAAAGTACAATTAGAAGAACAAACTGATGAAAAAAAATGGCGATCGGTTGGAGACGTTTGGCGGCCATTTTGAAAAATGATGTTAAAATGGCGAAAAACTTAACATGGATAGAATTGAATGAAACTTGGCAGAAAGTAAGATCACTATGTGAAGGTGTGCAATCAATACTTTTTTTTCGAAATGGCCGCCATTTTCAAGATGGCTGCCAGGGGCGACATCTGCTATTGCTCGCAATTGCAATTCTAGTTATTATGTCGCCCCGAACGTAGTCACGGGACGACATATTGTTATTCTTCCGTTTCTTTGTTATTATGTCGCCCCGAACGTAGTCACGGGACGACATATTGTTATTCTTCCGTTTCTTTGTTATTATTATGTCGCCCCGAACGTAGTCACGGGACGACATATTGTTATTCTTCCGTTTCTTTGTTATTATGTCGCCCCGAACGTAGTCACGGGACGACATATTGTTATTCTTCCGTTTCTTTGTTATTATGTCGCCCCGAACGTAGTCACGGGACGACATATTGTTATTCTTCCGTTTCTTTGTTATTATTATGTCGCCCCGAACATAGTCACGGGACGACATATTGTTATTCTTCCGTTTCTTTGTTATTATTATTATTATTATTATTCTTTCTTTCTTTCTTTCTTTCTTTCTTTCTTTCTTTCCAATGATTTTTGTCCGGCTTAGTTCTCGGAGATGCCTGGATAGAATTGAATGAAACTTGGCAGAAAGTAAGATCACTATGTGAAGATGTGCAATCAATACTTTTTTTTTCGAAATGACCGCCATTTTCAAGATGGCCGCCATTCAAAGATCGGTACCCTCCGAAAATTTAAAACGTTTATATCTCAAAAACTGTACCATAGAATTTCATTAAACTTCGTAGGTTTGTAAAGTACAATTAGAAGAACAAACTGATGAAAAAAAATGGCGATCGGTTGGAGACGTTTGACGGCCATTTTGAAAAATGATGTTAAAATGGCGAAAAACTTAACATGGATAGAATTGAATGAAACTTGGCAGAAAGTAAGATCACTATGTGAAGGTGTGCAATCAATACTTTTTTTTTCGAAATGGCCGCCATTTTCAAGATGGCTGCCAGGGGCGACATCTGCTATTGCTCGCAATTGCAATTCTAGTTATGTCGCCCCGAACGTAGTCACGGGACGACATATTGTTATTCTTCCGTTTCTTTGTTATTATTATTATTCTTTCTTTCTTTCTTTCTTTCTTTCTTTCTTTCTTTCCAATGATTTTTGTCCGGCTTAGTTCTCGGAGATGCCTGGATAGAATTGAATGAAACTTGGCAGAAAGTAAGATCACTATGTGAAGATGTGCAATCAATACTTTTTTTTTCGAAATGGCCGCCATTTTCAAGATGGCCGCCATTCAAAGATCGGTACCCTCCGAAAATTTAAAACGTTTATATCTCAAAAACTGTACCATAGAATTTCATTGAACTTCGTAGGTTTGTAAAGTACAATTAGAAGAACAAACTGATGAAAAAAAATGGCGATCGGTTGGAGACGTTTGACGGCCATTTTGAAAAATGATGTTAAAATGGCGAAAAACTTAACATGGATAGAATTGAATGAAACTTGGCAGAAAGTAAGATCACTATGTGAAGGTGTGCAATCAATACTTTTTTTTTCGAAATGGCCGCCATTTTCAAGATGGCTGCCAGGGGCGACATCTGCTATTGCTCGCAATTGCAATTCTAGTTATGTCGCCCCGAACGTAGTCACGGGACGACATATTGTTATTCTTCCGTTTCTTTGTTATTATTATTATTCTTTCTTTCTTTCTTTCTTTCTTTCTTTCTTTCTTTCCAATGATTTTTGTCCGGCTTAGTTCTCGGAGATGCCTGGATAGAATTGAATGAAACTTGGCAGAAAGTAAGATCACTATGTGAAGATGTGCAATCAATACTTTTTTTTTCGAAATGGCCGCCATTTTCAAGATGGCCGCCATTCAAAGATCGGTACCCTCCGAAAATTTAAAACGTTTATATCTCAAAAACTGTACCATAGAATTTCATTGAACTTCGTAGGTTTGTAAAGTACAATTAGAAGAACAAACTGATGAAAAAAAATGGCGATCGGTTGGAGACGTTTGGCGGCCATTTTGAAAAATGATGTTAAAATGGCGAAAAACTTAACATGGATAGAATTGAATGAAACTTGGCAGAAAGTAAGATCACTATGTGAAGGTGTGCAATCAATACTTTTTTTTTCGAAATGGCCGCCATTTTCTAGATGGCTGCCAGGGGCGACATCTGCTATTGCTCGCAATTGCAATTCTAGTTATTATTATTATTCTTTCTTTCTTTCTTTCTTTCTTTCCAATGATTTTTGTCCGGCTTAGTTCTCGGAGATGCCTGGATAGAATTGAATGAAACTTGGCAGAAAGTAAGATCACTATGTGAAGATGTGCAATCAATACTTTTTTTTTCGAAATGGCCGCCATTTTCAAGATGGCCGCCATTCAAAGATCGGTACCCTCCGAAAATTTAAAACGTTTATATCTCAAAAACTGTACCATAGAATTTCATTAAACTTCGTATGTTTGTAAAGTACATTTAGAAGAACAAACTCATGAAAAAAAATGGCGATCGGTTGGAGACGTTTGGCGGCCATTTTGAAAAATGATGTTAAAATGGCGAAAAACTTAACATCGATAGAATTGAATGAAACTTGGCAGAAAGTAAGATCACTATGTGAAGGTGTGCAATCAGTACTTTTTTTTTCAAAATGGCCGCCATTTTGAAGATGGCTGCCAGGGGCGACATCTGCTATTGCTCGCAATTGCAATTCTAGTTATTATTATTCTTTCTTTCTTTCTTTCCAATGATTTTTGTCCGGCTTAGTTCTCGGAGATGCCTGGATAGAATTGAATGAAACTTGGCAGAAAGTAAGATCACTATGTGAAGATGTGCAATCAATACTTTTTTTTTCGAAATGGCCGCCATTTTCAAGATGGCCGCCATTCAAAGATCGGTACCCTCCGAAAATTTAAAACGTTTATATCTCAAAAACTGTACCATAGAATTTCATTAAACTTCGTAGGTTTGTAAAGTACAATTAGAAGAACAAACTGATGAAAAAAAATGGCGATCGGTTGGAGACGTTTGGCGGCCATTTTGAAAAATGATGTTAAAATGGCGAAAAACTTAACATGGATAGAATTGAATGAAACTTGGCAGAAAGTAAGATCACTATGTGAAGGTGTGCAATCAATACTTTTTTTTCGAAATGGCCGCCATTTTCAAGATGGCTGCCAGGGGCGACATCTGCTATTGCTCGCAATTGCAATTCTAGTTATTATTCTTTCTTTCTTTCTTTCTTTCCAATGATTTTTGTCCGGCTTAGTTCTCGGAGATGCCTGGATAGAATTGAATGAAACTTGGCAGAAAGTAAGATCACTATGTGAAGATGTGCAATCAATACTTTTTTTTTCGAAATGGCCGCCATTTTCAAGATGGCCGCCATTCAAAGATCGGTACCCTCCGAAAATTTAAAACGTTTATATCTCAAAAACTGTACCATAGAATTTCATTAAACTTCGTAGGTTTGTAAAGTACAATTAGAAGAACAAACTGATGAAAAAAAATGGCGATCGGTTGGAGACGTTTGACGGCCATTTTGAAAAATGATGTTAAAATGGCGAAAAACTTAACATGGATAGAATTGAATGAAACTTGGCAGAAAGTAAGATCACTATGTGAAGGTGTGCAATCAATACTTTTTTTTTCGAAATGGCCGCCATTTTCAAGATGGCTGCCAGGGGCGACATCTGCTATTGCTCGCAATTGCAATTCTAGTTATTATTATTATTCTTTCTTTCTTTCTTTCTTTCTTTCTTTCTTTCCAATGATTTTTGTCCGGCTTAGTTCTCGGAGATGCCTGGATAGAATTGAATGAAACTTGGCAGAAAGTAAGATCACTATGTGAAGATGTGCAATCAATACTTTTTTTTTCGAAATGGCCGCCATTTTCAAGATGGCCGCCATTCAAAGATCGGTACCCTCCGAAAATTTAAAACGTTTATATCTCAAAAACTGTACCATAGAATTTCATTAAACTTCGTAGGTTTGTAAAGTACAATTAGAAGAACAAACTGATGAAAAAAAATGGCGATCGGTTGGAGACGTTTGGCGGCCATTTTGAAAAATGATGTTAAAATGGCGAAAAACTTAACATGGATAGAATTGAATGAAACTTGGCAGAAAGTAAGATCACTATGTGAAGGTGTGCAATCAATACTTTTTTTTTCGAAATGGCCGCCATTTTCAAGATGGCTGCCAGGGGCGACATCTGCTATTGCTCGCAATTGCAATTCTAGTTATGTCGCCCCGAACGTAGTCACGGGACGACATATTGTTATTCTTCCGTTTCTTTGTTATTATGTCGCCCCGAACGTAGTCACGGGACGACATATTGTTATTCTTCCGTTTCTTTGTTATTATTATTATTCTTTCTTTCTTTCTTTCTTTCTTTCTTTCTTTCTTTCCAATGATTTTTGTCCGGCTTAGTTCTCGGAGATGCCTGGATAGAATTGAATGAAACTTGGCAGAAAGTAAGATCACTATGTGAAGATGTGCAATCAATACTTTTTTTTTCGAAATGGCCGCCATTTTCAAGATGGCCGCCATTCAAAGATCGGTACCCTCCGAAAATTTAAAACGTTTATATCTCAAAAACTGTACCATAGAATTTCATTGAACTTCGTAGGTTTGTAAAGTACAATTAGAAGAACAAACTGATGAAAAAAAATGGCGATCGGTTGGAGACGTTTGGCGGCCATTTTGAAAAATGATGTTAAAATGGCGAAAAACTTAACATGGATAGAATTGAATGAAACTTGGCAGAAAGTAAGATCACTATGTGAAGGTGTGCAATCAATACTTTTTTTTTCGAAATGGCCGCCATTTTCTAGATGGCTGCCAGGGGCGACATCTGCTATTGCTCGCAATTGCAATTCTAGTTATTATTATTATTATTCTTTCTTTCTTTCTTTCTTTCTTTCCAATGATTTTTGTCCGGCTTAGTTCTCGGAGATGCCTGGATAGAATTGAATGAAACTTGGCAGAAAGTAAGATCACTATGTGAAGATGTGCAATCAATACTTTTTTTTTCGAAATGGCCGCCATTTTCAAGATGGCCGCCATTCAAAGATCGGTACCCTCCGAAAATTTAAAACGTTTATATCTCAAAAACTGTACCATAGAATTTCATTAAACTTCGTATGTTTGTAAAGTACATTTAGAAGAACAAACTCATGAAAAAAAATGGCGATCGGTTGGAGACGTTTGGCGGCCATTTTGAAAAATGATGTTAAAATGGCGAAAAACTTAACATCGATAGAATTGAATGAAACTTGGCAGAAAGTAAGATCACTATGTGAAGGTGTGCAATCAGTACTTTTTTTTTCAAAATGGCCGCCATTTTGAAGATGGCTGCCAGGGGCGACATCTGCTATTGCTCGCAATTGCAATTCTAGTTATTCTTTCTTTCTTTCTTTCTTTCTTTCCAATGATTTTTGTCCGGCTTAGTTCTCGGAGATGCCTGGATAGAATTGAATGAAACTTGGCAGAAAGTAAGATCACTATGTGAAGATGTGCAATCAATACTTTTTTTTTCGAAATGGCCGCCATTTTCAAGATGGCCGCCATTCAAAGATCGGTACCCTCCGAAAATTTAAAACGTTTATATCTCAAAAACTGTACCATAGAATTTCATTAAACTTCGTAGGTTTGTAAAGTACAATTAGAAGAACAAACTGATGAAAAAAAATGGCGATCGGTTGGAGACGTTTGACGGCCATTTTGAAAAATGATGTTAAAATGGCGAAAAACTTAACATGGATAGAATTGAATGAAACTTGGCAGAAAGTAAGATCACTATGTGAAGGTGTGCAATCAATACTTTTTTTTTCGAAATGGCCGCCATTTTCAAGATGGCTGCCAGGGGCGACATCTGCTATTGCTCGCAATTGCAATTCTAGTTATTATTATTATTATTATGTCGCCCCGAACGTAGTCACGGGACGACATATTGTTATTCTTCCGTTTCTTTGTTATTATTATGTCGCCCCGAACGTAGTCACGGGACGACATATTGTTATTCTTCCGTTTCTTTGTTATTATTATGTCGCCCCGAACGTAGTCACGGGACGACATATTGTTATTCTTCCGTTTCTTTGTTATTATTATTCTTTCTTTCTTTCTTTCTTTCTTTCTTTCTTTCCAATGATTTTTGTCCGGCTTAGTTCTCGGAGATGCCTGGATAGAATTGAATGAAACTTGGCAGAAACTAAGATCACTATGTGAAGGTGTGCAATCAATACTTTTTTTTTCAAAATGGCCGCCATTTTCAAGATGGCCGCCATTGAAAGATCGGTACCCTCCGAAAATTTAAAACGTTTGTATCTCAAAAACTGTACCATAGAATTTCATTAAACTTCGTAGGTTTGTAAAGTACAATTAGAAGAACAAACTCATGAAAAAAAATGGCGATCGGTTGGAGACGTTTGGCGGCCATTTTGAAAAATGATGTTAAAATGGCGAAAAACTTAACATGGATAGAATTGAATGAAACTTGGCAGAAAGTAAGATCACTATGTGAAGGTGTGCAATCAATACTTTTTTTTCGAAATGGCCGCCATTTTCAAGATGGCTGCCAGGGGCGACATCTGCTATTGCTCGCAATTGCAATTCTAGTTATTATTATTATTCTTTCTTTCTTTCTTTCTTTCTTTCCAATGATTTTTGTCCGGCTTAGTTCTCGGAGATGCCTGGATAGAATTGAATGAAACTTGGCAGAAAGTAAGATCACTATGTGAAGATGTGCAATCAATACTTTTTTTTTCGAAATGGCCGCCATTTTCAAGATGGCCGCCATTCAAAGATCGGTACCCTCCGAAAATTTAAAACGTTTATATCTCAAAAACTGTACCATAGAATTTCATTAAACTTCGTAGGTTTGTAAAGTACAATTAGAAGAACAAACTGATGAAAAAAAATGGCGATCGGTTGGAGACGTTTGGCGGCCATTTTCAAAAATGATGTTAAAATGGCGAAAAACTTAACATGGATAGAATTGAATGAAACTTGGCAGAAAGTAAGATCACTATGTGAAGGTGTGCAATCAATACTTTTTTTTCGAAATGGCCGCCATTTTCAAGATGGCTGCCAGGGGCGACATCTGCTATTGCTCGCAATTGCAATTCTAGTTATTATTATTATTCTTTCTTTCTTTCTTTCTTTCTTTCTTTCCAATGATTTTTGTCCGGCTTAGTTCTCGGAGATGCCTGGATAGAATTGAATGAAACTTGGCAGAAAGTAAGATCACTATGTGAAGATGTGCAATCAATACTTTTTTTTTCGAAATGGCCGCCATTTTCAAGATGGCCGCCATTCAAAGATCGGTACCCTCCGAAAATTTAAAACGTTTATATCTCAAAAACTGTACCATAGAATTTCATTAAACTTCGTAGGTTTGTAAAGTACAATTAGAAGAACAAACTGGTGAAAAAAAATGGCGATCGGTTGGAGACGTTTGGCGGCCATTTTGAAAAATGATGTTAAAATGGCGAAAAACTTAACATGGATAGAATTGAATGAAACTTGGCAGAAAGTAAGATCACTATGTGAAGGTGTGCAATCAATACTTTTTTTTCGAAATGGCCGCCATTTTCAAGATGGCTGCCAGGGGCGACATCTGCTATTGCTCGCAATTGCAATTCTAGTTATTATGTCGCCCCGAACGTAGTCACGGGACGACATATTGTTATTCTTCCGTTTCTTTGTTATTATTATGTCGCCCCGAACGTAGTCACGGGACGACATATTGTTATTCTTCCGTTTCTTTGTTATTATTATTATTATTATTATTATTCTTTCTTTCTTTCTTTCCAATGATTTTTGTCCGGCTTAGTTCTCGGAGATGCCTGGATAGAATTCAATGAAACTTGGCAGAAAGTAAGATCACTATGTGAAGATGTGCAATCAATACTTTTTTTTTCGAAATGCCCGCCATTTTCAAGATGGCCGCCATTCAAAGATCGGTACCCTCCGAAAATTTAAAACGTTTATATCTCAAAAACTGTACCATAGAATTTCATTAAACTTCGTAGGTTTGTAAAGTACAATTAGAAGAACAAACTGATGAAAAAAAATGGCGATCGGTTGGAGACGTTTGGCGGCCATTTTGAAAAATGATGTTAAAATGGCGAAAAACTTAACATGGATAGAATTGAATGAAACTTGGCAGAAAGTAAGATCACTATGTGAAGGTGTGCAATCAGTACTTTTTTTTTCAAAATGGCCGCCATTTTCAAGATGGCTGCCAGGGGCGACATCTGCTATTGCTCGCAATTGCAATTCTAGTTATTATTATTATTCTTTCTTTCTTTCTTTCTTTCTTTCCAATGATTTTTGTCCGGCTTAGTTCTCGGAGATGCCTGGATAGAATTGAATGAAACTTGGCAGAAAGTAAGATCACTATGTGAAGATGTGCAATCAATACTTTTTTTTTCGAAATGGCCGCCATTTTCAAGATGGCCGCCATTCAAAGATCGGTACCCTCCGAAAATTTAAAACGTTTATATCTCAAAAACTGTACCATAGAATTTCATTAAACTTCGTATGTTTGTAAAGTACATTTAGAAGAACAAACTCATGAAAAAAAATGGCGATCGGTTGGAGACGTTTGGCGGCCATTTTGAAAAATGATGTTAAAATGGCGAAAAACTTAACATCGATAGAATTGAATGAAACTTGGCAGAAAGTAAGATCACTATGTGAAGGTGTGCAATCAGTACTTTTTTTTTCAAAATGGCCGCCATTTTGAAGATGGCTGCCAGGGGCGACATCTGCTATTGCTCGCAATTGCAATTCTAGTTATTATGTCGCCCCGAACGTAGTCACGGGACGACATATTGTTATTCTTCCGTTTCTTTGTTATTATTATGTCGCCCCGAACGTAGTCACGGGACGACATATTGTTATTCTTCCGTTTCTTTGTTATTATTATTATTCTTTCTTTCTTTCTTTCTTTCTTTCTTTCTTTCTTTCCAATGATTTTTGTCCGGCTTAGTTCTCGGAGATGCCTGGATAGAATTGAATGAAACTTGGCAGAAAGTAAGATCACTATGTGAAGGTGTGCAATCAATACTTTTTTTTCCCAAATGGCCGCCATTTTCAAGATGGCCGCCATTCAAAGATCGGTACCCTCCGAAAATTTAAAACGTTTATATCTCAAAAACTGTACCATAGAATTTCATTAAACTTCGTATGTTTGTAAAGTACAATTAGAAGAACAAACTCATGAAAAAAAATGGCGATCGGTTGGAGACGTTTGGCGGCCATTTTGAAAAATGATGTTAAAATGGCGAAAAACTTAACATCGATAGAATTGAATGAAACTTGGCAGAAAGTAAGATCACTATGTGAAGGTGTGCAATCAGTACTTTTTTTTTCAAAATGGCCGCCATTTTCAAGATGGCTGCCAGGGGCGACATCTGCTATTGCTCGCAATTGCAATTCTAGTTATTATTATTATTCTTTCTTTCTTTCTTTCTTTCTTTCCAATGATTTTTGTCCGGCTTAGTTCTCGGAGATGCCTGGATAGAATTGAATGAAACTTGGCAGAAAGTAAGATCACTATGTGAAGATGTGCAATCAATACTTTTTTTTTCGAAATGGCCGCCATTTTCAAGATGGCCGCCATTCAAAGATCGGTACCCTCCGAAAATTTAAAACGTTTATATCTCAAAAACTGTACCATAGAATTTCATTAAACTTCGTATGTTTGTAAAGTACATTTAGAAGAACAAACTCATGAAAAAAAATGGCGATCGGTTGGAGACGTTTGGCGGCCATTTTGAAAAATGATGTTAAAATGGCGAAAAACTTAACATCGATAGAATTGAATGAAACTTGGCAGAAAGTAAGATCACTATGTGAAGGTGTGCAATCAGTACTTTTTTTTTCAAAATGGCCGCCATTTTGAAGATGGCTGCCAGGGGCGACATCTGCTATTGCTCGCAATTGCAATTCTAGTTATTATTATTCTTTCTTTCTTTCTTTCCAATGATTTTTGTCCGGCTTAGTTCTCGGAGATGCCTGGATAGAATTGAATGAAACTTGGCAGAAAGTAAGATCACTATGTGAAGATGTGCAATCAATACTTTTTTTTTCGAAATGGCCGCCATTTTCAAGATGGCCGCCATTCAAAGATCGGTACCCTCCGAAAATTTAAAACGTTTATATCTCAAAAACTGTACCATAGAATTTCATTAAACTTCGTAGGTTTGTAAAGTACAATTAGAAGAACAAACTGATGAAAAAAAATGGCGATCGGTTGGAGACGTTTGGCGGCCATTTTGAAAAATGATGTTAAAATGGCGAAAAACTTAACATGGATAGAATTGAATGAAACTTGGCAGAAAGTAAGATCACTATGTGAAGGTGTGCAATCAATACTTTTTTTTCGAAATGGCCGCCATTTTCAAGATGGCTGCCAGGGGCGACATCTGCTATTGCTCGCAATTGCAATTCTAGTTATTATGTCGCCCCGAACGTAGTCACGGGACGACATATTGTTATTCTTCCGTTTCTTTGTTATTATTATTATTATGTCCCCGACCACGAAGTGTCGTCGGGGACATATTGTTTTTACTCCGTTTCTTATTTTTCTTATTATTATACTTTTTTCTTTTTCTTCCGTCAACCTGATGCACGAACTTGTCCGGCTATCTCCTCGGAAATGGATGGACCGATCAATATGAAACTTGGAGGGGTGATAGGTCCCAAGGTCCTACAGTGTTTTTTGCGGTTTATAATTTCAAAATGGCCGCCATTTCCAAGATGGCCGCCAAAAATGGCGAAAAATGTAAACATTGTCCAATTTCAACGAAACTTGGTATACAGGGTATAACGGTGATGGCGACTGATGGCGCATTGTCGGAATTTCTGTAATGGCCGCCATTTTCAAGATGGCCGCCGAAAATCGCGAAAAATGTAAACATTGTCCAATTTCAATGAAACTTGGTATACAGGGTATAAGGGTGATGGCAACTGACGGCGCATTGTCGGAAGTTTTGTAATGGCCGCCATTTTCAAGATGGCGGCCGAAAATGGCGAAAAATGTAAACATTGTCCGATTTCAACGAATCTTGGTATACAGGGTATATAGGTGATGGGGACTGACGGCGCATTGTCGGAATTTTTGTAATGGCCGCCATTTTCAAGATGGCCCCCGAAAATGGTGAAAAATGTAAACATTGTCCGATTTCAATGAAACTTGGTATACAGGGTATAAGGGTGATGGCGACTGACGGCGCATTGTCGGAATTTTTGTAATGGCCGCCATTTTCAAGATGGCCGCCAAATGGTGAAAAATGTAAACATTGTCTGATTTCAACGAAACTTGGTATACAGGGTATATGGGTGATGGCGACTCACGGCGCATTTTCGGAATTTCCGTAATGGCCTCCATTTTTAAGATGGCTGCTGAAAATGGCAAAAAATATAAAGTCTGATTTTAACGAAACTTGGTATACAGTGTATATCGGTGATGGCGACTCTTCAACTTGTTGAAGAGAACAGGCATAAAATGGGCACGGGAGGGGACATCTCACGTTTCGCGAAACGTAAATTTTAATTATTATGTCGCCCCGAACGTAGTCACGGGACGACATATTGTTATTCTTCCGTTTCTTTGTTATTATTATTATTATTCTTTCTTTCTTTCTTTCTTTCTTTCTTTCTTTCCAATGATTTTTGTCCGGCTTAGTTCTCGGAGATGCCTGGATAGAATTGAATGAAACTTGGCAGAAAGTAAGATCACTATGTGAAGATGTGCAATCAATACTTTTTTTTTCGAAATGGCCGCCATTTTCAAGATGGCCGCCATTCAAAGATCGGTACCCTCCGAAAATTTAAAACGTTTATATCTCAAAAACTGTACCATAGAATTTCATTAAACTTCGTATGTTTGTAAAGTACATTTAGAAGAACAAACTCATGAAAAAAAATGGCGATCGGTTGGAGACGTTTGGCGGCCATTTTGAAAAATGATGTTAAAATGGCGAAAAACTTAACATCGATAGAATTGAATGAAACTTGGCAGAAAGTAAGATCACTATGTGAAGGTGTGCAATCAGTACTTTTTTTTTCAAAATGGCCGCCATTTTGAAGATGGCTGCCAGGGGCGACATCTGCTATTGCTCGCAATTGCAATTCTAGTTATTATGTCGCCCCGAACGTAGTCACGGGACGACATATTGTTATTCTTCCGTTTCTTTGTTATTATTATTATTATTATTCTTTCTTTCTTTCTTTCTTTCTTTCCAATGATTTTTGTCCGGCTTAGTTCTCGGAGATGCCTGGATAGAATTGAATGAAACTTGGCAGAAAGTAAGATCACTATGTGAAGATGTGCAATCAATACTTTTTTTTTCGAAATGGCCGCCATTTTCAAGATGGCCGCCATTCAAAGATCGGTACCCTCCGAAAATTTAAAACGTTTATATCTCAAAAACTGTACCATAGAATTTCATTAAACTTCGTATGTTTGTAAAGTACATTTAGAAGAACAAACTCATGAAAAAAAATGGCGATCGGTTGGAGACGTTTGGCGGCCATTTTGAAAAATGATGTTAAAATGGCGAAAAACTTAACATCGATAGAATTGAATGAAACTTGGCAGAAAGTAAGATCACTATGTGAAGGTGTGCAATCAGTACTTTTTTTTTCAAAATGGCCGCCATTTTGAAGATGGCTGCCAGGGGCGACATCTGCTATTGCTCGCAATTGCAATTCTAGTTATTATTATTCTTTCTTTCTTTCTTTCCAATGATTTTTGTCCGGCTTAGTTCTCGGAGATGCCTGGATAGAATTGAATGAAACTTGGCAGAAAGTAAGATCACTATGTGAAGATGTGCAATCAATACTTTTTTTTTCGAAATGGCCGCCATTTTCAAGATGGCCGCCATTCAAAGATCGGTACCCTCCGAAAATTTAAAACGTTTATATCTCAAAAACTGTACCATAGAATTTCATTAAACTTCGTAGGTTTGTAAAGTACAATTAGAAGAACAAACTGATGAAAAAAAATGGCGATCGGTTGGAGACGTTTGGCGGCCATTTTGAAAAATGATGTTAAAATGGCGAAAAACTTAACATGGATAGAATTGAATGAAACTTGGCAGAAAGTAAGATCACTATGTGAAGGTGTGCAATCAATACTTTTTTTTCGAAATGGCCGCCATTTTCAAGATGGCTGCCAGGGGCGACATCTGCTATTGCTCGCAATTGCAATTCTAGTTATTATTATTATTCTTTCTTTCTTTCTTTCTTTCTTTCCAATGATTTTTGTCCGGCTTAGTTCTCGGAGATGCCTGGATAGAATTGAATGAAACTTGGCAGAAAGTAAGATCACTATGTGAAGATGTGCAATCAATACTTTTTTTTTCGAAATGGCCGCCATTTTCAAGATGGCCGCCATTCAAAGATCGGTACCCTCCGAAAATTTAAAACGTTTATATCTCAAAAACTGTACCATAGAATTTCATTAAACTTCGTATGTTTGTAAAGTACATTTAGAAGAACAAACTCATGAAAAAAAATGGCGATCGGTTGGAGACGTTTGGCGGCCATTTTGAAAAATGATGTTAAAATGGCGAAAAACTTAACATCGATAGAATTGAATGAAACTTGGCAGAAAGTAAGATCACTATGTGAAGGTGTGCAATCAGTACTTTTTTTTTCAAAATGGCCGCCATTTTGAAGATGGCTGCCAGGGGCGACATCTGCTATTGCTCGCAATTGCAATTCTAGTTATGTCGCCCCGAACGTAGTCACGGGACGACATATTGTTATTCTTCCGTTTCTTTGTTATTATTATTATTATTATTCTTTCTTTCTTTCTTTCTTTCTTTCCAATGATTTTTGTCCGGCTTAGTTCTCGGAGATGCCTGGATAGAATTGAATGAAACTTGGCAGAAAGTAAGATCACTATGTGAAGATGTGCAATCAATACTTTTTTTTTCGAAATGGCCGCCATTTTCAAGATGGCCGCCATTCAAAGATCGGTACCCTCCGAAAATTTAAAACGTTTATATCTCAAAAACTGTACCATAGAATTTCATTAAACTTCGTATGTTTGTAAAGTACATTTAGAAGAACAAACTCATGAAAAAAAATGGCGATCGGTTGGAGACGTTTGGCGGCCATTTTGAAAAATGATGTTAAAATGGCGAAAAACTTAACATCGATAGAATTGAATGAAACTTGGCAGAAAGTAAGATCACTATGTGAAGGTGTGCAATCAGTACTTTTTTTTTCAAAATGGCCGCCATTTTGAAGATGGCTGCCAGGGGCGACATCTGCTATTGCTCGCAATTGCAATTCTAGTTATTATGTCGCCCCGAACGTAGTATCGGGACGATATATTGTTATTCTTCCGTTTCTTTGTTATTATTCTTTCTTTCCAATGATTTTTGTCCGGCTTAGTTCTCGGAGATGCCTGGATAGAATTGAATGAAACTTGGCAGAAAGTAAGATCACTATGTGAAGGTGTGCAATCAGTACTTTTTTTTTCAAAATGGCCGCCATTTTCAAGATGGCCGCCATTCATAGATCGGTAATTTAACACGTTTATATCTCAAAAACTGTACCATAGAATTTCATTAAACTTCGTATGTTTGTAAAGTACAATTAGAAGAACAAACTGATGAAAAAAAATGGCGATCGGTTGGAGACGTTTGGCGGCCATTTTGAAAAATGATGTTAAAATGGCGAAAAACTTTACATGGATAGAATTGAATGAAACTTGGCAGAAAGTAAGATCACTATGTGAAGGTGTGCAATCAATACTTTTTTTTTCAAAATGGCCGCCATTTTCTAGATGGCTGCCAGGGGCGACATCTGCTATTGCTCGCAATTGCAATTCTAGTTATTATTCTTTCTTTCTTTCTTTCCAATGATTTTTGTCCGGCTTAGTTCTCGGAGATGCCTGGATAGAATTGAATGAAACTTGGCAGAAAGTAAGATCACTATGTGAAGATGTGCAATCAATACTTTTTTTTTCGAAATGGCCGCCATTTTCAAGATGGCCGCCATTCAAAGATCGGTACCCTCCGAAAATTTAAAACGTTTATATCTCAAAAACTGTACCATAGAATTTCATTAAACTTCGTAGGTTTGTAAAGTACAATTAGAAGAACAAACTGATGAAAAAAAATGGCGATCGGTTGGAGACGTTTGGCGGCCATTTTGAAAAATGATGTTAAAATGGCGAAAAACTTAACATGGATAGAATTGAATGAAACTTGGCAGAAAGTAAGATCACTATGTGAAGGTGTGCAATCAATACTTTTTTTTCGAAATGGCCGCCATTTTCAAGATGGCTGCCAGGGGCGACATCTGCTATTGCTCGCAATTGCAATTCTAGTTATTATTATTATTCTTTCTTTCTTTCTTTCCAATGATTTTTGTCCGGCTTAGTTCTCGGAGATGCCTGGATAGAATTGAATGAAACTTGGCAGAAAGTAAGATCACTATGTGAAGATGTGCAATCAATACTTTTTTTTTCGAAATGGCCGCCATTTTCAAGATGGCCGCCATTCAAAGATCGGTACCCTCCGAAAATTTAAAACGTTTATATCTCAAAAACTGTACCATAGAATTTCATTAAACTTCGTATGTTTGTAAAGTACAATTAAAAGAACAAACTCATGAAAAAAAATGGCGATCGGTTGGAGACGTTTGGCGGCCATTTTGAAAAATGATGTTAAAATGGCGAAAAACTTAACATCGATAGAATTGAATGAAACTTGGCAGAAAGTAAGATCACTATGTGAAGGTGTGCAATCAGTACTTTTTTTCCCAAAATGGCCGCCATTTTGAAGATGGCTGCCAGGGGCGACATCTGCTATTGCTCGCAATTGCAATTCTAGTTATGTCGCCCCGAACGTAGTCACGGGACGACATATTGTTATTCTTCCGTTTCTTTGTTATTATTATGTCGCCCCGAACGTAGTCACGGGACGACATATTGTTATTCTTCCGTTTCTTTGTTATTATTATTATTATTATTCTTTCTTTCTTTCTTTCTTTCTTTCTTTCCAATGATTTTTGTCCGGCTTAGTTCTCGGAGATGCCTGGATAGAATTGAATGAAACTTGGCAGAAAGTAAGATCACTATGTGAAGATGTGCAATCAATACTTTTTTTTTCGAAATGGCCGCCATTTTCAAGATGGCCGCCATTCAAAGATCGGTACCCTCCGAAAATTTAAAACGTTTATATCTCAAAAACTGTACCATAGAATTTCATTAAACTTCGTATGTTTGTAAAGTACATTTAGAAGAACAAACTCATGAAAAAAAATGGCGATCGGTTGGAGACGTTTGGCGGCCATTTTGAAAAATGATGTTAAAATGGCGAAAAACTTAACATCGATAGAATTGAATGAAACTTGGCAGAAAGTAAGATCACTATGTGAAGGTGTGCAATCAGTACTTTTTTTTTCAAAATGGCCGCCATTTTGAAGATGGCTGCCAGGGGCGACATCTGCTATTGCTCGCAATTGCAATTCTAGTTATTATTATTATTATTATTCTTTCTTTCTTTCTTTCCAATGATTTTTGTCCGGCTTAGTTCTCGGAGATGCCTGGATAGAATTGAATGAAACTTGGCAGAAAGTAAGATCACTATGTGAAGATGTGCAATCAATACTTTTTTTTTCGAAATGGCCGCCATTTTCAAGATGGCCGCCATTCAAAGATCGGTACCCTCCGAAAATTTAAAACGTTTATATCTCAAAAACTGTACCATAGAATTTCATTAAACTTCGTAGGTTTGTAAAGTACAATTAGAAGAACAAACTGATGAAAAAAAATGGCGATCGGTTGGAGACGTTTGGCGGCCATTTTGAAAAATGATGTTAAAATGGCGAAAAACTTAACATGGATAGAATTGAATGAAACTTGGCAGAAAGTAAGATCACTATGTGAAGGTGTGCAATCAATACTTTTTTTTTCGAAATGGCCGCCATTTTCAAGATGGCTGCCAGGGGCGACATCTGCTATTGCTCGCAATTGCAATTCTAGTTATTATTCTTTCTTTCCAATGATTTTTGTCCGGCTTAGTTCTCGGAGATGCCTGGATAGAATTCAATGAAACTTGGCAGAAAGTAAGATCACTATGTGAAGATGTGCAATCAATACTTTTTTTTTCGAAATGTCCCCCATTTTCAAGATGGCTGCCAGGGGCGACATCTGCTATTGCTCGCAATTGCAATTCTAGTTATTATTATTCTTTCTTTCCAATGATTTTTGTCCGGCTTAGTTCTCGGAGATGCCTTGATAGAATTGAATGAAACTTGGCAGAAAGTTAGATCACTATGTGAAGGTGTGCAATCAAAACTTTTTTTTCCAAAATGGCCGCCATTTTCAAGATGGCCGCCATTCATAGATCGGTAATTTAACACGTTTATATCTCAAAAACTGTACCATAGAATTTCATTAAACTTCGTAGGTTTGTAAAGTACAATTAGAAGAACAAACTGATGAAAAAAAATGGCGATCGGTTGGAGACGTTTGGCGGCCATTTTGAAAAATGATGTTAAAATGGCGAAAAACTTAACATGGATAGAATTGAATGAAACTTGGCAGAAAGTAAGATCACTATGTGAAGGTGTGCAATCAATACTTTTTTTTTCGAAATGGCCGCCATTTTCAAGATGGCTGCCAGGGGCGACATCTGCTATTGCTCGCAATTGCAATTCTAGTTATTCTTCTTCTTCTTCTTCTTCTTCTTCTTCTTTCCTTTTTCTTTCCGTTCAATGTTGTCCGCGACGTTTCTCAAAGATGCAATGTCCAATCGATATGAAACTTTGGGAATATGTTAAGGGTGACCTGAAGTTTTGCAAACGACTTTTAAAATTTTCAAAATGGCCGCCGTTTCCGTGGAAACAGAAAAAGGTCATTATATAGGAGACATTGCTTTATGTCAGTAACCTAGGTGGGTAGGATTCTGAAATTTTGTAGGTGAATAGAGCAAAAGGTGCTCTTTAATTATACGAAAAAAAAATTTGAAGCGATATTTACGGTTTTCGCGTTATTTACGAAAATGTGATTTTTCGGGCCCAAAATTCGAAATTCTTTCGAAGTGCTTCGATTTCAATGAAAATTGATATTTAGGGGTTTTAAATGATGGCGATTGCAAAGGGCTTAAAAAAAATCAAAATGGCCGCTGTTTCCATGGAAACAGGAAAAGGTCATTATATAGGACATTGCGATATCTCTGTAACCTAGGTGGGTAGGATTCTGAAATTTTGTAGGTGAATAGAGCAAAAGGGAATTTAGGGGGTTACTGATAAGCTCTAGATAGTGGCAATGGGGGTTTGGGAGACATATTGTGACTCGCTTGCGATCACAATCATACCTAGTTATTATTATTATTATTCTTTCTTTCCAATGATTTTTGTCCGGCTTAGTTCTCGGAGATGCCTGGATAGAATTGAATGAAACTTGGCAGAAAGTAAGATCACTATGTGAAGGTGTGCAATCAATACTTTTTTTTTCAAAATGGCCGCCATTTTCAAGATGGCTGCCAGGGGCGACATCTGCTATTGCTCGCAATTGCAATTCTAGTTATGTCGCCCCGAACGTAGTCACGGGACGACATATTGTTATTCTTCCGTTTCTTTGTTATTATGTCGCCCCGAACGTAGTCACGGGACGACATATTGTTATTCTTCCGTTTCTTTGTTATTATTATTCTTTCTTTCCAATGATTTTTGTCCGGCTTAGTTCTCGGAGATGCCGTGATAGAATTGAATGAAACTTGGCAGAAAGTTAGATCACTATGTGAAGGTGTGCAATCAATACTTTTTTTTCGAAATGGCCGCCATTTTCAAGATGGCTGCCAGGGGCGACATCTGCTATTGCTCGCAATTGCAATTCTAGTTATGTCGCCCCGAACGTAGTCACGGGACGACATATTGTTATTCTTCCGTTTCTTTGTTATTATTATTCTTTCTTTCCAATGATTTTTGTCCGGCTTAGTTCTCGGAGATGCCGTGATAGAATTGAATGAAACTTGGCAGAAAGTTAGATCACTATGTGAAGGTGTGCAATCAATACTTTTTTTTCGAAATGGCCGCCATTTTCAAGATGGCTGCCAGGGGCGACATCTGCTATTGCTCGCAATTGCAATTCTAGTTATGTCGCCCCGAACGTAGTCACGGGACGACATATTGTTATTCTTCCGTTTCTTTGTTATTATTATTATTATTATTCTTTCTTTCTTTCTTTCTTTCTTTCCAATGATTTTTGTCCGGCTTAGTTCTCGGAGATGCCTGGATAGAATTGAATGAAACTTGGCAGAAAGTAAGATCACTATGTGAAGATGTGCAATCAATACTTTTTTTTTCGAAATGGCCGCCATTTTCAAGATGGCCGCCATTCAAAGATCGGTACCCTCCGAAAATTTAAAACGTTTATATCTCAAAAACTGTACCATAGAATTTCATTAAACTTCGTATGTTTGTAAAGTACATTTAGAAGAACAAACTCATGAAAAAAAATGGCGATCGGTTGGAGACGTTTGGCGGCCATTTTGAAAAATGATGTTAAAATGGCGAAAAACTTAACATCGATAGAATTGAATGAAACTTGGCAGAAAGTAAGATCACTATGTGAAGGTGTGCAATCAGTACTTTTTTTTTCAAAATGGCCGCCATTTTGAAGATGGCTGCCAGGGGCGACATCTGCTATTGCTCGCAATTGCAATTCTAGTTATTATTATTCTTTCTTTCCAATGATTTTTGTCCGGCTTAGTTCTCGGAGATGCCTGGATAGAATTGAATGAAACTTGGCAGAAAGTAAGATCACTATGTGAAGGTGTGCAATCAATACTTTTTTTTTCGAAATGGCCGCCATTTTCAAGATGGCTGCCAGGGGCGACATCTGCTATTGCTCGCAATTGCAATTCTAGTTATGTCGCCCCGAACGTAGTATCGGGACGATATATTGTTATTCTTCCGTTTCTTTGTTATTATTATTATTATTATTATTATTCTTTCTTTCCAATGATTTTTGTCCGGCTTAGTTCTCGGAGATGCCTGGATAGAATTGAATGAAACTTGGCAGAAAGTAAGATCACTATGTGAAGGTGTGCAATCAATACTTTTTTTTTCGAAATGGCCGCCATTTTCAAGATGGCCGCCATTCAAAGATCAGTACCCTCTGAAAATTTAAAACGTTTATATCTCAAAAACTGTACCATAGAATTTCATTAAACTTCGTATGTTTGTAAAGTACAATTAGAAGAACAAACTGATGAAAAAAAATCGCGATCGGTTGGAGACGTTTGGCGGCCATTTTGAAAAATGATGTTAAAATGGCGAAAAACTTAACATGGATAGAATTGAATGAAACTTGGCAGAAAGTAAGATCACTATGTGAAGGTGTGCAATCAATACTTTTTTTTTCGAAATGGCCGCCATTTTCAAGATGGCTGCCAGGGGCGACATCTGCTATTGCTCGCAATTGCAATTCTAGTTATTCTTCTTCTTCTTTCCTTTTTCTTTCCGTTCAATGTTGTCCGCGACGTTTCTCAAAGATGCAATGTCCAATCAATATGAAACTTTGGGAATATGTTAAGGGTGACCTGAAGTTTTGCAAACGACTTTTAAAATTTTCAAAATGGCCGCCGTTTCCATGGAAACAGAAAAAGGTCATTATATAGGAGACATTGCTTTATGTCAGTAACCTAGGTGGGTAGGATTCTGAAATTTTGTAGGTGAATAGAGCAAAAGGTGCTCTTTAATTATACGAAAAAAAAATTTGAAGCGATATTTACGGTTTTCGCGTTATTTACGAAAATGTGATTTTTCGGGCCCAAAATTCGAAATTCTTTCGAAGTGCTTCGATTTCAATGAAAATTGATATTTAGGGGTTTTAAATTATGGCGATTGCAAAGGGCTTAAAAAAAAATCAAAATGGCCGCTGTTTCCGTGGAAACAGGAAAAGGTCATTATATAGGACATTGCAATATCTCTGTAACCTAGGTGGGTAGGATTCTGAAATTTTGTACGTGAATAGAGCAAAAGGGAATTTAGGGGGTTTCTGATAAGCTCTAGATAGTGGCAATGGGAGTTTGGGAGACATCTTGTGACTCGCTTGCGATCACAATCATTCCTAGTTATTGTTGTGATTAGCTTGCAGCCATATGTTTTAGGATATTGTACCACCCAAAGTAACTTTTCCATATTATACCTGTATGTTTGCAGTGCGGCATATTCTTTTCAATTTTTTTTCATTTGCTAACCTATAGAATAGACAAATGCTCAAATGAAAATAAAAAATAAATTAGATATTTATTTAATTAATAAAAGATGTAACATGTCATTTGATTGATCAATTTTTTTCATTTATCATATCATAGATTGATTTTTTCTTTTCTACTATGATGTCATAAAGGGGAATCCCTACATTTTAGACAATAGAAGACAACTGAAATTAAATTTGTAGATATTAATTATAATTCATATAAAAATGAAAATTTTATTGTCATGCTTTCGCCTTTTTATAGAACAAAAATGAACATGAAAGTACCCAAGCCAGCACGTACATTGTACACATTTGAATGAAAATTTTAGATTTTTTCTTGTTAAATTAAAGCAAGATAAATGTGTTGAATACACATTTTGAAAGATTGATGATTTTTTAAAGAATCATCAAAGTAAGTAACATTTCTCTCTTTATCTTCATAATATGGAAAATATTGTACTCAACCATGTAATAAAAATCTGTATTGTACTGGCAACTACATCCTCTTGTCCAATACAGGTTTGCAGTACAATACCGAATCATGCAATATTATTCTGTATTGTACACTACACTATATAATAAGTTGTTATTATTTATTGATCAATATGGCCATATAAGCTCTACTTTAACACTGCATAAGTCTGTGTATTATCTGATGTTTCGAAAGCATTTAACTTTTTGGCTAATTCATATTTTCTATAAAAACAGTTATCGGTTATTCCCATTAAGACATGAGATCTTGTTATTATCAATTGCAAATCAGTTTGTTTTCTGTTAAAATAAAACAGAGGTTCATATTTTATATTGTGGAAATACATGTAAATGTGTAAGAATTATCACAAATGAGACATGTCATGTTGAACTTGCAGAGAAAAACTCATCTAATAGCACAAATGTTACGAATATCTATGCTTTTGATGGATAACTGAAAGTCATCTTAAGCCTGAGTCAACTCAAGTTTTGTGATATCGGTGATATATAAGTTAAACTGTAAGCCTTTGACATAGTGCTATAATAAAAATACTTATTAGAAACCTGAGCTAGCCAAGATGGTACAATATACATGTAGTAGATTAAAAAATATATTATTGGAATTTTTTGCTTTTGCTGAAACCTGGTATATATTGTAAGAAAAGGGATGTGTGAATATAATTTTCAGACGATCGTCCGTTAGTGGTACAGTTTGCTGCTAAAAATGCGGAGGAGTTTGCTGATGCAGCTGAAATTGTTGCTCCGTAAGTATCATTAAAAAAATATCAAAATTTATAGTATTTAATAACTCACTATTCAATAATGTTAAAAATATATTTTTATAAAACAAAACCAAATTGTAACACATCTGTTAAATGAAAATTTTCATACCTACAACTTATTGTCCCCCGCCGCTATGCAACAGAGGGACCTAGTAATGCTCTGTGTCCGTCCCTTCAGTCACAGTTATTTGTCAGCGCAACTCCTCCGAGACCGCTGATCGGTTTCGTTCAAATTTTGTAGCATTGTTAGCCACCTTTTGTACTTGATTCTATTCCCCGCCATTTTGATTCAACAAATTATGCGAGAGTTATGGGACTTTAACTTTTTCCTGTCCGTCAGTCACAGTTATTTGTCAGCGCAACTCCTCTGAGACTGCTGATCGGATTTCGTTCAAATTTTGTAAGATTGTTAGTCACTACATGTACTTGATCCTATAGCTCTGCAATTTTGATTCGACAAATTTTACGGGAGTTATGGGACTTTAATGTGTTTGTGCATGTGACAGTACAGGAACACTTTGTGGACACAAATTTTTATTTGTATTGTACTGCAATTTTTATACGCCTGTCAAAATTTTGACGGGACGTATTATGATATACAAATGTCAGGCATCCGTCTATCCGTCTGTCCGTCGTAAACATGTCGCACTGTAACTTGAGAACGACTCATCCAAATTTCACGAAACTTAACATAGTTGTTTCTTATGATGGTTAAATGATCTGTATACTTTTTGGTGAAAATAAGATTAAAACTTTTTGAGTTACGGCACTTTGTAACTAAAACAGAATTGTTTTTTTTTTCATGTCGGGCCGTATCTCAAAAACCATTTATGATTATTGCTTAAAACTTTACACACTTCTTAGTTATATTAATCTAAAGATCTGTATACTTTTTGGTTATGATTCAAAATTTTATTTTAGAGTTTTCGAGTTTTTTGTAAAAAAAAGGGGGGGGGGTTTCACATTTTGCACCGTATCTCAAAAACGATTTATGATTATTGCTTAAGAGTTTACACTTCTTAGTTATATTAATCTAAAGATATACTTTTTGGTGATGATTCAGAATTTAACTTTAGAGTCTTTGAGTTTTATGTAAAAAAAAAATGGGGGTTGTCACATGTCGCGAAGTATCTCAAAAACGATTTATGATTATTGCATAAAACTTTACACACTTCTTAGTTATATTAATTTAAAGATCTGTATACTTTTTGGTGATGATTCAAAATTTTAATTTAGAGTTACTGAGTTTTTTGTAAAAAAAAGGGGTGGGGGGGTTCACATGTCGCGCCGTATCTCAAAAACCATTTATGATTATTGCTTAAAACTTTATACACTTCTTAGTTATATTAATCTAAAGATCTGTATACTTTTTGGTGATGATTCAAAATTTTATTTTAGAGTTATTGAGTTTTTTGAAAAAAAAAGGGGGGGGTTTTCACATGTCGCACCGTATCTCAAAAACAATTTATGATTATTGCATAAAATTTACACACTTCTTAGTTATATTAATCTGAAGATCTGTGTACTTTTTGGTGATGATTCTTTATTTTATTTTTGAGTTACTGAATTTTGATTGAGCTTTTTGGTAAAAAAGGTAGTCTTTTTTGGTCACATTTCGCACCATATCTCTATTGCTTAAAAGTTTACACACTTATGTTTTGCCGGGTTTCCATATACAGTACATCCCACCAGCAGCTCCACTAAATAAAGTCTAAAAGAGCATTAGATAATGGAATAATTGTTATTTCACAAGTTCACATGCAACTGCATTTCAGTGTCCCTTATACTAAAAATTATGTCCTGCTCTTGTATCCTAGCTAGAACACTATTAGGATGTGTAATCTTGTTAAGGATTTTATGTACAGTGATTCTGAATTATTACAGATATAATTAAGGAGTGTATATTGTTTTTCTTATATCGGGTAATTATTTAGGTTAATAACTTGTCACACAGCTCATATGTTAAGATAAAATACATCTTTTTTGTAGGTTTGCAGATGGTGTTGACCTAAATTGTGGATGTCCTCAGAGGTAACATAACCAGTTATTCTTTGCTGTTTCAAAATAACAAAACACTACTCTTTTTGTTTCATTTAAGATTTAATTGAAATTTTACCCATTTCATTTGTCTAAAATGAATGTTAGTAGCTTGAGACATCACTGCTCAATAATTTATCACACATTGATTTTACATGAATTGTAATCTTTGCACAACATGCATGTAGGATCTATTAATGGATTGTAGGAATAGTTAGTATAAATATATATTTGACCTTCAGTAGATGATTCCATCTAGAATTTAGATAAATTATCATAGTATGTATAAAACAAGATCATGGTGTGAGAATACCGGTATGTAGAAATTTATTTGATCAATATCTTTCTAGTGCATATATCAGTATGTGGAAAACTCTGAATTCGTTAATGTTACCAAATTTTGTAACTGATTAACTTTGTCTAGGCAGATATCAATTCATGATGCATAATTTTCTAAAAGTTAAGGAATTCGTTAACTGTGTAAAATTTATCTTGGAAGGAAATGAAATTCTGCTTTGGTAAAAATCATTTAGGTTAGTAATTTTAGTTATCTTGTTAAAGTATACATATTCTTGAACAGTAACGTCCACAGTGAATAAATAATTTCTCCATTGAAATCGGAGCACTCGAAATTTCATCTTTTGGATTACTGTAATTTTTTAATTCCCAGGTGGATTTCATTTTTACCAGACAGAAATTTCTGATATGATTTATTATTTGTGTAGAAGACATGTCAGGATGCCAAGTTGCATGTTGTTATGCCAAAACCAAAATATCTAAAAATTTAACAAATTTGGTAACATTAACGAATTCGGAGTTTCTGGACTGATATACATATAGTGGTATTTGAGTAATATTTCATATGAGATCAGTTTCTCGATTTTGAGACAAAGCAGTTCCTATTTTTATCAGTGTGAGATTTCCTTGTCATACCTTAGGATGAGAAAAAACAACTGCAGTCTCCCTGGAAATAATCTTGAAACTGTCTCGGTGAGTCTTGACCTTCATAAACATAATAAAATTGAAATACATGCCCTTCAGATTTTGTTGAATAAACTCCACACCGCCTACAATCAAAAGGTTTGATTGAATAAAACTTTGCTTGTCTTCTGTAGTACCAAGTGTGCCAGGGAAAACTGAAACCTGGGATGAAATTGTATTATATCATTTTTAGCTCACCTGTTCTAAAAGGACATGTGAGATTTTGCTATTACTTGCGTCCATCGTCCATCGTAAACTTTTTCAAAGATCTTCTTACAGCCATACTTAGACTGAATGATCCTTAGGGTATCTACAATAAAGTTTGTGTTTTATTTTATTGTCCGTCAAGAAACATTTTAAGGAAATTTTGCAGTTTTAGGTTATTATCTTGAATATTATTATAGATAAAGACAAACTGTAAACAGAAAAAATGTTCAACAAAGAAAGATCTACGACCAAAATCGTCAATATACCCCTTATACAAGTTTTTGCCCTTTAAAGACAATTTTTCACATTTTTTTTGTCATCTTTGTAAACTTTCAAAAATCCTCTCCTCTGAAACTACTGACTAAATTTCAGCCACACTTAGGCTGAAAGATCCTTAGGGTATCTTGTATAAAATTTTTGTTTTATTTTATTGTCCATCGAGAAACATGGCTGCCATGGCTAAAAATAGAACATAGGTGAAAAATGCACTTTTTGGTTCATATCTCAAAAACTAAAGCAGTTAGAGCAAATCTGACAAAGTAAAAATGTTTACGAGGTCAAGATCTATCGGTACTTGCTATGAAATTTTCAGACGAATCGTTTGATCCATTTTTGGGTTATTGCCCCTGAATTGTTAATTTTAAGGAAATTTTGCAGATTTAGGTTATTAACTTGAATATTATTATAGATAAGGACAAACTGTAACAAGCAAAAATGTTCAGTAAAGTTAGATCTACAAATAAGTCAACATGACCAAAATCGTCAATTGACCCCTTATGGGAGTTTTTGCTCTTGAAAGATTATTTACATGTAAACAGTAATTATCAGTAAACATAATGGTCTGACATATTGTCACAGGTTTTAAGAGGATAACTTGAAATAAATTAAATGGTAGCTGTACAATTAAAATGGAGGGTCAAGGTCATTAAAAAAGTCCATACCAACCAATGAAAAAGTCTAGCAACCACATATATTTATATATGCAAGCCAAAAAGAAAGATCAAGAGTCAGGTGTCATTGCAAAAGTCTATAGCAACCAACATATTTAGATTCAGAACCCTATAGTTTACCTGTACAAGTCAAAAAGAAAGGTCAAGATCACTGAAAAATTCTATAGCAACCGATGAAAAAGTCCCTAGCAACCATATCTATTTGGAATTTACCTGTACAGTAAAATGCAACAGTATACATTAAATAGCAAAAATAATCATTGATGCAAGATCTACACAAAAAGTAATAGGTAAGTGATTCAGGCTCTGGGGAGCCTCTTGTTAAATATCAGTATATTTAAATGGATTGTAGGTTCTTGTTATTGTATTTTACCTCTGACTATAATATTTTAACTCTGATGATGCATCAAATATTTCTTTTCAAATCCCATTTCTTTGGGTGTATTTTCTGTTTACCAGTGTAGTTCAGCTTCATTGAAACTATTATGTTTTATACATTTGACTCACATAGTTATATATATACACAATTGAATGGGTCCTAAACAAAGGTGAGAAACAGAATCAAACACCAATTCATAACTCTTACAAGATATGGAAATCTCAGACACCCTCAGGTATGATTAATCATTCTTTAACTAGACTAAAGCCTCATTAGAGAACCATTAAATCATACCTTCAGGTGTCTGAGATTTCCTTATCTTGCACTCACAGTGGTTTTAGATTATTAATTTCTCAAGGCAGGTTTGTGTTATGTGAAGGAAAAGCTCTCATAGCTAGAATCTTTCATTTTTTTTTCAAATAAAAGATTTTTGTAGTGTGTAAATAATGAAACAGATCTGTGTGGAAAAAATCATGGTATTTTGTGATCTTGGTGAAAAAAAAATTCTGTTTTTTTAATTGGAAATCCATAAAATAACTACGTTGTAGTTTTCTGTAGTCATTTATAAATAAAAATATTACAATTTGACATTTGTTTATTTGTCTAATATATGAAAGGAAAGTAAAGAGCAGTGTACCATGTTAGGTAAAATAATTTACTGCATTAAATGATCTGAAGTATGTTTTAATTTGGTGTTAAATTTTGTAAGCATGTAAATTTTAATATTTTTAGATGGGCAATGGCAGAAGGTTATGGAGCTTGCCTGATAAAGAAACCAGAAATGGTTAAAGATATGGTCAACCAGGCAAGGTCAAGGGTTAATAAAAAGGACTTCACTGTATCAATAAAGATAAGGATACACAATGACGTTAGGTTTGTTTTAGTGTGTTGTGTGTGTTGGTCGACACATAGGGATCATGTATCTGTAGTCTAGTGTAGTATTCAATGTCCTCTTCATCATTGTTAACACAATATTTCTGACTGTTTCTCCTAATATATATATAACTTTGTGAATGAAGTTCCATGAAGTTTCCAGGGAATCTTCAGTAACTACCAGCACTGAACACTAATTTTATTTCTTTTACATTTAGTGTGATAAGGGAGACAACTCCAATAGACCTATGTAAACAATTCTAGGTTGGAGTTAATTCTGTATTACTCAGCTGTAATAACATCTTGTGTTGTAATGATATACTCTTTATTTGTTTTACTTTTTGTCTCGCCTGCAACAAAAAATCGCAGAGGCGAGATATAGATATTACTTTCCGGCGGCGATGGCCGTGTAAACTTTTGTAAAACTTTAATTGCTTTGCACATGTAATACCTACAATTATGATTTATGGTCCACAAGGTAGCTTATCGTATAAGGTTTGCCGCAGTATACTTTTCTTGTGACCCTGACCTCAATTACATGGTTCACTGACTTCATAAACATGAATTTAAAATCTGCGTCCAAGTTTCATGGTTAAATCCGTTTCTCAGCAACTGTAATACATAGGCCAACCATATTTGGTCTGTAGATAGTTGTTAGTGGGTACATGCCAGTCTGAAACCTGGCTTGGGTCCTTGACCTCAATTTCATGTTTGAGTGACCTGTGTCACATTTTCGTGGTTAAGTCCATTTCTCAGAAACGAGAATACCTAGACCTACCATTTTTGGTCAATAGATAGTTCATGGTGGGTACATGTCAGTCTGACACCTGGCTTGGGACCTTGACCTCAATTTCATCTTTGAGTGACTGTCACTTTTTCATGATTAAGTCCATTTCTCAGAAACTGTAATACCTAGGCCAACCATATTTAGTCAATAGTTCTTGGTGGGTACATGCCAGTCTGACACCTGGCTTGGGACCTTGACTTCAATTTCATCTTTGAGTGACTGTCACTTTTTCATGGTTAAGTCCATTTCTCAGAAACTGTAATAACTAGACCCACTGTATTTGGTCTATTGATAGTTCTTGGTGGGTACATCCCAGTCTGACACTTGTCTCTGGACCTTGACCTCAATGTCATAGTTGAATAACTTTCATCCAAGTTTCTTGATTAAGTTCATTTTTCAACAACTGTAATACCTAGATCTACTGTATTTGGTCTGTTGACAGTTCTTGGTGGGAACATGTCAGTCTGACACTTGTCTTTGGCCCTTGACCTCAATTTCATGGTTGAGTGACTTTCATCCAAATTTCTTAAGTACTTTTTTCAGCAACTGTAATACCTAGACCAATCCGCGTTTGGTCTATAGATAGTTCTTAGTGGCTACATGCAAGTCTGGCACATGTCTCTGGACTTTGACCTCAATTTCATGCTTGAGTGACTTTGTCACGTTTTTGAGATTAGGTCCATTTCTCAGCAATTTAATACCTAAATCCACCATATGTGGTCAATAGATAGTTCTTAGTGAATACATGTTGGTATGACACCTGCCTTTTGACCTTGACCTAAATTTCTTTTGCAAAATGTCGGGTATCAGATAATCATTATTCTGTGTCCATGTGCATACTCAGACGAGACATGTAGTGTGTCCACTCTTGTTTGTTTTTGTTGTTGAACCTGTTTTTCTCAAGTATTATAATTGAAGTGAAGTTATTTCATTAGAGTGTAAGCATCTGCAACTCCTCCTTAAGTGTATGATAAGTTTATTAATAAATAAAACTGTACAAACCAAAATATCTGAACAACATTAAACAACAAGAATGATATATTTTGCAGTACTGGTAAATTTGTTACATTAAAAAAAATATATATGTAGAAGACAACTCTAACAAATCTGTCAACAGTTACTGTTATAACACAAAAATGTGGTATCAAGAATAATAGTTATATGACTAGTATTTCAAGTTAGCTTAAGATTAGCTAAAAGCCTGATGAAACCTGATTGTTTTGGTAATCACATTTCCAGGGTGGAAAATGGTTGAATACTTTTGTTTCTTCATTTTGTATAGATAAATCTAGACAAAAAAGTATATATGTGTCCAATGGACACTACATGCCCTGCCAATGATGTAAATATTTAGTAAATAGAATTACATGTCCCTAACAATAGGGTAGATGAAATACCATCTCAAAGTACTTCATGAAAAACTACCTTCAATCTGAACCTTAACCTGGATTCTAATATTGAAATTTTATACAGAAATTCAATGTCGATGACCCATGATGTCAAGGTCACAGCTTCTGTTTCACATCAAAATGCTGCTGTTCATATCACAAGCTATCCGTGTACAAAGTTTCAGGATGATACCATAACTCCTTCATGAAAAACTACCTTAAACCTAAACCTTAACCTGGATTCTATATTGAAATTCCATAAAGAAATTCAAAGTCGATGACCAATGACCTGAAGTTCACAGCATCCTTTTCACATCAAAATGGTGCTGTTCATATCACAAGCTATCCATGAAAAACTATCTTAAACCTGAACCTTAACCTTGTACAGACTGACGTACGGACACACAGACCGAACAAATATATGCCCAGCCTGTCTTACAGGCAGGGCATAAATTTTTTTTTCTCAATCAGATTTAATATAGTAAATGGGGTATTCTAGAAGTGCAACAATATTACGAAAATGTGATATATTTTGGTATTTTTTTCTATGGAAAGATGGTCTGATAAAAACCACATTTTATATGAAATCACCTGATACATTTTATACATGGCACAATTTTACAAATCCAGTATTTGAAAATGTTTGATTAGTGATAGGGAATTGGTTATTTTCAAGCCGATGAAGATTATTATACAGTTATTTAACAGTATTGAGGGATATAGTCATTTTATTTGTCCCGAGACACTGACTATTTTCTCGACGCATAGCAGAGGGAAATAGTCAATATGTCAAGGAAACAAATAAAATGGCTATATCCCGAAATGACTAATCACTAGTAAAAAAAATAGTAATATTAATGTCTTGATTTTTATAGAATAAACATACTGAGGTATAACAAAATATTCTGGTTGTTAGTTATTTGCTGTTCAGATTATTTAGTTTTTAAAATAATACTTTTTAGGGTTACATGTTCTGAATTCTTAAGAATTTGTACGAAAAAATATTTCAGGGAAACTGTAGATCTTTGTCAGAAAGCAGAAAAAGCAGGGGTTTCTTGGATAACAGTACATGGTAGAACAAAGGAACAGCGGTCACAACCGGTAAATTTAGAAGCCATTAGAATTATTAAAGACAGCTTAAAGTGTCCTGTTATTGCTAATGGCGATGTAAAATCATTAGAAGATGCAGAGAGAATAGCAGAATTCACACAAGTAAATGGTAATTATTCTTATAAGTATCAGAGTGTGGAATTTTATTCTATTTATATTTCTTGCATTTCATTTCATGGAATGTTTAAGTTGAACTCATCAAACCAACCTTTAAATAATAAATAAACCTCATGTCAGATAATGAAATCAAAAAGGCAAAGAATCGAGAATGGAAACGGGGAATGTGTCAAAGGGACAACAACCTGACCAAAAAGCAGAAAACAGCCCAAGGCTACCGATGGGTCGTCTACACAGCGAGAAAATCGCACACCCAGAGGTGGGCTTCACCTGGCCCCTAAACAATAATGCATATAAGTTCAGCGAAATGGATGCCACACTAAACTCCAAAATACATGTATTAAAACTATTTTCTGTCAGATGATTAAAACATGGGAGACAACTTTTGTATGGAAAAACAATTCAATAAAATATTCCTTGATAACTAGTTTACCATGCAACATTTTAATGTTATTGTCTCGGTGCCTTTATCAGGGCTTTTAAACTTCTTTTTGTTGTACAATGTATATTTATACATGTATTTGCATATTTTATACTTTGCTGATGGTTTGAATAAGGATTATTGTACCCCCACTCATAAGATGGGGCTAAACTGCATTCACCTTGTCCGTTCAGCTGTTCATTCTTTCATTTTTCCATTCGTTTGTTCATTTGTCCGTTCGTCCACAAACATTTTTGGTCACATTTTTCTCAGGTTCTAATAGGCAGCATGATTTTATAATTAATATGTAGCTTTAACATGATGAGTTGTACGTTGTCTCTTATTTTCAGTTCTGCTGGATCCCAACTTCCTGTTTGAACGGACTTTGACTTTGTAAAAATAATCTTACACATAACAATATTTATGTTACATTTTTCTCAGCTTCTACGGAGCAGAATGATTTCATATTCTGTAGCTTTGACATGATGAGTTGTACGTTAACTCTTATTTTCAGTTCTGCCGGACCCCAACTTCCTGTTTGATGGGGCTTTGACTTTATAAAAATACAATGTTACACATAAAAATTTATGTCGCATTTTTCTCAGCTTCTACAGGGCAGAATGATAAATTCTGTATGTAGCTTTGACATGATGAGGTGTACCTTGTCTCGTACTGCTTCTACTGGGCAGAATTTCCATGGTTTTTACAAGTGGGGGCATACTTCTTAGCAGGATATCGCATGCAACTTCTTGTAGTATTTGATATGTCTCTTTGCATTCCTACAATTAAATTTTCCAACCTTATGTAAATGTTACTAGCTCTGAAACATTTGGGAATAAAATTATCAAATTTAATTTTCTACTAAACATTTATTGCAGACATTAATTTTTTAAGGAGTCAAATTGGGCTAATAGGGGCAGGTTATCAGTTCAGACTTAATTTTCTGAGTTTGCCTGATGCCATAATCTCTTTCAATGAGAATTGTTGTTGAGAATATGAAATATTATGATTGGTGTTTATATAGAATACAGCAAATATTTTGTCTTCAACTTGGACAAAATGATTTAAATAAAATAATGGATCCCTCTTATTGTTTTCAAGTGTTGCAAATTCATTGAGTATATTTGGAATGCTTATGGAATAAATATGAATATCCACAAACTGTTTTATGGTATATGTGATGAATTTATGTCTCCTATTTTTCAGGAGTAATGGCAGCTAGAGGAATATTACAGAACCCAGCTATGTATGCTGGTTATTACAGTACTCCATTGGAATGTGTTCAGAAATGGGTAATTACTATAAAACTCATGATAAAATAAAGAAACTGATTTTTTCCATTATTTATTGTTTCTGTATGTCTTGATGTTGTCTAACATATATAGAAATTGAATAAAACATTTTTGTTCAGATTGTGTTATAGTTGGATTGTATTGAAAACATTAATGGCTTCATGATGTCATAGTTTTCTTCCTTTGCTTTACAGTAAATTCCATAGTTTACAGAATAATCAGGTTCTTACATTCTGAAAATATAAAATATTAAGATAAATTCCATGACTTTTCCCTCATTATGCTACACTCAACTCGGGGGGAAAAGACTGATATCCCTCATTATGCTACACTCAACTCAGGGAGAACACTGATTTCCCTCATTATGCTACACTCAACTCAGGGAAAAGACTGATTTCCCTCATTATGCTACACTCAACTCAGGGAAAAGACTGATATCCCTCATTATGCTACACTCAACTCAGGGAGAACACTGATTTCCCTCATTATGCTACACTCAACTCAGGGAAAAGACTGATTTCCCTCATTATGCTACACTCAACTCAGGGAAAAGACTGATATCCCTCATTATGCTACACTCAACTCGGGGAAAAGACTGATATCCCTCATTATGCTACACTCAACTCAGGGAGAACACTGATTTCCCTCATTATGCTACACTCAACTCTGGGAAAAGACTGATATCCCTCATTATGCTACTCTCAACTAAGGGAAAAGACTGATTTCCCTCATTATGCTACACTCAACTCAGGAAAAGACTGATATCCCTCATTATGCTACACTCAACTCAGGGAGAACACTGATTTCCCTCATTATGCTACACTCAACTCAGGGAAAAGACTGATTTCCCTCATTATGCTACACTCAACTCAGGGAGAACACTGATTTCCCTCATTATGCTACACTCAACTCTGGGAAAAGACTGATTTCCCTCATTATGCTACACTCAACTCAGGGAGAACACTGATTTCCCTCATTATGCTACACTCAACTCTGGGAAAAGACTGATATCCCTCATTATGCTACTCTCAACTCAGGGAAAAGACTGATTTCCCTCATTATGCTACACTCAACTCTGGTCAAAAGACTGATATCCCTCATTATGCTACTCTCAACGCATGGAAAAGACTGATTTCTCTCATTATGCTACACTCAACTCATGGAAAAGACTGATTTCCCTCATTATGTTACACTCAACTCAGCGAAAAGACTGATTTCCCCCATTATGCTACACTCAACTCAGGAAAAACACTGATATCCCTCATTATGCTACACTCAACTCAGGGAAAAGACTGATATCTCTCATTATGTTACACTCAACTCTGGGAAAGGACTGATATCCCTCATTATGCTACACCCAACTCAGGGAAAAGACTGATATCCCTTATTATGCTACACCCAACTCTGGTCAAAAGACTGATATCTCTCATTATGCTACACTCAACTCTGGGAAAAGACTGATATCCCTCATTATGCTACACCCAACTCAGGGAAAAGACTGATATCCCTTATTATGCTACACCCAACTCTGGTCAAAAGACTGATATCCCTCATTATGCTACTCTCAACGCATGGAAAAGACTGATTTCTCTCATTATGCTACACTCAACTCATGGAAAAGACTGATTTCCCTCATTATGTTACACTCAACTCAGCGAAAAGACTGATTTCCCCCATTATGCTACACTCAACTCAGGAAAAACACTGATATCCCTCATTATGCTACACTCAACTCAGGGAAAAGACTGATTTCCCTCATTATGCTACACTCAACTCAGGGAAAAGACTGATATCCCTCATTATGCTACACTCAACTCTGGGAAAAGATTGATTTCCCTCATTATGCTACACTCAACTCTGGGAAAAGACTGATTTCCCTCATTATTCTACACTCAACTCAGGAAAAACACTGATATCCCTCATTATGCTACACTCAACTCAGGGAAAAGACTGATTTCCCTCATTATGTTACACTCAACTCAGCGAAAAGACTGATTTCCCTCATTATGCTACACTCAACTCTGGGAAAAGACTGATATCCCTCATCATGCTACACTCAACTCTGGGAAAAGACTGATATCCCTCATTATGCTACACTCAACTCTGGGAGAAGACTGACATCCCTCATTATGCTACACTCAACTCTGGGAAAAGACTGATTTCTCACATTTTAGAACACATTCTGGATCATTCAAAGACTTTTATTCTAACAATTTCAAAGAACAAATGCAAGAAGATAAATCATACAAAAAATTTATTTAATAAGAATCTGACATATATAAAATTTTCCCATATTTTAAACTTTCATAAATTTGAATTCAAAGTACACAAAATGTATATATTAGTAGGATAGAAAAGTTTATTAAGTTAACAGATTTTCTGAAAAATCAATTAAAGTTTACATTTTTATATTTTTTTTGAGGTAAAGGAATCAAAGGGAACTAACTAATAAGAGCAAGATAAAGGTATACATTTGGGTTACGTTAAGATTATTTTATATTTTACAGGTAGAAATATCAACAAGTTTAGGAACAACATACCAATGCTTTCACAACCATCTTGTATACATGTTAGAGAAGGTTTTACCAAGGTCTGAAAGACGTATTTTTAATGCATTAGCAAGTACATCTGCAGTTGTAGATTATTTACAGGAGCATTTTGGTACATGATGTAATTCATTCACATGTTCAGGGACTTGCTGTTCTTAACAGGCTGGCAGGTTGTGTGACCTACTAACAGTATTAATCAATCTAGATAAGTAACAACAGTAAATTGCCTTATAGTCGTTTGCTGGAGAGAGGAAAACAATATACATATAAAAACTGATTGGTTTGTGAGAAATGATAGAATGACATACTACTGTATCTGATGCTAATGTGTTACAGCAGACAAGTGTAATGCTAATAAAATATTTTAAATGTGATATTAAAGAATATAACAATGTGAGACCAGACAAAAGATAGGAAGATTTATAACGTGACACATCGGAATAAAACAGCCGATTCATAGATCATGGAAAGCAAAGACAAACCTTCAAAATTGAATATTAAAAAATCTATGTCCTTAGTTAGAATATCAACAAAATTAAAGATACTTGAAGATGATTTTTGATTTTCATCTTTTCAGAATTGTCATTAATTTACAGTAAAACTTTGATGGCTTGAACTCCAAGAGACTGTCGAAATCTGTTCCAGTTACTGAAGTTTGTTCACGAACAGAAAATTTGTTGTGCCAACCGGTTCGAGCCATTGGTGTTCAAGTTACCAAAGTTCGACTGTATTTGGTTTCATCAGTCAGTGATAACACTGCAGTACTTTGAAATATGGCAGTATACTAATACAGCATTGCAACTTACCATACAATCATGGCCAAGTTCTTTATTTATTTTTATCTTGTATAAATATCAACGATATATAGCTTGAAAATTTTATAAACTTTAAATTTGAAGAATTTTTTTTTTATTGTATTGCCTTATTGTTAGTGTAGCATGTTTACTGCCACAAATGCAAGTAAAGTTTCATTTTTATCAGAATTCTTAAGTATTGTTTATGCGTCAGGGGAGAGGCTCAACCCACTGCTAAACTGATTCTCTTCTTGAAAATGCATGTAATATTTACCAATGTTAAGCAAACAACATTCATTTAGTAGAATTCCGTATCGTTCTGGAATTATGCAAATGAAAAATATACTTTTAGGTAGCCATACACACTTTATGGTTTCAGATTACCTTTATGTCTTTAATTATTGTTAAAAAATAATGGTGTAATTTTGCTCAGAGAAGAGATTGCTTGTAATAATTTTGTAAACAATATCTGGACATTGAAACAAAAATGTATGGTTTGACCTAAATAAATAAATAAACATAACATCAAACCTGTATAGGGGCTGTCTTGACCAGTATTTATGTGTACATTAATGATGTGAAATGTTTTATTAATTTCAATAAATTTAGGTTCCTCAGTATGGGGTATGTATTACAGCGAGGCATGGGGATTACTATGGCAGTCATTGATTTGTACATGTAACAACCCAAGTCACATGGCAAAAGCTTATATTGATATAAAAAATCCAGCTAAAGTTATCAAAAGTCCTAAATAAACATAGGATCTTAAACTTACAGTGGGATTTAAGATGTGTTGAATGCTTGATTGTGACATGAAGGACAGCAATAAAAAAGTCCTTTGCTTGGACTTTTCTCATATTTTTGGAATTTGTGTCAAGAATTATTCTTCATTTTACTTTCCATTTCGAAAACATTTAACAATAACTAGACAAGAGACAACCACAAAATACTGAAAGTAGACGGATAAATTTAAAAAGCTGATAGGTTAAACCAGTTTATATGAGAATTCATTCCTCTTTTGGTAAGCTATTAAATGCAGGCAAACAAAAGTTAACCCTAAAAAGTAGTAAGTTCAGTAAGACTTAATTAGGTATTTGAAATAGAACAAATGACTTACATCGGGCTAGGATAAAAAGTACTTGAAACTTACATCCTCCTAGACTTGTGTGTCAAAAGTCATTTTATTCCATCATAAAGTCTTCAAAATAATGTTACAAGTTTAAGAAATTGTATTTAATAGGTAAAAGTTCTAAATATATCAAATTGACGTAGTGAAGGCAACCAAAAATTACGAATCTAGTAAGTGCAGTCTATTAGGGGCCTCTATCGCTCTGCAGACAAAGCAGAATAAATTGGGACATTTACTAGCAAGTTGGATTGCAACTGGCTCAGCGGCTTCAGACAAAAACAAAGCTAAGTGAATTTTCCCCTAGGGTCATGATAAACTAAGTTTGCCTGTGTGTGTTGGCCATCTTGGGTCGCAGTCTTGGTCATCAGAAATAATTCTGAAAGAGATCTACCTATGGATCATTGCTTCCAAATTTTATTCCAACTGGTTTATGATAAGAAGATCTTAGTTCACCTCTGGTGGCAGTCCAGGTCATCTGATAAAATTCTGAAAAAGAACCATTGCTGTCAAGTTTTGTTCCAATTGGCTTCGTGTTTTCAGACAAGAAAATCTTCAAGTGAAGTTCCCAATAGGGTCCTACTAGTGTTAAGCTAAGTTTTCAAAGTTTACGGACGAACAGACAACAATGTCTCACATGGACTTTTGGTCCATAAGTGTAGTAACTCCAAATAACTTAGGTCAAATATGGACATCTTGAAATTTTGTTGGGGTTTGAAATTCCTTTTCTGACGAGATTTGTGGATCAAATCTAGAACAATCATATTTATTAAGATACTTTTGAAATAGTTTGTCTAAATCATTATTTGTTGAAGTGACTTATTATAGGGATTTTGTTCAAGGAAACTGAAACATTTTCACAAACATTGGTAAGGTTAACTAAATAGGATATCTCAAAACGATGGAGCGAAAACGTACCACGTGACAACGATAGACTTGACAATGATTACTGCAGTATATAAGCCGATTTTACGATTGCTGCAATGACATTCTGGGTGTGACTAAACATCGAGTTCGAGTAAGAGTTCGAGTTACAGTTCGAGTTCGAGTTATAATTCGAGTTCAAGTTAATCTTCGAGTTAACTCGAGGTATTGATTTCTAATGTCTAATTTATCAGTTGCATTTCGAGTTAAAATTCGAGTTACGGATTAAGTTTAGGGGGAGGTAGGTAAACAATTACCTGTACATAGGCTCGTAAAAAAATACTTGATTTTTGACACCCCCATAAAGATATCTCTGATTTTTCAGACCCATACAAATCTTTCATTTTACCCCATAAAACAGGTTAAAAACGTTACTTTTTCGACTTTTTGATCGCACTCCAAAAAATACCTGCATTTTTTTGGACCCCAAAAAAATAGAGCAAAATCGAGAAATTTGACCACAAAAAATAGTACTTGCGTACGTGCAGAAAATTTTGGACATTACCACCCCCCCTCCTTTTGGGATTACGTTATTGTGCGTTTATTCATCTTGACACCGGACATAGCTATCAATGAATCTAGATTGGCCGCCTCCTCATGCAGGGCACATGAAACGTTTCCGACTTCGTTTCCTCACGCGTTTTCCTTTTATCTTTCTCCATATGTCCCACCAACGAATGTGGAAGAGACAGACATATAGTTTTACTCTTGTCCATTTAATTATGTTAATTATTTCCATAAAATCACAAATTGAAAACGAAACCTGCTTCCCCAATGTCCGAAATACGTGTAGTTATTTTATTCAACCCCCCTTTTAAGTATGACGTCCTCCCTAAATCGAAATGTGGATTCTGTATAATTTTAAAAAAGTTTTTTTAACCTTCCTTAAAGTAATCCGTACACTGAATTGTGAGATTTAAAGTTGTGATACAAAACTATATCCTTCAAAAGAATATAAAAGATGTGAATAGTTTACTGATTGTATCAGATGAACCGATTGCATACCATGTTAACAAAAAATCATAAAGGCCATGTGAGCTTTTGCCATCACTTCTTGTCCGTCATCTGCCGTCGTAAAGATTTTTTTCTTTAAATCTTACACTCTAGGGTGTCTAGTAGAAAAAAAGTGTCAAAGGATACCGCAAATCAAACCACGTGGCCTATGTTACTAAATATAGAGCATATGGGTGAGATAGTAGTTTTTGAAAATTATATTAGAAGAAATGCCTTTTAGAGAAAATCTGGCAAGGTACAAATGATGAGGAGGACAAGATCTTACCCGTCTTGAAGTTATTGCCCATGAATTGTCGATTTTTTTTAGCTTTGTAGTTTGTTTTTTTTAAATATAAAAATCTTCTCCTCTAAAACTACCGGGCCTATTGGAACCAAACTTTGATGGAATAGTCCTTGGATGGTTTTGTGAGATATCAACCCTCCCCTATACCTCTAACCGAAATTGGGGCAAATATAGTGTTCGTATGGTAGAGTCTAGTTGGCTCGTTTTGCTAGGACTTATGGTCTACACCCGGAATAAAAGAACGCTTATATTCTCATTAACATTTTATTAGAAAATTTAAAATCTGAAATTATTAGCAGATGAAGCACTCTAAAGGCCCACGTAGCAGGATTTTATCATGTGAACTGTGAATAAAATGTTTGTTGAACAACACTTCCAATTCGTCACTGAATATCGGCATCGATATTTGTACAAAAAGCTTGTACCAGGAACAAGTCCCTTCATCTTAAGGGAGCAACCATTTGATTTTTATCGGGGGGGGGGGGGGGGGGGGGGCTAGGATCAGATGTTTGATCCTGCCTATATGTTTCGCCGAAATTTTGGTCCTGGATTTCTTTTTACGACGTACATTTTTATTTTCATGTAAACCAAAAATTTCCTGATCGACATAGGTCCTGCATTTTTTTCACACCTAAAGTGATCTTTTTCTTTTTATTTTGCCCAAAATCCTGATCCAGGCTTTTTATTTCAAATTTTATCCTACCCACCACCCCCCCCCCCCCCCCCCCCCCAAATCAAATCCTTGCTCCCTAACTCGAACTTTAACCCTAACCGTAAATCTAATTCTAAATGTAACTCGATAAATGACATTAGAAATTAATATCTCGAGTTCACTCAAACTACAACTCGAACTCTAACTTTAACGCTAACTCTGACTTTAACTCGAACTCGATGTTTAGTCACACCCTGACATTCTCACCTCGGAGCAAGGTCAGTGTTGACATTTTTGTAATTTGTGATATTTTCAAGATTGATTAATTACGCCCATCATTTGGGCGACCGAAACAAATGTTACTTTCAGAATAAGCAGCAAGTTAGCTAAACATTCAAAGAAACCAAGGATTTAAATAATAATACTTAAATTCTTGAAGAAATCCAGCGTTTATAATCGACTTCTATGCAATGCCCTCCTCTCAAACAGTTTATTTAGCGTTTGATTTTGCCTTATTTCTTGAAGAGTGCATTATTATTTTCCACAAAATCGTAAATATATCATTTGGGACAAACGGGATGACTTTGACTTTCCAATCTTCAACTTCCCATTTTTGAGCGGCAATATTCCAGAAGCGTATGGAGTATATATTTCACAACTCGTACGTTATTCCAGAGCTTGTGACATATACATTGACTTCCTGGACAGATCCCGGCTCCTGACAGAAAAGTTGCTCAGACAGGGGTATGTTGCTCCTAAGTTGAAGTCATCCTTATTAAAGTTTTATGGGCGCCATCATGACTTGGTTGACAGGTATGAAAAAACCGTTTCCCAAATTAAAATGGACCTGTATCATTGATATTATCCTTTCCTCATACCGGATTTCACACGGGCAGCATGGCGGGTGTCCTGCAGAAAGCAGAGACTGCTTACTCTTCCGGAGCACCTGAGTCTACCCCGGCGGTTTTTGGTGGGGTCCATGTTGTTCATATGTTTTTAGTTTTTAATTGTAGTGCATATATTGTTGTTGTTGACCGGAGTTTGTCAGTTGTTACGATTTTTCTCTCCTTCGAATATCCCTTTGGTATTTCTTGACTTTACTTGGTATATATCATTTGGTACGCAGTAATCATTATTTGCAATTTCCTGGAAAATAATAATGCATTCCCCAAGAAATAAAACAAAATCAAACGATAAATAAACTGCAGTTTGAGCGGTGAGTATTTAAATTTAAAGAATACAATCAATCCTGCCTTGGAAAAATGGCTGTGAACACGAATACGTAGCATCGAAGTCGATTGTAAACAATCAGTTTAGCGAACTTGTAGCTCATTCCGAAAGTATAACACTTATTTCGGACGCCAACATATGGGCAATATATAATTATGAGACTCAATCTGGAAAACATTACCAATCACAACAATGTCAACACTTAGTAATTGCGCGACAAGTACGTCATTACAGGAATCGTAAAATCAGCTTGTAACTACAGCAAGGATTGTCCCATCTATCCTTGTCCCTGGGTGACATACTCGACCTGCCAACTAAACTGAATAGCTGCATAGGCCAATATTCTCATTACTCCGTTATTATGCTCAGGGAATTTTTTTTCAGTTTGGTCCAAGTGGTTTCAGATCTAGAAGATCTACGGTGACGGTCGATGGACGATATATTTATGTGCGGTACGCGCATTAATATTTGAGAAATGAGTAAAGTTATATATTAAAACCGGTTTGAATTTGGCGGGTGGTATATAAGAAATTTACGCACGAAAATTTGTTATCGAGGTTTAGGGCGGTGACCAAGTCGGTGTAAAAGATAAGTAGTCAAATTTATTATGATTATATATACATGTATATAAAATTGTATAATAATGTATTTATGTTTGTGTCTTTATAGATTTCGAATACTATCAAGACGGAGATGTGTATTATGACAGCATAATAATATTATATGGTCATCGTGCCTGACAAAATCATATTTTGTTTGTGTTTGTTTTTTCCGTTCTGTATGTGAGATTTGGGGATTTCTCAAATATGCAGGTGACAAGTTTCGCACATAAATAATTTATGGTCGTTTGAACATAGTGGACTTAGACCATAACAAAGTTGTCACTACGTCTGCGTGCTGTTTCACTAAAGGTCGTAAGAGTTACGATCAGTCGTAATTTGTATATATTCAAAGGAATTTTGATTTTTGATTTCTTATAATTAACTAAGAATAATGTATAACACTCGAATGGTCCTCCTCCTGAACAATGTTGTATTTATCAAGGGAAATCATTTGAGAAGTATTTTATATATACGACTCAAATTTTGCTGATCTGTATTGAATTAGATATGAAGATTGTTTAAGGAATGTTTCCAATTTTTGAACAAGTTATACGATATAACCTGGTTTGGGTCAGTTTACGCATAATAAACCGCGAAGCGGGGTTTATGAATACCGCAAACTGACCCAAACCAGGTTATTTAAGTATAACCTGTTAAAATATTGGAAACATTCATTATAATTTAATTTCGAAACAGAAATTGTGATGTATTAAAAAGATGACTGTAATTGTGAAATATCATAGGTGTAGCAAAACAAGAGACGGATTTATACAAGTATCCAGTTGCTTGTTTCCGAATCCCATTCATCTTTAATATTGTGTGTATTACACTGTGATGTGTGCTTGATGTTTGAATAAAATATGTTTATACTAAAACAAGAGCCTGAATTGCTCACCTGTTATATTTTGTCTAGATCTTGCATCAATGATTATTTTTGCTATTTAATGTATACCGTCGCAATTTTCTCCTTAATATTGATCTGTACAGCTAAAATATAGAATCGTGAACCCAAATAGATATGGTTGCTAGGGACTTTTCCATTGGTTGCTATGGATTTTTTCAATGACCTTGACCCTTTAGTCTCCATACTGACTTGTAAAGCTATATTATAGGGTCCTTAACCCAAATATATATGGCTGCTAGGGACTTTTTCATCCGTTGCTAGGGACTTTCATTGGTTGCTATGGACTTTTTCAATGACCTTGACCTTTGAATTTATTTCAAGTTGTGCTCTAAATATCTGTGACAGTATGTCAGACCATTATTTTTTGTTTACATGTAAATAATCTTTCAAGGGCAAAAACTCCTGTAGGAGGTCAATTGATGATTTTGGTCATGTTGACTAATTTGTAGATCTGACTTTGCTGAACATTTTTGAAGTTTACTGTTTGTCTTTATAAAATAGCAGCCATGTATCTCAATGGACAAGACAATAAAACACAAAATTTAAACTAGATACCCTAAGCATCTTTCAGCCTACGTTTGGCTGAAATTGATTCTGTAGTTTCAGAGGAGATTTTTAAAAATGTGAAAAATTGTCTTTAAAGGGCAAAAACTCCTATAAGGGGTCAATTGACGATTTTGGTCATGTTGACTTATTTGTAGATCTTACTTTGCTGAACATTTTTGCTGTTTACGGTGTCTTTATCTATAATAACATTCAAGATAACCTAAAACCGCAAAATTTCCTTAAAATTAACAATTCAGGGGCAATAACCCAACAAAGGATTGACCGATTCGTCTGAAAATTTATAGCAGGTAGATCTTGACCTGATGAACATTTTTACCCCGTCAGTTTTGCTCTGAATGCTTTAGTTTTTGAGATGTAAGCCAATAACTGCAGTTTACCCCCTATGTTCTATTTTTAGCCATGTCGGCCATGTTTGTCGACGGACAAGAAAATAAAACATAAACTTTATTCTAGATACCCTAAGGATCATTCAGACTAGGTATGGCTGTAATTGGTTCAGTGGTTTCAGAGGTAAAGATTTTTTAAAAAGTTTACGACGGACGTCAAGTGATGGCAAATGCTCACGTCATTTTAGGACAGGTGAGCTAAAAAGCCTAAATACAAAAATTTAGCCGAAGACACCAAAAAGCATAAAATGTAGGTCGTGGAGTCTCAAATGCTGACATGTGTTGTAACTTGTACAACAGTGATGTATTGTTGTTGAAAAATCTCAATTGGTTTCTGAGAAATTAACTAGGCTTTTTACTTGACGTTTGTCATTTAGTGAAGGGTAAACTTCATTAAATTAAAACACAAAATAGGAGTTGAAGCTATATGTTTAGCATTGATTAGCAGTTGACCATTAAAAGATACTTATCTTAACAAAGTATGTTTCAAATTTTAACAAGATATATTGAGCACATCGAAGTCTACACGATTTTTAATTTACCCAAAAATTGTTAATTTTGTGATTTTTCGTGCACATTTGATTTTTTTACGGACAAGGCGACATAACTCCAGAACAACATCTGACTTTAATACGGTAACTGTATAGACACGATAGAGGAGCCTAAGGAAATTTCAGTCTAGTGAGTCTTTTTAGCAACTTCAAACTTTGATCACAGATACAAAGAACTTGGCAATATTTTGTAACCATTTTTCACCATTTTAGTAAGGATGATTTAAGTTTTTTAGAATAATTATGAATATTTACCCTGGAAACAATATGAAAAATGCGTTCATGTACTTATTAATAAAGTTTCATTTTTTTAAGTAGAAAGGCTAAATTAACCTAGATACAAACATAACCCAGTAACTCACGCATGGATGTACGGGGCGCCGAATGGGACTCTTTTGGTTTTGTACTCAAAATTCAATTTTGTACTGACAAAAGTGGGTTTTGTTCAACAAAAATGAGTTAAATTTAACATAATGTGTAGCATACTACAAATTTAAATTTTGTCATTCAAAATTATCTTCCAGTGGACAAAAGTTACTTTTGTCGGAACAAAATTCATTTTTGTATCACAGACTTTACTTTTGTTACGTAATTTGAAAATTGGGCGACAAAAGTCAATTTTGTATGCAAATTAGTTTAGTTTGGATTCTATGAACTAATTTGCATACAAAACTGAGATTTTGTCACAAAATTCAATTTTGTGTTTATTTTTATGTAGACAAAATTTAGTTTTGTTAAACAGAAGTGAAAATTTAACACAAAAGTCAATTTTGTGCCACAAAAATCAATTTTGTGTCACAAAAACATTTTTGTCACAAAATTCAATTTTGTGTTTATTTTTGTGTAGACAAAATTTAGTTTTGTTAAACAGAAGTAAAAACTTAACACAAAAGTCAATTTTGTATGCAAATGAATTCTCTCATCACGATTTTGTAAGAAGGCCTCTCATTGGATATTGTAACCGCGGGTCTCGCAGGTACAAGGACACATCATATGGGTGATGCGCTATTCTGCAAAAGAAAGTATAAATACCTAATAAAGTATATATGGCAAATATAGGACATTTTGTACAATATCGTTTATTCTAATATGACGTCCTTCTTTGGCTTTAATGTCAACAAACCCATGTTACTTATGGGATACACGTGATTGACGTCACAATTGAACTTCCGACGTCAGTTGTTTTTCAAAAGACAATTTAGAGTATCGTGTAGTCATCTGTTCTCGATAGTAATCAGTTCTCGATAACAATGCGCGTGGTTAAAATAGACGTATTTCGCGAAATAGCACATGTTTTCTACTTGTCGGGATTTCAAGGACAGAACAAAAACTCGCTTCAAGCATCGTAATTTTGAAAATTAAAATATAGTTTGACATACAAATGGAAATTACACCAAAGCATATTAAAATATAATAAAACAAAGTAATCTCTATTTCAGTCAGGAAAATAGTAAACCTAAAAATATGAGGTTTTTTGTTTATTTAGACAGTATATCTTCTTCTGAAAACGTATGTACGATTATTTAGCTCTGAAAAAGGAAGGGGGATAAGTTGGGGGTCAGAAAAATCTGAAATTGGAGAAGGGGGACAAGATGCTTCTTTATGTAGGAGGGATCATTTTTATTATTTTTTTTAATTTTCTTTTTCAAAAAGCACCAACATTTTTTTTTCGATCCTCTTTTGAAAAATCACTGACGTCGGAAGTTCATTTGCGACGTCAATCACGTGTATCCCATAAGTAACATGGGTTTGTTGACATTAAAGCAAAAGAAGGACGTCATATTAGAATAATCACCATTGCACAAAATGTCCTATATATGACATATATACTTTATAAGGTATTACTTACTTTTGCAGAATAGCGCATCACCCATATGATATGTCCTTGAGCCTGCGAGACCCGCGTTTACTATATCCAATGACAGGTCTTCTTACAAAATCGTGATGAGAGAAATCAGTTGCAGATCCAAATTTGCATACAAAATTGACTTTTGTGACACAAAATTGACTTCTGTCACAAGTCAATTTTGTGTTAAATTTTCACTTCTGTCTAACAAAACTCAATTTTGTCTCACATAAGTTCATATTTGCACACCTATTTGACAAAATTCAATTTTGTCATGACAAAAATGAATTTTGTCTCACAAAATTGACTTTTGTGTTTTAATTTCCATATCAGGTAACAAAAGTCAATTTTGTATGCAAATAAGTTTATATTTGCATACCTATTTGACAAAATTGAATTTTGTCATGACAAAAATGAATTTTGTCATTACAAAATTGAAGTTCTCATAAAAAAGTCTGTATTACATAGTTTTGTAAGACAAAAATGATTTTGTTATGACAGAATGGAATTTTTGTTTCCACAAAATTGATTTTGATTACAAAAAGTTCAAGTCCCATTCGGCGCCCCGTAGGATGTAGGTGATAGTGAGCAAATTATTGGAAAAACACATCATACTGTTTAATGAGGTAATTCACCAAATTTTACTGTGATCTGTGTTAAAAGAATTTCGTGGCGGTCACTTTTCATTGGTTAAGGAATCTGAAGTACCAGGAGCAAACATATGTACTTAAAAAAGATTCAGACAGAATTACTAAGCTTCAAAAAAGAGCTGCAAGAATTATATTAGAATGTGATAATACAGTTCCTTCAGATTTTATGTTCTCTTCTCTGAACTGGTTACCTTTTGTAGAAAGAGTTAAATATCAAAAATCTGTGCTAATGTATAAAGTAGTAAATGGTCTTGTTCCAGAGTATCTATTTTTACAAACTGTTAGTGAAGTTCACAATTATAATCTGCGATCTTCAGTAAATGATGATTTGTTCTTACAAAGACCAAATACAAATTTTTATAAAAAATCCTTTCAGTATTCAGCAGTTAAAATTTGGAATGATTTGCCATATTGCATAAACAATTCTCGAAATATTAACATATTTAAGGAACATTGTTTTAAATTTTTCCTTAATGGAGTTTAAGGAAAATGTACTATATCTTAATTATATACGTTTATTATATACTGTTTATAATTTGTTGATTATTATTATGTGAATGTGTATTGTATGAATGTGTATGATTTTGTTAATGGATGTTTGGAGGGCCTCAATGAAAATTAGATTAAGTCTAATTGAGTAACCCTCGATAAATAAAGAATTTACTTACTTACTTACTTACTTACTTACCTACGGCTCGAAAACTGGCGATCGGATTCTAACTCACAACCTTAGTGTTGACAAACAAGCGATCATTATTAGTGACGAATATCTGCTTACAGAATAAAAAATAAAAGAATGTGTCCGAGGACACGAATGCCTCCGCTCAAGTTGGCTTATACTACTTAAAAATACCTTTTGGTTGCATATGATGTCACTGCTAGTTTTTAGTTCTATTGTTCTTTTCTTAGGTATTTTTGTGAAGTTACGTTGGGCAAACAACAAAATGTGCAATTTTTCGAGTTATTAAGGGCCATAATTCTAGAACAGTAAATGACTCGCTGCCCAAATTCGAAGTCTGTCTGCTTGTTGTGGTTGTGTACGAGATTCATAAATTTGGATGAGGCAAACTTAAGTTATGCTGAAACGAAGAAATTTGCAATGTTCCAAGTTATAAAGTGATAGAGCGGTAAATGACTCAATGTCCAAATTCGAACTCTTCTGCGTATTGTGGTTCTTAGCATTGTGTATGAGTTTCATAACAATTTGGATGAGGCAAACTAAAGTTAGATTGCAGAAACCAAAATCGGTCGGACGGTCAGGGGCAACACTTAAGCAACCATGTGATTTTTGTGTGGTTGGGGGGGGGGGGGGGTGTTAAGATCAAATATTTGATCTTGTATTTCTTGGATTTTATTTGACCACCCCCCTCCCCCCAAAAAAATCAAATTTTCGCTCCTATGCCCCGGATATCTAGCGGCGGGGAAATAAAATTGTTCTTCAAACCAATACTTCGGAAAAAATTAAAGAACCTCTGTGAGCACGCTCCCATGTTGTCAGTGAGGAAACTAAATCTCACCTCCCACGAAAATTGTACACTATTTTGTATATAAATAGGTTTCAGGTAAGTTGTGCCGACACTAATTTACTACAAAGTTTTATGAAATTCTGTTGTGTGATTTCAGAGAAGTTCCGTAAGATATTTAGGCTAGATTTCCAAGTTCAAAGGGGCGTATCTCCTAGAAAATGAAATTCGGTTGTGTGGTTTCAGAGAAGTTGCGCCTCACAGGAACATGACTGATGTGTTGCGTAGGGTATAAATATAATAAGGGGTTCAAAGCTTCAATTTATGCTGGAAGGAATTGCCAAGAATGCATCATTGTACAGAGTTTACCTTGGAACTTATGCCTGCATCATGACTTGATTCACCAAAATTGGATGAATGGATGAATTATTTTTTAACGTCGAATTGATCCTTGGTCCTTTGGATTTTAATGTTAGGACTATGTAAATTTAAAAAAAAAAAGAAATTTCCCGCATCATTATGCAAAAATGTTGAGATTTCGCCCCAAATTCTTTTTTCTTCAAGAATTTGTTTTTAAAATTGCACAGGCAAACAATTTTGTAAAAATTAGGATTTTTTCAATTTTTTTTTTAAATATTTTAGTTAAAAAAATATGTGCCACACGTAAATTTGAACTGCGCCCTAAAAAACTACCCCTTCAAGAAAAAAATTAAAGTTAAAATTTCGTTCGCTCGCAGCTATGTTTGCCATTTCAAAAATCCAAAGAACTAAAAATCAATTTGATGTGGCCTTATTATGCACACATTGACCATAACATATTGATGTGATATGAATATGAAACCAGCTTTGCACTAGACCGACACACTGAGCCGGATTTTTAATGTACTAGCTCACGAGTAACAGTCAGCAGAAAGACTTAACACTCCAGATTCAGAGCCATCCAAGTCCTTTGCTCTTACTCCTGGATTCCATGTGCTTGACGGAGCAGCAGCAAATACAAATTTTAATGTTTGACCCGGCCGGAGTTCAAACACGCGACCTTTCGCACTCGAGAGGGGCACCCTACAAGACGGCCAAGGCGGTTAACAATTGATATCCGTGGCAGTAAGGTAGCACTTTTTAGGGAATATTAAAGCTATATTTATGCTTATGCAACTGCATATTAAATATCACAATCTTCTGGTAAACTAATTCTGTTTAAACTGTGCTATCATAAACTCTTGCATGTAAAAAATTCCAAGTCTGTTATCCATGATTTAAATCTCCATGGAAATGAGTTGTACAAATGATGATAATGTAACTGCATACATTTACAAACTTTTTAAGGTGTTGCTGTTAGCCTATCTTCTAACAAACTCTTAGTCATTGGACCAAGACTGGGAGGACAGAGCAAAACAGACAAGATTGACTAATGCTATAAATGCAATCATGACCTAGTGAGTAGTTGGTTAAACTGACCTAATCACACACTTATAAATTGTCTATGTCGCCTATAGCCTTATCAGCAGAGACAAAAATGAATATGATTGTCTTGGAAGCGTACCATACTTTTCTATGTATTTCAATTCAGACGGAAAATGGAACTCTTGCTGTCTTAGGAAACAATCATTGTTGCACTTAACCTTTTTTGGACTTTATACATTTATGACATTGAGCATTTCTAACAAGATGAAATTTGTCATAATATATATAGAATAATGAACAATAAATTGCTTCGCTGAGCGCAGCTGGATACGACCGCAGAGGTCCAACCCTGAACAGTTGGGGCAAAAATGGACACAATATTCACGCTTGATACAGGTCTGAATTTGGATTGTAATTAAATATTTGACACATAATAGGTTTCTGACACAGAATAACTGTAGTCAAAGAACTTAGAATTGCACATATGATTTGAATTTATTCAATTTTTTGCTTTTTGTGCAATACAATATGCTGTTGCGAATTGACCCCTCTCCCCCAAAAAATAAAATTTAACCCCTTTTTTTGCTTTTTTGCAATACACTATGCTGTTGCATACTGACCCCCCCCCCCCCCCCAAAAAAAAAAAAATAAATAATTGTACCACCCCACCCTTTGTTTTGCAAAATAAAAATTTGAAGACAATTTCTTTTTAATTTCTGAAATCTGAAATGAGAACCCCCGCCCACAATTTCTTATTTACCCCCCCCCCTTCCCTTTTTCCAAAAAAAAAAATTCTTTCCCTCAAGATATGGTCATAATCCCTATTCAAATTTCTCATGGAGTTTGCAAACATAATTACCCATTTAAATATATCATAAAAGTCTTAAAATAGAAAATGACATATGGACAAAATTAATGTTAATTAATAGTAACTTCTAACAAGAGGCTCACCAGAGCCTGTATCGCTCACCTGGAGTCTGGTTTTCATTGGACAATTAATCAACTATTTGACCAAGTTTGTGGCAATTGGTTCAATTGTTCAGGGAAAATTTGTTGAAGATTTATATTTCATAAGGTTTAATGTTAAAATATGTTCCCTGATGGTGGTAGTCCTGGCAGGAAGTTGATAAAATTGACCAGGAATAAGGGTGAACCTTAAATAAATGTAACAGAACCCAGCCTCAAATTACACAAACCAATAACTCCTAAATAGAATTTGGGATTCTCTTCAAAATTTCAGAGTAGGTAGATCTCAACATGGCAAACATTTTTCAATTTACATTTCACTTCTATCTCAAATACTTTTGGAGATAAATGCAAAAATGTTAAAATTTTGACAAAAAAAGGGCAATAACTCCTAAATGGGTTTTGGGATTTCCTTTAAAATTTCAGGGTATGTAGATCTCAACATGGCAAACATTTTTCAAATTTACATATCACTTCTATCTCAAATCGTTTTGGGGATAAATGACGAAAAATGTTAAATTTTCAAAATTTGAAGAAAAAAGGGCAATAACTCCTAAATGGGTTTTAGCATTTCTTTCAAAATTTCAGGTTAGGTAGATCTTTTCATGCTGATCAATTTTACTCCAGTCAGATTTTTGATATCTGTAACGGTTTTTAAGTTATAAGCCAAAAACAACACATGCACCCCTATATTCTATTTTTAGCTACGACAGCCATGTTTTATGTCAGATCAAAATAAATTGAGGATCGTTTGTAGAGGACATGTCATAGATCATTCCTATTAAGTTTCAAACCAATCGCCCCAGCGGTTTCAGAGGAGAAGATTTTTGAATGAAAAAATTTTGAAAATATGACAAAAAAGGGCAACAACTCCTAAATGGGTTTTGGGATTTCCTTTAAAATTTCAGGGAAGGTGGATCTCAACATGGCAAACATTTTTCAAATTTACATTTCACTTCTATCTCAAATAGTTTTGGCGATAAATGACAAAAAATATTAAAATTTTGAAAATTTGACGAAAAAAGGGCAATAACTCCTAAATGGGTTTTGGAATTTCCTTCAAAATTTCAGGGTAGGTAGATCTTGTCATGCTGATCAATTTTACCCCATGTCAGATTTTCGATATCTGTAACGGTTTTTGAGTTATAAGCAAAAAACAGCAATTTACGCCTATGTTCTATTTTTAGCAACAGGGGCCATGTTTTTCATCGGATCAATATAAAATGAGGATCGTTTGTGGAGGACATGTCATATATCATTCCTATGAAGCCTCGATCTAATCTGCCCAGCCGTTTCAGAGGAGAAGATTTTTGAAAATCAGCCAATCAGAAACAAGAATTGCCTCTGGTGGCCATGTTTCTTGACCAATCAGAACTAAATGAGGAAACTTTGTTGAGGACCTTCCATACACCACTCATGCAAAGTTTGGTTGGAATTGGCCAAATGGTTTCTGAGGAGAAGATGTTTGAATGAAAAGTTTACGACGGACGGACGGACGACGGACAAAAAGTGATGGCAAAACCTCACATGGCCTTTGGCCAGGTGAGCTAAAAATAGACTAACAGCTATAAATCACCCCAAGACAATCTACATTTCTTAATACATAATTTACAAGCAGTGTGAGGGAGGTAATTGAATCATACACAACATTTTACTTTAAATGTGTTTGGATTACCTCCCTTACACCAAGATAATAACCAAACAAGAAAAATGCTTATTGGGCCCTTTTTTGGAACCTAATTCTTTTAAAACTGTTGGGACCAGAACTCCCAAAATCCATCCCAACCTTCCTTTTGTGGTCATAAACCTTGTGTTTAAATTTCATAGATTTCTATTAACTTATACTAAAGTTATAGTGCGAAAACCAAATGTCTTCGGACGATGACGACGCCAACGTCATACCAATATATAAAAACTGGTTTCATACTATTTAGTGAATACATACATTGAGGGAGAAGAAATGAGCGATGATTAAATAAATTGGCCAACTGAAAGACACTTGAATGTCAAATATCGAAGAATACCATAAAATGATCTTGAGAAGGGACCATTACATATCCAATCTTATTAAAACAAGATCTTTGTACCTCTCCATCTACGTTTTGGAAACGTAGTTGGAGAGTTACAAAGATCTTGTTTTAAAAAGATTGATGGATAACCATATTGAATGGGTAACTAGGGTTTTGGTCTTGTTGAAAACCTTGTTTACAAAGGAAAGAAGATTTTTCAGCATGGACTCAGGAAACAACTCTTTGTGACCTTCCGCTTCAATGTATGAATTCCAGCATTAGTCAAGACGTCTCCTAGTGGTGATGAGCAACCATACAAGGTATTATCATTGAAATTTTAGAACAAAAACCATATATGATGGATTCACAATTCAAAAGCTACAAGAAACAATTTTTCAACACTGTCACTGGTATAAAAATATTAAATTAAACTAAGTTTGGTAAATATAGAGATTGATCACAACAACCCTCTGGTGGTCAATAACAATTTTTCCAAGTATTGTTACTCTATGTTATTCAACTGTTACAATGGTTATGTGCAATAGACTCCCAGATTATTATAGGGCTCTACCCACATATGATGTCAACATCAAATTTTTGAAAATTTTGTATTCTACCTGGTAGTTGTTACTGTGTTAAAGATTATTGCTGTTATGAAGCATTTACTTCTATATTGTAATGTAGAATAGAGAATGGAAACGGAGAATGTATCAAAGAAAAAACAACCTGAAACAGCTAAAGTCTACCAATGGGTCTTCAATGCAGTGAAAAAATCCCCCCCCCCCCCCCCCCCCCCCCCCCCCCCCCGGAGTTGGGCATCAGCTAGCCCTAAACAATAATGCATACTAGTTTAGCTAAATGGACGGCACACTAAAACTCTGAAACATACAAATGAACCAAAATTAAAAAAACACACAAGACTAACAATGGCTAGAGGTTCCTGACTTTGGACAGGCACAAAAATGTGGCAGGGTTAAACATGTATTGTGAGATCTCAACCATCCCCTTATACCTCTAGCCAATGTGACTAGTTTTAGTACTAGGCGTTAAATTCAAAGACAAATAAATCTTTTTGCCACTCTTTACTGCAAAAGCTTTTTTTTAATTTTTGCATTGTTCTTCAAATTCTCAAAAATATAACATTGCAACAAAATTAAATCTCGAAAAAAATTACAGGTTATCACATTTCTGTTTTTACACCATCTGTACTTTTTCATTAATCAGTCTTTCATTTTTTCCTTAAACTTAAAACTCATTGATTACTATTCAAAATGAACAGCAAATTAACAAAGTAACACAACTAACCAACAAAAATTGCACACATTTGCTAAAACACACTTAAGAAATTCACTCTCATGGTTCTATTTACATCTATTAAGCTTTATCAAAATGTGATGGCAAAGACAAAATGCTGGTCATCTATTGCATGTGTGCATACTTTTATAATAAGCTTTTTATTTCCTATGTTCAATTAAACCAAACTTTATAGTAGATTACCTAATTCCCACTACAGAACCATCAGATTTACAACATTATACCCAATGAAACAAAAGTAGTGTAAGCCATTTACTGCAAAAGCACACTGGTTGGAAAGCACATTTAAAATTATTTTTAATTTTCATTAGAAGCCGTTGTTAGAAATCATTTCTTATTGAAAAATAAAAGTACATGTAACTTTTTTTAGATATTGCTAGGATACACAAATAATTATTCCTTTAAAAAAAAAAAAACTTAATGTGCAACTAACTCAGGCCAATGTGTTTTCCTAAAAAAGGCATACAATAAATATCTTTATGTGTTAGGATTGTCTTCACATGACTCGTTTCTATTTTCACAAAAAACCACATTATACAATCTATCAAACACTTAAAACACAGTAAAACCTCTCACCAGATCTGCTTTAAATTTTTTTAAATCATTGTTCCTTCCGTATATACATTGTAGGTCAAAACTGAAAAAAAGAACCATTATCAATCCATTTTCCTTTAAAGTCCCACTTTATCCAAATCATATTATAATTTGTCCTTGAAATATAGTAAAATATTACTCCAAGTCACACAAAAAATTTTGATTAAAGAAGGAAATATCATTGACATTCTACAATAAACAGTTTGATAATTTACTTTTTGGTTTATAGACGGAAATAAAATGCTCCGCTGGGCGCAGCTAGATACGACCGCAGATGTCGAACCCTGAATAGTTGGGGCAATTATGAACACAACATTCAAGATTGATACAATACTGAATTTGGATTGTGAATAAATATTTGACACAGCATAGGTTTCTGACACAGAATGAATGTTGTCTAAGAACTTAAAAATTTTTAATTTACCTATTCAAACCATATCAGTATTATTTGTTTTTATATATAAATCAGAAATAACCAATTTAAAATTTAAAATTGGGCACACATATCAATTTCTTGCTATTGCGCAATACTGTGTAATTGAAAATTTCTTCAAATATTTGACACATAATAGGTTTCTGACACAGAATAACTGAAATCAAAGAACTTAAAATTGGTCATATGATTTGAATTTATATTCAATTTTTTGCTTTTGTGTAATACAATATGCTGTGGAGAATTGCCCCCCCCCCCCAAAAAAAAAATAATAATTTACCCCTTTTTTTAGCTTTTGTGCAATACACTATGAAGTTGCACATTGACCCCCCTCCCAAAAAAAAAAAACAAAAAACAATAAAATTTATTGTAACCCCCCCCCTTTTTTTTGCTAAAAAAAATTTTGAAATTTTCTTTTTAATTTATGAAATATGAAATGAGAAAAAATTACCCCCTCCCCAATTTCTCATTTACCCCCCCCCCAAATTTTGTTTTCAACCCCCCCCCCCCCCCCCCCCATTTCTTTATACTTTGCAACCATAACAGCCCATTTAAATACACCATAACATATTAAAATAGAAAATGACATCATAGTCATGGATGGCAAATTTTAAATATACATATTAAAAGCAGTTTAGATAAGATAAACAAAAAAGCTTCATCAGCACATTTTATATTGGCAAATTTCCAATGGAATTTGTTAATAATAAAGTTTTGATAACAGGGCACACATATCAATTTCTTGCTATTGCGCAATACTGTGCAATTGAAAATTTCTTCAAATATTTGACACATAATAGGTTTCTGACACAGAATAACTGAAATAAAGAACTTAGAATTGGTCATATGATTTGAATTTATATTCAATTTTTTGCTTTTGTGTAATACAATATGCTGTGGAGAATTGCCCCCTCCCCCAAAAAAAAAAAAATAATTTACCCCCTTTTTAGCTTTAATTTTGGACCCCGATTTGGACCAACTTGAAAACTGGGCCCATAATAAAAAAACTAAGTACATGTTTAGATTCAGCATATCAAAGAACCCAAAGAATTCAATTTTTGTTAAAATCAAACTAAGTTTAATTTTGGACCCTTTGGACCTTAATGTAGACCAATTTGAAAACGGGACCAAAAATTAAGAATCTAAATGCACGGTTAGATTCGGCATATCAAAGAACCCCAATAGTTCAATTTTCGATGAAATCAAACAAAGTTTAATTTTGGACCCCGATTTGGACCAACTTGAAAACTGGGCCCATAATAAAAAAACTAAGTACATGTTTAGATTCAGCATATCAAAGAACCCAAAGAATTCAATTTTTGTTAAAATCAAACTAAGTTTAATTTTGGACCCTTTGGACCTTAATGTAGACCAATTTGAAAACGGGACCAAAAATTAAGATCCTAAATGCACGGTTAGATTCGGCATATCAAAGAACCCCAATAGTTAAATTTTCAATGAAATCAAACAAAGTTTAATTTTGGACCCTTTTGGCCCCTAATTCCTAAACTGTTGGGACCAAAACTCCAAAAATCAATCCCAACCTTCCTTTTGTGGTCATAAACCTTGTGTTTAAATTTCATAGATTTCTATTTACTTATACTAAAGTTATTGTGCAAAAACCAAGAAAAATGCTTATTTTGGCCCTTTTTTAGCCCCTAATTCCTAAACTGTTGGGACCAAAACTCCCAAAAACAATCCCAACCTTCCTTTTGTGGTCATAAACCTTGTGTTAAAATTTCATAGATTTCTATTTACTTATACTAGAGTTATTGTGCGAAAACCTAGAAAAATGCTTATTGGGCCCTTTTTTGGCCCCTGATTCTTAAACTGTTGGGACCAAAACTCCCAATAAAATGCTCCGCTGGGCGCAGCTTGATACGACCGCAGAGGTCGAACCCTGAACAGTTGGGGCAAGTATGGACACATCATTCAAGCTTGATACAACATTGAATTTGGATTGTGAATAAATATTTGACACAGCATATGTTTCTGACACAGAATTAATGTGTTGTAAGAACTTAAAATTTTTTAATTTACCTATTCAAACCATATCAGTATTATTTGATTTTATATATAAATCCCAAATAACCAATTGAAAATGGCATTATAGATGAGATAAACAAAAAACTTTCATCAGCACATTTTATATTGGCAAATTTCCAATGAAGTTCATTAAACTAATAATGTGCAATTGAAGAATTTGACACATAATATGTTTCTGACACAGAATAATTGAATTGAAAGAATTTATAATTGGTCATATGATTTTAATTTATATTGAAGTTGTTGTTTCTTGTGCAATACAATATGCTGTTTAGAATTCCCCCACCCCCCCCCCCCCAAAAAAAAAATTACCCCTTTTTTATAGATTTGGACCAACTGAAAAATATCGCCCATAATAAAACTGGACAGATAAAAATATTAAATTTGTGATATTAAAATGAAAGAGTTATCTCTCTTTCTGCACATATCAATTTCTTGCTATTACACAATACTGTGCAATTGAAAATTTATTGAAATATTTGATACATAATAGGTTTATGACACAGAATAAGTGAAATCAAAAAACTTAGAATTGGTCATATGATTTGAATTTATATTCAACTTTTTTCTTCTTGTGCAATACAATATGCTGTGGATAAATGCCCCACCCCCCCCCCAAAAAAAAAAAAATTACCCCTTTTTTATCTTTAATTTTGGACCCCAATTTGAACCAACTTGAAAACTGGGCCCATAATAACAAAACTAAGTACAAATCTGAAATGAGAAAAAAATTTTCCCCACCCCCCGCCAATTTAATATTTACCCCATAAATTTTGACACCCCCCCCCCCCCCACTTTCCCTTTTTCAAAAAAAAAAATCTTTCCCTCAAGATAATGTCATAATCCCTATTCAAAATTATCATGAAGTTTGCAAACATAATTAAACATTTAAATACATCATTGAAGTCTTAAAATAAAAAATGACATATGGCTAAAATTAATATTAATTCATAGTAAGTTCTAAAAATAAATTGACAGCTATAAATCACCCCAAAAACAATCAACATTTCTTTATACATAATTGAATCATACACAATATTTTACTTTAAATGTGTTTGGAATGTGTTTGGATTACCTTCCTTAGCCCACCAAGCTAATATCATAGATTTCTATTTATTTATACTACAGTTATTGTGCAAAAACCAAGAAAAATGCTTATTTGGGCCCTTTTTTAGCCCCTAATTCCTAAACTGTTGGGATCAAAACTCCAAAAAATGATCATAAACCTTGTGTTAAAATTTCATAGATTTCTATTTACTTATACTAGACTTATTGTGCGAAAACCAAGAAAAATGCTTATTGGACCCTTTTTTGGCCCCTAATTCTTAAACTTTTGGGACCAAAACTCCCAAAAACAATCCCAACCTTCCTTTTGTGGTCATAAACCTTGTGTTTAAATTTCGTAGATTTCTATTAACTTATACTACATTTATAGTGCGAAAACCAAATGTCTACAGACTACGACGGACGACGGACGACGACGACGACGACGCCAACGTCATACCAATATACGACCGCAAAAATTTTGCGGTCGTATAAAAACAGGATAATAATCACCATTGCCAGACTTTAAAATGTGTTTATCATTCCATTATAAGTATAAAGATTCTGTAAATTAATCTGATATAATTAACTGTTGTCAATAATAGCAAAATTGAATGCAAACATTAATTATTTGTATTTATAGTGGTTAATCATGTAAATGGTGAAAGCTAAGTTTTAATTCAAATGAATTAATATCTCAATTCTCACCAAGAAATTTTACTGTACATGTATATGCATTGATCAAACAGTCATTTATAGAATCAAAAGTGTAACAATAACAATACTTGTAACTGATGACATTACATGTTATACTATTGTTTTCTTACTGTGACCTAACAGTGCCAATAGGCTTGTTTATCACTTTTTCTGTTCAGATTCTAAAACAATGATCCAAAACTGTAAGGTACCTTGAATGTTATATTGCTCTTTACTGAAATAATCATAAACCTAACTGGAAAAATTCTGAAAAACAGCTTTACATCTCTGTGCAAGGGGTCTACTGTGTTCAAATGTATGCCTGTAGCCACATCATTCATCTCATTCACACAATTACAATATATTTTGATCTTGACTTCCTTATCATTGCATCATCCCATACAAAAATAAATAAAGCAATTTACAGTATATCAATTACATCACAGAAACAATTCTTATTAGTAAAACAGATAACCATTTTACAAAGTTCTTTGAGTGACAACATACTGCAAGTCCAGCAATATCATTGAAAGTTATCAAAACTCATGACTGTTTCTGAAAAGGTAATCTAATTTCACAAATTAAAGCTTAAAACAAGTAAATAAACTAAAGAATTTTAATTTTTGTATAAAAATGCAATCTGACTTGAAATATTTGGAAGTGACAGTTTATTCAAAGAACATACATTAAAAATTCCTATGTATGTACATACTTCAATTAGTATTGACGGACATAAACAAAGGACTTTATTTTTTAAATTGTATTGTAAGTCTATGAAATATAATGGTAAAGAACTAAAATGAATGTCACAAATGAAACAAAATAGTCATAAAAATTGCAACAGAGGGTATGCACATAAACCAAAGAAAGGGTATAAAACATTTAAACATTGCATCTTTTCCTTCATAGGGATAGAAATAAGCATGAAATTTAAGAAGGCTTCTTTATATTTTGACTTGCATTAGATAAGATACATTTTGTGACATGTTATCTTAAATGACTTGCATGTTTTAAATCTAAATGTCTCAAACAATGAACCAAGTTTCATATTTGAAATCCAGAGTTAACTTTGGACATTTTATCACCTTTATCTAATAAATAATACATGTATAACTAAGTACTTCATATCTTTCTGTATGAATTATTTTGTATTTGAAAACATGAATTTCAAGAGAAAAATTTTCTTTATCTAAACGGTTCTGATTTATAGGATTACCTTAACTTCAATTGTCTATCGCCTTATTTCTATCCCTGCTATTTTTACACATTAAACTTACTGTGTGCCAACAAAGAACTTCTTTACACATTTACTCTTTCCCCAAAGATGAAAGTCATGTATGTCTTCTTGCCACTTGTATAGTACACCCAACCATTTTATCGAAATATTTGGTTTTTTGGTGTTTTTTTTTTTTTTTGACTACCAGCTTTTACTCACACAACAAGATGCATATTTTTGTTTTCATTAAAATCTCTCATATTTTTGGTTATTAAAAATTTAAAACCATGTTCTTTTTATTTTCAAAATAGTGTTCATTTGTGTTGCAATACATTCGTCTGTAGAAAATACATGAAGGGCTAAAATAACTCCTATATTCTCATTCAAACATTTATCAAAACTGAGACAATTAGGAGGATTTTTAATTTATATTTTTATTTTTTTTAATGTTTCTAAACCATACAAGACACCATTTAATTCCTGTTATATTTAAAAAGTATGAAGTTAAATTAAATAAGATCGGAGAACTGTAAGGCCAGGTAGGGAATATGAACCTATGACTTTATCACCCCTTGACTCTTTGAAAAGAAATGTACCAATTCCCTTGTTACCAAAACTACCGAAAGACATAAAAATTACCCAATGAATTAAATTCTCCTTGTGTAAAATTTAAAGAGGACACCATTCATGTTAATAATATTCATGTACACTGCATTTAAAATTTTCCTCATAACAAAAGATAATATATGTAAAACCAATGTATAGTGCCCTTTACACCATTATAGGAACTTCAAAAGGTAGGATGCACAGCTTGTTGGTGCAAAAGTAACTACTGCGTGACTAAGAAACAAAACAGTGAACCAAAATGTGAAATGCAGATAGCAGACATCATTATGTAATTTCATCAAAATCAAATAATAGTCCTTCTTGTATTGATTTTGTTTGTTTGTTTAGTTTGAGTTTAACGCTGTTTTCGGCACATTTGGCAATTTCGGGGCGGCCAGTTTCTATTGGTGGAGGAAGCCGGAGAACACGGAGAGAACCACTGACCTTCGGTAGGAAAATTGGCAATCCTTGTCAATTAAGGTGGGAGTCAAACTCACAACCGCAGTGTTGAAAGGCTAGTGATCATTAGTAGTCTTGACGAATTACCTAGACCACTAGGCCACCAAGGCCCCCTTTTTATATTGAACAATGACTATAAACCAATCAGATGGCAGTATGTTATTTGTATTATGTTTGGCATATCCATTAAACCGACATGTGAGAGGGATATTTAAACCATAATTTCATCAAAATCCAAAAACTCTCTCAAAAATGTAAATGCTGACAGTAAGTGGTGCTCCCATGTTGTCATACTTTTGCTGGGGACATAAATTTTATAATCTGGTAATACTGAATATGTAATTATACACTTCACATTATACCGAAGTCTTAAATGCAGGGCTTCTTCACTACTTAAATCAAAATATCTGTACTTTTTTTCTCGCATGTTTAAAGGCTAGCTAATAATATAACCAAATTTTTCTTTTAAAGTAAATGGTATAAATAAAAATTCATCAAAAACATAGTACAGACATTTTAAATCTTAAAATGCATGAAATTTCAACTTAGAATAAATAATAAATTATTTGTCTATTTCTTGGGCAAATTTGATATAAACAACAGAGATGGGTGAAAAAAGTTCTGTTGGATAATCAGGTTAATACAAATGTTTATATGTAACTTTTTGATACTTTATAATGCCCATTTTATTACATAATTACCACCATACATATTTCCTTATCTGTATTAGTAAACATTTTTGCAGTTATACATTTAATGTGCTTTTGAGTATATTCAACAAATATAGCATACAACAACAGTTATTATTAAAAACAGTTCAAATTGAACCAATTGATCCCAAAGACCATACAGATCTCTACTACTGAGGGTCATGATAAATATATCTGGTTATTCTAAATTGCATTAAACAAATTTATGCAAAAATCTACCTTCTTAAATAGGAAAATCCCAATAATTAAATTTCTATTTTATTTAAAAATTGTAAATGAATCTCAATAATTAATCTTGTATCATGGGTGCCAAAACCATAAATCTATAGGAATATAACAGGATAAAATTTGTCAAAATACAGAAATCAGGCTAATACCGGAAAATTTAAGGCATTTTGTATTTTTGAGTAGACTTTCAAAGACTTGCAACATTCTCATCTGAATTTACAGTAAACATATGATCATGTTGAATAGTTCAGCTACACAAAATGTTAAAAATCTGATTACAGAATATATCTCATATAGTTTACACTAACCTTTTCTTCATCTTAATTTGATAACTTACTATGTAAATGTGTTTGCTGAAGCTTCAACAATGAATTACTTTATCATGACCCCCAAATTTGGAAACTAGTTAGGGAATCCGTATGAGAATGTATAGGAATACTTTACACAATTATTATGATCAAGATACAATATATGTTTCCACTATTACTGAAAGACATATGGCAAATTACAATATTTAATTTGAGGAAGTGTTTGGTGGAAGATTGGTGGATGTCAGTTGTACTGATGATCCATTAGCACTAGCAAAAGCTGCCCCAGCTGGGACTTGCGAGACAGCTGGGATCTGAAAACTTTGTTCCAGTTGACCTACACTCCTCTGTCCAGGTACATTACAGGATAGTGGTGGTTGTTGAGCAGAAGCCATATTTTGAACCTGCTGCAGCTGTTGTTGATCTGGAGCTCCATAACCCCACATTCCTGGATTTGGGAATGTCATATTTGGATAGAACATATTCGGCATGTTAGGCACTTGCATTGATGGAGGGAAAGAGAACTGATGATACATTCCTGGAAATGAATACAATGGTGGCTGGTTTGAAATCACAGGAGGATACGGTTGAGAAATGGTCATTTGTTGCTTTGGCTGTGTAGTATTTACAGTATGCGTTAAATCTGTGCTAGACTTTCGACTACCCTGACTCGGATTAGAAGCAAATTCATCAGCATCCAAGGTCTCAGATTTTGAAACTTTATCCTCATTTGTCACTTCCTGGGAAAGAGAATTTTGTCTTTCTAATTGCTTAGGTACCTGTTGCAAAAGTAGCGACTCATCATTATTAGCAGTGTCAGTTTTCACACTTTTAGATTCCTCATTTTTGGTGAGTTCATTTAATGACTCCTGACAATTGGATTGCACTTTATCATATTCTTTAGAGGAAACATTGTTGCCTTCACTAAGAGAACGATGCCTATTGCTATCATATGTTGTCAATAAATCAGAATTATTAATAGTCTTAGTTGGAGCTGATGAGGGAATAGTTACTAATTGTGGACTAAGCAATGAGTTTATGTTCCTATGTACAATACTGGTAGGTAATGGAGGAGCAACTGGTGGTACTGGATAACCCTTTCTCTCACAGAACTCTCTGTATTCTTTTTGATGTTTCATGTTCAACTCTTGAGACTCTTTCCTTTGCCTAAAATTTAAAAAAAATCATTTATATTATGAACAGCTGGAAATTGACTGAAATGTATATTCTGTGACCAATCTTTTTTCAGTTCAAAGTGATACGTTGTAATATGACATATTAAAACTATTCTGAAATTAATCTAGTTTATGATACACTATGAACAAATATCGTATATTTCTTGTCCATACAATTTTAAATTTTTGTACATGATTACATTTTAATTTCAACTAATGACTTTTAATGAATGAAACACTAACTAATGCATGAACATCATCATTACTTCATATGCTCAAACTATTGACTTGCTACTCAGATATCCATGATGGAGACACCATTAAAGATTCAAGAAATGTTAGTTGCAACAGACCACAAAATTAGGGGAATACTTGAGAATAGACATACCATAACCTGGAACGGCATATTTTAGCTTTGGTAAATACAATTCAGTATTTGTCTGCATATTTTCATGTGTATTGGTATTTAAACTTTTGCGATCATCTTTTCGCCAAACCATTTTGAAGTGTGCCGACAGAAATAAAATATTCTAATATGACGGCCTTCAAAGGCTTTGGGACCACAAGCGTGGTAAAACATTAGTTGCCATATGAGCTGCAGTTACTCCCACCGGAAATCGTTTACCGCTCAATTTGATTGGTTGTTATTTCTGCAATTCTGAGAACCGTTGATTAAATTTCTATATTTAGCATAGGCGTTTCTGAATGTCGTTGTAGTTGTTATAAATAAATTTTCATTCATTCTGATGTAGCGCGAATAAAAGTTAAATAAATATAACAAAACATAATAAACGGACTTGAACAATGTTTTATCAAAAGCTTTTAGCCATTGATTAATTAAAATTATGACCCAACGAAAAAAAATCGCATACAATCATTATCATCAGGCCGCGTCCTAAAGAAATTCAGACACGAATTGTGCCTAGTTGAGAGAGATTTCTTGAGGGATTCTCAGTCTGACGAGGAATTGGGCATCATGGAATTCCTCCCTAAGACACCACACATACTGATTCAGAAGTATTTTGGAAAAATAATGTACACACACACATCATGTGTAAGATTATCATTGTGTAAAAATCGATTCTTACAATATGACAATGTGAATTTAAACCAAATCTTCGATAGGTGTAATCGATAAATAAACATTCTCCTCTTCATTTCGTGAAAATCCATACATCTAAACAGAAAAACAGAACCAAAACAACGCATCGAACAGGTTTGTTGTACTTGTGACGTTGTGTGTCAAATTACCGGAATAGCCAAATATGTCGGAAATCAGAGTTCACCTTAGGTCACGGCAATATAAAAAAAACACCGTAATTGTCCTATTAGAATCGAAATAATTCACGGAGACTCCAGTTTATCATTGTTTTACCACGGGCTAGCGCTCAGGGTAAAATAAAAGGCATAAATGGCTAGCCCGTGGTAAAACAATGATAAAACTTGAGTCTCCATGAATTATTTCTTAAATAACCACAATATGTAACTTCATTGTCACTGAGGATCTGCTCTGTACAATCGACTTTTGAAAACAATAAATTGCATTAAAAGACAGTACAGTTTTCATCTTTTTGATGCTGTCTCATTAATACTTGCAAGATCCATATCATTATATTTTTGTATTTTCTTTTAAAATCGGTGTAATAAAATACTTAACTATTTCTGGAAACTACAAATTAAAGAAACTTTCATCTAAATCTGGTCGTAATTAACCTAAACAAGATACACACTTTAAGTTTTATTTTTAATTTTTGCTCCCCCCGACTTTTACCAATGTTTTATGGCCATTTTGGTCCCAGACTATTCGGACAGGAGACCACCTACCATTCCAGCCAAATTTGGTCCCATCTAGCCAGTAGTTTCAAAAAAGATCCTTAAATATTATTTTATTGCTGACATTACAAAATTTTAATAACAGTGATAACACAATTTTTAACAGGACCATTTAGGGATGTTTGTAATCATGGTCATCATATCAATCCGACTATTCCAGCAAAATTTGGGTCAAGTTGGGTTATGATCAGCACTTTCAAAGCCAATCTTAAATACTTTTCTTTTTTTAAGGGGTACAGGACACATAAGGCAATTATCTCTTTAAAAATCAGCTGAAAGTTTTAATCACATACTATCAGTAAAGAGAAATCAAGCTCCCCAATGATCAAAATTAGTGTTTGTCGGCTATATATCCAATGAAATTATTTCCGTAAATTGTGTGGTTCAAATTTCTTCACATTTTTATATTTTTTTCAACAGGTCAAAGTAAATTATTTCATCAAAATTTTATGAAAATGAAACAAGCCAAATCTGTTTTAGTCAAAGTGTTGGGTATCCCCTCAAATCAAAGTTACTACAGAACAAAATTTAACCAAAATATTGACATTTAAATTCCTTTGTATCCATTTTTTATTGGGTAGCAGATAAAAAGTATTGTTTCTACTATCACCCTAAGGAATACAGGGAGTATAGGTCTTCAGATATAATTCTGAGAGGACCAGAGCTGCCAAGTTTGATTCCATCTGGTTCACTGGATTCCTACTGGATTGATCTACTTCATAGCTCAATTTTTAGGGATTTTTAGATATTAAAAATGGTGGTATACAAACCTCAACAGCAAATCTTTATACTGTGGATCATTACACATCATGAAAAAGGAATTAGCTGATTCTGCATTGGGACCATCAAATTCATCATCATTCTTTTTTGGCACTTTTGTTTTCTTTTCCAACTTCGTAATCTGAAAAAAAAGGTTTTACCAATATATATTCAAGCCTCATCTTTCCAATGAAAATTCCAAGAAAAACTACAAAAACAAAAATACTGTAGTCTTCAATTATGAAATATACCCCTCCCATTTCTTACTTGGTAATAAAAAAGTAACAGGAGAAAAGAAGAAGAATTGATCATACAGGGAAAGTATATTCAAATCTCATTTTTTTTTCTTAATGAAGACACATTTTCCCTACCCCATATTTTTGATTTTTCAATAATTATAATTTCTGGCAAATTTATCACATCTAGATAAGGCTGATTAAACTTCTGGACCTGCATCACCGTCAGGGCAAAGATATTATTACTCTAATATGTATTTTGTTTAGATAAAAAGATGCTTCCATTTATATAGTATTATTCAGGTCATGATTGCATTTATATTTTTCAGGATATGGACCTTATACGGATTTTGTGTCATGAATTTATACACCATATCCCTTCTTTATCTTATAACCCTGAACTTCAACACTTTATTATACCGAAAGACTTTAACCACGCAAACTTCTCAAAAGTTTGAGGACATAATGATGTTGAACTCATGATAAAATTATACTTTTTTTTGCAGTTAGTGAGTTACTCAGCAATCATATCCTAAATTTTCAGAATTTATTTTTTATGTTAATTTCAAATAAAACTAGAGGTTCTCAAGAGCCTGTATCGCTCAACTGGATTTACCTTGTCCATCTTAAGCAAGACTAAAATTTAAGTGTAGCAGTCAATGTGGCTAGTTTTCCAATAGGGTTCAATGTTAAACTAAAGTTTGGTTGTGGTGGTGTATCTATCTGACATAATTTGAAAGATAACACTGCAATGACCACTGCTGCTGTCAAGTCTGGTTCCATTTGCTCAAGTAGTTTCAGACAAGAAGATTTTTAAATGAATTTTCCCTGGGGTCCTATGTCAGATTAAGTTTGGCTGGGGTGGCAATCTTAGTTGACAGTCCAAGTCATCCGACATAATTCTGAAAGACCATCTAAGGACCATTGCTGTTACGTAAGGTTCCAATTGCCCCAGTGGTTTCAGACAAGATTTTTTTTTTTAATTTTCCCATAGAGTAAGTTCATTCCCCATATTTTGATATTTTTAATAACAGCCACCATGTCAGTTCCACAGTTGGAAGTTGGGGATGCCATACATCACTTTGGAATGGGGCCACCTAAGGACCATTCCACCAAAGTTTGATCACAATTGGCACAGTGATTTCAGAAAAGAAGATTTTTAAAAAAAAATTTCCCATAAGGTCCTATTTTAAAATAAGTTCAGCTGTGATAGCCATCTTGGTTGACAGCTTGGGCCATTGGACACAATTCTTAAAGAGGACCATCTAAGGACCATTGCTGCATGGTTCCAAGTGGTTAAGTGGTTTCAAACAAGAAGATTTTTCAATGAATCATTCCATAGGGCCCTATGTTAAACTAAGTTTGGCTGTGGCAGCCAAGTGGTTGACAGTCCGGATCATCGGCCTTATTTATCAAAGAGGACCATCTAAGGACTATTGCTGCCAAGTCTTGTTCCAATTGGTCAAGTGTTTTCAGACAAGAAGATTTTTAAAAAAAAATTAAAAATATTCCCATTTTGTCCTAGGCTATGTTAAACTAAGTTCAGGTGTGGCGGCCATCATGGTTGTCAGTCCATGTCTACAGACATAATTCTTAACAAGGACCAACTAAGGACCATTGCTGCCAAGTCTGGTTTCAACTGATCAAATGGTTTTAGACAAGAAGATTTTTCAATGAATTTTCCCATTGGGCCATATGTTAAACTAAGTTCATCATATGCAACTTTAAAGGGCAAAAACTCCTATAAGGGGTTAATCAATGATTTTGGTCATTCTGACTTGTTTGTAGATCTTAATTTGTTCAACATTTTTGCTGGTTACAGTTTGTTTTTATCTATAATAATATTCAAGATAATTAACTAAAACTGCAAATTTCCTTAAAATTAACAATTCAGGGGCAATAACCCAACAAACGATTGGGCGATTTGTCTGAAAATTTCATGGCAGGTAGAACTTGACCTGATGAACATTGTCAGTTTTGCTCTAAATGATTTAGTTTTTGAGATATAAGACAAAAAGTGCAGTTTTCACCCATATGTTCTATTTTAGCCATGTCAGCCATGCTGGTTGGCAGGTGGGGTCATCAGACATATTATTTTTAAACGAGATATCCTAATGATGTGGCTAGGTTTTATTCCATTTGGCCCAGTAGTTTCAGAGAAGATTTTTGTAAAAGTTGACGGACAACGACGGACGCCAAGTGATGAAAAAAGCTCACTGTGCCCTGTAACCGAAGTTGACAGGAATCTCACATTGTTCTAAGGACAGATGCAAAAGCTCCTTTCTTTTTCAATGTTTTGTAACACTGTTTCTTATTATCCCTTAGAACAGCAAGTGCAGCCTGGCCCTGCATTTTTCCAATCTAATTTAACTTTATATTTCTGACATGTAACAGGAATTAAATGATCATTTTCATGTCATCTTATTATGTTATATTAAACTATGTTCGGCTTTGACAGCTGTCTTGATTGGCAGATGGTAGCATCGGATATATTTCTTAAAGAGGACCACCTAAGGAATATTGTTGCCAAAGAAGGTTCAAATTGGCCAAACAGTTTCAGAGAATATCTTTAAAGAAAAGTTTAGGACAAGTGATGGCTCACATGGCAGTTTGGGCCAAATATTTTAAAAGGATTCAGATTTAGAACAAGCAGAAAATTAATTCAGAAATAGTTGTACATACAATGTTTTACATCTTATCCTTCATTTTGGATTAAACAATGATCATTCACTGTCAAATGAACTTAGATGTTCTATGCGAATTATGTATTTGTGCAGTATTTTCATTTTTGTAGTCCTCAGTTTTGAGTTTTAATTAAATATATATGTAAAAATATCACTGCAAATTCAAACAAATCTTCTTATACATTTAACTTGTTTAAAGTCTGAGATTACTTTGTTTTAACTATAAATTCTGATTTTTATGATTTCTGCAGCATTGTACATGTGAATTGAAGATATTAAATCTCTAGATAAATTATGATATATGTAATACATTGTAATAGGTAAGATGTAATTAAATTATAAAACCAAAGGTACTTCCTGTTAACTAATATGTTATATCCACCTAATCTACACTACCATATAAATTATACATTCTACTGAAGTAACTATCATCTTTCTGGCTAATCTATTGACAGAAATAGATGGGGATGGTCCAAGACAAGTCTGACCTAAACTTCATTAAAATTTAGTGACACATGTTACAAAGTCAATTTCTCATATTATCATTGTTCCAAAGGAGAATATATATAAGAAAATTGATCGGCCAGTGCTGATCTTAAACTTTCACATATTTTCATTAAAATCTATCGAGACATGTAGATGTAAGAGCAACTACAAAGTCAATTTTCTGTATTTTTACTGTTCCAAGAGGAATAACTAAAAGAAATTTAATCACTGGTTGTTGACTTTTGAACTTGTTCTACACAATGATGATCTAAGCCTTTGATTTAAATTTCATTAAGATCTGCTGTCACATATAGACATGAGAGCGCTTACAAAGTCAGACAGATGGACGGACATTAGCATTTCTACATCATTTGCTCCAGCTTGCAATTAAAGCACTAGTTACAAAATTTTAAAAAGTCCTATAGAATTTCTTGGTTTTCAGTCTTTAATCATTCTGGATGATAGTGATTTATTTTTATGTCTAAATGATATTTTCCATTCATATTTTTTAACCAAATTCTGAACTCTTCCAAAGTCTGCTCAGTATCTACTTTTGCCTTAAAAAAGTTAAAATAGAGTGCAAGAAACATGAAAGTTTTACATCAAATTTCCAACTTTTCTAAACTTTTTAATCTGTTATTTTCTAATTCAATTCAATCTTGGTATACAGAGACTCATCAACTGCCTTAAGCAGGAATCCAAGTAAACTGAGATTTATTAGCCACAGTATTAATGTTTACATAATCAGAATTGTGTTGGATTCCTATAGTGGGATACTACACATTTGATGTCTACCAAATGCTACAAATGATTAGCCAGTTAGATGTTCAGTTATTGCTTCATTCAATTATTTGTAATTTGCTGTAATATGTTATGATTGATAACTTGTGTTAAGACTTAATGAACATTAATTGGATATTGGAATTGGATATATTTTTAAGCAGTTATACACAATGCAAAATTAAAGTAAATAAATCCTGCATTGATTTTACCTCAGAGTTTTCTGAAGAATCCTTTTTAATTAACGCTGGAGAGGTCTGGCTTGAGGAATCAATTGGTTTGTCCAAAATGTCTGTTCTCAGTAAAGATACTTGTAAAAGCTTGTCATGTGGTGTATTACTAACATCTTCGATGCCTTTGCCTTCCATCAGTGATCCTCGCCTACAATCAGGACATGAATCATTTTCTTCAAAACTGCCAGTGGACTTGGCTCGTCGCCTTCTAATTTTCTGTAGTCTTTGATTCCTGACAGAAGGCAGAGGCATAGAAATGCTAGATTTGCGATGCTGGTTTGGTGAACTAGGTTGATTACTTACTATACTAGAGACTAAGGAATGTGATACATTTTTACTGGAAGCTGTGTTAACATTAGAAGCCCCACCACCTTCAGAAACAGGTGGAGAAGGTGATAAACTGTCGAGTGTCATTTCAGCATTTTCCTCAATTTTCATCACTTGGAAACGGCTTCTTCTTCGTCCAACACTTTCTTCATTTTTCACTTCATTGTCAATATCATCATCCTTCTTTTCTTCCATTACCTCTTTGTCAGTAAATTTGGACTTTATGACTTCATCAATAATATACTCTAAAGTTTCTTTGACAATGTTTTCACATGTATCTGTTTGTTGTGGCACTTCCACAGACTTATCTGACTGTTTACCTTCTTTCACAACACTCACTGAAAATCTTGATGTTTGTTTTACAAGTTTTGTTTTGTTGTCACTTTTCTGTGAACTAGTTTCAGAAACACTACTACTACTACTACTACTAGCACCAATATGCTCAGTTGAAACTGAATCAAGAGCTTTCAAACTATCATAAGCTCTGCTATCTGACCCATCGGATGTAGTCACTGATGTAGAAACGCTTTCTTTTGAGTCCGGTTTATGTACATTTGCAACATGAAGTTTATTCAGTTCCTGTTCTAAGTGTTTAATTGACAGCTCCTTTCTACCTAATCCATGGGTTGGTCCAGAAATAGAAGAATGAGTTGAACTTTCATTTTGTCCTTCTTGCTCATATTTCCTTGAAACAGATGGTGATGTTGGATGAGAACCAACTACATTTGAGCTCTCAGACTGCACTTGAAATTGTTGTGGAAACTGACTAGAAACATTTTGGCCTCCTCCCATCTGCTGGAAGAGAGGCATCTGTTGCCCCTGCATCATCCAGTTTGGATACATAACTTGCGGCATATATTGTGCTGGCTGTTGTTGAGATGGTTGTGCTTGATGCTGTTGCTGAGCTTGTTGTTGATGCATGATCATTGATGCATACATCATTTGTTGGTAACCCATCATCTGCATCATCATAGGATCAGGAGGATAAGCAAACATCATTTGATATTGTGGAGCTGGCTGTTGAAGGTATAGATGCTGACTGCTTTGACCCTGTGCTAAATTTGACGTACTGCCAGAAAATGACTGATGAAGAGGCAAGTGTAGAGGCTCCATAGATTGAGACACATCTTTAGCTGGTTGTGTTGTCTGGGGCTGATTGACAATTTGAGGGGTGAGGCTTCCATCTGAACAATGAAGAGCCACTGACTGAGTATTTCGAGAGAACGATTGTCCATCCTTGACAGATTTTTGACTAGCATCTTGTGCATTAATTGCTTGAGAAATGGTGGTGGTCTGTTGGGGATCTGAGAGAGATGTAGGCTGATTTTCAACATTTGGTGTAGGTGCTGCTCCTGATCCACTCTGAGAAGAGGGTTGTACGCCATCCTGTGGTGCTAGTGTATTAGTTGCATTACCTCCAGTAACTGATTGTTTCTGAGTTAACTGAGACAGTTTCTCTTGCAAATCATTTAAGTCTACAGGAACTTTCTTGCCTTTTAGGGATTTTTCTGTATCGTAATTTGAAGATGCCTCTGAATCTAAAACATTAGTCTGTGCTACAGATGAACTGGAGGACAACATTGTTTGTGTGTGTTCTGGTGATACGTAATTATCTGACACTACAGTTTGCTCTTCTGTTTCATCTTCAGTAATTTTAGATTCTTGAAGAGTTGGTTCTGTTACACAACTGACAATAAAATTCTTTTTCTTTGTTGCAACCACTCTGGATTCTTGGTTTTCTTTTTCACCACCATCACTAGCTGTATCACTAATAACATGTACACCAAGATCTATCCTCCCATCATCTGAACATGCACCACTGTCACCATCCAATTCAAAATGAAGTCTCTGAAATTAACAGATATAAGATATATCCCATAAAATCCAACATACAAAGCTTAAGAATTCATTTCTATTCTTTAATGTAGCATTTTTGGTTTTTTTTTTTTTTGTATGAATAAGATTATTTTTAGTGACACTAATTTTCAATGATTCAAATAAAATGTCTTCCAAATTCTCCTTTTATTTTTATTTTGAATACAATAAATAATTACTACCAACAAATGAAAATTAAACAATTATAAAATTATATGTCTTGCATTTTTAATTTTTAATAGCATTTTACTGTACTTTGAGAGAAACTGGCAAGATTGCAAAGTCCAGTTTTCTGCAGTACTGAGAGACAACCAAATACCTCCAGAAGAGAAAACTGACAATTTTAATAAAACTTTTAATGGAATACACTTGCATTAAACAAGTTAACTTACAACCTCTATATCGAAAACAAAGTGATCATTTGTAATTCAAACAAACTACCTAGACCAATTTGGCCACCATGAGTCCAAAATTAATTTTAGAAGTAATTAATCTCATATTTAATATTATTATTTATTTATTTATTTACCGGGTAATTTTCTTTGGTTTTTTTTTTTGGTAGTTATAACATAATCAGAGCTTTCCTATTTAGAATTAAAATTCATGCATTGATCAGCACCTGAAAATTGGTACAAAACATATTAGTGTTTTTAGTACATGAACTGCAGATTTTACCTATATTTTTAAAATAAAAACATCTCCTGTCTGTTTACTTAAATCAAACACGATGGTTAAGTTCTGCATGTAATCTCATATTTGGGTATAATGGGCCTTACAAGAGTTAATAAAGAATTAAAGTTTTTAACAGATCATTTATTTTATTTAAGTCACACACATGTACATGCTTTAGATGTACAGTAATAAGTTATGACACAAGCACATGTACTCCTCACAGACAAAAAATAAACTACAAATGTGCAAGTTTGTGAAGTTGCATTTTTACTTGTTGAAATATAATTATCAAAAACATCTTTCATCTTTTCATGCCTCAAGTTGATTTATGCATGCATTTAGATATCAACAGCCAATTTTCATTACTTCATGCAAAAAAAAATATTTTCAGAACAGAATTATCTTAAAAGTGATTCTTTACTTATAAATGTGTACTTAACATCATTCTGTTTTATATTTTCAATTCAATCTTACTATTTTATATAACTTTATGATTCAATATGAAAATATCAGGCTAGACCATAAAATAAAATTAATTTTTTTCCAAAGCAATCGCCTTTAAGTTCACAAAATACAGACAACAATAAAATCTGGAAACAGCTTGTGGTAATCAGCACAATTACATATTAATACAGTATCGACATAGAATTACTTTTTGAAAAAGATTGAAAAAACTACAGAATTTGTGCGTAAGACACAGGATGCCCGATCCCCATAAAGAGAACTACCATCTATCATTTATGGGGAATTCCAAGAAAACTGGCATCCAACGAACAATGAATGTACCATTCAGTTTTTTTTTACCTGAAAGCTTAAATTTAATTGAGTGAATCAAGCATGAAATATAGATCAATCTGACTAAAATATATAATTATTGTAGTTGTGTAATATCAATAATATATTACCATTGGTTCTTGAAAAATACTCCTAAATGCAAAACTTTAATGAAAGTCATTTGAGTATAAAATGTAGGTGACTAAATCACATAGGGTCCTATGTTAAACTGAGTTTGGCTGTGGCGGCCATCTTGGTTGATCCTCTGAGTCATCGGACATAATTCTGAAAGAGGACCATCCAAGGAAATCTCTGTCTTGCTCCAATTGGCTCAGTGTGGTTTCAGACAAGAACATTTTAAAATAAATTTCCCATAGGTCCTATGTTAAATTAAGTTTAATTGGTTGATTGTCTGGGTCATCAATCACAATTCTGAAAGAGGACCATCTAACCATTGCTGCTAAGTTTGGTTCCAATTGGCTCAGTGGTTTCAGACAAAATTTTTAAATGAATTTCCCATAGGGTCCTATTTTAAACTAAGACTGGCTGTGGCAGCCATCCTGGTTGATCATCCGGGTCATCGGAAACAATTCTGAAAGAGGACCATCTAAGGACCATTGCTGCAAAGTCTGGTTCCAATTGCCGATGTAGTTACATATGAGAAGATTTTTAAACTTCATCCCCCCTTTTTTCTATTTTTAGTCCAACCAGCCATTTTGGTTGAAAGTCGGGGATGCCGGACAATATTTTGTAAGGGTGCCACCCAAGGACCATTCCACCAAAGTTTGGTCCCAATTGGCAGATCTGTTTCAGAGAAGAAGATTTTTTTGTAATTGTGGATGGACAGACAGACTGACGAGAGATGCAAAGTGATAGCAAAAGCTCACATGGCCTTTTAGTAATATCCATATGGTGGATTAATTCTTACACAAAATCCCTACATAAGTGACAAAAATTTTAAGCAAAGGTGCAGTGAAAGTTCAAGATGACCATTAGCACCAGTCTGAGTTTTATTTTATGTGCAGTGAAAGTTCAAGATGACCTTTAGCACCAGTCTGAGTTTTATTTTGCCAATCAATGGCATTTAAGCCAGAACTAGAAGTTTGACTGTGGCCATCTTTGTTGGTGGGGTTAATCAGTTAATTCTGAAAGCTAACTACATAATGACCACTGCTACTTCTTAGGTTCAAAATGGTTCATAAGCTCTTGGCAGGAAGATGTTTTTATGGTCCCATAAAAAATTTAGTTTGACTTTGGCACCATTCTGATTGACTGTGTAATCTGCCTAAAGACCATATCTGGCTAATTCATCCTTAATTTATTCAGTTGTTTCAGACAAAATCTATTAAAGGTGCCTATGTAAGACTAAGTTAGGTTGTGACAGCCTCTTTTGATGACAGGTTGGGTCATTGGTTACAATTCTGAAAGAAGGCCATATTAAAGCCTTTGTTTGGTCTAGGTTAGCCTACAAAAGCATTCCAGTTTTTCAAAACACACATGGAAATTCATCTAGGAAACTTGTGAAGTAATTTCAAATATACTGAATTCCTATTCAGCATGAATAATCAGTCAAAAATAGAAAACAAATATGGATTACCTCAGCTTAAAGCATAATCAAATAAAAAAAAAATATGTTATTACTAAAATGTTTGATCAAAGTGCAAAATAGCATATTCCTAACAAGTTAGGCTTAATATGTTATTGAAAAAATCATACTGTATAAAATGGTGTACATGATACAGAATATTTCTATTTATTGAAACAGAATTATCATAAGTTATTTCATGTTTTCAATAAATACTATTGGGTCTGGTAATTACATAAACTAGAGGCTCAGAGGGCTGAGCCTGTATCACTCACCTGGCATGAAAGCCATTTTTATTGAAGTACCTCAGAGAAGTCATTTCTCCCTATTATTATGAAGTGTGGTAAGCCTTGTAGGAACCAAATTTTCTTCATCAAGGTCCTTCTACTAACAGGTCAGCATATTCTAAAATTTGGCAGTTCTCCAGAATATTTTTGCATGTATTTCCCGTAGGGTCTTATGTTAATCTTAGTCCTCTGCTGAAGGCCATTTTGAATTAGGGATCAGCACTAGAGTAACAACACTTGGTGAGCACCTTAAGAGTGACATTCAGACCATGTTTGGTTTCAAGCAATTCTGTGGTTCTGTAGATTTTTGTTATATGTCATAGACACTTTCTGTCAAGTTTGACTCAATTTGGCCAAGCAGTTTAAGAAAAAACATTTTTTGTTTTAAATCAACCAATCAAAAACTAGAATTGCCCATGGCGGCCAAGTTTGTTGCCTGATCTGGACAAAATGATGAAACCTCTAACAGATGCTTCCTGTCAAGTCTCGTTCCCTTTGGCCAAGCAGTTTCAAAGAATAAAATTATCAACCGATGAAAGAAAAGAGCTGCCCATGACTGCCATGTTTGTTGTCTGATAAGAACGAAATGAGGAAAAATGTATAGAACCTCCCAATTAGATGTTTTCTGACAAGTTTAGTTCCATTTGGCCAAGCAACTTACGAGAAGATTTTTTTATATCAGCCAATTAGAAACAAGGACTGCTCGTGGCTGCCATATCTGTATTCCGATCGGGACAAAATGAGGAAACCTTATAAAGGACCTCCCATAAATGCTTTCTGTCAGGTTATTTTGGCAAGCGATTTCAGAGGAGAAGATTCTTTTATATAAGCCAATCAGAAACAAGAACTGCCAATGGTGACCATATATGTATTTATCGGGATGATATACAGAAATTGTGTAATGAACCTCCCATAGATGCTTCCTGTCAAGTTTCGTTCCATTTGGCCATGCTGTTACTGAGAAAAAGATTTTTTTTTAATCAACCAATGAGAAACAAGAATTGCCTGTGGTGGTCATGTTTTTTGCCCGATCGGGACGAAATTTTGTAAAGAACCTCCCATAGATGCTTTCTGTCAAGTTTCGTTCCACTTGGCCAAGCGATTTCAGAGGAGAAGATATTTTTATATCAACCAATCAGAAACAAGAACTGCCCATGGCGGCCATATTTGTGGTTCGATCTGGATGAAATGAAAAAATTTATAAAGGACCTCCCATATATGCTTCCTATCAAGTTGTGTTTCATTTGGCCCAGCAGTTTCAGAGAAGATTTTTGAAAACTCAGCCAATCAGATACAACAATTGACCATGGTGGCCATGTTGGTTGTCCGATCGGGACGAAATGAGCAATCTTTATAAAGGACCTTACATAGATGCTTCCATCAAATTTAGTTCCATTTGGCCCAGTGGTTTCAGAGAAGAAGATTAAAATGTGAAAAGTTAAAGGACGGACAACAAACGGACAGAAGGAAAAGCTCACAAGGTCTGTTGTATCCAAATGGCTTTTAAAACAAGAACATTTTTGAAACACTGGGTCCTGTGTTAACTATGTCCTGCTGTGGTAGCAATCTTGGATTTCAAATCGGCTTCAAAATTAAAATTTGGTACAGGACCATCATACAATCATTCAGCCATATTATCAATTTAATCTGTCAAACGGTTTCAATGAAGAATTTGTATATATTTCCCATATGGTCCTATGTTAACTACATGTATGTCCCATGGTGGCGGCCATCATGGATTTCCAATCGGCACAAAAATTACAAATTTGGTAAAGGGCATCTAAGGACCTTTAATGCAAATTGGAAGTTCATTTGGTCTTGTGGTTTCTGACAAGAAGATTTTATTAAATTTCAGCCAATCAGAACACATTATTGGGCCTGGCAGCCACGTTGAATATACGATAGGAACACAAATTACAAATTCTGTAAAGGACTTTCCCAGGAACCAAGTTTGGTTCCATTTGGTTCTGTGTTTTTTTAGAAGAAGATTGAAAAGTGAAAACTTAACGGACTGACGACAACGGACACAAAGTGATGGCAAAAGCTCACCCTGGCTTTTAGCCAGATGAGCTAATAAAAATATTTAATTAATCCCATTCTCCCAAAAGTGGCTGCCTTAAACTTACATTACTTATCAACATTTTTTTTTAATTTGCAAAAATAATTCATAAACTGCAAATGCTACGGTAAAGTTTTTTTGGTAAAATTCCATTCCATCAAAGTTTGGTTCAAATTGGCTCAGTGGTTTCAGAGAAGTTAAAGAAAATGTTATAATTCCTAAAATGGTCTATGTTAAATTAAGTCTGTCCACGGTGGTCATATTGGATGGTGCCCAGGAAAACAAAACAAATATTTGAAATGGGACCATCCAAGAACCTTCCACTACAGTTAGGTTTAAATTGGCCCAGCAGTTTCAGAGGAGTTGAAGAAAATGTAAAATTTCCATAGGCTCAATGTTAAGCTAAATCTGGCCATGGCAGCCATGTTGGATGGCTTTTGGGGGAACCAAACACATTTTTAAAAGGGGCCATCCAAGGACCATTCCACCAAAGTTTGGTTCAAATTGGCCTAGTGGTCTCAGAGAAGATAAAGAAAATGTTAAAATTCTCATAGGGTCCAAGGTTAAGCTATGTCCGACCATGGCAGCCATATTGAATAACGCGTTGGGAAAGCTGAACACAAGTTTTCAAGGGGATCATTCAAAGACCATTCCACAAAAATTTGGATTAAATTGGCTCACTGGTATCAGAGGAGTTGACGAAAATGTAAAATTCCCATAGGCTCAATGTTAAACTAAGTCCAGCCATGGCAGCCATGTTGGATGGCTTTCAGGGAAACCAAACACATTTTTAAAAGGGGCCACCCATGGACCATTCCACCAAAGTTTGGTTCAAATTGGCCTAGTAGTCTCAGAGAAGATAATGAAAATGTTAAAATTCCCATAGGGTCCAAGGTTAAGCTATGTCCGTCCATGACGGCTGAATTGGATGGCTCCCTGGAAAACCGAACAAACCTTTTAAAGAACACCATCCAACGACCATTCAACTAAAGTTTGGTTTAAATTGTTTAAATTCAGCTGTTTCAGAGGAGTTGATGGAAAACGTGAAAAGACTACGACAACGACTATGACTACGACTACGACTACGACTACGACTACGACAGACACAAAGTGAAGAGAATAGCTCACTTGGCCTTTTAGGCCAGGTGATCTAAAAAAAAAAAATCTCCATTAAAATTGGATGAAAAATAAAAATTTTAGGCGTCCTGCAAGATGGCTAATTTTGGCCCCTTTAATCCCTTTTATCTCTGCAACGAAAAAAGTTCACACAAAAATGCCTTGGCCAACTTTTATTGTTTATTTTATGAAGAAGCGTTTAAAAAAATCTTCAAAATCAGATAAAATTTTTTAAAAGTTTCCAAATTAAGGTGCGTGCCTTTTTTGGCCCAATATATCCCTAAACAGAAAGAGATAGTGAAAAACAGATCTTAAACCGGTTTTCACATTTTTATCAAGGAACATTATAAACCAACAAGAGGCTCCCAAGAGCCTGAATCGCTCACCTGTTATTCTTTATGTACTAGAAGATATTGCATCAATGATTATTTTTGCTATTTAATGTATACTGTCACAATTTTCTTGTACAGCTAAAATATAGAATCCTGAACCCAAATAGATATGGTTGCTAGGGACTTTTTCAATGGCATTGACTCTTGACCTTCAATTTTGACTTGAACAGGTAAATTTTAGGGTCCTGAACTGAAATATATATGGTTGCTACGGACTTTTTCATTGGTTGCTATTGACTTTTTCAATGACATTGGCTCTTGGCCTTTCTTTTTGACTTGTACAGGTAAATTATAAAGTCCTTAACCTAAATATATATGGTTGCCAGGGACTTTTTTATCGGTTGCTCTGGACTTTTTCAATGACCTTGCCCCTTGACCTTTCTTTTTGACTTGTACAGGTAAATTATAAGGTCCTTAATCCAATATATATGGTTGCTATGGACTTTTTCATCGGTTGTTATGGAATTTTTCAATGACTTTGACTCTTAACGCTCCATTTTACTTGTAAGGGGTCAATTGACGATTTTTGTCTTGACTTATTTGTAGATCTTACTTTGCTGAACATTTTTGTTGTTTACAGTTTGTCTTTATCTATTATTATATTCAAGATAACAACCTAAAACTGCAAAATTTCCTTAAAATTTACAATTCAGGGGCAATAACCCAACAAAAGGTTGTCCGATTAATCTGAAAATTTCACGGCTGGTAGATCTTGACCTGTTGAACATTTTTATCCGGTCAGTTTTGCTCTAAATGCTTCAGTTTTTGAGATATAAGCCAAATACTGCATTTGACCCCTATGTTCTAATTTTAGCAACAGTGGCCATGTTTGTTGATAGATCAAAACTTCAGATATAATTTATAAACTAGACACCCTAAGGAACATTCAATTAAAGTTTGAAGGTATTTTGCCCAGTAGTTTCAGAGGAGAAGATTCTTGAAATAGTTTACGACGACGACACCAACAACCACGACAGACGATGGCCAGGTGAGCTAAAAATGGTAGGGGCCAGATTTCCCAGAATCAGTTCCAACCTGTATTTCTTATGGGGGACCATTAAGGTAAAATATAATAGAATAATAGAACAAAAGTAAATAAGCGGTAACCTAATATTTGCGGTCGTATAAAAAGTAAACTGGAGGCTCCCAGGAGCCTGTATCGCTCACCTGGACTATGTCCATCTTGACTGGCAACCTGTAAAGTTCAAACTGGTTCCAATTGGTTCACTGGTTTCAAACAAGACGATCTTTCAGTGATTTTTCCACTTAGGTCCTATGTTAAACACTGTTCAGCTTTGGTGGCCACCTTGGTGGGGTCATAGGATATAAATCTGAAAGAGGACCATCCAAGGGTCATTGCTGTCAAGTTTTGTTCCAATTGGCAAAGTGGTTTCAGACCCCTAGGGTCCTATGTTAAACTATGTTCGGCTATGGCGGCCATCTTGGATGGAGGATGTGGTAATTAGATGTAATTCTGAAAGAGGAGTACCTAAGGACCATTGCTCCTAAGTTATGTTCTCATTGGCCAACTGGTTACAGACAAGAAGATCTTTAATTAAATTCCCCATAGGGTCCTATGCTAAACCAAGTTCGGCTCTGGTGGCCATCTTGGATGACGAGCTGGGTCGTCGGATACAATTCTCAGAGGACCAACTAAGGACCATTGCTGCTAAATTTTGTTCCAACTGGCCAAGTGGTTTCAGAGGAGAAGATCTTTAAAGGAAAGTTTACGATGACGATGACGACGGACGCCAGGTGATCTAATAAAGGTATTACATTTTTAAATGTTTTACCAATGCTTGTTTTTCTGTTTGCTGGACATCTTCAAAGTCAGAAGAAGTCCTACATTAGCCAAAGTTTGCCCATGACAGCCATCCAGGTCATCAGACACAATTCTGATAAAAGTCAAATCTAAGGAACATTGCTGCAAAGTTATTTCAATCGCCCCAGTGGTTTCAGAGGAGAAGGTCTTTAGAGGAAAGTTTATGATGACAGACGACAGACCATAAGTGATGGCAACAGCTCACATTTGGGCCAAATGAACCAATAAAAATTGAAGGGGTGGAGAAAAAGACAAAGTTCCATAACGTAAACAATTCTTCAAATGGCATTCTACACCTTCGTGGACGTCTTAAATGTGTCTAAATATTCTGCAAAGTTTCAGAGATCTCGGTTTTTAAAGCTGTATAAGGAGTTGAATATACAAAATTTGTAACCACCAAATACAACTGATGCAAAAAATGTTTAAGTTCCACCACATGGAAAATCTTAATGAAATTGTTCAAAAGACATTATACTCCTTCGTGCATATCCTCATTTTGACAACAAACATTCTGCAAAGTTTCAAAGATATGGATTAAAAGCTGTAGAAGGAACTGATTACACAAAATAGGTACCCTATTTTCACCACCTGCCAGTCCGCCATTCACCATTCTATGAAACGGGATTTGGACTATGTGCAACCCAGCCAATAAACTGCTGTGCCTTATGTGCATGATATGCCCCCAGTAACAGTATGAACATGAAGTTATTGATTTTTTTTATTGGCATTTTACTTTTTCAACAGCTTACCATATCTAAATTATGACACTGTAACAATAAACTAAATACCATCGTTGTGTAAACAGTTTGAAAAATCGGCCAAGGCATACTGGAGTTAGTGTGCAACATGTAAAAAATTGCTTATATTTGGACAAAGTTCCATAACTCTGGAATGACAAAAGTGAAAATCGTCAAAAGCTATACAGGCCGTCAGACCACCATTTGTAATAATGTGTTAAAAGTTTGAAGAAAATCAGTCTAGGCGTACTTGAGTTAGTGTGCGACAACTCTGGAATGACAAAAGTGGAAATTGTCAGAAAGTATACAGACCCTCAGACCACCATTTGTAATAATTTGTTTTAAAGTTTGAAAATCAGTCTGGTTGACTGGAATGCACGACATATGAAAAATGGGTCAAAGAATCAAATGGTTGGGTTACATAACTTAACAACCAACTAAGGAGTGGAATTTTGTAAATGTTATTGTAATTGGTGAAATGAAGACTATAAGAATATGTAATGTTACAGCAACTGGGAATTCGGCAAAAATGTTCCAAATGTATCCATAATATGAGGTGCATATGTCCAATATATATACAAACATTCTACCAAGTTTCAAGAGTTGATTACACAAAATAGGTACCCCTCCTTAAAGAATGTTGCTAAAAATTGACAAAGTGTAACTCGGCCAAAAATTGCTTTTTTTTTTTACAATCTAAGTCTCATATTTTCAGAATGACAAAATTGAAAGCCGTCAAAATCGAAAGGGAGCTTTTTTCCATCGATCCTATTGTTGTGTTAAAATTTTATTAGAATTGATTGAAGCAAATTTGAGTTATGGTACGAAGTAAGAGACCAATACAATAACAGTAAGATATTGAAAATATTGCTACCTATAGATGTGACAACAGCATCATACCATAATCTGATAAAAACATATCACTGTGAAAAAAAATAACGTATTATGCTCTAACTTGTTAGAATTATACACAGGTATGCTGGAAGATGCAACAAACCTGCTTGCTCTGTTTCAATTTCTTCCTGATCAAATTTCTGAACACCGAGTCCTTATACGATAAAAAAGAAGGACATCATTAAAATTGGTAAAATTGAAAGTAAAATGGTTTGAAAAAACCAAGCATGAACACAAATATAAACTGTGTTCTCTTTTGAATTGGTATTCTTAATATCATATCAATATTAACTAATAATTTACTTTTGAAAAACTGCTTATTCAATACTTTCAATTAAAAATTAAAGAAATTGTTGGCCATTTTCAAACCTAGTATGTTTCCTCTTAGTATCTGCTAATACAAGTAATAAAAACCAAATAATTAACTGTAAAATGCTGTACATACACGTATCTCAATATTACTTTTGGAAACAGATTTTACCAGTTTTTGGTCTTCAAGACAGTTATTCAGTATGAAGGATACCTAGCCTCATGACAATACGAAAATTTAACTTATAAATGTTTAACTCTTTCACTGGTGAATTCCTGACAGGAAGTAACCCTACAGCTAGCATAATGCATTTCTTGACAACACAGCTGACATGAGTGGCTACTTCATTGTTAATGCAGAAGACTATGGATTACAGGCCATTTATTGAATTATTCCTAATTTTATCTAAAATCTCAACAAAATATGTTAATTTTTCGATCTTCTTAGATTCAGAATGAAAGCATGAAGGTAGCAAACAGCAATTTTAACAGCATGTTAAACTGAAATTTTCAAAAATACATTTTTGTCATTAAAATAAGAATAAAATGCTCCGCTGGGCGCAGCTAGATACGACCGCAGATGTCGAACCCTGAATAGTTGGGGCAATTATGAACACAACATTCAAGCTTGATACAATACTGAATTTGGATTGTGAATAAATATTTGACACAGCATAGGTTTCTGACACAGAATGAATGTTGTCTAAGAACTTAAAATTTTTTAATTTACCTATTCAAACCATATCAGTATTATTTGTTTTTATATATAAATCAGAAATAACCAATTTAAAATTTAAAATTGGGCACACATATCAATTTCTTGCTATTGCGCAATACTGTGCAATTGAAAATTTCTTCAAATATTTGACACATAATAGGTTTCTGACACAGAATAACTGAAATAAAGAACTTAGAATTGGTCATATGATTTGAATTTATATTCAATTTTTTGCTTCTTGTGCAATACAATATGCTGTGGAGAATTGCCCCCCCCCCCCCAAAAAAAAATAAATAATTTACCCCTTTTTTAGCTTTAATTTTGGACCCCGATTTGGACCAACTTGAAAACTGGGCCCATAATAAAAAAAAAATAGGTACATGTTTAGATTCAGCATATCAAAGAACCCCAAGAATTCAATTTTTGTTAAAATCAAACTAAGTTTAATTTTGGACCCTTTGGACCTTAAATGTAGACCAATTTGAAAACGGGACCAAAAATTAAGAATCTAAATGCACGGTTAGATTCGGCATATCAAAGAACCCCAATAGTTCAATTTTCGATGAAATCAAACAAAGATTAATTTTGGACCCCGATTTGGACCATCTTGAAAACTGGGCCCATAATAAAAAAACTAAGTACATGTTTAGTTTCAGCATATCAAAGAACCCAAAGAATTCAATTTTTGTTAAAATCAAACTAAGTTTAATTTTGGACCCTTTGGACCTTAATGTAGACCAATTTGAAAACGGGACCAAAAATTAAGAATCTAAAAGCACGGTTAGATTCGGCATATCAAAGAATCCCAATAGTTCAATTTTCGATGAAATCAAACAAAGTTTAATTTTGGACCCTTTTGGCCCGTAATTCCTAAACTGTTGGGACCAAAACTCCAAAAATCAATCCCAACCTTCCTTTTGTGGTCATAAACCTTGTGTTTAAATTTCATAGATTTCTATTTACTTATACTAAAGTTATTGTGCAAAAACCAAAAAAATGCTTATTTGGGCCCTTTTTTAGCCCCTAATTCCTAAACTGTTGGGACCAAAACTCCCAAAAACAATCCCAACCTTCCTTTTGTGGTCATAAACCTTGTGTTAAAATTTGATAGATTTCTATTTACTTATACTAGAGTTATTGTGCGAAAACCAAGAAAAATGCTTATTGGGCCCTTTTTTGGCCCCTGATTCTTAAACTGTTGGGACCAAAACTCCCAAAATCAATCCCAACCTTCCTTTTGTGGTCATAAACCTTGTGTTTAAATTTCATAGATTTCTATTAACTTATACTAAAGTTATAGTGCGAAAACCAAATGTTTTCGGACGACGACGACGACGCCGACGTCATACCAATATATGACCGCAAAAATTTTGCGGTCGTATAAAAATCTTTCAAAGCAAGTGAAGTTCTAATCACCAATTTAGATTCCAATCAATTTTGAACAAATTTAGCATTTTTAATACAAAATACAAATTCCTGGTATTCAATCTTGCCAAAAATTTCTAGAAATAATTTCTTAACTTTAAAATCCCATAAAATCATCAAATTTCAGTCTTTTTGTAAAAGATTTGCAATTTTTTTAATCTGTTTTTCTCCTGGTATCAAATATAAGAAAAAACTATTTCACCTTCTAGAATGGGATATAGAAAACCACTGTGACAATCCCAGTAAACTGAGACTTGTCACCCACTAGAGGAATCTGGAATCCTGGTAAAAGGATTAAGCATTAATTTTCTGTTTTTTCATCACCTATTTGAAGCAAAATAAGAAGTAACAATGATTCAAGAAAGATGTTCAAAGATATGTTTTGCCTGTAAAATTATTGATACTGCCAGAAAAGCAACACCTATGTCTTGCCATATGCAACTTTTGTTTCTGATATGACAATAAACTACTTTATGTACACACTTCAAGGTCAATAACTATATCTTGGAAGGGGCTTTATTAAATATCACTGATTTATTATACATGTATGTGGTTTCTGTTAAACTTATCTAAACTTGAAAATTATCTTGCAATAGTAAACTAAAAACAGGGCAAAATAATCTCAATGGAAATAAATGTCCAGGCCTGGGCGCCATAAAGAACTATTTTTGCTGAGTAAAGAAAATTTTACTAAAATTCCCATTCTCAGCCAATCACATTCGAGTATTCTGGTATTTAAGAATATTCTCAGACTTAAGAATATTCTCAACTTTCATGGCGCCAGGGCCTGATATTAATGCAAGTATTTACCAAATATTAATGAACTTTAACCATTCACCGTCTAGCAATGTAACTATTGACCTTAAACAATGCAGAAATAAAATATCTGATTTATAATTATATTATACCTTCAAAGAAAATGCAATTCAGCTATCATACTGCATAATTTTAGGAAGTCTCTCAATTGGGTTTAACATCACCCTCTTGAATTTCTTTACATGTGTTAACAAAGTCAAATAAAATGCTCCGCTGGGCGCAGCTAGATACGACCGCAGATGTCGAACCCTGAATAGTTGGGGCAATTATGAACACAACATTCAAGCTTGGTACAATACTGAATTTGGATTGTGAATAAATATTTGACACAGCAAATGTTTCTGACACAGAATGAATGTTGTCTAAGAACTTAAAAATTTTTAATTTACCTATTCAAACCATATCAGTATTATTTGTTTTTATATATAAATCAGAAATAACCAATATAAAATTTAAAATTGGGCACACATATCAATTTCTTGCTATTGCGCAATACTGTGCAATTGAAAATTTCTTCAAATATTTGACACATAATAGGTTTCTGACACAGAATAACTGAAATCAAAGAACTTAGAATTGGTCATATGATTTGAATTTATATTCAATTTTTTGCTTCTTGTGCAATACAATATGCTGTGGAGAATTGCACCCCCCCCCCCAAAAAAAAATAATAATTTACCCCTTTTTTTAGCTTTTGTGCAATACACTATGAAGTTGCACATTGACCCCCCCTCCCAAAAAAAAACAAAAAACAAAATTTATTGTAACCCCCCCCCCCCCTTTTTTTGCTAAAAAAAATTTGAAATTTTCTTTTTAATTTATGAAATATGAAATGAGAAAAAAATTACCCCCTCCCCAATTTCTCATTTAATCCCCCCCCCCCCTAAATTTTGTTTTCAACACCCCCCCCCCCCCCCATTTCTTTATACTTTGCAACCATAACAGCCCATTTAAATACACCATAACATATTAAAATAGAAAATGACATCATAGTCATGGATAACAAATTTTAAATATACATAACTTAAAAGCAGTTTAGATGAGATAAACAAAAAAGCTTCATCAGCACATTTTATATTGGCAAATTTCCAATAGAATTTGTTAATAATAAAGTTTTGATAACAGGGCACACATATCAATTTCTTGCTATTGCACAATACTGTGCAATTGAAAATTTCTTCAAATATTTGACACATAATAGGTTTCTGACACAGAATAACAGTAATAAAGAACTTAGAATTGGTCATATGATTTGAATTTATATTCAATTTTTTGCTTCTGGTGCAATACAATATGCTGTGGAGAACTAAGTTTAATTTTGGACCCTTTGGACCTTAATGTAGACCAATTTGAAAACGGGACCAAAAATTAAGAATCTAAATGCACGGTTAGATTCGGCATATCAAAGAACCCCAATAGTTCAATTTTCGATGAAATCAAACAAAGTTTAATTTTGGACCCCGATTTGGACCAACTTGAAAACTGGGCCCATAATAAAAAAACTAAGTAAATGTTTAGATTCAGCATATCAAAGAACCCCAAGAATTCAATTTTTGTTAAAATCAAACTAAGTTTAATTTTGGACACTTTGGACCTTAATGTAGACCAATTCGAAAACGGGACCAAAAATTAAGAATCTAAATGCACGGTTAGATTCGGCATATCAAAGAACCCCAATAGTTCAATTTTCGATGAAATCAAACAAAGTTTAATTTTGGACCCCGATTTAGACCAATTTGAAAACTGGGCCCATAATAAAAAAACTAAGTACATGTTTAGATTCAGCATATCAAAGAACCCAAAGAATTCAATTTTTGTTAAAATCAAACTAAGTTTAATTTTGGACCTTTTGGACCTTAATGTAGACCAATTTGAAAACGGGACCAAAAATTAAGAATCTAAATGCACGGTTAGATTCAGCATATCAAAGAACCCCAATAGTTCAATTTTCGATGAAATCAAACAAAGTTTAATTTTGGACCCCGATTTGGACCAACTTGAAAACTGGGCCCATAATAAAAAAACTAAGTAAATTTTTAGATTCCGCATATCAAAGAACCCCAAGAATTCAATTTTTGTTAAAATCAAACTAAGTTTAATTTTGGACCTTTTGGACCTTAATGTAGACCAATTTGAAAACGGGACCAAAAATTAAGAATCTAAATGCACGGTTAGATTCGGCATATCAAAGAACCCCAATAGTTCAATTTTCGATGAAATCAAACAAAGTTTAATTTTGGACCCTTTTTGCCCCTAATTCCTAAACTGTTGGGACCAAACTCCCAAAATCAATCCCAACCTTCCTTTTGTGGTCATAAACCTTGTGTTTAAATTTCATAGATTTCTATTTACTTATACTAAAGTTATTGTGCAAAAACCAAGAAAAATGCTTATTTGGGCCCTTTTTTAGCCCCTAATTCCTAAACTGTTGGGACCAAAACTCCCAAAAACAATCCCAACCTTCCTTTTGTGGTCATAAACCTTGTGTTAAAATTTCATAGATTTCTGTTTACTTATACTAGAGTTATTGTGTGAAAACCAAGAAAAATGCTTATTTGGGCCCTTTTTTAGCCCCTAATTCCTAAACTGTTGGGACCAAAACTCCCAAAAACAATCCCAACCTTCCTTTTGTGGTCATAAACCTTGTGTTAAAATTTCATAGATTTCTGTTTACTTATACTAGAGTTATTGTGCGAAAACCAAGAAAAATGCTTATTGGGCCCTTTTTTGGCCCCTAATTCTTAAACTGTTGGGACAAAAACTCCCAAAATCAATCCCAACCTTCCTTTTGTGGTCATAAACCTTGTGTTTAAATTTCATAGATTTCTATTAACTTATACTAAAGTTATAGTGCGAAAACCAAATGTCTTCGGACGAAGACGCTGACGACGACGCCGACGCCGCCAACGTCATACCAATATACGACCGCAAAAATTTTGCGGTCGTATAAAAAACGAATACAGAATTGACAAATAATAAACAGGAATGAATAAGGTAAGAATAGAAAGTATGGGATAAGTTTACCAATTTGAATATTAGAAGTGTACCTTGGCAGTATCTGAATCCAGAGGTGGTCTACTTTTTCTAGCAGTCTGAGGACTAGATGATGGTGTACTAACATAGCTTAAACACTGAGACACAGCATTCTTTGGATCTTCAGTCACCATATTAATCACTTCGCGCAACAGGGTGATGACCATGATGGACTGCTGACCTGGAAGAATTTCCTCAAATTCCTGAAACAGAAGAAATAAACTACAGGAGATTCCTAAAAGAATATAATTTAGATTTAAAGAACATTGCTTTGATTTTAATAAAATACATTCTCAACAAAATGACATATCCTGAAAATCAACATAATTCAAACTTTGAAAACAAAACTTTCACACATTCAACCACAATCCATCTGTATATGCAGAATCCTTTATCATGAAAAACAAGCATTCTGAGAATATTGCTGAGCATACAATGTCCACTACCGGCTAGAGCTGTGAGAAAACACATCAAATACCCCTTGACTTTATAAGGTATCTGTGGACCAAAAATCTTAAATTGTAGGTATTATGTGAGCAAAGTTATTAAGGTTTCAAACTAGAGGCTCTCAAGAGGCTGTATCGCTCACCTGGATTTAACTTTTCACCTTAAGCAGAACTAAAAATTAAAGTGCTGCAGTTGATTTGGCTGGTTTGTCTATAGGGTTCTATGTTAAACTAAATTCGGCTGTGGCAGCTATCTTGGTTGACAGTCCAGGTCAATAGACATGTTTCTAATAAAGAACCATCTAAGGACCATTACTGCTAAGTCTTGTTCCAACTGGCTAAGTGGTTTCAGACAAGAATATTTTTTAATGAATTTCCCATAGGGTCCTATGGAACTAAACTAAGTTCGGTTGTGGCAGCCATCTTGGTTGAAAATCTGGGCGATCAGACACAACACTAAAAGAGGACCATCTAAGGAGCAAACTTTAGTTCCAATTGGCTCAGTAGTTTCAGACGAGTAAATTTTTGAGTTAATTTCCTATAGAATCCTATGTTAAACTAATTTCATCTGTGGCGGCCATCTTGGTTCACAGTTCACGAAATCGGGACATATTTCTGAAGGAGGACCTCATAAGGACCATTCCTGCTGAGTCTGGTTCCAATTGGTCAAGTGGTTTCAGACAAGATTTTTCGAAGAATTTTCCTATAGGGCCCTATGTTAAACTAAGTTCAGCTGTGGTGGCCATCTTGGTTGACAGTCCAGGTCATCGGACACAATCTAATTGGCTTAGTGGTTTCAGAAACAAGAACTGCCCCATGGCTGCCATATTTGTGGTCTGATCCGGATGAAATGCGGAAACTTTATAAAGGACCTCCCGTATATGCTTCCTATCAAGTTTCGTTCCATTTGGCCAATCAGTTTCAGAGAAGAAGAATTTTTTTTTAAATCAGCCAATCAGAAACAAGAACTGTCCATGGTGACATATTTGTAGTCCTATCAGGACGAAATGAGAAAATTTTGTAAAGAACCTTCCATAGATGCTTCCTGTCAAGTTTCGTTCCATTTGGCACAGTAGTTCTACAGAATTTTTTTTTTTTAAATCAACCAATGTGAAACAAGAATTTTTCAGAGCAGCCATGTTTGTTGCCCAATCAGGATGAAATGAGGAAATTTTGTAAACAACCTCCCATAAATGCTTCCTGTCAAGTTTCATTCCATTTGGCCAAGCGATTTCAGAGGAGATTTTTTTTATATCAGCCAATCAGAAACAAGAACTGACCATTACCCCCATATTTGTAGTCAAAATGAGGAACTTTATAAAGGACCCCCCATAGATGCCTCCTGTCAAGTTTTGTTCCATTTGGCCTAGCAGTTTCAGAGGAAATGATTTTTGAAAACTCAGCCAATCAGAAACAACAACTGCCCATGGCAGCCATGTTTGTTGTCTGATCATGACGAAATAAGCATTCTTTATAAAGGCCCCCCCCCCCCCCCCCCCCCAATAGATGATTCCTGTCAAGTTTCGTTCCATTTGGCCAAGAAATTTCAGAGGAGAAGATTTTTTTTATATCAGCAAAGAAACAAGACAAACAAGACAAACAAGAACTGCCCATTACGTCCTATTTGTAGTTCGATCATGCTTCCTGTCAAGTTTTGTTCCATTTGGCCTAGCAGTTTCAGAGGAGGAGATTTTTGAAAACTCAGCCAATCAGAAACAACAATTGCCCATGGCAGCCATGTTTGTTATCTGATCGGGACGAAATGAGCAATCTTTATAAAGGACCTTACATATATGCTTCCTGTCAAGTTTAATTCCATTTGGTCCAGTGGTTTTAGAGGAGAAGATGAAAATGTGAAAAGATTACGACGGATGACGACAGACGACGGATGACGGATGAGGGACGCAAAGTGATGGCAAAAGCTCACATGGCCTCTGGCCAGGTGAGCTAAAAAGCTTAGGTCGCAGGGGAGACAAAAATCAATAGATTTAAGTTGATACCCTTACTCTTCTTATTGACAATGTTAATTGGTAGACTATACATATACCCTACTTTATCCTTACCAAGCTTTCTGCTATTTCTTCAGGTTTATCATATTCTGTGGCAAACTTAAAAGTAACAGTATTTTTATTTGCTAACTCTAGTCTACATTCTAATTCTCCTTCATCTTCATTATAACTCAAGACTGTTAATTTTGGTGATCTTTCTAATGTTTTACGTCTTTTGATCCTAGTTTTTCGTTTTTTGTCTTCTGCTTTGCCAGTTGCATACTCACTTTCACTAAAATAAGAACATTGTTCTCTACAAGTTTACAGTGACCAATACTTTTACAGTGAGATATGGAAAACAAAATCTGATATTTAACAGATGAGATCATATAAAAGCTATATTCCTACTCATGCAAGTGACAAATAAAGTCTATTCTAAATAAAGGCTCTAAAGAGCCTGTATCGCTCACTTGCATTGAACTTTTCATCTTGAGCAGGGCTTAACATTAGGCTGGTTTTTCTATAGGGTTCTATGTTAAACTAAGTTCGGCTGTGGCAGCCAAGATGGTTGACAGTCTAGGTCTTTGGACACATTTCTAAAAGAGAACCATCTAAGGACCATTGCTACCAAGTCTAATTCTAATTGGCTTAGTGGTTTCAGACGAGAAGATTTTTGAGTGAATTTCCCACAGGGTCCTATGTTAAACTAAGTTTGGCTATGTCAGCCATGTTGGTTCACAGTCCACGAAAACAGACAATTCTGAAAGATAACCTACTAAGGACCATTGCTGCAAAGTCTGGTTCCAATTGGTCAAGTGGTTTCAGACAAGAAGATTTTTCAATGAATTTTCCCATGGGGCCTTGTGTTAAACTAAGTTTGATTGTGGCAGCCATCTCGGTTGACAGTCCAGGTCATGGGACATAATTCTGAAAGAGGACCATATAAGGACAATTGCTGCAAAGTCTGGTTCCAATTGGTAAAGTGGTTTCAGACAAGAAATTTTTCAATGAATTTTCCCATAGGGCCCTGTGTGTAACTAAGTTCGGCTGTGGCTGCCATCTTGTTAACATTCTGGGACATCATCCTTCTGAAAGAGAGCCCCCTAAGGACCATTACTGCCAAGTTTGGTTGCAACTGGCCTTGTAGTTTCATAGAAGATTTTTGAAATTCATCTCCCCCCCTTTTTCCTATTTTTAGTAAAAGCAGCCATGTCAGTTGGATGTTGGGGATGCTGGACATAAGTTTGGAAAGGTGCCACCCAAGGACCATTCCACCAAAGTTTGGCTCAAATTAGCTCAGTGGTTTAAGGGGAGTTGATGAAAGAGTAAAATTCCCATAGGCTCAATGTTAAACAAAGTCCAGCCATGGCAGACAATTTTGGATGGTGTTCGGGAAACCAAACCGAACACATATTTTAAAAGGGGCCACCCAAGGACTATTCCACCAAAGTTTGGTTTAAATTGGCCTAATGGTCTCAGAGAAGATAACGAATGTTAAAATTCCCATAGGGTCCAAGGTTAAACTATGTCCAACCATGGCAGCCATATTGGATGGCGCCCCAGAAAACCAAACACAAATTTTAAAAGTGACCATCCAAGGACCATTCCACTTAACTTTGGTTTAAATTAGTTCAGTGGTTTCAGGGGAGTTGACGAGAAAGTAAAATTCCCATAGGCTCAATGTTAAACTAAGTCCAGCCATGGCAGCCATGTTGGATGGCAACACAAATTTTAAAGGGGACCATCCAAATACATTCCACTTAAGTTTGGTTTAAATTGGTTCAGTGGTTTTAGAGGAGTTGATAAAAATGTGAAAAGTTTACAACAATGATGACGATGGACGCAAAGTGATGAGAATAGCTCACATAGCCTTTTAGGCCAAGTGAGCTAATAAAAACATACTCCCCCATTTGTGAATTATTGTGTTGTTCAGTCACTTTAAGTTTTTGTATATTTGAATTTTGAAATTGGTTATACTATAATTCACTCTTAATCCTTTTCCAATCTAATAGGATGGTGTCTAATTGATACATATCTGAAGTCTGTTTCAAATGTTTTGTCTATCTCTTTCAAAACAAAAGATTCACCCTCTAAGATAATCTGTACCAGAAAAACAAATTATTTCAGACCTTTTAAGAAACATGTCTATTAAATTTGGTTTCCATTATTTAAGAAATTATCAAACTTTTAACCAATCAAAATTAAGAATAGGCATAGGCAGCCCCCTGTTTGACAATTAGCACCAAATAACTCCTTGAAAGGACTATATAAGAAACATCTATACCAATTTTATTTAAATTCTGTTCAGTGGTTTCAAGAAAATTGTTAAATTCACATATGACAGATCCCACATGACAGCAATAGCTCACAATGGGTTCTGGCCAGGTAAGCTAGTAAGACTTCTTATTTATCTACACATAAATTTCAGTGTTTTAACAAATTCGCACAATAAGATCAATGAAAAGAATAATTACAATGCATTTTCAGATGTTTCCAAGAACAAACCTGATAAGACAGGATAAAAAATCAAATTGCTATTATTCTATATTAGCAACACAAAATGATTTTCAGAAATAATTTAAATATATGAAAGTTTCACATTTTATCCTGCTTATATAATTGGTATCGTATGAAAAATAATGAATGCACAGTAAATAAGGCTTATTTTCAATGGTGTCTCTCAGGCATGAAACGTAGGTCATGTACCTTATCTGCTGATCTGTGTTGAACTAAAAAGACCATTGCTGTCATAATTCACATATAATCATAGATTTTTGGTAAAAATGCTTAAATGCATCCTTATCATGTCTCTCCACCAAATTTAACCAAATTCACTCAAGCATAAAATCTAGGTTATGGTGACTAAGATGTAGCCACGTTTTGTTGTACTTTATGAGATGGATGTAGTTGTGAAATATAATTAATATATTACCACAAGTTCTTAAATAATACACCTAACTAAAAAAATTCAACCAAAGTCAAACAATCATGAAATGTTGGTCATAATAACACCAACCTCCTAATTTATTTTGTACTATTTAAGTTGACTGTAGTTGTGAAATATCAAAAATGTATTACCATAGGCTCTTTAAAATTACACCTCAAATTCACTCAAGCATAAAAAGTAGGACATGGTGTCTCCAATTTTGGTTGTACTATATCAGACGAATGAAGTGGTATAACATCACTAATATACCTCCATAACTTTCTGAGAAATGGACCTAAATGCAAAAACTTAACCAAGCCACTCAAGCATAAAATGTTAGGTCATAATGACCAAACTGTTGGAGAAATCCATTATACAAATGTAAAATGTAATTGTTTTAAAGTGATTAAGTATCATTGATATAACTCCATATTAAATTAAATGCAAAACTTCACAAAAATGTAATAAATGTAGGTCAAAGTGACCAAAATGTTAATGAACTGTGTTCAGTGTTATGAGAGAATTGTAATATTATATCGATGTATCTCAATGTGTTTCTGAGAAAGGGACCTAAACGCAAAAAATTAAACCAGGCAGATGTACATATTGAAAAGGGTAAGTATATGTCACGTCAATTGGTGGACATGGTATAAATATTATCAGCAATGGCTGAAAAAAAAACATTCTTTTAAAGTGTATGAATCAAACTTCATCACCCAAAACATTTATGTGTTCAATACCTTTCCCTGTTGGAATGATCATCCTGTAAATTTCCCATTGACAAACTTGTCGATATAATTGCTGAAGTTGATGAAGTAACTGACACTGGACCCATTGACTGAGACTTCTGATAGCTATTTTGAAACTGCTGACCAGCTGATATATTCAATTGTTCCAAATTACTTCCCTGTAACAGAAGAATTGCATCAAATTTATTAGGAACTAATCCAGGGATCAGCATGTCTGCCACAATTCAATCTTGACAACAGCAAAGTTTTATTTCAGTACACAACTTGGAACATAAATAGTTTATGTTCGTAAGGTCTTACATTTAACTAGAGGCTCCCAGGAGCCTGTATCGCTCACTTGGACTATGTCCATCTTGACTGGCAGCCTGTCAAGTTCCAACTTGCTCACTGGTTTCAAAGAAGATCTTTCAGTGATTTTTCCACTTAGGTCCTATGTTAAACACTGTTCGGCTTTGGCAGCCATCTTGGATAACGGGTTGGGTCATAGGATATAATTCTGAAAGACCGCCTCTGGTGGCAATTTTGGGTGGTAGGCAGGGTCATTGGATACAATTCTGAAAGACCACCAAAGGACCATTGCTGCTAAGGTTTGTTCCAATTGGCCAAGTGGTTCCAGATAAGACCATTAAGAAAATTTCCCATAAGGTCCTATGTTAAACAACATTGTATGTTCGGCTCTGGCCAGGTGAGCTAATAATATAGGAATTATACCCAAACGAGATTGATAACAAGAGTGGACACACTACATGTCTCGCCTGAGTATGCACATTGACACAGAATAATGATTATCTGATACCCAACATTTTGCAAGTCAAATGAAAATGTGTTAAAGATATTGAGGTCAAGGTCAAAATGCAGATGTCAGACTGGCATGTGTCAACTAAGAACTATCTATTGACCAAATATGGTGGGTCTAGGTATTAAAGTTGCTGAGAAGACAAGAGTGGATACTACTACATGTCTCGTTTGAGTATGCACATGGACAGAGAACAATGATTATCTGACACCCAACATTATGCAAGTCAAACAAAAATGCGTTAAAATAAATTAAGGTCAAGGTCAAAAGGCAAGTGTCATACCAACATGTATCCACTAAGAACTATCTATTGACCAAATATGGTGGGTATATGTATTAAAGTTGCTGAGAAATTGACCTAATCTTTTAAATGTGACAAAGTCACTGAAGCATGAAATTGAGGTCAAGGTCACAAACCAGGTGTCAGACTGACATGCATCCACCATTAACTATTGACCAAATTTGTTGGGTCTAGGTATTCTAGTTGCTGAGAAATGGACTTAACCACGAAAATGTGACACAGGTTACTCAAACATGAAATTGAGGTCAAGGTCAAAAGGCAGGTGTCAGACTGACTATCTATTGACCAAATACAGTGGGTCTAGGTATTACACTTTCTGAGAAATAGACTTAAAACCACGAAAAAGTGACATGAAATTGAGGTCAATGTCCAAAGCCAGGTGTCAGACTGGCATGTACCCACTAAGAACTATCTATAGACAAAATATGGTTGACCTAAGTATTACAGTTGCTGAGAAATGGATTTAACCACGAAACTTGGATGCAGATTTTAAATTCTTTCTGAAGTCAGTGAACCATGAAAATGAGGTCAGGGTCACTGCTGCAAACCATATGGACCATAAATCTTAATTGTAGGTATTACATGTTCAAAGTCATTAAAGTTTTAATAAAATGCTCCGCTGGGCGCAGCTAGATACGACCGCAGATGTCGAACCCTGAATAGTTGGGGCAATTATGAACACAACATTCAAGCTTGATACAATACTGAATTTGGATTGTGAATAAATATTTGACACAGCATAGGTTTCTGACACAGAATGAATGTTGTCTAAGAACTTAAAATTTTTTAATTTACCTATTCAAACCATATCAGTATTATTTGTTTTTATATATAAATCAGAAATAACCAATTTAAAATTTAAAATTGGGCACACATATCAATTTCTTGCTATTGCGCAATACTGTGCAATTGAAAATTTCTTCAAATATTTGACACATAATAGGTTTCTGACACAGAATAACTGAAATCAAAGAACTTAGAATTGGTCATATGATTTGAATTTATATTCAATTTTTTGCTTCTTGTGCAATACAATACGCAGTGGAGAATTGCCCCCCCCCAAAAAAAAAATAATAATTTACCCCTTTTTTTTAGCTTTTGTGCAATACACTATGAAGTTGCACACTGCCCCCCCCCCTCCCAAAAAAAAAAACAAAAAACAATAAAATTTATTGTACCCCCCCCTTTTTTTGCTAAAAAAATTTGAAATTTTCTTTTTAATTTATGAAATATGAAATGAGAAAAAAATTACCCCCTCCCCAATTTCTCATTTACCCCCCCCCCCCCTCTAAATTTTGTTTTCACCCCCCCCCCCCCCCCATTTCTTTATACTTTGCAACCATAACAGCCCATTTAAATACACCATAACATATTAAAATAGAAAATGACATCATAGTCATGGAATTTGTTAATAATAAGGTTTTGATAACAGGGCACACATATCAATTTCTTGCTATTGCACAATACTGTGCAATTGAAAATTTCTTCAAATATTTGACACATAATAGGTTTCTGACACAGAATAACTGAAATAAAGAACTTAGAATTGGTCATATGATTTGAATTTATATTCAATTTTTTGCTTCTTGTGCAATACAATATGCTTTGGAGAATTGCCCCCCCCCCCCCCCAAAAAAAAAAATAATTTACCCCTTTTTTAGCTTTAATTTTGGACCCCGATTTGGACCAACTTGAAAACTGGGCCCATAATAAAAAAAAATAAGTACATGTTTAGATTCAGCATATCAAAGAACCCCAAGAATTCAATTTTTGTTAAAATCAAACGAAGTTTAATTTTGGACCCTTTGGACCTTAATGTAGACCAATTTGAAAACAGGACCAAAAATTAAGAATCTAAATGCACGGTTAGATTCGGCATATCAAAGAACCCCAATAGTTCAATTTTCGATGAAATCAAACAAAGATTAATTTTGGACCCCGATTTGGACCAACTTGAAAACTGGGCCCATAATAAAAAAACTAAGTACATGTTTAGATTCAGCATATCAAAGAACCCCAAGAATTCAATTTTTGTTAAAATCAAACTAAGTTTAATTTTGGACCCTTTGGACCTTAATGTAGACCAATTTGAAAACGGGACCAAAAATTAAGAATCTAAATGCACAGTTAAGATTCGGCATATCAAAGAACCCCAATAGTTCAATTTTCGATGAAATCAAACAAAGTTTAATTTTGGACCCCGATTTGGACCAACTTGAAAACTGGGCCCATAATAAAAAAACTAAGTACATGTTTAGTTTCAGCATATCAAAGAACCCAAAGAATTCAATTTTTGTTAAAATCAAACTAAGTTTAATTTTGGACCCTTTGGACCTTAATGTAGACCAATTTGAAAACGGGACCAAAAATTAAGAATCTAAAAGCACGGTTAGATTCGGCATATCAAAGAATCCGAATAGTTCAATTTTCGATGAAATCAAACAAAGTTTAATTTTGGACCCTTTTGGCCCCTAATTCCTAAACTGTTGGGACCAAAACTCCAAAAATCAATCCCAACCTTCCTTTTGTGGTCATAAACCTTGTGTTTAAATTTCATAGATTTCTATTTACTTATACTAAAGTTATTGTGCAAAAACCAAAAAAAATGCTTATTTGGGCCCTTTTTTAGCCCCTAATTCCTAAACTGTTGGGACCAAAACTCCCAAAAACAATCCCAACCTTCCTTTTGTGGTCATAAACCTTGTGTTAAAATTTCATAGATTTCTATTTACTTATACTAGAGTTATTGTGCGAAAACCAAGAAAAATGCTTATTGGGCCCTTTTTTGGCCCCTGATTCTTAAACTGTTGGGACCAAAACTCCCAAAATCAATCCCAACCTTCCTTTTGTGGTCATAAACCTTGTGTTTAAATTTCAAAGATTTCTATTAACTTATACTAAAGTTATAGTGCGAAAACCAAATGTCTTCGGACGACGACGCAGACGACGGACGACGACGACGCCGACGCCAACGTCATACCAATATACGACCGCAAAAATTTTGCGGTCGTATAAAAAAGTTTATGCTGCCACCACCGCCTGAAAGGAATACCTATATCTCGCCTCCCCGACTTTTCGAGACAAGCGAGACAAAAACCAAGAAGTCTGAAAGCAAATTCTCATCTAAATCAATTCTGCGCTTTATCTACAATATACCACAATGATACATGTACATTAGAATAAGAAATATTTAATAAACAGGAGTGGAGTGGAAATCCTGGACAGCTAAAATAAAGTAAACTTTGATGTTAAGATTGTGTAAATTATTGACAAATCATGATATTTGGCATACATTTCTGAAATGTAACCCTTGTCACCCAGACATGAAATTGAGGTTGTGTTATAGGTGACAGACTGGCATGTACCCACCAAGAACTATTTAACAACCAAATATGGTGGGTCTAAGTATTACATTTGCTGAGAAATAGACTTAATCACAAAAATATGATGAAGATTTTACAAATGGTTAGGAAGTCAATGAACCATGAAAACAAGGTTAGTCATAAGACAAATATACAGCTGCAAAGGTTATATCATAATGTATCTGTGGACAAAAGATCTTAATTGTAGGTATCATATTTGCAAAGTTATTAAGGTTTTTTTTAAATTTTACATTGCTGCCACTGGTGCTGGATAGTATTACCAGACGTCATTTTGACAACAGGGAAAACAGAGCGGAAATCACACTTCGGCAGCCATTTTACTATGTATAATAAAGGAACGGTAATGGAAAAATCTGGACTTCCAAAAGCGGAATTCCGCTTTAAAGCGGAAGAAAATCAGGTCTGTATTACATATAACGGGCCTTGGTGGCCCAGTGCTCTAGGTAGTTTGTCACGACTACTAATGATCACTAGCCTGTTAACACTGTTGTTGTGAGTTCGAATCTCTCATGTGGTGGGGTGTGTTAAACTGCGATCTAAATTGACAAGGATTGCCAAATTCCTGCCAAAGAACAGTGGTTCTCTCCAGGTACTCCGGCTTCCTCCATCAATTAATGTGGCCGCCGCGAAATAGCCAAAAGGTGCTGAAAATGGCGTAAAACCCCAACTAAACAAACAAACATATATGTCTCCCCTTTTGCAACATTCGTTGCAGGCAAGACAAAAATCCTATTAAAATGAAAAAATTTACCTGATCTGGTGTTTGTTCATGTCCAGAAATCAAAGGAAGACTTTCAGATCTTTCTCGTTCCACATTCTAAAATTCAAGATATCATAAACCATTACTTTGTTAAAACTAGAGACTCTCTAGAGCCTGTATTGCTCACCTGGATTTAACTTTGAGCAGGACTAAAAATTTAAGTGTTGCAGTCCATTTAGCTGGTTTTTCTATAGGGTTCTATGTTTAACTAAGTTCAGCTGTGGCAGTCATCTTGGTTGACAGTCCAGGTCAATGGACATATTTCTAAAAGAGAACCATCTAAGGACCATTTCTCCTAAGTCTTTTTCCAACTGGCTAAGTTGTTTCAGACAAAATTTTTAAATGAATTTTCCTATAGGGTCCTATATTTAACGAAGTTCAGACGTGGCGGCCATCTTGGTTGACAATCTCGATGAACTGACACATTTCTGAAAGAAGACCATCTAAGGACCAATGCTGCCAACATGTTCCAATTGGCTCAGTAGTTCAGACGAGAAGATTTTTGAGTGAATTTCACATAGGGTCCTTCGTTAAACTAAGTTTGGCTGTGGTGGCCATCTTGGTTGACAATCCAGTTCATCGGACAAAATTCTGAAAGAGGACCATCTAAGGACCATTGCTACCAAGTCTAGTTCTAATTGGCATAGTGGTTTCAGACAAGCAGATTTTTGAGTGAATTTCCCTAAGGGTCCTATGTTAAACTAAGTTAGGCTGTGACGGCCATCTTGTTTAACAGTCTTGATCATCGGACATATTTCTGAAAGAGAACCTGCTAAGGACATTTACTGCCAACTTTGGTTCCAACTGGCCTTGTAGTTTCATATTAGATTTTTTATATTCACCCCCACTCCTTTTTCTATATTTAGTAACAGCATCCATGTCGGTTGGAAGTCCAGGATGCCGGACATAGTTTTGGAAGGGGGCCACCCAAGGACCATTCCACCAAAGTTTGGTCTCAATTGGCCCAGTGGTTTGAGAGGGAAAGATCTCTACAGGAAATTTTATGCCAAATGCCTTCTTTAAAGGGCAATAACTCCTATAAGGGGTCAATAAATCATTTTGGTCATTACAACTTATTTGCAGATCTTACTTTGTTGCACATTTTTGCTGTTTACAATTTGTCTTTATCTATAATAATATTCAAGATAATAACCTAAGACTGCAAAATTTCCTTAAAATTAACAATTCAGGGGCAATAACCCAACAAAGGGTTGACCGATTCATCAGAAAATTTCATGGCAGGTACATCTTGACCTGATGAATATTTTTACCTGGTCAGTTTTGCTCTAATTGCTTTAGTTTTTGAGATATAAGACAAAAACTGCAGTCTACCATTATGCTCTATTTTTAGCCATGTCGGCCATGTTGGTTGGCAGGCGGGGTCATCGGACATATTTTTTAAACTAGATACCCTAATGATGCTTGTGGCCAAGTTTGGTTCCATTTGGCCCAGTAGTTTCAAAGTAGATTTTTGTAAAAGTTAACGGACAACGAAATTTACGTCCACAAAGTGTTCCTATAGTGTCACATGCACAAAAACATTCAAGTCCCATTACTCAAATTTGCGGTGTGATAGGATCAAATACATGTAGTGACTAACAATCCTACAAAATTTGATAAGCGGTCTCAGAGGAGTTACGTCCACAAAGTGTTCCTATAGTGTCAAATGCAGAAAAAAAGTTAAAATTCCATAACTCCAGTAAAATTTGTGGAATGAAAATGGCCTTGCAATAGGATCAAGTACAAAATGTGACCGACAATTCTACAAAATTTGAACGAAATCTGTTCAGCAGTCTCAAGACAAGTTGTGTCCACAAATATCGGGACAGACGGAAAGACGTAGACCATTACTAGGTCCCTCTGTAGCGTTGCGGCGGGGTACAAAAAAGTTTGTTGGTTGTGGGGTATTTTGAAAGTCCCTTCCTATCCTCCCACATTCTTTTTAATGGAATAGACCTAAGAGAAATCAATATTGTTTTGGGGAAAAAAAACACAACAACAAGTCATCTGATTATATCATTCATTACCTACCACAACAGACTGTGGTTCATTTACTACTTCATTTGTATCACTATACTGTTGACTTCGGGTTCTATCAAGATCTGAAATGACAGAATCATGAAAGTTTTTGTTTACTATCACACTTCCGTGAATGATGTTGCATGAAAAATAAATTGTTTATAATTAGAAACTTCTATTTCCAATACAAATACAGTATATTAATATAGCTACATAAAGTAGATACATTTGAAATTGAAATGATCTGTTGCTGGTCCTGCTAGTTTGCATCCTACTTTGTCTAGTTTAAAGGTTTGCACATTTAATGAGTGGTAAGCACCTACAAAATCATAATCCAATTATAATTTTTTTTAACCCCGAGCTGCACTGATGATACATAAATATATAATCTGTGATGGTCATGTTATACATCCAATCCAAATGAAATGAGGACTTTTCAACAAGTGGCTCCCAGAAGCCTATATCACTCACCTGAAAATCATTTGCAGACTTAGAGCAGAGTAAATTGTTTGACTATCATTTTCAGCGGTAGATAATAGGCAGTCATAGATTATACGCACCCCTTTTCAAGCTCTTACATCGAAGGAAAAAACTTAGTTCTACTATATTATACGCACAGACATTTTGGCAACAAAGTCCAAGTTGCGGTCGTCAGATTATTTATTTTCAGGACTTTTTAATTTTCGTCGAGTCTTTCGATTTGTTTTATAAATGTTTTTATGCAATTAAAATAAAAGATAAATTAGGAAAATGCCTAAGCTTTACAGAAATTGATGAACTACTGACAACGGAAATCAACTACGGAAATCAACTACGACCTTCTGATTTCAAATTGAATTCGGAATGCCTTGTTTGTTTGCGCGATATTAATTTAAAATTTAGTGAAAAATATTTAAACTAGTGCTTTCAAATGTCATAAATTACGACGTTAATTTAATTTTATTACTGAATTGTGTCAATCATTTATAAATGTCAATTACCTTGATCTGATACTGGAATAGTTTGTGAATAAAACAAAATATGACACCGGGAACCAGACAATGATACAAACAAAAATGGCGATTGAAAAATCAAAATTGAACAGGAATACCTTTTTATTGTCTTAACGCTCTTTTCAAGGAGTTTTTACAGGTATGAATCTTAATCTCAGTTGCTTGTTTCAATATCTTTTTATCAAATATGGGTATTTAATGTTGACATTGGCGGCTATCGATCGTATGTAAGAAGTTGTTCTCTTGAACAGACATCGAAAAGTCGCCAGTAAAAGTCTTGTAGTACTACATAATACATAATACATTATGACCTTTCTCTGCTTTATTTCTAGGGATAAAAAAGTGTGCATAATCTAGAACTAAAAACAGTATGTCCATCTTGGCTAGCAGTCTGGAACATTGCTGTCAAGTTCCAATTGGCTCACTAATTTTGCCAAATTGCTTATTGGTTACAGATTAGGTTTTTTAGGAATATTTTACATAGGGTTCTACGTTAAACAATGTAATGCTCTGGTGGTCATCTTGGATGGAAGTCTGGGTCATTGGATACAATTATGAAAGAGGACAGTCTAAGGACCAGTGGCATTGCTGCCAGGTTTGGTTCAAACTGACTTACAGATTTCAGACAAGAATATCTAATTTCCTGTTGGGTCCTATTTCGCCCATGGCCATCTTGGATGGGGGTATGCCGGTATTGGATATAATTCTGAAAGAGGAACACCTAAGGATCATTGCTGCCAAATTCGATACAACTGGCTCAATGGTTCAGAGAAGTAGATCTTTTAGTGAATTTTTCCTTATGGTACTATGTTCCTGAGGTGACAGACTTGGATGGCTGCACAGGTCCTATGAAAAAGTTTGGAAGGCAGGGTCATCAGATATAATTCTGAAAGAAGACTACCTATGGACCATTAATGCCTGGTTTTGTTCCTATTGGCTTTGTGGTTTCAGGCAAGATCTTTAAAAAGTGAATTTTCCCATAGGGTCAATGTTAAACTATGTTTCTCTGGTGGCCATCTTGGACGGCTGGTAGGGTTATCAGATACAATTTTTTATAAAGGACCATTTCTGCCAAATTAGGTTCCAATTGGTTCACTGGTTTCAGACGAAGTTGTTTTAGTGAATTTTTCCATAGGGTCATATGTTAAAACTATGTTTGGCTCTGGCAGCCATATTGAATGGCCAGCGGGTTCATCAGATATCTGAAAGCAGATGACTAAGGATTATTGCTTCCAACTTTTTTTTCAACAGGCCCAGTAGTTTCAGAGAAGATCTTAAAAGAAAAGTATACGACGAAGATGCCAAGTTATGGCAATAGCTCACATTGCCCTTTGGGCCACGTTTATAGTTAAAAAGGACCTTCCATACATTATTACTGCTTAATCTGGCCTTGCAGATGAAACTGATTTACCATAGGCTTCAATGTAAAACCTATGTGCCTCCAAAGCTCCAATGTATGCCATCTAATCAACACCAAATGAGGAATGTATGTAGAGGGTCTCCCAATCATCATTCCTATTAAGTTTGAAGTGAAGAATTCGAAAATTTGACTAATTAGAATCAAGAATTGCCTTTTGATGTCATGTTTTTTACCCAATCCAAATGAAATAAGCAATTTTTTATTAAGGCCAGGGCCTAATCTAGGATTTTGAAGAGGGAGAATTGACTTCTCCTTCCAGGATGGATTAGGGAGAAGTGGTCATTTTTCTGGAGAAGTGGACTTTAATTCACCGTATCGGTTGCGCGTTTTCAATGGCATATATATAAATAAAAGTAGATTCAAATCATATATTCACAGTGCCAAAGACCTTTTGGGTCTTCCTTATACCAATCAAAGCAATCTTGGCTCATAACTTTACAAAACTTCTTTGGCTTAACATTTTGATCAGTCTCATCTGTATTTTTTCTTTTTAAGTTTGATTTTGGTGATTGAGACTGATTTGGTTTTGGGGATTGAATCTTAACCAGTTAGCCAAAGACATAATATTGCTAAAAGCAGTTTAATTTAATTATGTTATTATCAGTGTTAACAGAATTTTGAATTTGATAAACTATTAAAAAAAATTAGGACAGTTATATACAGTTTGATTTTCTTTTGATCTACTAATTTTGAGTACTTGAGTAATTTAATTTTCACAGCTTACCAATATATTTTATTATCAAAGGATAAGTTTTCAAAACATTGTGTCATTGTAACTCGAGATTCTCATACTCAAGGTCACCCAAGCCAACTTTCAATCACATAAATAACCTGTTAACAGCTAATTATCTTTCATCATAGGTTTTTCCTTGTAATCCTAACTGTAGAACAAAACAACATAAGTTTATCATATAAAAATATAAAATTAGTTGACTTTGTGATTACGCAACATCGTCCTGACGCCATGCATCTTCAATTCATAACAAACGAATGAAACGATATTTCGATTTCCCTTAAATAGTTTTGAATATAAAATTCAAATAGGTTTAAAGTCGCCGTTGTATTTATTTCAATCAAATATTGAAAATATAAGTCGTGGGCCACTTCAAAATTCCGATTCTTGATGGTTGCCATTTTGTTTCAAAAATTTACCTGTGCTAAATATTTCACGAGTTATCTCCCATTTACTGATATTTCGATAGCAACTTCACTTAGCCAAGAAATGAATAAGCCGGCGAGATTAAGCGATTTTGAAAATTCTTTGGCGACTTAAATCGTCATTTCGCCGGATTAAGATTAGGCCCTGATTAAGGCCCTTCCATACATTATTCCTGCCCACCCTGCAATTTCATGAGATAACCTTTGCATGGATTAAAGTACAGGAGGTATCAAAATCTGAAAATCAGGTAAAAATTTAATTTTTTCTATAGGAATATATCAGAATAAAATTTGTCCAAATCCGGAAATCAGAATTATTCCAGAAAAACTTTCAGGCATGCGTTGGAGCATTTTGTAAAAACATCAAGTGTTAGGAATAAAAAGAGATCCCTTTTCAAGGATTTTTCTTCTTCAATATGAGGTGTTGGTGAAAGTTCCAACCAAACAAAGAGGATTTTGGATGTTCCAATGTATAAAAAGTAATTAAATGTACTACATTATAAAATGCTTTACCAATGTCTTGTTTTTCTTTTTGCTGGACATCTTGAGAGTCAAAAGGAGTCTCACTTTCTGTCTGCACATTTTTTTCATCAGTTTGCATATCTACTGACAGCTGTTGCTGAACAGCAGCTTGAACTGATGTCTGTGTTTGAACTGCATTTCCAGCTGATTGGCTATGTTGTGATTCTACAGAGGTCTGACTAGATACAAGCAGCTGACTTGGTTGTTGTGAAAGCTGATCATTAGGCAATCCTTGTTGTCCTGTACTTTGTACAATTACTTCTTGCTGATCTTGTGATACATCAGTTGTCTTACTTTGGCTCTCTGCTACAAAACCTCTACTTTTGTACTGGCCAATTCTGTCCTTAATCTGCTTACTTACAATCCTTATATCCTCTTCTTGTAAAAATCCAGACTTTACCTTTAATTTAAATTACATTAGGATTATTTATAATCTTATTCACATTTGAAATAGTATGATTAATAAACACCTAGATGTAGTTGTGTAAAGATTTAATATATATCACTTAAATGACTGAATGTAAAAATAAAACCACTTGAAAGCTTGATGATCCATGAACTTTACACAAATAATTGCCATTTACCTAATTTAGTGGCTAGCATTTTATTTCATGCTGGTTTAAATGTAATTATGAAAAGGATTCAAATAATTCCTTTAAATCTCCATTAAACTGATTTGTTGGCTTCAGTCATGAAAAATCTTCTGTTCAATTTTCCCATATGTTTGAATAATTGTTGCTAAATGGCAAAGTAATTTATGCATATTGATTTTCAACAAACTTGCCATTATTCCATCCAGGTTTTCTTTGTTACATACAATTAATTTATGTTCATGGGTATTAACTTTCACAGATACTGATATGTTAATAATATATACATGTATCAAATCTGCATTTTGTGGGATATTGAAGTTTGTAATGAAATCCAGGAAAACTGGTAACCAACAAAATCTTATGAATCCACAGTAACAGTAAATATAATGTAGCTGTATGTCTGCTAAATTTTCTCCAGAAAGAAACAAACATATTCTAGAACAAAACAGGTAGGGTTCTTAGAATCTGATGAGATCATGTAATTATGTAATCTAAAGCATTTGTGACTCTACAAATATATAATAAAAATATGAAGCAATTCTTTAAGTTCTCATATTTCTTACCACTGACAAAATAATCATGATAATGTTGTGATTAAGTTCACTTTAATATGACTGAATTCAGTTTATTTCACTGAACTAAATTTTATAAAAAGTACATTTATATGCATGAGGGTTCTTAATGAAAATTTCTGAGTGTAGAAATCTTTCAATTCAATACTGTAATTTCATTGAGAAGTGCAATTGATACATTGATTAAGATTTGGGATGTATTTACCAATAAATGACATTAATTAATAAACAGAACAAAAAAGAATTTCAATTTTCAGTGTTTCATATCTATTCTTGCATTACCATCTCTTCAGCAACTTTGTCTGGGTCATCATTGTTTAAATCAAAGCCAAATTGGATAGCTTCATTTTCCTTATGCTTATCTTTTCGTTTCTTAGGATCCACTACTCTTAGCTGCAGCTGTATCGATTCATTTTCATTTTCTTCTGTATCCACTATTTCAAGACGCAAACCATTGTCATCGCAAAAAAAGTCATGCTGTAGCAATTCCTTAACTGAGTATCTACAACATTTCATAAGAGATTTAACTATTAACTGAAGTCAGAACTGATCACTGGATTACCAACAAAGCTATTTAAAAAGTGTACTCTATTCTTTTCAGATAAAAAACTCCAATGACAAATCTCCCTTTTTAAATGTGATAAAGTAGAATTTGCACTGGAGTCTCTAGTTTATGAACATGTTGTCAGAATTGGGTGGTTGCTTTTGAATTGGGTATCACTGGTCCTTTTATAAATGTGTACTGCATTTCTCCTATATCCTGTTTGCCCTTAAAATACATCCATTGCTGCCATGTTTTATTTGAATCATCCAATAAGATTTTCAAATTTTCCCATTGCTCTTCTGTGATAAATTTTGACCCTGGCCCAAATCTACCAAGTGTTGGTTGGAAATCTTGCATACAAACACTCTAGGTCATATTCCTATACATGTACTGAGAGGCCAAAGGGCTTTTTGGAAGGTAATTTCATTTCATGGTCAAATCATGGAAGCCCATGACTGCCAAAATTCACACTATGGCAATTTTTATGGAAACAGACTCAGCTGAATTTGGGAACGGGCCATCATAATTGCCAAGAATATACTTCTATCCTTTGTATTTACAATATGGGCCAAAAAAGTATCTGAATCTAAGGGACAGTGGCATTTCAGCAAATCTTGGAGACCCCCCTCCAGAAATGCCATTTTCCACCAACCAGGCTTCCTGCTGATCACATAATATGCCCTACTTATTGTAAAAAGAGATAAAATTTTAATGCATGTTTGTGTGCATCAATGTGTTATCTTTATGAGGACAAAAATGGCCTTTTGGATATGTATTGAGGACATACCTGCATGACAAGGGTTAAACTTCAACAAAAATTAATCAACAGCCATGTAAAGTTATTAACCAAACAAAACATTACCTTTCTTCCTTTCTTGAGCGTATACAATGTTCAATGATATCTTTGATCTGAGCATTGTCAACTTTTTCCAAAGCATCAGGTGGAACTCCCTGAAAGTAAAAAAAACATATATTATACACTAAGCAACTGTAAACTAATTTATAGAAGATAAACAGGCAATAAAGATGTAAATCTTAATTTTTAAATCACAAGAAACACTGCCATTAATTGAACCCTCAGGGCATTTTGAAACGGTTACAACTTCACATATAATGATAAGAATATTTTTAAGTATTATGTTCTGAATTAACTTTTTGGAGATTTCATGCTCATAATACAGTTTGTTACAATATCTCTAAATGGAAAGGGTAGAACATTTGGTAATACACATGTAGCTTTTCAGAAATTTACTAAAACTTATCTTCATATTTTCACAAAATGGATAAGAAGTGTTAATTTCATTCAGAGTAAACTTTGGAGCATTTATATTCAAAATTCATACCAATACTGTTATGTACAATTCTCTACTTGAAAAACTGGATACATGTAAATACACAAAGACCTTTGTGAAAACACATATGTCAAAAAGGAAGTACATGTATATGTAAGCATGTATGTATGGTTTCATTTTGAAGTCGGACAAACAGAATGAAAGCTATTGTGCTTACCATTCTTTGATTCAGGGCCGCAATTATATATTTATTATCTATATACTGAACTTTTAGAATAGACCCACTGAAGTGCAATCAGAAATAAATGTATTATCAATGAACTTTTTCAAAATGATAAAAGGGTGTAATAAGGCATCCTTTTTATTCCAAAAATAGCCATTGTACAACATTCTGATTCTTTTATTGATATGGCTCAAATATACCCAGTCATGTTATTTCAGGTACACTAATAGCCTATCAGGTCATACTTGTAGTTATAGAGTCCAAAGGTAAATCTCTGAATTTTATCTTTTTCAGTGAAATGCCTGAAATCACACTTCAGAAATAATTATGAACCAGAAAGATGTACCAAAAGATACTTCATCTGTCAAAGGCTGTTTCTCAATTATAAACATTATTTTGTCAATAGTATAAATAATAGTTAACCCTCATCACGAAATGTTGCATAAAATTTTGTCTGAATGTTGAAACAGGTATTGTTAGAAGATCTTCAAATGTGAGAGAAAAAGAAGATCTAATTTTAATTGAATTACAGTTGTAACCACTGAACAATCTTTCATCATTGTTTTGACATAACTTACTGTAGTTACTCGTCTATAAATTTGTGCAGCATTGTGACATTCTTTATATGGATATTCTGAAGTTGCCATTTCCAACATACACATTCCAAATGCATATACATCAACAGATTCATCATAGTGTTCTTCGTACATCTCAGGTGCCATAAACTCTGGGGTACCTTAAAAGTATAAGAAGATGCTGCTTGTACCATTTGCCGCAATCTACAATGGGAAAATGTGAAGGGGGAAAGAAGATTAGTGATTTTGACAACTACTTTTAACTCTTTCTCTGAAAAAAAAAATAAATTAGTATACTTAAAGCCTTCCCTTCACATTTAAACAATTACTGGTTTACCTGAAGATCTTGATATTTCTGTGACTAAGGCAGGTAGTCAAAGAGGAAATTTGCTATAATAAAAGTCAAAAGTTAAAATCCAAATGCTGCAGAACTAACAAATTCAAGTCCTTATATTATAATTTATATATGAAGCTAAAAATCTATAATATTATAATACTTTAGTTATAAAATCCATCTAAATTCATCCTTTGTTTTCAAATGTTAGCATAAACTTACTTAAAATTTTTCAACACGCTTGCAATAAAAAACAATGGTCATATAGTTCTGCAGATTTGACTTCAATATACAAAATACAGAGCATGTAATTCATTGCCAGTTCCATCAATAACAATGTCCAAATTAAGATTTAAAAATTGAAGTTGAAATAAAATTGAATTTTAATGTCTAAATCATCAAATTTACAAAACTTTGTTATCCATTTCTATTAAAACTTTGGTTTAAATTCACACTTTATATCTGGCACGGAAAAAAATGTGTTTACACTTTTGAAGCAAAATATTTTGTGGATGATGAACAAGGAAATGTAAAAGATTGGCTGACTTCTGCTCTTTCAATATTACTTACCTCAAAAATTTTCCTGTACAAATAAACTGATAAATGTCAATACAAAGCCATGCTTAAAATACATTATGTACCAAGAAAAATTTCTTTTTATATTTTTCATATTATGGCATAAATAATATTTAAATAACTATAAAATTGCAAATATTACTGACTACATACATGATCATTACTTACCAATTACACTTTTTGCAAATGACTTGTTTTTTAGAGTTGCTAATCCTAAGTCTCCTATTTTGACAGATCCTGTAGGCCCCGTAATAAAAATGTTGTCACATTTTAAATCTCTGTGTATAACTTGTGGTGATCTAGTATGCAGGAAGTAAAGTCCCTTCAGTATCTGTTTACACCAATTCCGGAGAACTTTCATATTTAACTTCTTCAACCTTTTAATGTATCTGTATTTAAAAAAGACTAACTGTTAATTTTACATGTATGACATATAAAAAAATTCTTCTTTTAATTAATTTATATTTTGATTTAATGGTGTGCAATAATTTTAGCAAACGAAAATTTGGTATCAGATATACAAAATGAAAGTTGCAACTTTAAATTGAGAATGTAGTTTCCTTGATATCTGACCTGAAAACTTGCTTTTATCAACATACAGTCAAGTCTGAATTTAAGTCACAACTTGGACAAGTCAGGGTTTTTGGTAAGATTTTAATTTGGCAATTTCAGGTCTTATTTTCAAAATATTGGTGAATCACACAACTGACTTAATCGTAAATCTTAGAATTTTGGTGTGTCACCTACATTGTAGCCTACAGTAGATGAGTTACCAGAAACCCTGACAAGTAAAATATCAAGTTGCATTATTAACAAAATTAAGCAGGTAAAATCATTACATCATTGATATAAAATTTGACATTGAGAATATTTTTAGTCCTGTTACACAAGTTTTAAGGTTGTTTATAATGTTAAATAACAGTGCAACAAATACATGTATATTATATGTACCAGTTAATCCTGAACACAGAATTTTTTACCATATAATTCATGTCCAGATCAATACATGTCTGTACATGTACACAAACATGTATATTTGTGCTTTCAAGAAAGTATACCAATCTGTACACTTGTACAAATATATGCCCAAATCATCCAAAAATGGTACATTTGGGCATGCTCAGTTCTTTAACCCTTTTCAGGTGAATGATGCTTCAATGCATCATGGCCCTTTCCAGCCATTTGTATGCCCCTAATCCTCTCCACTGATATCTGGATACACTTTTTTTGGTCTTGATTGCAAGACAAACATTATAGCTACAGAAGCAGTAACATTTGGGACCCAAATTCACATGTATGAATTAACAGTACCATGCAGAATAACCTTGGTGCCATCACTGTCACAAAGGGTGAATTAAGAGGGAGGAGTGGGGCTGCCTTTTGGGCCCAAATAGAATATTGTGGGGTGGGAAAATTTTACTAATGAGCTGTACAGGAACAGCAAGGGTCATTTAATACCTCAGTGTGTGTGAAATATTTTTTTAAATTTTTTGGAACTTTTGAGCACCCTCAACAGTGCAAATATGCCCAAAATTATACTTTCGGCCTCCAAGAAATTCCATACATCAATCCTACAACACAATTTTAGTTAGTTTTACCTCTTGATAGGAATTAATGGAAAGATAGCATTCCACTCTCAACACATCATGCATTACTAGGTATGTGGGGCATTCACTTTGGTTTCCATGGCAACGGGAACTTCCCAAAATCAGCAAAAATAGGCAAAAAAAAAAAAAACCTGCCCCTACCAAATTTTTTAAAAAATCACTGAGATTCTCGGAGTTGTTCTGAGCTTGGTATTTTCTTGGAGATTTCTCCGAGTTCAACTCAGAGATTTTTTTATTTTTTCGCAGTTTCTCGCAACGTGGAGTAGCACGATTTTTAACTAAAACTTGCTGTGTGTACTGTACAATTACATGTATCATGCTGTTGATAACTTAATACTTGCGTTTTCAGTGTTCCTGAAGTCATCAATTCTGTTACCAGAACTATGAACTTTTTATTTCTTGAAGTACTCTCTTCCCACGAATCATAAAATCTCACAATATTAGGATGTTGAAGTTCTTTCAGCATTTCAGCTTCTTCACGGAATCGTTGTCTTTCACTTTTATTCCATTTTTTGTCCTAAGTGTAATGTTATAAAGCTAAATAATTCATACATAAATAACATAATCTAGCCAACAAAAAGCGCATGGTTTTTTTTTGGCAAAATGATACTTGATAAGATTTTTTGAAAAGGACACTAGTATTTTTGTAATTAAAGTTGAGGTGCAATATTTCAGTTTGGAATAACACATAATCAACTGATTATAAATTTTATAAAATTAAATGTTGAGAACAAACCCTCGGGTGAACTGAAGGGTAAATTTCAACTGCTTCAATATTTTATTGAAATATAAATTGTTAATTAAAAGGGTATTTTTATTGAGGCAAAAAAAAATGTGTTTCCGGTTACCAGACTGACCGTGTTTTGCGGCCGTTTTTTAACTTCCGGAAAAAAACCGTAACCGTTCTGCTGACATGTGGGTGTTTTACATCAAAACAATCACGTCTGCCCACCTGCCGGCGGCCAGCAGTTTATAAACTTGAAGCTTGTTGCAATAATGATTGCTTCAACACATATGTTGCCATACCTATACATATTTAATAGGAGTAACATGAAATTCGCGTCGTCACATACATGTACAGAACAGGATCTGCTATTAAACCAATCAAGAGGATCCGAGATCGTTTGGATTCATGTTGCTATCAGACCACCGCACATTCTCACATATTTTTTTTTTGCGTTAATATACAATGTATTTACATGTGTCTTGTCTGGTAAAGAAATAGATATCCAGGAAATCTATGGACATGTAGTGATAATATTTGTTAAGGTTCAAGTATTGATGCATTTTTACATAAATTTTCCCCTTTTGAATGAAAAGGTAAAATTCTGAAAAATAAATTTTGTATGGTTTATAACTCACTCTTAAAAAAATCAGATAACTCCTTTATTCAAGTATTAACCCTCTTTGTTCCTAACCCTGAGGCCATGGAAAATTGATTACCAGTTTCATCTAACCCGACTGTATCAATTCTTTTTTTCCACAAATGAAAAAAAAGAAAAAAAAAGCAAATCTTGGGGTTGTTTTGTATTCAATGATTTAAATTGTCTGAGACTGACCATCGATTAGAAACTGTTACAGCATCATGCAACTTTCCACCACATTGTTTTAAAATACAAATGTAGATTATTTTACAGAATCGTGAATGAAACGAAACTATTTTCAAGAATTTTCAGTGAAACAAACCCTTAGTCCAAAATTGTAAAGAAACAAACATATTTTACAGAATTCTTTGCAAAACATCAAATGTGTAAGTTCACAAAAATAAACAATCCTGCCTGGCTGACTCTTAAAACATTTTCACATGTTAGGGGAACCCAACAATCAATTTTGAATGGCCTGAAGAATGCTGCCAGTTTAATGAAAGCAGTATTATACCAAATTTGGCTTTGATGAATCTATGAAAAGTTGGTCTGGTAAAACCTTGTTAAATCTAATAAAGTAGACACGACATACAGCTATGAGAGCCTTATATTAGTTATGTTATACAGTTAAAACGAGCACATTATGACCCACTTATCTAAATTCTGTACCGTTCACTCTAATTTTGCAGTTCTAGCAAGCGGTCACCTTGTTGGTAATCATATATATACTGTATTGGTTTTTATAGTGTGTTTTATACACCAGTGTGTCAGGATAGATAAGGGGGAGGTTTGGGTACCCATAAAACTGGTTTAATCCCACCACTATTCAGTGTATGTACAAAGTCGAACTAGCCTAACTCTGTTGTGTTTTGTACTCTTTTATGTTCTTTATTGTATGGCATAGGCTTTCTGTCACTCAGTTGGTTTGCTTTGATTGATTGGTACAGTATGTCATTGTTGATCTTTCCTGTTATCCATTTTGTTGTTTACAACATTGGGGAGATGGTGCAGTACAATTAAATTTCATGTTGACTGAATTGAGAAAAAAACTAGAGGCTCAGAGGGCTGAGCCTGTATCGCTCACCTGGTAAAAACAAGAAATGGCCATGGTGGCCATGTTTGTTGCATGATCTGGACAAAATGAGAAAACTTTGTAAAAACCTCCCACAGATGCTTCTTGTCAAGTTTCAGTCCATTTGAAGAAGCAGTTTCACAGAAGAATGTTTTTTTTAATCAACCAATGAGAAACAAGAATTTTCATAGCCGCCATGTTTGTTGCCCGATCAGGACGAAAAAATTAGAAAACTTTGTTAACAACCTCCCATAGATGCTTCCTGTCAAGTTTCGTTACATTTGGCCAAGTGATTTTAGAGGAGAAGATTTTTTTATATCAGCCAATCAGAAACAAGAACTGCCCATTACGGCCATAATTTGTAGTCCGATCGTAACAAAATGAGGAAACTTTATAAAGGACCCCCCCCCCCCCATATATGCTTCCTGTCAAGTTTTGTTCCATTTGGCCTTCCAGTTTCAGGGGAGAAGATTTTTGAAGACTCAGCCAATCAAAAACAACAATTGTACATGGTGGCCATGTTTGTTGCCCGATCAGGATGAAGCAATCTTCTTAAAGGACCTTACATAGATGCTTCCTGTCAAGTTTAATTCCATTTCGCCAATGAAAATGTGAAAAGTTTATGACGGACGTCAAGTGATTGCAAAAACTCACATGGCCTTTGACCAGATGAGCTAAAAATCATAACGCCTGCATTTCCATGCACATGTAATGTAAATATGTAATGCATTTTTTTAAATCAAAATAAATAACTATTCAGGAAAACTGACAAAAGCACATATAGGGCATTATCTGTTTTTCAATTTTATAACCACATATTTTTACCTGCAATTCACACCAAGCAACTGCAACACCAGTTTCAGTGTCAAGTCCTTTAAATACAGTTTTAAAAGACCCCCTTCCAATTTCTATGTCAAATTTGAAAAAACGTCCATCGGGTGAAGTCCCCACGGCTTTCTCTTCAGTTTCATCTACTTTTGGTACAATCTCTTCAGCACCAATTGCCTCAATCTGGGAATCCTGAATTTCAGATTCTGATGCTTTACTACTGACCTTGTAGCTGTCGTCAGTTGTTGCTACACCACTTTCAAGAGTATTTATTTCTGACTGCGTTTTCAAACCTTCTTGGTCAATATATAAAGCTGTCTTATCAATTGTAACTGATCTTGTAAATTTACGTGTTTCTTGGGATTTCTGCTTAGAAATATTACTCATTTCAGGATTATCTTCCTCAATTCTATCACCATTTAGACTGATAGTTGTAAATTTAGAAGGATGAACAAAATCTTCATCATCTGCTTTTACAATTTTAAATTTTGATTCCTCTGCATTACTAATTCCAGATTTGCTTAATGAATTATCTGAATGTTTTATATTGCTGTGTTTTTTTGCATCTGTGACAGCCATTTCTGATTCTGTATGGTTTGAAATATCTTTAATACTATCTGATGGCAAACTTGATGAACGATCTTTGATAATTAAGTCGTGCTTTTTAGTTTCGTCTTTTGAACTATTTCTTGCAAGGTTGCCAGTTCCACTGAAAGAAGGCTTGTCACTAATACCACTATCTATCCTGGATGTTACATCATCCGATACACAGCGTCTTGAGCGAACATTTCTTAAACCTCTTGTAGATCTTGGAAATGTATTCTCAGTCTGATTCTGTTTTTGTAAACTTAATGTAGCAGGTGCTCCACTTTCATTGACTTTCCTATGTGTTACTTTCTGTCCCATATCAGATATTCGTTTTATATTTTTACTTGTATGAGAATTTCCTTTCCCAACATGTTTCTTAGACTCTCCAGCTTCATGTGACAATTCCCCATTAACTGCCATAGACGATCTTTTACTCATTTTCTTCAGATACAAAATATCTGAATCTACCTCTGGCACACTTGAAACTGAAAACGTGTAATTGAACAAAACATTACTGTAGTCTGTATACTACATTCCAATCAGAGTTTGATATATCCTTATATATACAATACCTAGTAGTGTTGATATTTATTTCAGTATACGCACAAAAAACTTTCTATTTGCTGATCGGACCTACTGTAGGCTATGTCTGATCCAGGTCAGATGACCTCCTTTTAAGAATGAATGAAAACAAAATTTGTAATCATGGAATGAGAAGGATATGGAGTCGTTATCGTCCTCGTCGGAACCTTCCTCCGTATTTTGTGTGAAAATGTTTAATATACCATTCCCATTCATTTTGTCAACACGAAAACAGTCATTTTTCCGTGTAGAAAATTGTTGTTCACACTGACAGAAGAAAAATAACCACTTCCGGGACACGACTGCACCTGAATTTTAACAAAAACCCAGTTACTCAACGAACTTTTAGCCATATATACAATTCTATATTGTAAATTATTATACGTTGGTTCATCTTAATCACCTAAAACATAGAAATCACATTAAATCTCATATTAATAAATGTTCATCTATGGCGACTACTCATTCCTTAGAAAATAGTTCCCTGTCAATCCTGTTTGCTGCGAATCGATCTTAAGATGAGACATTAAAAATGGATTGGTTAATACTTTTTTCGTTTGTTTTTAAATCCAATTAATTTTGATTAAAAAGCAAATGCACAAGAATATCTTTGTAAAATTACAATTATTCAGAGTAAATACAAAAAAAAATGAAGAACTATTTTGCAATTACGTTAAGTTCAAATATTTTGGCAATTTGCCGGATACCAGTAAAGCACGTGTTCTATCACATATTGGGGTGTCCTGAGGGATGAAGACTTTTACGAATATTCAACTTTTTGACTGATCGCGATATTTATGTGAGGTTCTTTCATAAATACAGGCTTGAAAAAAGTCACAACTAGGACAAAGACTACAGAAATGTCCATTGAATTTTATATATCTCATCTATCCCAGTGAACTTGAAATTAAAGCAACCACAGACACACCGCCAACTTCTGCTTCATATCTCGATTTGTACTTGTACATACATAATAATGGGCGAAAGAATTCAAAACTTTATGACAAACGTGAGGATTTTAATTTTCCGATTGTGGACTTTCCCTTTCTTATCAAGTTTTTATTCACTGGGCAATGTGTTGTTAACGGAGCATGCTTAACCTTCTGTAGCACCTGGTGTCACTTCCCGTTTTTAATGGGGGTTCACATTGCTAGTGCTTTAGTTTCTGTGCTGTCTTGTTCTGGTTTTATTAACTTTATTATACGTTTTTTAGTCTCTCCGCTCCTTGTGGCATTTGTATGTTAGTAGTTTTTATATAGGTCTATTTAATAAATAATGTCTGGTCAGGAAAAATGCAAAAAAATCACACTGTAATGTAGATACATATTTGCACGTATACTGTATCAAAACTGATAAATGTGCATCGCTATATATACTACCTATCAATGAATCTGTCACCGGCAAAAATCCTGCACGTTACACGTTTGTAATTTCTTTGCATGATCCTAAAATGCTGCATCATTAATTTGAACTAGATGCAGATAACAAAACGAATCAATGATATTCGAAGCCATTTTCTAACGTTGTGCATAATTAAGAGAAATGTATATACATGGGCGATATAGATTCCGAAAATCTTGCCACATTTTCTTCAGAAGATCCGGCTGCATGAGTCTCTGTAATTTCAAATATTCATGGATGATCCATTTGGGGGTGGGCCGGGGGGGGGGTCACGGAGTTCGCACCCAATTTAATAATAAAAATGTGATTTCTGGCTAATGTTTGTCCATTTTTTTCTAGAGACTGTAAAACATATTGTATATTAACATTTCATGATAATACCTATTTATTTATATGATAAACATGAAAATACCAACCCCAATGTTAGAACCCTGTCAAAATTTCAAACCCCACCATGAAACCTATCAAGTAGAAAAAAATCACTAAAACACAACACTGAAACAATTTGCGAATGAGATCAGTGCGAATTACTAGAATGTTACACTTTAATTTAGACCATATCTAATCCGATTTATTTCTCTGACAAATAGTGTCCTCTTACACAATAGTATGTATACAGTTATTTAACAGTATTGAGGTATAGCCATTTTATTTGTCCCGAGACACTGACTATTTTCTCGACGGATAGCGGAGGGAAATAGTCAACAATTTAATTTTTTAGATTTCAAAAATCATATTTTTCAACCCAAAATTAAAAAATCAGTATTTTTATCCCGTTATATATGTGAATTATAATGTTTGTGTGACAAAAGATTTGAGTTTCTTCTACTGATTTCAGCCACTGGATTTTCATTTAACAAAATGTATGTTGATTTTCTTCTCGATTTTCCGCAAATTTAATTTAACCCTCTTTTGGAAATTTCCATTTTCCACGATTTTAAGTTTTATCCAAATTTCAAAATGAGACGCATTAGATCAAGAAATGAAGTAGCAAACCACTGTTGCCCTCATACTTAAGTTTTTTTAAGGAATTACCAAGATATTTCGTTCCGAACTCGTGTATCGTTACTTTTGTTGACTAGTATATGAACCTACGAAAAAGAAATTTTGTCTGGCGCTTATAGTTTTAGATTTATTATTTATGTCATACATGTGTATGCAAACAAATTTTTTATAACAATAATGATACATTGTATGTAGATTTTATCGATTTTTCTGTGTTTAATCTATTGGGAAATTCTCAATTTTCTGCGTGAGGTATGTATAAAATTAACAAATTCTAAGTTATGTATTTCAGCATTAGGGCTTGTCTCTCATTAATTTAAATTCAGTATGGTGTAGCTTAATGCCAGTGTGAGCTATTGCCATCACTTTGCGTCCGTCGGACTTAAACAATTATCACATTTTGTTCTTCGCGAGAACCGCTGAATAGAATTTAACCAGACTTGGGCTGAGGTGCTTTTATTTGTCTGGTTTCTGTCTCATTAAAGAGGACAAATATACCCAAGGAGCAAGCCAAAATCGCAATCCATTCGAACGTTTACCCCACATTTAAAAATATTCACGGACGAATTAAATTCTAAATTAGGCAACTCTTGTCTATAACAAAAACTGAGATATTTGGTATTTTCCGTTGAATTCATTCAGGTTTCTCCAAGGTTTCTCAAAGTCCTAGGGTGGTGTAGTACGTTTGTAATTGTTGGATTCTGCATTTTCGTCAAGAGAAGTGTATTTTTTCTTTTATGTGCCATTGCGTTGTCAGAAATAACGTTTTCCTGACATATGAAATAATAACTGATGAAAACATTAAACCTGTTATATTTCCCGTCTACATAGTCTTCAAATATCGTCCCTTACCTATTTTGTTTATTAATTTAGTTGAAAGAAAAGTTTTAGATGATTGATAATTAGGCCAAATAAATTCAAGAAACATATGACACTTTCAATGAAATAAATAATTCCAAAATATTTATATTAAAAATGGACATTTTCAATGTGAAATAGTTCTTTTACCAATAATTCTGATCATTTTAACACTAGGCAAAATTGTGCATAACCATTTTTTTCATTGCAAAATACCTGAATTTGAGTGTGAAGAAGACTGGCATATTTAACACAAAACAATTTATTTTAATTTACACCAGAAATTTTTGCTTTTTATCTGGCTATATCGAAAGACTTATGACCAAGTCATTACACACATCTCTACATTCTTTCCTCCTATCCATTTGGTCAGACAGAGAGATGGAGAAAATTCACATTTAATCTAAGTAAAGTCAAGAAATACCAATGGGATATTCGAAGGAAGGAAAAATCGAAACAACTGACAAACTCCGGAGAACAACGAAGACAAGACCAAAACGATACATGCATTACAATTAAAAACTAAAAACATATGAACAACATGGACCCCACCAAAAAACCTGGGGTAGGCTCAGGTGTTCCGGAAGTGCTCGTGTATAGAGGACGGAGTACTTGGATTGAAATGGGTATAGGCAATGTATCACCAAGACTATACATTTTGGGGGATATGGATGGATGGATGAATTGTTGTTTAACTTCCAGTGGCAGCCAGGTGCATATCAGGACGAGAACATGTATGATAATGAATATGATCCATACCTTGTACTAGACCGACACGCTGAGTCGGATTTTTAATGTGCTAGCTCACGAGGTAAATGTCCGCAGGAAGACATATCACCCCACTCGGACACATTACACTGACCCCGAAAATTCAACATTTTTAGCGTACGCGCCACACTATGACCATCGAAGACGTTTATAATAGCCGAACCCTGTATATATACATATATATACCTCTAAAATAAATCACGATCGTAAATCATTTATTTAAACAGGCAATCTATATACCACAACATTCACAAATATATTATAACGACAGTCCATGTATTATTTATTATATCAATATCCGTTCTACTGTAACATTGTTTACAGTTAGATTTTTCGTTCTTGAGATATTATGAAATATAAAAACAGCATAAATGACAACCACAAATATTTCACCTTTATTACATGTGTTAAGTTGTTTTACTTGCATTTTTAAAAAAAAGTTTTTGTACAATTAAAAGTAGTTGCTGTAATTTCACTTCTAATTCATAAAATCTTTTTCAGAATCATTCACACCGACATAAAATATACATGTATACTGACAGCAGAGAATGGTACAGGGTTATTTTCGTGCAACATTTTTGCAATTTTTATTTCACGTCTAATTGTTGGAAGGTTGTTATTCGTCATGTTCCTTGCAAATTAATAAAAACGCAAAGTGCAGGTATAGTTTTTATTTTTCGTTCATCGTGGATGACATTTTCATTTCCCGTTCGCCAGTGTTTATGTATTTCCCTATTTACAGGTTCTTGGGGGGTACTGCAATGCAGGTATTAATCATGTGAATATGAACGCAATTCGCAAACTTTCAGTTTCATCTGAAGTATATACATGACAAGTAATAGCTTTTCTAAAAAGCTAGACGTGTCTTAGCTTTTTATTAATAAAGAGTATTGTTTTTTTATGTCTTATTAAATGTTCTTAATGCCATTACATTAAACTTTCCCTTATTATATGTATTATTACTACTTTTCAATAGATATATTACTACATAGTTTGTTTAAAGTCTTTGTTTTGATGGCTTTTTTGGGTTGCCTTTTTTGATGAAGGATATTCAAAGATTTGAATTTTTTATACTTGATTTTTTTTTAATTGCCATACAGATATATGTAATAGCCTTTATCTCCGAAAAGTAAGGGGTGACATTTGACGATATCTATGACAATATTTATGTTGTGAAATGTGTGATTGTGGTAAATTTTGTAAAATCATACATGTAAATACAATAAGGCTATTAATAAAAGATACAAAGACTAGTATACATATATGGAGTTAAATCAAGTTTTCAGTTGTTTCATATGAAAGACAAATCAGTGATCTTGGGTTAGCCAGTCAGATCTATAGTTATAGTTATTCTTATTCCAAATTAATGCTCTTAAAAATGTATCTCCATATGTATTCAGTCAATGTGTCTATAAATACACCGCTATTAGTCTATTAATAGAATGCAGATGAACAGGTACGACAGTGTGAAACACGCTTTTAAAGCAACAAACTAATAAAAGCGCCAGATGAAGTTCTCTGTTTTATTAGACACCCAACGATAAGTTTAAATCTTTACTACGGTAAACTGAACAAATATTGTATCGTGTACATTAATTAGGTGATGCTATCCCGTAATCATGTACGGAGTTGCATCCGCAGATCAGCTATTCCAGTTGACTGACCAATCAGAGGCCGTTGAGCATGCATGCGTCCAATCAGGAGACTTATTCTGGTCCTTTTTAACGACTGGTTCCCTCTGTTTAGCTTTTGATTACTTAGCGAGACGGGAATTACCGCATATTTTATTCAAATAACGCCGATTTTGCATATGCAATAAAAGCATAATTTGATGCATATTATTTGCCCCCAAAGCAATAACATCATACGAGGACAGAGAACATGTCATCTGCCCTCGTATGATGTGTTATCTGCCCTCGCGTGAGCTTCAGCGACATGACTTCCGCTCAGCTGTAATAATCGCTTGATCATTATTTGTGGTGAATTAACCGTTCATAAATGTTCTAAGCGGTTTCAAATAGGGGCTTATAAAAACGGGGAAAAACACAGTAACTAAAGTGCATTCATTTGTTTGACTCTATACTCCAAGCGAAAGAAATAACACTGTTTAATAGCTGCGGCATTGTGAATGTGCAACTAATATTCAGGGATGTCGAAAACCTGAATAAACTTGCTTGAACACTGGACATCTAATTCAACAGTAAAATTATTTCTTGGTAGTGGCAAAATATGTGATAAATAGATTAATACATGGCCTTTTCACATTGCCCGTGTTACCTTCCCTCAGTTGATATCGTCCCTTGTGGCCGATATCAAGATTTCGGGTTGATAACAAGGGAAATATGAAAAAGACCATGTATTAATCTATAAATATATTTCAATTTTAAATATGATGGCATATATTGAAACAACTTGTTTATCTCGTGTACATGTTGTTATTTTGTACAAATAATAACCTGTGTGAAAAAATTGTACATATATATAGATTCTCCTTCAGCATGTTCAGGTACGAGTGAGTTATCGAATTTCTCTATCCGAGATAGTTAAAATTTTGCTTTTCAACACGCGAGCTTTACCGAGCGTTTTAAGATCTAAAATTTTACTATCGAGAGTGGAACAATTCTATAACTCACGAGTAAATTGGAGAGTCTGTTTCTCCTATGATTTTCAACATTATCCTCAAGAAAATCATTTTAATGCCGTTGCTACGCATTTTCTTTACATGAACGCCATTTCGGAAATTTAATCACCGGGAAGTGGTTAAAAATATTATGTATTTTTATCCCAGCGATTAAACACGCCAAGAATAGGAGAAAGGTTATTACTTGTATGACAGCATCATACATGTTATTACCTGTATATGAAAGCGTATTGGCCTTGGCTGCACAAGAAATGCATATTTCATCAATTTGTTCTCAAAGCTGAAAGTGTTGAAAGCCCAAGCAATAACCAAGGCCAAAGACAAAAGAATTGGAATCCACCAGCAGGAGGAGGTACCAGTTTTACGTATTTTATCTCATCAAAAGATTGATAACACATACGTGTTGTCATGTGTCCATCAACGATAATTATTAATTCACAGTCCAAAAGACAGCACTATGAACACGATGAATGGTACCGAAAATACTGTGTGAAAAATATTTAAAAAAAACAGTTATCAAACGTACTAAATAATAATTTGACAAAAAACAACCGTAGCTAATTAGTGGCCTAGTTCGTTGTGTTAATAAACATAATATATTATGTTATTTAAGTCATAATGTGGGATTGTATCATGCAGCGGAGTATGGCGATATTAACATATAAAAATTTGCATATACCACTTCAAAGGAGTAGGGCCATTTTCGCCTGTATTTGTTTCACACATATATAACTGTTGATTTTTAATCTTAAATGTTTACCTACTTTTTATCGTAAACGATTGTATGCATGCAATGTATTTTTATGTTAGCAAACAAAAATTGTATGCGTAATCATTAATAAGTTTTCTACCCACCTAGGTTGTGTATATAGGAGATTTTGGTCAATTTTTTTTAATATTGCTAAGGACATTCAGAACCAAAACCATTCTACTGTCACATGAAAGGGGAGATATAAACTAACTTACAGCCAAAAATTCGTTTTGGTTCTGAGTGTCTTTCACGTGGAAAAACTGTCTTAAAACGTTAATTTGGCAATTATGTATTGAAACTGTCCCCAAAAGCGATATTCAGGTATGTATAAAAAATTCAGTAACTTATTTGTTAATTATCATAAGATTTTGGTTGACTTTTTGAAAATGGCCCTAGAACTGAGATAAATGCAGGGAGAAATGGCCCTAACCATATAAACCCAACCTCATAACGTATTCATTGAGACATATTTAAGAGTTCAAGCACTATAAAAGAAAAAGGTGGGTTATGTGGATAAGGAAAATTAACATTAGTTTTTTGAGATAAGGATTTTTGAATATATTTTTATGGGTTACTGAATTTCAATTGGTCTGCTCTTAAAATAGCGTTACTTGAATTCTTACGTTAATCCGATTCATAACACTAAAGCCTGGGAGCGACATTTAACAAAATATTTTAATTGTGTGTAAATTTACAAGAACTTTAACTGAACCACAAAGCACTTATTTTGTTGAATGAATACTAGATCACTCAAGTTTAAAGTGCAGAACCTATAACACAAAAACGAAAGGAGGGGCACAAAAATATGTCTATAGCCTGATTCTAGAAGCGGAAATATTCAATTTTGAAAAAAAATTTAATCACGAAACTCAGATGAAGTCAAATTTTAACCACACGATTGTGTAGACATGATATTGCTACTGTGATGTAAATAGGTAGTCAAAGGGGCGGGTAAAGAACTGGTAATATCTGGATGCCAGACAATACTAGGGGATTCAACAAGAATATAATTCTTTTTAATCGCTATAACGTTCAATGTTTGTTTGTTTGTTTAGTTGGGGTTTTACGCCGTTTACATCACATTTGGCTATTTCACGGCAGCCAGGTTTTATAGGTGAGGAAGCCGGAGTACCCGGAGTCATGACGAACTACCTAGACAACTCGACCACCGAGTCCCCCGTTTCACTATGTAGAAAATATGAAAACCAAAGTTTAACTTTATTGCCAGCGATAAGTTTGTTTAATAATATACGATACTAGTTCAGGGTTCAAATACATCTTAAGAAGGTTCGTTTTCTCTGTAACCCGTTCCCTACTATTTGAAGTATTATATTTAACCAAATATGTAACTAAGAACGCTTTAATATTCGTTTTGACACAACGAGAAACTGGTCGTTAAATAAGTTGATTATTACACATGGGGCAAGTTTGAACAATTATTTAACTTATTATTAAAATGAATCATTATTTCTTCTAAACTCCGTGTTTGTTACGTTTCCGTAATTTTTCTAGCCTAGATACCATGTCATGTCTGTATTATTGTCTAGACCTAACAATTGTTATTCCCTTTATATTTACAAATATTACATAATAAACTGACAAATTTATTTCTTTTAATATATATCACATTAAAATTGAAGCGAAAATCATTGTGTAAGTTCAAAATGAATGTTATACGAAATGAGGACCACTGAGGGTAATTTTCAGAAACACATAGGTTTTTCTCTCGTATTTGAACTACAAGTCTTTCTGAAAAGTATAGAAGATTTTTATTTCCATTAAATGGGCTCACAGGGAGCATAATACAGCACATATCATTATATTCGACATATAATACATCAATACAATATACAAGGTTACAAATAGTACACGTTGAAAACGCCACGGTTTTCAAATATATATGATAGTATATACTTGTAAGGGAAAAGATTTTTAATCAAATGTTTATAATTAGGAGTATAATACCTCATGCACACCCCTAGGGATAGAGAGAGGAAAGAAAAAAAATTCTGATAGTGAATAGATTATTCAGAAATTATCTAAGTATGTTTAGCTTAACTACATGCAGGAATCACCAGGGGACGGTGCTGCATGGCAAGGTGGGCGATAGGCGCACAACTAGATGTACGTGGTTAGACAGTAGTAATTTGTTAATTAAAGATGGCAAATTAGCCACTTGTGTTAATATCAAAACAAATTTTAGATTTGAAAATTATCTTTATATCATAAAAAAAATTGAACTTAGAAAGGCCCTTTGTAGATTTAGAATATCAGCTCACAGACTTCTTTTTGGAACTGGGCGCTACAATAAAACACCGCGTCATGAAAGAATTGAAAAAATCGCTCTTTTCGCGAAGTTGAAGATGAGATACATTTTCTTATAAAGTGCAGCAGGTATAATGACCAAAATATTATACGAGATTGCATCATCCAAAGTTCAAGATTTTTAAAATTATCTAATTGGCAAGACTATTTTTGGATCAGTTTAAACTGTGAGGATCAAGAAATTTTATACTCTGTTGCCAGATTTTCGCATAATAATATGCCCTAGTTTCCATACCATCATATAAATATTAAATTTTTTTTGAAACATTCTTATGTCACATATGCTACGTGTGGTGTTCACTTAATCTGTTTAATAAAATTATTGTGAACTATATCAATCAATGCTATAATTTCCCTTCTTTATGCCATGTATTTTTTCTATATTTAGTATCCTTTAGCAGTGGGATTTGGGGGTGGGGGGGGGGGGGGGGGGGGGGTGGGATTAGCTGACTGTTTTTTTTAAATATCGCATTATTTGATTACAAGTGATATTTCTCACCATATTTTTTAACCTGTTTTTTTTCAACAAATTTTTATGTGCCTTTTTTCAAATTCCTGCCTTGCCACATGAAAATCCATGGTTGTTAATTCCCTAACCATGGTGAATGCATGCAACAACTGAACTCCTCTCCCTGCCAATTTGTGTCTCACTCTTGCAAGTCAGAATTTCTTCAAGGTCTTTTCAAAAATATGGATAAAAGGATGGCTCAAATCTTTAAATTCAGCTTCGATGATGTTTCATCTTTTAACAACTTACGATTTGATGATTATTTATACCCCGATGGATGGATGGATGGATGATTTATTGTTTACCGTCCAGTGGCAACCAGGTGCATATCGAGACGAGAACATGTTGATATGATAATGAATATGATCCCTAGCTGCTTTGTACTAGACCGACACGCTAAGTCGGATTTTTAATGTGCTAGCTCACGGGGTAACTGTCCGCAGGAAGACATATTACCTCACTCGGACACATTATACTGACTTCGAGCCGACCAGTCTTTGCTCTTACTCCTAGATGCCGCGTGCTTGGCGGTGAAGCAGTAAATACCAATTTTAATGTCTTTGATTTGACCCGGCCGGGTATCGAACCCGCGACCTTCCGCACTCGGGGCGAGCACACTACCACGAGACCACCGAAGCGGTCATTTATACCCCGATGAGCTTGCGCTACTCAGACATGGGTGTGTTGTTCCTAGGCTGAATTTATCACGTCTAAAATTATATGGTCTATATTATGAAGTTGTAGATCATATGTGCAGTTTGTCATAGTTTCCTTAATTCTCTCTCACCGAACATGACATTTTACTGGACTTGGACATATGCATATTTTCCAGCATATCCTTGTTTCTTCATCTGAACTTAGCTGTGAGATTGCTTATTTTGTAGTTTCAAAATTGGACATTTTTTCTTTCCTCCTCTTAAACCTATTCCCACATTCCAGTAGCGAACAGGGGTCAACAGATAAGTAAAATCTGGCTAATCGGAGAAACCAATTTGAGAAAACATAGAATTCTTCGTAATATACTAAAATTGTGCGCCGATATACCTAACATGTGTGCAAGCGAAAATCTGAAAAATGTGCACAGAACGTGTTTCTCCCAAATTATAGAATCAGCAAATTAGCCAAATTGGGTGTATAAACCAGATTTTTATTTGCGAATCTGGACGAAGTTATTCCATCAATTCGGTTTTTACTGGCAGTTGTGGATTTAACGTCTTTCGTGCAAATTATTTGTATTGAAAAATTAGCTTTTGGTTGCAGGTGTACAAATAAGTCTTAGACATTAAATATAACGGTGACGTTTTACTGTTTTACAATAATGCAGTTACATGGGCTTTAATTTTTCTGGGGTATACTTTGTAGTGTATTGTAAATTTGGCTGTTAATCAATTCCAAATACGATAATAATGTGAAACAAAACACATATGACATTCAAATTATATTTGGAGAATTGATATTTAAATAAACTGTTGGCAATGAACTATATATATAATTAGGTTAAACATATATTTGAAAAGTACATACAAAACATTATGTCAACAATGTTCTTAATTTTTGTAGGAACTTTCCATTCAAATTCTGTTATTGAAATGCCGCTGACGTGCGTCAGAGTAAATTAATGGAAAATATAACATATATTACAGATGAAAGGGAACAATTTCCAATACTGAGGATCTGTGGAGATTCTACAATGGTACGAATCCCTCGCATTATTTTGGATTTTTAAGGTGAAAGATCCATATTTTCGTGAAGTCTGAAGCTGTCTCCATCTGTTTAAATTGTCTGCATGTTTCATATCAAAAGAATATATTTTGTGATATGTCTGATATAGACTTTTATTCTTGATAGTAGTATATTACTCATTGATAAAAATGAAACTTCTGTCACCAAAACATTCTGAACAGATGTATGTTCTTCTCTCTGACTCATTTCGATTTTTATACAGATAACATAAAGCATAGAATGAATATTTATTGAAATAGAAAGGAATTTGCACATGTAACACATTTTTCATATAAATCTTCAGATATATTATGTTTTTGTTTTTGTTTTTGTTTTTTCGTTTGTTGGACAGTTTCTCCATTCAGTATCTTATTATTTGGAGTCAATGTACAAACAAAAGTCAAACGAATATCGTTTATGTTATATTTGTTATATTTTTTGCGCACATTCTCATTAAATGATTGAACGATTTTGCACAATTTACCTGTATGTATATATGTTATGTAATTTAATTAATTTGTGCACAGTAAAACGCAAATAGTGTGCTACATGTACATGCTGTACTACGATTGTAATAATGAAAGTTTCAAAATTACTCTTTAAATGCATCTATATATGTTATGCTCTAAATCTTAAAATTCCACCAGGGTCAACATAATATACTATATTCAACTTACATAACTCATACTTGTACATTTTTATGTCTTGCTAATTAATGTGCGCAAACGTATCAAAATGTGCGAAAATAGCAAATTATGTGCTTCTGATGGTGAACTTTTGCCATAACTTGAGTACGAACTGTAGTTTAAATTTTCTGTACTAAAACTGCTAATTAAGCGTGTTGAATCAAACCCTGGCAGCAACGATCCCCAGTGAGATAATTTGCGTGAAGATCTTCTTCTTTGGAAAAACTGAAACATTTAGAACCACACCTGACAGCATTTTTTTTCTTAGTTAGTCATCTTTTTTTTTTTATTACATTGTAGCCGTCGAAACCTAAGTGACCAGTCATGCAACTGGTGACTAGCTGCCACAACCAAACATTTGGTCCTTGTTTGATGAGTCATACAATACGGATTGTCTAATCTGGAAATAAAGGCTATTGTTAGCCTTGAGCTCACCAATCATCTTTAAAAAAAATCAAGTTATAGTAAAGTCAAGAAATACCAAGGGATATTCGAAGGAGGGAAAAATCGAAACAAACTCCGGAGAACAACGAATTAAGACAAGACCAAAACAATACATGCACTACAATTAAAAATAGATACGAAATTGTCAAGATGATGTCAGGGCCGATATGCAAGAGTGTAAATAAATAATAACAGTTTCTAAATATTGCACGAAGTCTACATTCATATAAATATTATCAGATAAAGACTAATTCTGACGTTGGGTACTGCATGAACAAATATTTTGTGGTTAATTAACTAATTGAGTATATATATTAGAATACGATATACCACATCAACACAAGGAATTAATTTGTCACAATTTCAAGTCTGTAATAGTATAGCGGAGAATGTAGTCTTGGAATATACGGGTATATGCCCCCTTCCCTCGGATGAGGATTGGAGAGCTCTTGCCAATTAAGAAACTGGAGGTTCCATCTGATTATAAGGATTTTCAGCTAAAGAAATCCACTGCAAAATTCTGGAGAAAAGATATTATTCAATAATCTAAACTTTTTGCATAATTATATTTTTAAATTGTCCGACGAAGGTGATGACATCAACGAAAGGTTCCGCCTCTAGCTCCTTCAATGAAACTTACTTGTTCTGTGTAGAGTTTAATTTCTGAAGTTTACGGTCAAGTCATTTCAAAATAAAAACATGCCTATCAAATTTATATTTCAAAGTTGTCTAATGGGAAGTCATTCTGCATTTTCATGGCTACGATATGTCTAATGTTGGATATTTGATCCATCAGTGCGTAGTGATAACCTTAATTAAAGTAATTACGTACTATCTGTCTAATCACGTGAACACGGAATTTATCTGCCAGGTTGTTAATGTTGAACAGAAAAATCGATCTAAGAAAGAAATATTATATGTTTGTCGCAAATTGTTTGTGTTATTTGAAAGAAAGGTCAATGAATGATCAATATTATCTAATTCTAGATAATGTACAAACATTTTAAATTCAAGGTTTCTATGTTTACAAATAAATCTTGTAGGTGCATGCATGTAATATTAAACGATGATTTGGATTTGCAACTATTTTGCCTGCGAACCATCTCCGTTTTAGTTTTCTTAGCCCAGCACCCTACTTACGGATTGTGGCGGTTTTGTTTTCTATTTACTGACAGGAGAAATTTTTGTAGTTTTTCATAGATCATTTTATAGAAGTAGAAATGATTTTAATCTAGTCAAATGTCCCCCAGGGCCCTTATTCCCACGATCTTTGAATCCTCTTCCATTTCTGGTCAATATGCCAAAGAACTATACTAGTAATTTGTTTAGAATATCTTACACGGCATAAGATGAAAATTAAAGACAAGGGGACTGGATCACTTTAGGCATCCAGGACTCTCCAACAGAACTTTGCTAGGGTGTCCAAAATGGCAAACTCGCCAAATTCCGCTATCTCAGAGAAACTAGCAATTTATAATGACGGTTTTACCACTGAGTCGATGCCACTGCTGGTGGACTCAAAGTTTCCGAGGGTATCCCGAGCTCAGTTGCTAGTATTTCGATACTAGCCCGAAATTGAAACTTTTAATTTAATGTTACAAAACGTGAAATTTGTAAAAACTAAGGAGTATCTCCCTCGTGCATTATAGCTCTGTCCTTTGATGTTTAAGGCCTGAATAATTGCAACCCGGAATTGCAATCTTTGACTGCCTTTGTAACAGTGCTCTTAGCTGGAAAATTCAGCCAGGTTATGATAAATTAGGACTGATATTGGATGAGAATCAAGTATTTGCCCAACCAATAGCTATGTGGCTTGGCCAGGAAAAGGGATTTCAATATACAAAAGTAAAGCAAAAAAAGGTTTTGCATCTTAACGCATAATATCATTTTCTGTCTAATTAAAAAAATCCAATGATATAGGACTGACCAACTTCCGAACTCACGCCTCTGGATACTTCAATGATTTAAAGATGTTACCCAAGCATTGCTAATAGAAATACAGTCTAAATAATGTAAATTAAATTAACGTATTTAGGAAAAACATTTAATGACAAAAACATGCCTATGACTTGGGGAGCACAATTTTGTGATTTCATAACCTACTGAATGAATAAAAATTTATGCTAGATTTTGAAGATTTTTTACTCCACAAAAGGCCTCGTTATGAGGCATGATAGAAATAACAATAAATAAAGAGAATAAAATTGAAAACAGGAACACTTTAACATTTATACAATTGAGAACATATTATGTGAAATAATCGAATTAAGCACAGCAATAGCGAAGCTTCCGTTGAGGGCTGAGTGGTTGTTTCCTCAACTAAAAAATGTTGATATTGTCCAATAAAAAGTTAAAAATGTTTTCAACCACATGAACCAGTGTTTTTTTCTCTAATAGTTGTTCAGTTCTGATCTTTTCTACTGATACTCCAAGATCATCAGGGCATAAGCCTAATCTAGAAGGATATTTCCCCCCTCTTGTGCTTGACTTCTCGGATTTATGAACAGGTTCGAGAAGTTTTTACCTGCGTCGCCATCCGTCGTCAGTCCGTAGCTTCGTCATAGAATAGGGTAATAAGTTACCTGCTTTAATCCTAAACTCCGAAATAATGCACACTTATTCTAAACACATTGTGCACCTTCCCTTTTAGGGGGATTTGAGAAAAATATCAAATTTTTATTTGTTGAACTTATTCATATCTAGGCACATCAGGTTTTAAGGGTACCTAGTTTGTGTAATCTAAACCCCAACACCTTTCATCTTGCATATCTGAAATTTTGCACAGTTATTCTAACCATATTGAAGATGTGCACCTCTCCTTATGGGGTGATTTGAGAAAAGAAATAAACCGATTTCTTGCTAATTAGATCAATACAGAATAACATACTACATTCAAAGATAAATCTTACCATGATATATAACTTAAGTCTTATGGAAACTAAAACAGTGGATCCTAAAAATTCTCTTATTTGCATGTGAGGCATATATGTCTCTGTCTGTTCCTACAAACTGTCTACTACGACTACAAAAGTAGCTAAACGGAAGGTTGCAAAGTTAGCGATACTTAGTTCACAGTCTTGGGGAAAATTGTTTTTTGTTTACATATAGGCCTATTTCGTTTTATTGTAGTGTTTCATCTGTTTCCCCGAAATAGGAATCAAATATTAACCATGTCTAAAATGAAGTATTAGTGAACAAAAATTAAAGTTAATATGACTATTATGAAAGCTTCTTATGAAAACTAAGCATTCATACCAATAAAATGATCATGTTGTATGATCTGCACTCGATCTGGATTAAGGCGAACATCTTTTTCCATGTTTTTGCCTCATCAGCTTTTATGACACTTGTAAGGGATCACTTCGCATTAAAAACTGACATTACAATATGACAAAATTTAAACAAACACACAAAAGAAACTACTTTGATTTATTTTTCGCTGTTTGATTATTTCCCCTTTTTGAAATACGAAATACGAAATACTTTATTTTGAGAAAGCTCATAAATGAACATGAACATTGAAAGATTACAATACAAGAACAATATAGATATAGTGAACAATATTAATAAAAGAAGTGGAAGTATAAATTGCAATGTTATTAAAGCAATACAATAGATTTATAATATTTATGTTCCAAGAGGGACAACTCCAGTATTACCTAGGTACTTTCATAGACACAAACCAGTGATGTACATACAATTGAAAAATACAAGATAGATATTTAACAACAAATTACATGAATAATAAATATACACAATGGTTTAGGGAGTGTTTCTTAAGAGAAAACAATGGTTTATAAATTTTGCAACGTTTCTGCAGACTAAAGGATCTTCATTACTAAGTAGCCATACAAATTTTGATTCTGTGGTTGAGTTGGCTGTGATGTTACTATTAAAACATTTATATAAAAATTCTTTTCTTGGACTATCAAATTTTGGGCAAACAAGGAGGAAGTGTTTTTCATCTTCAACAAGGTTCAAATTACAATGTTTGCAAATTCTATCATCTGCATCAGTTATCGGGGATGTATGTCTGCCAGTTTCTATATGTAGTCTGTGGCTACTAGTACGAAGTCTTGATAAACTAACTCTATCAGCAACAGAGTTTACTAAGGAAAGATATTTTTCAAAGTTAAAGGTCTTTTTAAATATTCTGTAAGACCTTAATTTATCACTTTTATCTAAATTTTGAAGCCACGTAATACGGTACATAGACTGTAGTTTACTTTTAATATTAGACAACATTTTGCCTTTTATTGCGCTTTTAGCATTAAAAACATGTCCAAAGCCAATTTTCTCTAAAATGAATTTTACACACCCAAGCCAACATTGTTGACTGTTATTTACCATAGCAATATTATCATTTAAAGCCTCATTTAATAACTTATCTTTAGGTTTGTCATCATGTAGCCTAGACCAGTATTTAATCATTGACATCACAGTGTCTATATAAAAAGGATACTGACCTAATTCTCCATATACGGCTAATTTACAAGTTTTCCTATTAACATTCAGGACATATCTGCACATGGCTAGATTTACCTTTTCTATAGGAGAGGAATCATAAGCTTTTTCAAGAAAATTTTCATTACATTTGTTCGCTTTCTTAATATCAAAAATACCAATGGCATCTGAAGCATAAAGGTCCACAGGTTTTACCATGTGATTAAAAACATATATAAAATTTTCAACAAAGCAAGGGAAGTTTTTAAATAAGCTACTGAGCTTGAAAAATGCTTTTTGGGCTCTTTTAGTAAGATCCAAAAGGGCAGTCTTAAATCCCCCATTTAAGCTTAGTTGGACGCCGAGGTACTTATAGTTACGAACAGATTCAATCTCCTGGGAGTGTATGGTAAACTTACAAGGCAAAAGCCGTCCACATTTATTGAAGACCATTACCTTTGACTTGTTATAATTTATATCTAGCCCCTGAGAGGAAACAAATTGATATGCATTATCCATACAATGTTGTAAGCCCTCTGCTGATTCTGATAAGAGTAACAAGTCATCTGCATACATTAAGCAACTGATGTCCCTTGACCCGAGTTTTACGGGCAAACACTGTGAGTCAAATGATTTTATAATATCATTAATAAACACATTAAATAAGTTTGGACTAAGGTTGTCCCCCTGGAACACACCGACACATGAGTGGAAAACATCAGAAAGACTAGTACTGTTCAACTTCACTCTAGGCATTATATTACTATACATGGATTTAATTACTGAAAGAAATTTTCCTCCTATACCTACTTCTGCTAACTTTACAAGAAGTGCTGGATGAAGGACAGAATCAATTGATTTCCGGGAGACTGACCTTATTTTTCCAACTTCCGGTAATGCTAATAATGATAAATCGGGATCCAAGATGTCAGCTGTCAGAAAGAGGGTGAAATGTTATGTTGCAAAATAAGGACAACTGTCTGTAAGTTTTCGTTATAAAAATTTCCGAAATTGTTTTATATAGATAATGTATTGACACATTAAAAATTGGAAGCATAGAGCTTGTTAGTAATGAAGAAACTTGGGTTGGAATAAATTCACCCAATGTAAATAATGGTAATTATGTTCTTATTCGACAATATCAACCGAACATAAAACATTTATCAAATAAAAACAAACACTTGTTTCTAGGCATAGCTCTGCCACATGTGCAGCGCAGTTTTATTTATTATAATAAATAACTCTGGTGCCACCATAGAGGTCCACCAATCTACAAAAGAAAAACCAATATAAGTACAAGATTTCATAAATTATACAACCACAGGGTGGGAGGGGGGTATACATATCGAAAACTGAACTGCACTGAAGTGGAGAGTCGAATGACCAATACCCCTTCTTAACTTGAAAACGAAAATGTTTCCCGCTTAATTATTAGCTCGTGCTAAACGTTCTATTTATCAAATCCTTCCCACCCATCGAACCATTTAAATTACATCCAATCATACTTAAAATCGTAATAGTCATAGTAAAGAGTACACACGTGTGTAACTGTTTATAAACATATACACGTGGACCTGTCAAAAACAGCTGATTGCTCAACTTTGATAAATGCATATGTTAATTGTGCAAAATGCACAAAACCTTCAGCGAATTCGTTGTACGTCGGAGAAAGATAGAATTTTGTGAAATAATTTTCCTTTTTGTAAAAAATATTTTATACCGTAACATTTCCATAATATTATTGAAATTGATGCTTAATTTGTAAAAATGTCAACATCATACGAAATGAAAGTAAATTGATCTACGTGTGTAACAGTTTGTACAATAATTATTACCTCCCTCGTTTTCTTTTAAATCAGGAGTATTGGCTCTTTTTTTCATTATTTGATATATGTTTTCTGTTGACAGTTGTCTTGTATATAAACTAATAAATTCCATCGGAACTCGTGAAACACACGTGCACGAAATTACTCAATTATTATCCTGCACAAGTATTATTATTCCGAAAGCATCAGGAGCTCCATTGAATAATTTCCTCAGGAACAATTTCTTCTAACTATCCTAAACAAATGTACCATTTGGCATATGAAATTAAACGCTCTATATAAGAGATGTTTGTCAGATAAATCTTGAATTATTCTCTTCAATATCTATGTAAATCAGTATTATCACCAGAAATACTTTAACAAATTATACTATTTCCACCATAAAAACATCACAAAATATCTTCAATCCCTGAAATATCTTTGTTACTTGTATATCGCGCAATATATAAACTCCCCATGCACCTACCATAAATATACAGAAGAACTGAGAAAACTAGAATACCCCCTCCCTGATGTGCAGTGGTACAAATTTTTATAACAACTGTCACTTGGATAAATATATAATTGATCGATAAAATATTTTAAAACTTTGATGTTCATATTAAAATTAAATTCTCGTCGATTTACTTATAGTATAAATTCATTGAAAAGTGAAAGTTGGCTAAATCTATTTTTAGAAAGGTCAGCTCGATCGTAACCAATGTGCAACCAATGAAAAAAGTTCTAGAATGTACGTTATTATCGCGAGAATTTCTACCCGCAGCCATTTTCCAGCGTACTATATTGGCGTTTCCTTCCCCTTCCCTTTGATTCCCCTGCTTTTTCCCGCGCTTTCGTGTCACGTTGCTTTTATAAATAATAAACAGTAGGTTTGGAAGACAATGACAGTAAGTTATCCTATAAAAGTATCAACGTTGTTAATTTTACACATGTTACAGGCATCTATTTCTGATATTTATGCATTCATTTGTTTTTTTTCCTTTATAGTAAATATATCATATAATATATAATTTAATATTTATATGTCTTGCTCTTATTGACTCATATTGAGGGGATATAACCACGCACTGGCGAACGGAAAATAAACGCATTATTCACGATGGACGAAAAAGAAAAATGACTTTCACGTTGCATATCTATCCACCAGCACGAAAACCCTTCGTCCAACATGAAAATGGGTGAAATATTAACGATAATTTATGTAATTTGTAAAACGTTGCACTACCACCCTCTATATAGCTACTGTAATGTAGCTCCTGTGACAACTTTTGACTTGGCAAAGTTACAAAATGGTCCCATTACTCATAATAGAGCAGCCGGGGGTTTTAGGCATATTTATAATTTACCACCTGTTTTGGTTCAAAAACTAAAAATATTATATTACTATCATTATTAGTTAAAATAAAGCAACATATCATACCATTTTTTCAAGAATTAGAATAGTTGCTAGTGATTAAGTCATTCTGATATTAAATAATTTTTATTTTATCTACATGTACAGCAAATGTGTATCTATTTTGATAATTTTTTAAGGGCAGATCAAAATCCAGGATGACCCTCAAGGCAAGTAAAAATAAAACGTTTTTAATATTGTGAGCCTATAACTGTATGGGGCTGTTGAAAATTCAAGTAGTTCCAAGCTAAAGAATTATTTTATTTTAATAAAGTTTCATAAATCAGTTGGGGCCTCGGTGGCCGAGTTGTCTAGGTAGTTTGTCATGACTACTAATGATCACTAGCCTGTCAACGCTGGGGTTGTGAGTTCGAATCTCACCTGTGGTGGGGTGTGTTCGACTCCGATCTTAATTGACTAGGATTGCCAATTTTCCTACCGAAGGCCGGTGGTTCTCTCCTGGTACTCCGGCTTCCTCCACCAATAAAAACTGACCGCCGCGAAATGGCCAAATGTGCTGAAAATGGCGTTAAACCCCAACTAAACAAACATAACTCAGTCACTCATTTGAGTTGAATCTCCCTGTTCAAAAAAATTAACTTTACAGATTTTGTAATGTAAGAATAATTTTAAATTTTCTTAGGAGGAAACATCTTCAGATCCATTTTCTACAGCTACAAGTCCTTCAAGGGGATCAAGAGGAAGGAGAAGTAGCCGTGGAGATCCTTTGACATCAAGTCCAGGAAGAGATTTGCCTCCATTTGAAGATGAAAGTGAAATGGATGGTAATGTTGTTGAAGAAGAGGAAGATGGTGAAGAATTGTTTGGCGATAACTTAGAACAGTAAGTTAAGAGAAATACTGTAAAGGGTTCAGGAACAAAAAATTAACAAGTACCAAATAAACCTTAATATAACCCCCGACTAAACATTCAAATTTATGGTATATAAAAATTTGTTCAATACTAGAACCTTTGAATGGATCAGGATATGGCTCTTCATAAAGAACTATTTTGTTAGGGGCAACATAAACACAGTGTGGGAGTGTAAGTGGACAGTATTTTTTTCAATATTTGAGTTGTGATTCTGTCAAGTGCTAGATAAGGATACACACTTTGGAGAAGGTAAGCTTTTGACATTTTTCCATGTTTACAAAAACATTTTTCAATTAAATAAATCGATAAGAATTTAAAACAATAAGATGTTATTCATTCATGCTTGTTAAAACCTACATTTATTCATTATAACAGACATATCAAGTAAAACATGCTTTGTAAACATGATTTCTTTTTCTTTTCCTGTCAATGATATTTATTTTGAATATTAAAATGATCACTTAATCTTCAGGTTAAATACAAATTTCCTATGTTGCCTCGTTAATTCCCTATATTGAAATGAATGTGAAACAATACAAACTTGGTTTTGTATATAAACTAATAAATTCCATCGGAACTCGTGAAACACACTGTGCACGAAATTACTCAATTATTATCCTGCACAAGTATTATTATTCCGAAAGCATCAAGGAAAACAGGACCCATGATACAAAAAGTATACTCTAAAAGCATATGCCCATATTGGTCAATCAATTTTTCCCAAATTAAGTTGAGGGGGTTAATGGGGGGTCAGCGAAAAACTATGCGAATTAAGTTTTTATAAGACATTTGGTTATCGCACTATAACTTTAGTATAAGTTAATAGAAATCTATGAAATTCAAACACAAGGTTTATGACCACAAAAGGAACGTTAGAAATGATTTTGGGAGTTTTGGTCCCAACAGTTTAAGAATTAGGTTCCTAAAAAGGGCCCAATAAGCATTTTTCTTGGTTTTCGCACAATAACTCTAGTATAAGTAAATAGAAATCTATGAAATTTTAACACAAGGTTTATGACCACAAAAGGAAGGTTGGGATTGTTTTTGGGAGTTTTGGTCCCAACAGTTTAGGAATTAGGGGCTAAAAAAGGGCCCAAATAAACATTTTTCTTAATTTTTGCACAATAACTTTAGTATAAGTAAATAGAAATCTATGATATTATCTTGGTGTAAGGGAGGTAATTCAAACACATTTAAAGTAAAATATTGTGTATGATTCGATTATGTATAAAGAAATGTAGATTGTCTTGGGGTGATTTATAGCTGTCAATTTATTTTTAGAAGTTCTTATTAATTAATATTAATTTTAGCCATATGTCATTTTCTATTTTAAGACTTCAATGATATATTTAAATGGGTAATTATGTTTGTAAACTCCATGAGAAATTTGAATAGGGATTATGACCTTATCTTGAGGGAAAGAATTTTTTTTTTGGAAAAAAAGGAAAGGTGGGGGGGGGGGGGGGGAATTTAGGGGGTAAATAAGAAATTGTGGGGGGGGGGGACAATTTTTTCTTATTTCAGATTTCAGAAATTAAAAAGAAAATTTCTTCAAACATTTTTTTTTTGCAAAAAAAAGGGCTGGGGGGGGGGGGGGGGGGTCAATACGCAAAAGCATAGTGTATTGCACAAAAGCAAAAAAAGCGGTAAAATTTAATTTATTTTTTGGGGGAGGGGGTTCAATTTGCAAGAGCATATTGTATTGCACAAAAACCAAAAAATTGAATATAAATTCAAATCATATGACCAATTCTAAGTTCTTTGACTACAGTTATTCTGTGTCAGAAACCTATTATGTGTCAAATATTTAATTACAATCCAATTTCAGACCTGTATCAAGCGCAAATATTGTGTCCATTTTTGCCCCAACTGTTCAGGGTTGAACCTCTGCGGTTGTATCCAGCTGCGCTCAGCGAAGCAATTTATTTATCCTATATTGAACTTTTGATCTCGTCCCTAATATATTTCACATTTGTCAATTTATAGAGATGATGGTTTCAGAATATTTTCTGGAAATAAAGAAGAGCTGTGTACTTTCTTGGACATAGCAATCAGCACATATCCATTTTTGAAATTTACATTCAAAATATCCGTAGAGACTAGAGAGCTTACATGTTTTAGATATAACTGTATTTAAAGGACAGAGATTTAAAACTCAGAATACATTGGATGTCTGTATATATAGAAAATAAACATAAAACTATCAATATCTATCGAGAACATCAGCACACTCAAAATCAGTATTTAAAGGATTTATTATGGGGGAAATGATACGATTCATTCGTTGCACTAACACATTGTAACGATAAAGAAGATTTAGAATCCCAAATTCAACTATTTCACTACACCTTATAAAAGCAAAGCTGCAAACACACAGAATTAGATCAATTAATAATTACTGCTAGAAATTTAAATAGAAACACAGCACTTCAATTCAAGGAGAAAACAATGGAAAAGGAAAAATAAGAAACATCCTTTGTTATTTTGCAACAAAATATAACCCTTCCTTCAAAAAACTTGGTAAAATTCTCAGAAAACACTGACATGTAAAAGGATGTACCGAGTGTACGACTGCTTGAATATCAGTATCACAGTTCATTAAAGTAAATAAATATAGAATTGAAATAGTCACTCAAACTACACCTTACACTTATTCCAATTTCAACTTCACAGGCTTGAGTCGCTGATTAGGGTACAGCAATGGTGAACATAACGAATGTTTATTATTAAAACTTATTATTTGATCTAAATACATACCCTAAAACACTTTGGTTGGTCATATTTAGTTAGATGGATTGGGAGTGGTCTCATTAATATACTTTACTAACACCCACACCTCCAAAAGAACATGCTTAAAGACAATATTAAAACACTGCGAACAACATATGCCAGGTCCAGAAAACCTTACTTAATACAGGCACATAGTGTGGTGAGTTTAAACCTGTTTTTTATGTGGATAAACCTATCCCTTTCACACATCTATACTCTTTAAAACCTAAAGAATAAAACTCACAATGATAAACCTTGCAGCTATAAATGCCCTTTTCCTTAGAAAAATGATACTTTAGATTTATTTGGTAGGCATTATTACTGTCTGACACTTAATGATTTTGTTTTGACATGTTATATTAAGTATCTATTAATATTTCTGTTCTAAAAAAATAGAATTTGCCTACCTACCTACCTACCCATACCCAAGAGCCATCGGTCGAGTTTGGGCAAACTGAAATATTTTTAAGCCTGGCCTAGGTGCTTGCCAAGACAAGTTTTATTGTATAGTTGCTTGATATCTTGTGTGAAAAGTTTAATGCATATTTCGTCATAAGATGAAACACACTCAAGGTTTCAGGTTGCCCGAAAAACACATCATGTATTTGCGAGTGTAATACTATGATCTCTTATTATTAAAAAAGAGTTTTACAAGTTGAATCTGCTACAGAAGGGAGCTGATATTACATTTATAACTTATGAATAACAAATATAATTGTGTTAATATGTGTTACTACATGTACTTAGTTATAAATCTACCTTACTATAACATTCTGAATACACTGATAATTAAAATCACCCTGGTCTTAAAAATTTGGTGAAGATGGCTCACTCTCCCTCTCACTTCCTAGTCTATTATTTCCAGAAAACCTTAGATTAAATTGCAAGCGTGTTAATTGGATTCAAATCAAGTAATTTAAGTTTTACATTTATAAATACTTTGTACCATTGACTTTGCGTTTATTTCTTTGTTCAGTGTTTGTATTGTCTTGGCCCACATGGGTGTAATTTTGCAAATAAAGATATCAGTAATTTGAGTAACCTTCTTTTGATCTCTACAGGTCGAGAAATTTCATTTATCGGCAATTCATACTTTTTCTTTTTGATGTGATATGTAGACATTTTTCGGTATTCATAACACGACACTCGAAAATATTGTGCAATACATTATGACGTCAAAAGTGGATGCTTCGCTGATAAATAATAATAAACACTAATGTACTAAATATTGATTTCATTAATATGAATATATGTCTCGGCTTCGTCTCGACCGATATTCGACGTGATAAAGCCAGTTTCAAAAACCATTAGTTTCTACATGTATTAATTTAATTTGATTGGATGAACAGCATAGACCAACATTGGTTATACTGTATAACCTGGTTTGGTCTTGTGATATCTCCTATGGATTAATTTTGCCACTTGTAAATTAAAATAGTCCAATGTCATTATTGATGCTTGAATCAAGGAATCTTTGTACTTCTGTTTGGAAATTAAATTCTAAGGAATGTTTCCAATTTTTGAACAGGTTATACTTCATTAAGCTGGTTTGGGTCAGTTTATGGCATTCATAAATTGCTGGTTTATTATGCGTAAATTGACCCAAACCAGGTTATATCGTATAACCTGTTAAAAAGTTGGAAACATTCCTTAAATAATTATTCTATGTCACCAAAATGACTATTTTATGCTATCATTCGCATAATAATCTATCGCTATATGAATTGTTGTTGTATAGCAAAGTAATATTCCTTGTTAAACACAACCAAAAATTAGCACTGATATTGCACAGAGTGCTCATCGGTAGTTAATCCGGGATTGCTCTGACATCTGACGGCCTTTTTTGTGATATTTCTCTAAAAATATGAACATTTTATTCACCAACAATCTCCTTGTACCACAAACGAAAGCTTTACTCCCTTCAAACTACCATTTTCATCATTTCGAGTCTAAAGACTGCCGTCCCACGGCCTCAACATATCACAAAAAAGGCCGTCAGACGTCAGAGCAATCTCGGCCTAATCAGTAGTTTTGTTGGTTGTTTGGAAGGTCTTATTTGCTTTGATATACAATGAAGGCACTAATACACAAAATTGGGAAATAAATGTCCCTTCGTAGAATATTCTATCACACCCTCAAGCTCGTGCCATATTACATTCTACTATGGACAGTCTTTCCTAATATTCATGAAATAACCCCATATTATAGTCCAAGTACATTATATTGCAACAAGTGACTATACAAAAAAATTGCAAGTGCCTGTACAGTACACATACAAGCACCTATACAGTCAGAGAAATGATGTATTGTTTGCAAATAATTAACTTCATTTTATAGGCAAAACAATTCGATAAAATTTGGTTTTCGGGTATAAAAATGAATTGACTTGTAGATAACCTAAAGAATACCTTCAAATTTGTTACCATTTTTGTCTCGCCTGCGATGAAAACTTTTTGGTGGCGGCGTAAACTTTTTTAAAACTTTCATTACTTTTCACATGTAATACCTACAATTAAGATTTATGGTCCACTAGATAGCTTATCATAAAAGGTTTGTCGCAGTATACCTGTCTTGTGACCCTGAACTCATTTTCATGGTTAACTGACTTCATAAACATGAATTTAAAATCTACGTCCAAGTTTCGTGGTTAAATCCATTTCTCAGCAACTGTAATACATAGACCCACTGTGTTTGGTCAATAGATAGTTCTTGATGGGTACATGTCAGTCTGACACCTGCCTTTTGACCTTGACCTCAATTTCATGCTTGAGTGACTTTGTCATTTTTTCTTAGTTAAGTCCATTACTCAGAAACAAGAATACCTAGACCCACTATATTTGGTCAATAGATAGTTCTTGGTGGGTATATGTCAGTCTTACCCCTTGATTGGGACCTGGACCTCAATTTCATGCTTGAGTGACTTTGTCACTTTTTCTTGGTAAAGTCCAATTCGCAGAAACTAACACCTAGGCCAACCATATTTGGTCTATAGATAGTTCTTGGTGGGTACATGCCAGTCTGACACCTGGCTTGAGACGTTGACCTCAATTCTATGCTTGAGTGACTTTGTCACATTTTTGAGATTAGTTCCATTTCTCAGCAACTTTTAATACCTAGACCACACCATATTTGGTCAGTAGATAGTTCTTAGTGGATACATGTCGGTATGACAGTTCTTAGTGGATACATGTCGGTATGACACCTTCCTTTTGATCTTGGCCTCTATTTCTTTTAACGCATTTTCCTTTGACTTTCAAAATGTCGGGTATCAGATAATTATTTTTCTGTGTCCTTGTGCATACTCAGGCGAGACATGTAGTGTGTCTACTCTTGTTTAAGTATTATGTTTTAAAGTCAAAATTTCAAACAGTAAATTTAAGAAGCATCATGATCAAAGGTTGATTAAAGTGATATTAATCATATTTGTGAAAAAATGTTCATGTAATTTTATAGGCATGTAAATGGCCAAGTGTCAAAGGAGGCAAACATACCTAAAATCTGTGTAAAATCCAAAATCTATTATTATGTGTGAGCGATCTTCCTTGCAAGTGACGGATTTGCTGCTATACAAACTCGCAACTTAACAAGTGATCGAAAACATGTTCATTTCCGCTCCCACACTTTGATAAAAAAATGTCAGATAAAAACTTTTCACATAAAAAAGCCCGCAAGTTTTTTTGTCAAAGATCAATTTTTAAAATTTGGTTAAAACAACTCTGAACCTTTTTATACTCTATACAAGTTTAGATTAATCTCATATTATTAATTTTGGGTGTGATAACATAGAGGTGAAGCATACCATAGTATCTACATTGTTAAAACATTTTTCAAATCATAATTTAAAATTTTCATGATTCATTTATTGATCAACACAGACAAATTACAGTTTACAAAACTGGGGAATTATATGTTACAGATAAAAATTCACAGTATCATATGTAATACATGTATCTAATCAATGATGCTTAAAGCCATTACATACATATCAAACACTAATTAAAGATGGAAGTTTTTATTTACCATGTTAAACAGTACCTTCAACTACTCAAGTTTCACCATTGATTATCATGATGTGAAGCAGAAATGAGAAAAAGTAAATGGTACTAATGGAACTCATTTTAAAAAGAGATTTAATTTCAATGCATATTTTGTTCAGTTGATTACTTTAAGAATGGCTGTGTCAAGAAAACAATTATGTGAATTAAATTTATTTATCCTTCATTTACATTGAGCTTTTGGTTTTGTGCCCTCTGAAATATCAATAGCAAGTCTTAATGATACTTTACTATTTTGATAGAGATTATCGTCCCATTCCTGCATTGGATATATATGATCAAGAGGGTTTGGATGAGGAAGAATATTCAGATATTTCAGAAACACATAGGGCAGCTGCCGAAAGAGAAATTCGACAGAGGGAAAGGGAGGAAGGTGTACACCATGGAAGAATGAGAAGAGGATTGATGTATGGTTAGTTGTCCATGAAAGAATAAAAATAACAGGTTGAAGTATGTAGATAAAACTTCTATATAGTGCAGTTTCCCATGGAATCTTGGTGTCACAATACAGAGCTACTTATGTAATGATGTTGAATGAAATGATTTGGGTGTGGTAACATATTAAGGTAGTACAAATTAGTGACATATAGATTCTTATTTTGTTTCCATAGGATTATTGGGTTCATCTTATCAAGATTGATAAATTATATAATTTTGGAGTCCGAGCCTTGGCGAGCACTTTAAAATTTGATAATTTAACTAATTTGATTTGATAAATCCGATAATCCTTGAGTAGCAATGTTAGAATCTTTTCTTCTAATGATTATTTAGTAAATTTTTTATGTTTATTAAACCAAAATCCCCTTTTTCTACCTCCCCATATCTGATTGTTAAATCATACACTTGCTCAACATGTTGACTTGTTGCTATGGTTTTATTGGTTGATTTTGAGAAATCTGAACACCAAAGATGGGTTATGACCTTTTGTTAAAACAATCATCGACTGAGATTGCCAGCAACCACACTTTGATTAAATTTTTTATAAACAATGGATTCAGAAATGGTTAAACTGACAAAGAATTAGAGAAATATTATATCACATCAGCAAGTTTTGGTCCTGATATGCATGTGATAATTTGCAACTGAACATTTATCAATAATCATCAATCGATCTTGATAAACTTGTGTCACAGTTGTTGTGAAAGATTTAAAAGTTTTTGAATATTTATGTATTGGTCCAAAATCGGGCAAAAAGCAGGCCGCCATTGGCAGTTCTTGATTCTGATTGGTTGAAACTTTAAAATTCTTCTTATCTGAAATTACACATGTAAATAATTTGAAACTTGGTTCAAATGATGTTTATAAGGTCCTTTACAAATAATTCTCATTTTTGTCTTGATTGGGCAAAAAACATGGCTGCCATGGGCGGGTCTTTTTTCTGATTGGCTGATATAAAACAATCTTCTCCTCTGATGTTGATTGACCAAATGGAACACAATTTGACAGGAAGCATCTATGGTAGGTTTCCGCCAAAGGCCATGTGAGCTTTTGTCATCACTTGGCGTCCGTCGTCTGTCAACTTTTCGCATTTTAATCTTCTCCTCTGACACCACCAGGCCAAATGGAATTAAATTTGGCAGGAAGCATCTATGCAAGGTCCTTTATATAGATTGCTCATTTTGTCCCGATCGGACAACAAACATGGCCTCCATGGGCATTTGTTGTTTCTGATTGGCTGAGTTTTCAAAAATCTTCTCCTCTGAAACTGCTGGGCCAAATGGAACAAAACTTGACAGGAAGCATATATGGGAGGTCCTTTATAAAGTTTCCTCATGTCGTCCCGATTGGACTAGAAATATGGCCGCCATGGGCAGTTCTTGTTTCTGATTGGCTGATATAAAAAAATCTTCTCCTCTGAAATTGCTTCGCCAAATGGAACGAAACTTTACTGGAAGCATCTATGGGAGGTTCTTAACAAATTTTCCTCATTTTGTCCCGATCGGGTAAAAAACATGGCCACCATAGGCAATTCTTGTTTCTCATTGGTTGATTAAAAAGATATTTTTGCTCTGGAACTGCTTGGCCAAATGGAGCGAAACTTTACAGGAAGCATCCATGGGAGGTTCTTTGCAAAATGTCTTTATTTCATCCCGATCGGAGTACATATATGGTCACCATTGGCAGTTCTTGTTTCTGATTGGTTAATATAAAAGAATCTTCCCTTCTGAAATCGCTTGCCCTAATGGAACGAAACCTGACAGGAAGCATATATGGAGGTCCTTTATAAAGTTTCCTTCTTTTGTCCCGATCGGAATACAAATATGGCCACCATGAGTAGTTCTTGTTTCTGATTGGCTGATTTAAAAAAATCTTCTCTGAAGAAAGCATCTAATCGGGAGATTTACAAACTTTCCTCATTTCATCCTGATCAAGCAACAAACATTGTTTGGCCGTCATTGGCAGTTATTGTCTTTCATTGGTTGATAATATTTTCTTTGAAACTGCTTGGGCAAAGGGAACAAGACTTGACATGAAGCATCTGTCTGATGTTTCACAAAGTTTCCTCATTTTGTCCAGTTCAGGCGATAAACATGGCCACCATGGGCAATTTTTGTTTCTGATTGGTTGATAGCCTTCAGCAGAGGGCTTAAGTTAAGGTAAGACCATATGGGAGAACTGCCAAATTTTAGAATATGCTGACCTGTCAGTTCATAAGAAGGACCTTGAAGAAAAATTTGGTTCCTACAAGGCTTACCAGACTTCATAATGATAGGGAGAAGTGACTTCTGTCTGAGGTACATCAATAAAAATGGCTTTTATGCCAGGTGAACAATACAGACTCAGCCCTCTGAGCCTCTAGTTGTGGTACTTTGTGGTCCAATATTTCTGTGTAATGTATATTATAATATCCAATACTTTATTGGGTCCAGTATAATAGTGTTTCTACACTTAATTGTTGATATGTTGCAGTCATATCATGCTGTGCCTAGAAAAGCCATTTAGTCTTAATTGTCTAAATTTTCAGTTGGCTAAAATATTAAAAATTTTAATAACTGTGACTGGTGCAGAGGTTTTCCCTTTGTGGTTTGATGTTATACTTCAGTAGCTGGTACCAGTATTTATGGATTAATGTTTGACTTCCAGCAGCACTGTGAAGAAAAATTGTGGATCAACTTCTATTGTAGCTTTTCATTTCATTGATTTTTAGAGGAGTCTGATGAAGAGGATGAAGCTCCAAGAAAAAGAAGACGAGCAGAGAGGGCAGCTGAAGGAGATGTTGAAGATGAAGAGGTTTGATTTCATTCTATGCTTTGAGAATTTTACAACATTTCTTAGTACTGTCAATACAATAATATATATGTAATTACATTTATCATTTAATGACAAGAAAATATATTTATCAGTTTAAACAAAAATCTTTGTGTACTTTGCTCATGAATGTTAATGTACTTTTGTCAACATTTGTTTTCTGTCAACAGGGAGAGTAGAACTGGAATTTGCTCAAATTACTTTTTTTTTCCATCAGCTTGTTGTGGAGAAGATGAAAAAAAAAGAAAATATTAACATAACGAGTTGAAACACCTTTAAAGCCAAAATGAAATATATGTGTATTTCCGGTTACATGCCCAAAATGACATAGGTAGGTAGGTAGGAAAAACATTTTATTTTGAAAAATTATTTTCTTGTCTTTCCGAAAAACTGGAAATTACTTAACTTATGCTTACTGCATTTTAAAGTTCCGCTGAAATCAAACATTTTATAGATGTGAGTCAAAGGCTACTCTAAATACATGTAAAGAACTGTTTCTGGAAAAACCAATAAATTACGGAGTTTTTTTCTGATCTGACATCAATAAAATGTTAGAGATCGCGTTCGAAAATGAGGCTTGCAGGTAACCAAAAAAACACATATATTTCATTTTGGCCTAATTGTAAATAATAGCCTGTAAAAGGTTTTCAATCTGAATATAATTTAATTTCAGATGGTTGAAAGTATAGAAAACTTAGAAGACATGAAAGGCCATTCTGTCAGAGAATGGGTGTCTATGTTGGCACCTAAAACTGAAATCAAGAACAGATTTAAAAATTTTCTACGAACATTTGTAGATCAAAAAGGACATAATGTATATCGTGAAAAAATTAGACAGATGGTGGAAGGTAATTTTGTCATAAGTCAAATTTGATGAAATGAGAATAATCTTACCTTAATACAGTAAAAGTTCATTCAAACAGACAAGATCATGATACTGTACTTAACATGAAGTTCAAAGAACAGGAGTTACTGCAAGTGCAAAGTTGCTGAGATAGCTATGATGTTCTAGCTCTTTTTGTTCAAACAGTTGAATTTACATTGTAAATTTGGGAAATCAGGCAAAATGAAAGGTTAAAATTGAGAAGTTAATAGAAGCTTGAGCTTTGTATTGTAGTTAACACTTTACTTTGTCAGAAAGCCTGTTTTGGAAGGAGAGAATCAATTTATACTGATGGGTATTTGACAGGTTTATAGCTCCCACCCCCTTTCCCTTTCCCTTTCAGGGTTCTCGCTAAGGCGCGTATATGCGTCCTGGACGCGCTAAAATTGGACTGGACGTGTCATCCTTCAAACTCATGCGTCCCTGGGACGCATGTAGATCTAATCAGCTGCGTCTGAAGACCGTTATTTTTATTAAAAATCTCGAGCCGCCATTTTTTTGTTTTCTTGGAGATCAAAGGGGGGAAGGGAAAGAAACGACAAAAAGTAAGCTAAAAAAATGGCGGCAATCGGAATTCTCGTGATTTTTCATTGGCCACAGTGTTTATTACAACCGGTAACAATATGTAGACCTCATTTAAAAATAAATTTAGCGGATTTTGACTTATCTATGGACAAATGGAAATTTTGTCAATATTGATTATTAAGGTGTTCAAACAATGTCAATTGGAGGATTTTAAGAGTATGTTTGAGAAAAAATAATAGTAAAGATTATATATAAATAAATATTACAAAATAAAATGGCAATAATAAATAAATAAGTTGTTCAAAAGGTGCAAAGATTTTTGCTCATATATGTAACAGAAATTTTATTCCAAGTTCGGAGCACCACTGCATAAGTACAATTTTTTTTTTTTTTTTTTTTTTTTTTTTTTTTTTTTTTTTTTTGAAATTTCAAATTATATTCGTCAGTATGTTAAGGCAGCAAATGATTTTAATTAAACTTTAACAATAGTACAATAGGCCTATCATGGTCAAAATCATGCAGGAGTGTACGTTAAAAAAGTGGCGATGAGTCCTGGGACTCATCAAAATCAGCTGGGACTCACCATTCTGAAAAATAATGAGTCCCAGGACTCATCATTAAAAATTCTTAGTGAGAACCCTGAGAATACACTTGTGTGTTATCCGTCCATCTATATATATTGTGTAAGTAATTACTCAATTTGTTGATATATTCTAATTTGACATCCTATATATCGTCAAACGATATATTACTTGGGTATATCCACTTTAAGCACGTCCATGTGGAGGCTTTTACGTAAAGGCGAATTCACATTTTCATCTCTTCTTTGAAACGACCAGTCCAAATTGAACCAAAGTTGGCAAGAATGTTAATTGGTTGGTTCTGTACGAAGACTGCACACAACAGTTTTTCTTAGTACTTTTCATGATGCCATGAATGAACATACTCAAAAGATTGATAGCTGGACAATTGGCTGTATCATATACCCATAGACAACCATATATCAAATAAAACATATTTCTTCAAGCTTTCACTGTATATAAGTATTTTTAAGGAATTCCTTTCCAAATTCTTACCATTACAGAAAGATAACTGACAAAAAATAGGCCTCCCCCTTTCAAATAGTTCAAAAACGGACCAACCTCAGAGCATCCTAGCAAGGATTCTTGCATAATTAAGAGAACTGAGTATATGTGTTTTCCAAAGTACACATTCAACTGGTTTCAACACATGTAGTTTCAGGGTACATTCGCTTTTAAAATTGCTACATGAAGTGGTATAAAAATGTTGTGATTTCACCTACCCTATTTTTGGATGTTTTCAGAGTAGTCTCCCATTGTTAAAACTTTTCTGAAAAAAAAATCACTTTTTTACATTTCATGCATCTTTATACGACCGCAAATTTTTGCGGTCGTATATTGGTATGACGTTGGCGTCGTCGTCTGAAGACATTTGGTTTTCACCTATAACTTTAGTATAAATCTATGAAATTTAAACACAAGGTTTATGACCACAAAAGGAAGGTTGGGATTGATTTTGGGAGTTTTGGTCCCAACAGTTTAAGAATTAGGGGCCAAAAAAGGGCCCAATAAGCATTTTTGGTTATTATCTTCGTGTAAGGTAGGTAATTCAAACATTTAAAGTAAAATGTTGTGTATGATTCGATTACCTCCCTTACAAGTCGTAAATTATGTATAAAGAAATGGGGGAGGGGGCGGGAGGTGAAAACAAAATTGGGGGGGGGGCAATTTTTTTTCTCATTTCAGATTTCAGAAATTAAAAAGAAAATTTCAAATTTTTTTTTGCAAAAAAAGGGGGGGGGGGGGGTTACAATAATTTTTATTGTTTTTTGTTTTTTGATTTTTTTTGGGGGGGGGGAGGGGTCAATGTGCAACTTCATAGTGTATTGCACAAAAGCAAAAAAAAGGTAAATTAGTTTTTTTTTTTTGGGGGGGGGGGGGGCAATTCGCCACAGCATATTGTATTGCACAAAAAGCAAAAAAATGAATATAAATTCAAATCATATGACCAATTCTAAGTTCTTTGATTACAGTTATTCTGTGTCAGAAACCTATTATGTGTCAAATATTTAAATACAATCCAAATTCAGACCTGTATCAAGTGCGAATATTGTGTCCATTTTTGCCCCAATTGTTCAGGGTTTGAGCTCTGCGGTCCTATTGAGCTGCACTCAGCGAAGTAATTTTTTTTAAACTTAAAATAAAGCCAAGACTCTAATTTAAATAATGAAACACAAAAAACAATCATAAATCAATATCTAGAACTTATAAATAGAGGTAATTGCAAACCTATGACATAATATATTTAGGGAAAAACCACTGGAATTTTATACGAAACTGTTGTTTGCATTCCAAACATTTTTGTGCCGATTGGATATTCAAGATGGCCTCCACAGCCGAACTAAGTTTAACATTGGACCCTAGGGTGAAATTTGTATAAAGGTCTTCTTGTCAGAAAGTACCAAGCCAATTGAAATATTTTTATGTATGAACCAGCATTGGATGAACCTCTACAAAATTTATGTTTTTTGTGCCGCTTTGATATTCAACAGGGGCAGATAATTCATTCTGATTGGACTTATCTTTAAAGCTCTTCTTGTGAGAAACTTAACTGAGCCAATTGAATTGATTTCTTGCATGAATGATCCTTGAATGAACCTCTACAAAAGTTATGTTTTTTGTGCCGATCGGAAAATTCAAGATGGCGGTCACAGCCAGACTTCGTTTAACATTAGACCCTTTGGGGAATTTTGTACAAAGATCTTCTTGTCAGAAACTTCCAAGGCAATTGAAATGTTTTTGATGTGTGAATGATCATTTGATAGACCAATACAAAATTTATGTTTTATGTACTGATCAGAAATTCAATATGGCTGTCACAACCAGACTTGGTTTGACATTGAACCCTTTATGGGAAATTTGTACAAAGGTGCGGTTGTTAGAAACTACCAAGCCAATTGAATTATTTTTATGTATGAACAAGCATTGGATGAACCTCTACAAAACTTATGTTTTTTGTGCCAGTCCAAAATTCTAGATGGCCGCCACAGCCTAATTAGTTTTACATTTGACACTATGAGGAAATTTGTAGAAATGTCTTCTTGTCAGAAAATACTAATTAAGCCAATTGAAATGTTTTTGTTGCATGAAGATCCTTGGATAAATGTCTACTACAAAAATTATGTTTTCGTGCCGATCGGAATCCAAGCTAACTGCCACAGCTGGACTTAATTCAACATTGGACCTTGGAAGAATTCTTTCCATATCTTTTCCAAAAGTGCTGGGCACTGTAGAACAATTCCTTACAGATCTTATGTAGAAGCGCTTTGTCAGGTGTGGTCACCTAAAATCCAGGTGAGCAATTCAGGCTCCATGAAGCCTGTGGTTTTTCTTCTTCCACCTAATTTTAAACAAAAATTTTCAAAATGGCCACCGTGGGCAACATCTGCTATTGCTTTCAATTGCAATTCTAGTAATGTCGCCCCCAGACGTAGTCGGGACAACATATTGTTATTGTTCTGTTTCTTTGTTTTTTTGTTTTTTTAATTCTTCCACCTAATTTTGTCCAAACGAGTTCTCAGAGATGGCTGGAACATTATAAACTTCACAGTAATGATGATTACCAAGTCTAGTTGTGCATGTAACATTAAAATTTTTCAAAATGGCTGCTGTTGCCATGGAAACAGAAAAAGTATGAACATTTTTGAAAACTTTCATACCTCAAAAACTGCACCATAGGTTTTCATGAAAAAAATTTCAAAATGGCCACCGTGGGCGACATCTGCTATTGCTCGCAATTGCAGTTCCAGTTATGTTGCCCCGATGAAAGTCGGCGACATAATGTTATTCTTCCGTTTCTTTGTTATTATGTCGCCCTGACGAAAGTCGGTGACATTGTTATTCTTCCATTTCTTTGTTATTATTCTTTCTTCCAATGATTTATGTCCGGCTTAGTTCTCGGAGATGCCTGGATAGAATTGAATGAAATGTGGCAGAAAGTAGGATCACTATGTGAAGGTGTGCAGTTAAGTTTTTGTGTTTTGGCCTGTTTTTCGAATACTGTATGCAATAGGTCTACTATATTTGGTGTATGGAAGGATTGTAAGGTGTGCATGTCCAACTGGCAGGTGTCATCTGACCTTGACCTCATTTTCATGGCTCAGTGGTTATAGTTAAGTTTTTGTGTTTTGGTCTGTTTTTCGAATACTGATAGCATTTACTTTCATTAGAAATACATGACAGGCGAGACATTTTTGTGTGTCCACTCTTGTTTATTTTAAATATCATACAGAATGGTGTTCTTTAAACCTTGAGTTTGAAATAAGCTTTATAACTGTTTTTTATATATATTTGTTTCAGACGAAATATTAGTTTGTAAAAAATATAGAAATGAAAAAAAACATAAATTTTATTTTAGAGTTTATAAAGTTTGATAAAAATATTACCAAAACAAGAAATTTGTATTCGTTTACAATAATGATAGAATCTTGTAAACTGGGAGCCTCTGGTTTGTCAATTGCTCAGGAACTAATGGGCAGATTGTAACCAAAGTTGGCATAAATGATGTATGGAAGGACCTCTATTAAAGTTTCGTCTTAGGTTCTGGATGGATGAACAACATGGCCGCCAGAGGCCATCTTTGATTTTTACTGGCAAATTTTCAAAAATCTCCTGAAACTACATGATGAAATGTTTTAAAACTTTGCAGGGTTGGTGACAACAAAACCCTCTATAAAAGGTCCACTTTTGGTTGAGATTGATCGGCTCAACTGACAGCTGTGGCTGTTCAAAATTTCCATTGAAAGCATATGGGAAAAGACTTTTTATCAATTGCTTAGGAAGTAATGGGCAGATTGAACCAAAGTTGGCAGAAATGATGTATGGAAGGACCTCTATTGAAGGTCCGTCTAAGGTTCCGGATGGATGAACAACATGGCCGCCAGGGGCCATCTTTTTATTGGCCAATTTTAAAAAATCTTCTCTCGAAACTACATGATGAAATGTTTTAAAACTTTGCAGGATTGGTGACAACAATACCCTGTACAAAAGATCTACTTTTGGTTTAAATTCATAGGCTCAAAAGGCGGCTGCAGCTGTTCAAAGTTTCTGTTGAATCAATATAGTAAAAGACTTTTTATGTCGTTTGCTCTTGAACTAATGAGCAGACTGTAGCCAAAGTTGAGAGGAATCTCATATGGAAGGACAGGTACAAATGATCCACTTTTTAGGTCAAAGGTCAAATATCAAGATTACTTTGACATTTTACGTTTCTATAGAAGCCTTTGCGGATACAAAAGAGCTTACATTTTATAATGGCCAAAAGCCAGGTGAGCGATACAGGCTCAGCTGAGCCTCTTAGTTTGCCTTGAAATTATCTGTAAATTTAAACGTAAGCTTACATAAACAGTTAATAATAAAAGTAATTATTAACTTACAGCAAATAAAGAAAGTTTGATTATAGACTACAATATGTTGGCATCTGTGGAACAAGTCTTAGCTTATTTCTTACCAGAGGCTCCAGCAGAAATGTTACAGAACTTTGACGAGGTTTGTCTAAATATTGTTTTTCTTGCTTGATGGACTTACTTCTTTTGAGTAATTTTACATGTAAAAAGACTATATGCAACCTGAAATTACTTAATAGGTATAAATAGAATTGTTAATAATACAGATTTTCATTGTTGTTATATGTGTGATTAACCACTAATTCAGAAAGTCCATATGGTAAAATACCAGATCAACAAATTTTAGTAATTTTCAAACATTCCCTAACTGATAAAAACTCAACATCTTTATTTATAGTAGATTAATTCACAGGAATGTGAAAAATGACAATATGATCATTGTCAAGAAAAAAAACAGACACATTGAAAATTAAAACATTGCTTTCAGGCTGGGACAGAAGTTGTTATGAGTATGTACCCAAACTATGAGAAAATAGTAAAAACAATACATGTGAGGATAGCTGAACTGCCTCTCATTGAAGAATTAAGATCCCTTAGGTATGTTGAGAATTTTGATGTAACAAATATGAAAATATCTTTATAATTCCCATTACAAAAAATTGTCTGTTTTGTAAATATAATAACGTTCAGTAGGATTTAAGATTTGTATGTGGAAAAGAAATAATACATTAATGATTCTAGGACTTGCATTAATGAAAACAAAAGTGTATGCCAAAATTCTCCATTCTAAGACAGAGATCAAATTATTTGTGTGATACACCAGTGATTTACTTTTCTAGAAAAAACAGAAAAATTAACAAATAATTATAATATAGTAGCATGAATTTTGATTAATATTTGAGCTATATCAGGTCTGTATTATCTTTTTCATTGTCTCTTGAGAAAATTTTATTCAAGAATGTCAAAATTAAGATTTTGGTCAAGTGAGAATAGATATTATGTGTATGAATGTAAATATGAATTGATATTGTTTTTCAGACAGCTTCATTTAAACCAGTTGATAAGAACCAGTGGTGTGGTTACCAGTTCTACAGGAGTTATGCCACAGCTGAATGTTATTAAGTATGACTGTAATAAATGTAACTTTGTCCTTGGACCTTTCTATCAATCTCAAAGCCAGGAAATGAAACCAGGATCTTGTCCCGAATGTCAGTCAACTGGTCCTTTTGAAATTAATATGGAACAGGTAACCAACTTAATTGTCAGATACTTTACACAATGAATTCGCTAACATTTTTTAAGCAATGTTCTTTATTACAATTCTTTATTCAAGGTTCTTGGAAATTTGGGAAAAACCAGGAATTTCATTTTAAATGTTCCCATTTGGAAAATATGGTATTGCCAATTGACTTGGGGGGATGTCTCAAATGGGTTTGTGTTTATTAAAATGGGGATAAACTAATATTACAACTAAAGGTGTGTAGATGTAAAAAAAAAAATTTCTGAACTTTTGAATTTGTTGTCAACACTTCATACCTGTATAAACATTTTGAAGTATGAAAATAAAAAAAACAGGTTAATAGATTGTCCTCATACTTTGTGTCAATTTTTGGAGAAAAGGAATAAATTACTAGCAGAAATTTATTAGGCATACAAAATTGATCATTATACCATTGAAAAATGTATAATTATGTTGATGTATGTTATACATTTTTAGACATTATATAAGAATTATCAAAGAATAGCAATCCAAGAAAGTCCAGGGAAAGTTCCTGCCGGTAGATTACCACGATCTAAAGATGCCATATTACTGGATGATTTGGTTGATATGTGTAAACCTGGAGATGAGATCGTAAGTTGTTTGTAGTTTAAAGAAAGTAAAAATTCATGATAAAGGTTGGGTTTTTCAAACAGAAAAGACAGTTCTTTGTTTCTTCATCATGTAGGAGCTTGACAGTTTACTGTACAAGGAAATAAACATGCCAAAAAAAATTAAATTTTGTGAATCAAAATTGGTAGAAAATATTATATGATATTGGTGAAATAAAAGCTGTTTTTTTTGCTGAGGGAAACTATGTAATGTTAAAATTTATTGTTGCTTTACTAATGTTATTTTTCTCATGAAATGATTTCAACATTATTTTTTGACAACATAAGGCCATTTATTTTTAATTAGTTGGGTTACAGATCCGCCGACCCGATTTTCGCGATTTGAAGAAAAAAATAAAATTGAAAATTTTGGTTTGTAGCTCACCTGGCCAAAGGCCATGTGAGCTTTTGCCATCACTTTTCGTCCGTCGTCCGTCCGTCGTAAACTTTTCATTAAAAAATCTTCTCCTCTGAAACCCCTGGGCCGATTGGTTTGAAACTTAATAGGAATGATCTATGACATGTCCTCCACAAACGATCCTCATTTTATATTGATCCGATGAAAAACATGGCCACTGTTGCTAAAAATAGAACATAGGGGTAAATTGCTGTTTTTTGCTAATAACTCAAAAACCGTTAGATATCGAAAATCTGACAGGGGTAAAATTGATCAGCATGACATGATCTACCGACCCTGAAATTTTGAAGGAAATTCCACAACCCGTTTAGGAGTTATTGCCCTTTTTTAGTCAAATTTTCAAAATTTTAACATTTTTCGTCATGTATCTCCAAAACTATTTCAGATAGAAGTGAAATGAAAATTTTAAAAATGTTTCCCATGTTGAGATCTACCTACCCTGAAATTTTAAAGGAAATCCCAAAACCCATTTAGGAGTTGTTGCCCTTTTTTTTGTCAAATTTTCAAAATTTTTTCATTCAAAAATCTTCTCCTCTGAAACCGCTGGGCCGATTGGTTTGAAAATTAATAGGAATGATCTATGACATGTCCTCTACAAACAGTCCTCAATTTATTTTGATCTGACATAAAACATGGCTGTGGTAGCTAAAAATAGAATATAGGGGTGGATGTGTTGTTTTTGGCTTATAACTTAAAAACCGTTACAGATATCAAAAATCTGATGGGGTAAAATTGATCAGCATGATAAGATCTACCTAACATGAAATTTTGAAGGAAATTCCAAAACCCATTTAGGAGTTATTGCCCTTTTTTCGTCAAATTTTCAAAATTTAACATTTTTCGTCATTTATCTCCAAAACTATTTGAGATAGAAGTGAAATGTAAATTTGAAAAATGTTTGCCATGTTGAGATCTACATACCCAGAAATTTTAAAGGAAATCCCAAAACCCATTTAGGAGATATTGTCCCTTTTTTGTCAAATTTTCAAAATTTTAACATTTTGCATTTATCTCCAAAACTATTTGAGGTAGAAGTGAAATGTAAATTGAAAAAATGTTTGCCATGTTGAGATCTACATACCCTGAAATTTTGAAGGGATTCCCAAATTCTATTTAGGAGTTATTGGTTTGTGTAATTTGAGGTCGGGTTCTGTTACATTTATTTAAGGTTCACCCTTATTCCTGGTCAATTTTATCAACTTCCTGGCAGGACTACCAACATCAGAGAACATATTTTAACATTAAACCTTATGAAAAATAAATCTTCAACAAATTTCCCCTGGACAATTGAACCAATTGCAACAAACTTGGTCAAATAGTTGATTAATTGTCCAATGAAAACCAGACTCCAGGTGAGCGATACAGGCTCTGGAGAGCCCTTTGTTTATTATCGCCAACCCTCTGAAATCAGCCATCCCAAAAATAAAAATAAATTAAAATCCTTTATGCATCAAAATTTCACAAAAGATTATATTCCAATTTGACTTAAAATATATTATTCATCAATAAAATACATGTAAAAATGATCTAAAAAATAAAATCTATTTATAGCCGTTAGTTGATCCCAATTTCCGAAGAAGAAAAATATGAAACAAATTTCCTAATAGAATCCATGTGGCTTTTAAGTTCGTTTTGTATGAATATCTTGATTCCGTAAGATATTGAATCCACTCATTTTATGAGTCGGATCCCTTAAACTGTTAAAAAGGGAACGGTCTACTGAACAACACCTTTCAAGATAGATGTTCTGACATTTGGGTTTCAAAAGAGGGAATTAACTGATAATTTGCAACCTTCATATATTTGGTAATATACACAAGATCAGAATCAGTCTTCATTGTACATGATTTCACTCTTTTTTCTCCCGACCGACAGACCCTATTTTTTATAAAAAAAAATCTGTAAACCAATTAAAAATAAGTGACCTGATTAATAGAATAAGTTGAAATTTTAATTTAAAATTTGTCAGCTTATGATCCATATGTATGTGTATGTGTGTTGCCCTAGAGTTTACACCTGAAATCTTTAATTAACAGGTTTCTAAAACAAGCATATAACTACTCAATGAAAAAAGTTGAATACCACTCTAATACAATTTTAAAAGAAAGAAAATAAGGCCAAAAATAAAATTGTTTGTTTACCCTTTTTCCCTGACCGACCCCAACTTTTTAGCTCACCTGACCTGAAAGGTTAAGTGAGCTTTTCTCATCACTTGGTGTCCGTTGTCGTCGTCGTCTGTTAACTCTTACAAAAATCTTCTCCTCTGAAACTACTAGGCCAAATGTAACCAAACTTGAGCACAATCATCATTTGGGTATCTAGTTTAAAATATGTCTGACCGACCTGCCTGCCAATCAACATGGCCGTCATGGCTAAAAATAGAACATAGAGGGTAAATGCGGTTTTTGGGTTGTATCTCTGAAATTAAAGTATTTAGAGTAAATTTGTAAAAATGTTCATCAGGTTAAGATCTATCTGCCCTGAAAATTTCAGACGAATCAGACAACCCATTGTTGGGTTCCTGTCCCTGAATTGGTAAATTTTAGTAAGTTTTGAAGTTTTTGGTTGTTATCTTGGTGTAAGGGAGGTAATCCAAACACATTTAAAGTAAAATGTTCTGTATGATTCGATTACCTCCCTTACACTGCTTGTAAATTACATGTATGTATAAAGAAATGTAGATTACAGCTGTCAATTTATTTTTAGAAGTTACTATCTAATATTAAATTTAGCCATATTTTAAGACTTTTATGATGTATTTAAATGGGTTATTATGTTTGCAAACTCCATGAGAAATTTGAATAGGGATTATGACCATATCTTGAGGGAAAGAATTTTTTTCGAGGGGAAAGGGGGGGATGGAAAAAAAATTAGGTGGGGTAAATAAGAAATGGTTGGGGGGGACAATTTTTTCTCATTTCAGATTTCAGATTCTTTTTGCAAAAAAAAGGGTGGGGGGTACAGTAATTTTTTTTTTTTTGGGGGGGGGGGGGGGTCAATGCGCAACAGCATAGTATATTGCACAAAAGCAAAAAAAGGGGTTAAACTTTAATTTTTTAATTATTTGGGGTGGGGTGGGGGGTTCAATTCGCAACAGCATATTGTATTGCACAAAAAGCAAAAAATTGAATATAAATTCAAATCATATGACCAATTCTAAGTTCTTTGACTACAGTTATTCTGTGTCAGAAACCTATTATGTGTCAAATATTTAATTACAATCCAAATTCAGACCTGTATCAATCGTGAATATTGTGTCCATTTTTGCCCCAACTGTTCAGGGTTGGACCTCTGCGTTCATATCCAGCTGCGCTCAGCGAAGCAATTTATTAATGCTTTTCATTATGATTTTAATCTTATTTTACATGATTTCAAAAACCACAGTAGATACAGGTGAGCGACACAGGCTCTTGAGAGCCTCTAGTTTTATTGGAAAGTGAAAAAGATTTTTTAATTTTTCTCAGTCTGTGGCAGTAGTATTTTATTTCTGACCTGGTTCCACAGTTTACATATTTTAATCATTGTCAAAAGTGTGTATAATTTTATGTCACGCTTCATGCTTACCAATGGAGGGTGGTTCAAGTATGCTATGGTCATGAATAAAATAAACTATTTTACCTACTTACCTTCCTAGTAAAAAAATTGTGGTTCAAGGAAGGGCAAAATAACATATTTTTTAATGATAAAACAGTTGATATAATTTATTTAATCACTAGAATTCACAGAAACTGTTTAGATGAAGGAGTATTATATTTGCATCACTTGTACTACCAAACTTGTATTATAGAAGTTAAAGTATTATAATATCTTACTACGTAATATCTTCAAAGGAGTTAACAGGAATTTACCACAACAATTATGATGGATCCTTGAATACACAGAATGGATTTCCAGTATTTGCTACAGTGATACAGGCCAATTTTATTACAAAGAAAGACGATAAACTTGCCGCTGCAAATCTAACTGATGAAGATATTAAGGCCGTAGTACAGTTGTCAAAAGATGAAAGAATTGGAGAAAGAGTATGTTTTTACTAGTGTCATATCATGTTAATTGGTAAAAAAGTATCATGCTACTTATTCATTCTGTGGATTTAAATCTGAGGCAGATATTTTTAAAGTATATAGTGCAGTTATATTACAAAATGTAAAAAGGGTTTGATAAAAGTACTGAATTTTTGCTGGCCTACACAACACACATTCCAGCCATATCGGGGCAGGAGCTATTAATTGAAATTAAATGGCCTGACAACATCTCAGACTACACCTGTTTGATTAAAAAAGGACTCACTAGCTCCAGCTTCAAAACTTTACTCTTGAGCAAAATATACAGATGCAGAAGTGTTTACATCTACAATTTTGCCGTAGTTTCTAAGGATTTTAGTGAAAAAATACGGACTACGATTTTCATTTCAAAATCTACAGTTGTCGATTCGCTTGTTGGGAACATTTTCGTTTTGTAAAAATTCCCTCTGGATCACTTAAATGCTTGAAAGCAGCATAATATCTATGCTTTAAAGCGCCTTTGAGACAAGGTCAAATAAATCAGTACGGCGGCAAGCATGTCCAAGAAGACAGATCAGACGAGACCAACTAATGACAATAATAATGTTTCAGGAAAAACAGCAGCAAAGAAATCTTGCCAAAGGTTTAGAGAATGTTACAAGGAAACCTTCCTTCTTTGGGGTCTTCAAAGGAGGGTCCTACATTTGTGTATTGCTCTGTATGTGAACAGGATTTTTCTTGCGCACATAGCAGGTTCGTGCCGCTTCGCTGCACTAATTGGACAGTACTACTGACAACACAGCAAACCTACTGACAATTCTACTGACAGGCATCATTCAGGGTAAACAAGTCTGCAGATGTCCTTTGTAAAATAAAAATTTCCAGAATTCACGCATGTAAGTGCTAACTCATATATCTGCTAAAATATCTCCTAATGTAGCAGAATTAATACAGATAGCACAAAACAATCTAGATATTGACACTATATCAAGTTTTGACAGCTCATTAAAATTTTTACAATGCCTAATCTTTATTATTCTTCATCTATGTAAAAATTACCATTTCAATAACTTCAGTCAATATATTTCAGATTTTTGCAAGCATAGCACCATCAATTTATGGACATGAAGAAATTAAACGAGCAATAGCCCTAGCTATTTTTGGTGGTGAACCCAAAAATCCCGGAGGTAAACACAAGGTTAGAGGTGATATAAACATTCTTTGTTGTGGAGATCCAGGAACAGCTAAATCACAGTTTCTGAAATATGTAGAAAAAACTGCTCCACGTGTGGTTTTCACCACTGGACAGGGGGCATCAGCTGTTGGTTTGACTGCCTATGTGCAGAGGAATCCTGTATCCAAAGAATGGACACTTGAAGCTGGAGCCTTAGTTTTAGCAGACAAAGGAATATGTGTAATTGATGAGTTTGATAAGGTGAGAGCGTATGTCTTAACTAGTATTTTAACGTACAAACTTTGATATTTCAGGAAAGTTGTTCAATGTCTGGGATTTTGATGTCTTCATTTATATAAGGAACCCAACAATTGAAAATAATACAGAAAGGTGATAACAACTGCAATGAAACCGGTTTTGTATTATTTTAGGCATATTTTGAAAATTTAGAACAAAACAGGTATTGTAGTTCTAGCACTAACTATGAACTAGTGAAAAACATGTAAAGGACACTGATACTATGGTAATAACTCAAGTAGAACATTTCAGATTGATTTATATTTCATGTTAGCATCATACAAGTTTAAAATATTTTCAACTTCAGACAAAGAAATAAGTAGTAAGTAATAGTTCAGTTATAACAGACCTGATTTTCTTCAGCTCAGAGCCCAATTCCACCTTCTGGAGTCTGGATTTGTCCATTACAGTTCCTTTATTATACATATTAAAATGGCTGCCAAAGTATCATTTCCACTCTTTTTATTACACATCAAAATCTGGTCTGGTTATAATCTACATGTAAAATATGTTGATATGAAAATGGAAGGGTAAAGTGAGAACCAGGGATCCTGAAATTTCATAATCCTCTGCCGGACATTTTTTTGATAGACATCAGTTGTCAGTTTAAACTCTTTTAGCAATCTCAAAACACGACCTTATTTCATACAAATGTTGTTATGTAAGATTTATAAATGTTTAGGGTAAGACCTGAAATAAATGTGTGTATCAACTCTAATGTTCTGTGCATTGTTGTTTGTGTATTGATAATTTCGATGTTAAAGGTGTCTTCTTCGAGATCCACGTTTAGTATGTATAATTAGATCGAAATGGACTACACAACAAAGCAGAAATGAACTAAATAAATGAATAAATTAAATTCAAGTTAAAAACATTAAAATCTGTCTATGAAAGTCATCCCGAAAGACGAAATTTTATTAAATTTTCATATTTAACTACAATTATTTGCGGATGCTTAATGATAATTTACTAGATTACACTCGCAGAAAATGGCAACAATATGGAAATCTAGAAGTTTTGCCTAGTTTAAACCTTTTTATAACCGGACAAATAACTATTTCTCCGGTCATGTCCGATAGATTACATTAATGGGTTGTTATATGGTCTATAAGTAGGTACAACAGTCTCCACAGAACTTGTGCTCCCAATAGCAATGAATGTATGAAAACAAAACTAAAAGTCCCAGTACATGTATTGAGTTGGACATGCATAGTGAGAAAATTCTCTATAAAATCTGCAATCACAATGTATTTTTTTTATTTCAGATGAATGATGCTGATAGAACCAGTATACATGAAGCAATGGAACAGCAAAGTATATCCATATCAAAGGCTGGAATAGTAACGTCTCTTCAGGCACGCTGTTGTGTGATGGCTGCTGCAAATCCCATTGGTGGAAGATATGACCCTTCTCTGACCTTTGCAGAAAATGTAATTATTGCACATATATAGAATTTTGTTTAAAAGTCTAAAATTGCAATGAAATTATGTTTTTATGCCCCGCCTGTAAGGCAGGCCGGACATATAGTTCTTCTGTCTGTCTGCCCTTCCGTCCAGTCCTTACAGTCCGATGCTTTGACCTTGAGGTCATGGGTCATCGACTTTGAGTTTCTTTATGGAATTTCAATATTAGAATCCAGGTTAAGGTAGTTTTTGAAATTGGAGTTTAGGCAGTTCTTTTTTCTGATTGGCTGATATAAAACAATCTTCTCCTCTAAAATCGCTTGGCCAAATGGAACGAAACTTGACAGGAAGCATCTGTGGTAGGTTCTTTGCAAAATATCCTCATTTCATCCTGATTGGATTACAAATATGGCCGCCATGGGCAGTTCTTATTTCTGTTTGGCTGATATAAAAATATCTCCTCTGAAATCTCTCGGCCAAATGGAACAAAACTTGACAGGAAGCATATATGGAAGGTCCTTTATAAAGTTTCCTCATTTCGTCCCAATTGGACTAAAAATATAGCCGCCATAGGCAGTTATTTTTTCTGATTGGCTGATATAAAACAATCTTTTCCTCTGAAGTCGCTTGGCCAAATGGAACTAAACTTGACAGGAAGCATCTATGGGATGTTTTTTACAATGTTTCCTTATTTCGTCCTGATCGAGCAACACACATGGCAATCATGGGCAATCTTGTTTCCCATTGGTTGATTAGAAAAAAATTTTTTTTCTCTGCAACTGCCCGTCCAAAACTGTCAGCAAAACTTGATAGGAAGCAACTATTGAACGTTTATGAAATAATTTTTATTCATCCTGATTGGGCAACAAGCATGGCTGCCATGGGCAATTCTTGTTTCTGATTGGCTGATGTAAAGAAGTTCTTCTCTGAAACTGCTTGACCAAATGGAACGAAACTTGACAGGAAGCATCTGTGGGAGGTTTTTAGATAGTATCCTCATTTTGTCCATATCAGGGGACAAACATGGCCGCCATGGTTAATTCTTCTTTCTGATTGGTTGATTTTAATGAAACTTTTTCTCTGAAACTCCTAGGCCAATTAGAGCCAAAATTGACATAAAGTGTCTATGGCTTATAACAAAAATCTACAAAACCGAAGAATTGATTGAAACCAATCATGGCCTGAACATTCCTCATCAGGTGTCAATCTCTCATTCAAGATGGCCACCAGCAGCGGATTTAGGTCAACATAAAACCATATAGGAAATTCATGCAAAAATATTCTGGAGAACCACAGAATTTAAGAATATGCTGACCTGTAAGTAGAAGGACCTTGATGCAGAAAAATTTGGTCTCTACAAGGCTTACCACACTTCATAATGATATAGAGAAAAAACGCCCTCTGAGCTTCTAGTTAAGTGTGTGTCATTTCAACAAAAGTTGATATCTTGAATTTTACTTCTTTGAATATAAACATTACCAATATATTATCCTGTTATCTATAGATAAGAATCATTCACCAGTTCAGAAAATTCATTTTTGTCTCGCCTTGACGGAGTCAAAAGGCGAGACATAGGTATGCTGTTTCCGGCGTCGGTGGCGGCGGCGACGGCGTCAACAATGTATTAGTTTGTGATTAGCTCAGTTTTATGGGGATCCACTAGTGGTAGGTCAATGATAATTGGTATGCAGATGTATTACCATTACTACATCTCATTGCTATGGAGATTATTTGGCTCCACCCCCTCAGTCATGGTCTATTGACTTTGAATGGTTTGCTTACTTTACATGTATTAGTTTGTGATTAGCTCAGTTTTATGGGGATCCACTAGTGGTAGGTCAATGATAATTGGTATGCAGATGTATTACCATTGCCAAATCTCATTTCCATGGAGATTATTTGGCTCCGCCCCCTCAGTCATGGTCTATTGACTTTGAATGGTTTGCTTACTTTACATGTATTAGTTTGTGATTAGGTCAGTTTATGGGGATCCACTAGTGGTAGGTCAATGATAATTGGTATGCAGATGTATTATCATTGCCACATCTCATTGCCATGGAGATTATTTGGCTCCACCCCCTCAGTCATGGTCTATTGACTTTGAATATTTGCATAACTTGTGTAAGATGTTAAGGTATTGCTATTATGATTTCAACATTTGCATAATCAAAATTACAAAAAGGCGAGACATATCTCTGTGATAACAGTTTATTTTGTGTTTATTTATAGGTTTCACAATGAGTGAGAGTTAGATATCGCTTGATATCAAATCGAGTTGTTTAATTTGTATATAATAATAAACCAGCCTTTGGTGAGTATTAAGTCCAAATTAAATAACGAGATTTGATATCAAATGGTATTGAGGAATATTTGTTTGTTTGTGTTTCGGCGTCCGACCCGTGGGAAATCCTAACGTTCATTTTTCTGTGACATCAAATGTTGCTATGGAGCGGTGGCTTTCAATGATGACCGCGCAGTTTGGATCAAGGCCAATCAAATAAAAGAATTTCTCGTAACACTTGTTCATATCATATGTTGGTGAATTAGTTATGACAAATAATTCATCGCATTAGAAATAGATAACAACGCACCATCATAATAGAAATCATGTTTCTTTTGTATATTTATTAAGTCTTCATGTAGTTTAATTCTAGAAAAAACTAAATTTTATTATGTCCCCATAGATATATAGAAGTGGGGATTTTCTTTTGTTTTCATAGATGCCAACCATTCCGATTTTTCCGTAATTGTTACGAATTTCACGTCAAAATTATGGTGTAACAGTTTATAGTCTATTATTAGGAATTTCTGCTCATTACCGGTCCAAAACCATTCCTGGTTTAGATTTTAATCTTTCATTACAAGGTATTATTGTGGTAAGATAAAGCGCTACAGATATTCGGATTTTTAAAACGTTTTGGGATGTCTCAGAATTATTTGCTTAATAAAATGTTCTATTCAGTTTTTGTATGATTCAGATGAACGCAGCTCAGTAAATTGATTACTGAAAAAAAGTTGCAAATTACTGACAACTCAGATTGTTTTTACTGATAGCACCAAAAAGGGGTTTGCATCTATGTGTTTGTCTGTTTGTCTGCACTTGTTTACTGCAACTACTAGTACACCAGTGAATGGATTTCATTGAAACTTTCACAGAATCTTCAGTACCAAGTGGCATTGTGCACTATCTATATTATTTTTTTATCAGGATTTTTTGGGGGAATTTTCCACAGACAAACATAGACTTCACCACTTCTTCATTATATGGTAATGTAAGGGGGTTAGCCATGCCCCGACTGCAACTCCTCCTTAACCAATGATTTCTGTGAAACTCATGTAATCTTCAGTGTACATTGCCATTGTGCAACACCAAAATTATTTTTGATCAGAAGGATGGGTTTTCCACATACAAACATAGACCTTGTCATTTCTTCATAAAATGGTAATGTAAGGGGGGTAGGCCTGTGAACCTTTTACGGGAATGTTCAGTGTGCATTGCCATTTTACCCTTCTGTTTTGATTTTTGGGTTTCCCATAGATTCTGTATATTATTGTAGCCATAGTGGAGGATATACATTTGTAAGCTTTGCTCACAGCATTTCTAGTTTTAGAATTCTTATGCATTGTAAAGATTTGCTATTGCAGTGAATCTCTTTCCAGAATTGATAATTTTAGTTCAGATTTGTTGAACTTTGTTTTCTAAATGTCCATAAATTACGATCAACAAAGCTAAGCTAATAGTTATAATCTTAATTTGGTCATTTTTGCAATGTAGAAAGATAAAAAATTCAAATTTATTAAATTTAATATTCTTGTAATCCATGTATATTAAATACTTTATTGTTAATTAACAGGTAGATTTAACAGAGCCAATTTTGTCAAGATTTGATGTCCTTTGTGTTGTAAGAGACACGGTGGATCCAATACAGGTATAAGACACTTTAGAATAGGATATTTGTATTTTTGATGTCTTCACTGGTTCACTAGTGCTTTTACAGTACTAAATGATAAAACAGTGACTCGGCCTAAATTATCTGTTCAATTTAATATAGGTTTTAATAACAAATTCTCTAAAGAATTGAATTTATTGAAGATATTGATTGTTTACAGTTATTTTATATCACATAAAATTTTTAACATATGAACATTTATATTACAGGATGAAAGACTAGCAAGATTTGTAACAGGAAGTCACATTAAACATCACCCTAATGCAACTGATGCACAAGCAGAAGAAAATCTGGTAAATAAGAATTAAATCAAAATTGAAAACTCGTAAAACTTTTCCAGAACATATCAGTAATTTAAAAAACAAACATCAACGTGCACAACCTTGCTAGCTACAAAGACAACAAAGTAGGATACTCAATAAGTTTAAGTAATTACATAAAAATAACAGTCATTTTATTACCTTTAGAATGAGACTTCAGAGAGCTTAGATTGAATAAAGGTGAAATATTTTGTTGAAATAAAAGAATTACTGTACTTACTCTATTTATTTGACACTAAAATACACCTATTTCTTATGAAAATTGGAAAATCGTTGAAAAAATAGAGTTTTCATATTTCTGTCCACATCGTTGTGATTTTTTGGAAAGATTGCAAATCGTTCCTATGGCATCGGTCTCCAAAACCAGAAGTGTGGCCTCTTCGATACCATTAGATATTAGTCCATAAAATGTAGTTCCAATGATGACACCATTTTTTAAATTACAAGTACTATCTTGTTGATAATATCTGAACTAATATTTTTAACTAACATAAAACTTAATCGCTTACTGAAATTACCAAGGAATTAAAATGAAGTCAACGCAGACGGGGGATGAATTTATCTATCACAACGAATCTACAAGAAACAGCATCCCATATTCGTTGTTGGCCGGGAACTTTACTTTTTAAATTAATTCAAAACTAATTGCGCATTTACAAATCTGATGATTATTACCCATTATTTGAGAAAAAAATCATTTAAGATTATCTATTAATATAACTCAGACATGCGCTTTCGCAATCTAAAAGTTTGATGCAGGGATTGGAAATTTTCAGCAGCCTCTGTCGGACATTTTTTTGATAGACATAAATTGTCAGTTTTCACTCTTTTTAGCAATTTATCTTATTTCATACAAATGTTTAGTTTCTGTTGCGAATTTGGTGTGGATGGTATTTGTTTATTCGTACGTTCATTTGTATGATTTGCGAGTTTGACTTTAATTTGTTTGTTTACATTCTGTACAATATTCAAGACAAACTGTAGCAGGTATCAACAATTACACTCAATTATATATTTTTTTCGAAATAAAAAAATGTTTGTTGAATACAATTTTAGTCTCCTCTGCGACGAAAAGTCGCGAAGGCGAGATATAGGTATTACTTTCAGGCGGCGACGATGGTGTACACTTTTCAAAAACTTTAATAACGTTGGACAGATAATGCCTACAATTAAGATTTTGGTCGACAGATACTTTATCGTATAAAGTTTGCTGCAATATACTTGTCTGGTGACCACGACCTTGTTTTCATGGTTCATTGACTTCATAACTGTGAAATCTGCGTCTAAGTTTCATGGTTAAATCCATTTTTCAGCAACTGTAATATCTAGGCTTACCATATTTGGTCTATAGATAGTTCTTAATGGGTACATGCCAGTCTGACACCTGGCTTGGGACTTTGATGTCAATTTCATGCTTTAGTGACTTTGTCACATTTTCGTGGTCTCAGCAGCTATAATACCTAGACCCACCATATTTGGTCAATAAATAGTTTTTGGTGGGTACATGTCAGTCTGATAACTACCTTTTGACCTTGATCTAAATTTCATGGTTGAGTGACCTGTGTCACATTTTCGTGATTAAGTATATTTCTTAGCAGCTATAGTACCTACGCCCATCATGCCTGGTTAAAAGATCATCTTAGTAGGCATATTGCAGTCTGACACCTGTCTCTGGACCTTGACTTCAATTTATGCATGAAATTGATCGACTTTGTCACATTTTCGAGATTAGGTCCATTTATCAGCAATGTAATACCTAGACCCACCATATTTGGTGAATACATAGTTCTTAGTGGGTTCATGTTGGTATGACACCTGCCTTTTGACCTTGACTGCAAATTTATGCTTGAGTGACTTGTTTCATGTTTTAGATGATGTCCATTTTTCAGCAATTGCAATACATAGACCAACTCTATTTGGTCTACAGATACAATGTAGTCCTTGGTGGGTACATGGCTTTTTGAGACCTTCACCTGAATTTCACACTTGAGTCACATTCGAACACCTCCACTAAGATTTCGAGTATTGACACTAAAACTTGATTGTTGCTAAAAGTTGAGCCTTAATACACATTACTGAAAATTACATCCTGGTTTCCATACCACAGAATGTACATCAATTTGAAAAAAAAATCAATATTTCAGGGGAAAAAAAGGATATATTCACTGTAATTGATCTCACATAAAGAACAAATCTGTGATAAAAAATTCAATTTATTCAATTTGAAATTATAAACAACTACAGTTGCAATCTTTCCACCACTGCTTTCCAGCACTTTGATTGACTCCATATGATCGACCTGGTCAAAGTACTTTAAGAATAGGCAATCAATGGTTAATACTTGCGGTATTGTTATTTGATTTTGCTTTCATGATTTATCTTTTTGTACCTTCAAATTAATAGTGAATTTAATGTTGAAGACGAAAACAGTAGCAAACTTCAAACAATCTGCCATGTTGTCGACTAATATGTGAACATCTCACAAATGATTTTTAAGATCTGGATTTGGAGCATATTGCAAATGATTTTTACAACACATGTTACGTTTGTAGTCTCATTGTATTTTTAGAACATATTATAACTATTACATTTAAATGTCTAATAAACAATGATAAGAGGATTTGTTTTGTAAAAACAATAATCATTTCATTTGAAAATTTTTTAATTTAATTATCTGAGAAACACGAATACGCAATTCCGTTCTGAACTTGTTTTGGATTTCTTTTCAAAAGTAAACTTCCAGGTAGGATAAATTCAATAAAATTTACTTAAAAAATCTTGTTTCAGTCAAATTTATTAAGATAGATAGTTTAAAGGTTTAGAAAGACCAAATAAACTCTCAATGAGGACTGAAAGAAAAATAACTTACCTAAGAAGTTAAAATTACTGACTTTCACCACTTGAGAACAACGATGGTAACTTTGACAATTTTGAAATCGTCGAAAAAATATAGTTATCAAAAAATTCAATTTTCCTTGAATTTTCAAAAGTATTGAATAATTAGGCTGTCCAATAATTAGGGTTATTACGGTATATAGATTTCACATGAAATCAAGAGGTGTAAGATGTACTATGAAGTGTTGCTCATACTGTCACATTTCTAGCCTTTATAAAAACATCACACAATTTTCTAAATTTACAGTATATATTTGTGAATAGTGAGAAAAATTTTGAGAAAGAATTTGCGAGTCAGTTAACACAATTTCACTTTTTAATATTTATTTTTAGAACATACTAAATACAAGTGCCTCGGTTGAACCCTTACCACAGGACCTACTTAAGAAGTATATTATATATTGTAAAGACAAAGTACATCCCAAACTTCATCAGATGGACCAAGATAAAGTTGCTAAGATGTATTCAGAACTAAGAAGAGAATCTATGGTATGGTATCTTTGCAAGTTACATAATTACAATGGATTTTAGCTCATTTGATGCAAAAAACAAAAAATAATTGAAACCCACTGGGCCAACTTGAGCCCAACTATGACTGAATGTTTCTTATGTGGTTTCCTTTATATTCTCCTCTGTATAAAGTTTCTACATGAGTGGTAAAGATGTTAGGTAGCCTGTAGATCTTGGTGGAATAATGAAGATTGAATAATAATACATTTTCATTTAGTAACACAAGTGACCATATGTTAACACTGATAAAGGACATACAATGAATTCTCTTATGTGACCTTATTTTGAACTTTTCAGTGATAAAAAAATTCTTTGTATTATTATATCAGGAATATGTCACACATTCATAAAATAAATGTGTTAGAATTATTGGTCAATTAGATTACTTACGTGGTTCTTGCTTACAGTTTTGTTAAGAATGGTCACAGTGAACAAAAAATTAAAAAATCATAGATATAAACCCCGAAATGTTTTCTCTTTGATATTACTTTGTTTTAAATGCTATTTAGCAAGGAATCATTCTTTGATGATCTTTATTAAATTTGTATCAAATGCTATTGTTAGAGAACTTAGCAGGAAAAAAAGAAATACTTAAAAAAAACATTTTAGTTGCTGGGTTGTTTTAACTATGTTATGTAGAAATATTGTGAAAAGCACCCTCTTCAACTTGATTTGATGTTCTTTTAGTATATTTATATCCCAAAAGGCAGCCATATAAGGAAAGTAAGAACGTGTTGTTTTTTTTATAGGCAACAGGCAGTATACCAATTACAGTGAGACATATTGAGTCTATGATTCGTTTGGCAGAAGGTCATGCTAAAATGCATCTGAGAGATTACGTCAATGAAGATGATGTTAACATGGCAATGAGAATTATGTTAGAAAGTTTTATCAGTACACAGAAATTCAGCATTACAAGAACAATGAGAAAGGTACTCAAGGAAATTAGCACTTCATCTAGAGATGTTATAAAAATAACAAATTCTCTTACATTGACCAGTATTTAACTCTCGGACGGTTAGGGAAATTTGATATCACATCCTGTTCAATGTGATATTAACTAGTGATATCAAAAATTTGCCCATTTGATTGGTCAGCACCTGATTGTCTAGGAAAATTAACGTATTTTGATTGATCAACAATTTTGCTACACAATGGCGCCATATTTGAAAGCCACCATTGCATAGCAACATTTGACGTCACAATATAAAAGAAAATGATAATATTAGGCCAAATACATGGTTCTCAGACACCGCTGCCCCACATGAGAAGTTGCCTACGGAATGAATATTTGGTTTCTGCGAAAAAAGTGTCAGACATCTTATATAGTACAACACAGCACAGTTACGTTTGAGTCACCATGACCTACATTTTATGGTAGTGTGTCCTTGATGTACTTTTGCATTTTAGTCTTTCTAAAAAAAGATCTGTTATAATATTTCAATGATATTTTACAACTACAATCATATTCTTTAGTTCAATACAGATCACCAACCTGTAAGTCCACATTTCATGATTGAGTGTTTGGATCCTTATTGTGTCGCCTGCGGAATGCATGGTCGACACATAGGGATCACTATCTGTCGTCTTGCGTCGTCACACTTTTCTTCTATCCTCAACTACTCGTAAACCGCTCAAAGGATTTTGTTGAAACTTTCTCTGTGCATTAACCTTAATGCACAGGTGTGCATATATATTTCATCTTTAGAAAATTTAAATTTTTTTGGGGTAAAAATTGAAATTTTTGCAAAAAAAGGGGGGGGGCAAAACTTCTATCCTTAACTACTCCATAACCGCTCAAAGGAATTTTATTAAACTTTCTCTGTGCACTACCCTTAATGCACAGGTGTGAATATTTATTTCATTTTTAGAACATTTTAATATCTTTTGTAAAAATTGACGTCCACAGGCGACACATGTCTTCCTTGGAAGACTCACACATTTTATGTCATAAACTATTCATTATTTTTAATTGGGTAAAAGTTTATGTAAAGCCACACCAAATTTTCAGATTTTGTAAATTTTAAAGAAAAATATTTCAATTTCGCTTGCTCACATATAGTTTTGTCATAAAAAAATCCATAGAACTGAAAATCAATTTGATGTGGCCTAAACAGGATATATTATGAAACTTTCAAATTAAAATAATACATGGAAGTTTGATGTGCAGAAGGACGGGGCATCAGTGTCTTACAGACAAACATTCTCTAGTTTTTGTTGAAATCAATTTTTGTGGACAGGGAGAAAAATGTATATTTGTGGATTTTGAATTTTAAAAAAATAACTGAAATGGAAACTTGTAATTAGCAGAAAAGCTTAAATTCACTAGATATGTTTTTGATCTTACAGACTTCCTTTGAAGTATGACCATTACTCAAATTAGATTACAATAATTTCAGTTACCATATACTGCTTAATAAAAATATAATATTGTAAGAATAAGTCCTGAATTTTTGGGTTCTTGAATTCATAGATTGATCTGTCGATAAAATCAACAAAAATTTGTGTACCACAAGTAATACAATTGAAATTATTTCACAGTAATTGACTCTCAGTATATTTATTGTTTGATCATTAATTGTTTGAATTTTTTTCAGACATTCAGTAGATACTTAACATATAAAAAAGACAACAATGAGTTGCTCCTCTTCATCTTAAAGCAACTTGCAATGGACCAGATGTCCTTTCAGAGAAATAGATTTGGTATGGATCAAGAAACGATAGAAATCTCGGAGAAGGATCTTGCAGATAAGGTTGGTTCTAGTTTACTGTATTATTTCATAATCTAAAAAACCGACTAGGTGGTCTCGTGATAGCGTGCTCGCCTCGAGTACGGAAGGTCACAGGTTCGATCCTGGCCGGGTCAAACCAAAGACATTAAAATTGGTAATTGCTGCTTTTCCGCCAAGCACGCGGCATTTAGGAGTAAGAGCAAAGATCTACTGGTCGGCTCGGAGTCAGTATAATGTGTCCGAGTGGGGTGATATGTCTTCCTGTGAGCTAGCACATTAAAAATCCGGCTCAGCGTGTCAATCTAGTACAAAGCAGGGATCATATTCATTATCATACATGTTTTCGTCCTGACATGCACCTGGATGGTACTGGACGTTAAACAATTCATCCATCCATCCATAATCTAAAATTAATGAGATGTCAATTTATTCTTTAAAGAAATCTTCGGTTGCATTCTTGATTCCATCTCTCCTACAATATGGAAATTTTTACTAAAAGTATAAAATTTATATGTATAAAACATGTACAATTTAAAGGAAATGGATAGTAAGAAAATAACAGTACCATTGATTGTTATTAAATAATTTATTTGTGTCAAGTTTTATATCTGTAAATTTTTGTGACAAGTAATTATCAGTTATCGTTAAAAATTAATTGAAATATGGTTTCAAGTAATGAACATGTCAGTATTGTTTTATTTGTAGGCTAGACAGATCAACATAAGTAACTTAACATCATTTTATGACAGTGATTTATTTAGAGCTAACAGATTTGACCATGACAAGAAAAGGAAAATGATTATACAAACAGTATAAATATAATATCATAATGTGTTAATGATAGTGCTTCTAAGTTCATTCTGCATCCTTCAGTTAGGAAGATCTTTCCTTTTTAGATTATTCTCAGAAGCCTGTTTATTTTTATGCAGAAAGAACAGAAGTTTTCTAACCTATTGTGTTCAGAACTTTTATAACCTACCTTATGAAAATGTGTTCATATGTTCTTTTTAAGTTAAGCATAGGAGAAAAATTTTGTCATTTTGATATTTTCTACCAAATGTGTTCAGAACTTTTATAGCCTACCTTACAAAAGAGCTTTTAGCATGATAATCTTTTCTAGTGATATTCAGAAATTTATTCATTGATAAGCCTGTGTTGAAAGACTGAGATATCTTTATTTTTCTGTTTTCATCTATCCAACACTACCATAAATCTACATGTCTGGATTTATATAGATTATACATAAAGTTCATTTGATAAACATGAGACACTTTTCACATATTGAAAACATGAGTTCCAGAAGTACTGTAATTTCCCAAATTTACATACTGATAAATCTCCACCATTTTTGTACATAGGTCATTTATGTTCCACTTCATTATAACAGTTTCTTCGGATGTACCTATTGAGCAGATTAATCTATTGGAGTGCAATTTTATACACAATGCAGTTTATATTACTGGTATTGAGGTTAATGTAACATATTATAGGTCTTAAAATTTCATAATAAATATTCTTGTTTTATGATAGTATTATTTCATGAAAGAGGACTAATGTTTTAATAATTAGATATGATACTTTTAAATAAATAGAAAAAGAAGCCATATATTTGCTATTTGTAATTTTTATATACAATCCTTCTTGATCTGCAAGTAGACATCACAATATTAAGTGGAAGGATTTCCATTTCTTATTTAAACTATGATAAATTATATTTTTAAATTTTTGAGAAACATGTTTTGAAGTTGTAAATCACTTGCCTTTTAATGTCTGACAAATCTTTGGCTAACCTTGTTAAGAGCAGGCAATAATAACACTATATATATATTTTTTAAACTTCTAAGCCATTACAATTGAACAGAAATACTAAGTAGAAAAAATAGAGAAACTGAATATTAATAAATATGTTATGGTAATTATTGTGATGATATTCTAGTAACATTTACAATAATTAATAAAAAAAAAATGGATAAATTGAAATGGTGTTGTTTTTTTGTCCCAAATATTCAGTGCTCGCTGTATCCTTTCATTTTAACACTGTAATGTATTGTCGCATTAGATGTTACATTTCCTTGAAAGGAATTCATTTTGTGTGCTTTCTTTCATATTAAAATCATCTGAGATAGAGCTATACATTATAAGTTATGACCCAGAACTTGTAGTACCATGAAAATTTAGACAGAGAACAAAATTGTAGTGAGGTATTAGCCAAATTCATGGTACTACAGACACTAGGTCAGAACTATTTGTACAATTTTCTAAGCAATATTTCAATAGGAATTTATATAACCGTGAGCAACGTATTCACCTAGATTTGTAAGGTTGTTTACCTTTTAAGAACAATTTCATGGGGTTGTGTAGGGTAGACGTTGATTTAGCAGTGAATAGAAAATGATTCCAAATAACAAAATCCCAAACTATTATCATTTAGAAGAGACTATAGTATTTTGTCAGTGCAGTGCTATAATATGTTTACAAAAAATTACATGAACATTTTGTTGGCATTTTTATCCATAATAGCATAAACATTGAAAGCAATTTGGACAGTGATTTGTTGTAATTTTAATTTTGGTATTTGGCTCTGACTGTTTGGTCTAAAGGTCTATAGAACAGGGATAAATACAGTTAAAAATAACAAATATTTATGGTCTTCTCTAAAACTTTCAGTAAAATTGGAACTGGCATTAAATGGCTGTTGGTGGCTCTTTTCAAAATTTTGTCTAGCAGCTCTTATGTAAACTGATATTTTCTAGTATTAACAAACAACGTAAATAGATTAACATAAAAAAAGTTTTAATTTCTTTTTAGCTCAGCTGGCCATAGGCCAATGTGAGCTATTTTCATCACTTTGCATGTCGGTATGTCAGTCCGTTTCTCCATTAACTTGTCACATTTTTAGGTCACCTGGGGTCAAGTGAGCTATTCTCATCACTTGGCATCCGTCGTCGTGCATTAACTTTTACAATTAAGACTTGACATTCTTCAAAGGATTTAAACCAAACTTGGCCCATACTTATTCCTTATGAATATCTAAAATCCAATTGATCTTCAAGGTCATTGGTCAAAGTTCAAGGCCACAGTGGAACTTGTAAATTCTTTACACCCTTGTGAACACTCTAGACTCAACACCCTTCAAGAGATTTTGACCGAACTTGGCATATACAGTGGAACCTCTGTAAACCGAACAGCTGTGGGATCGGAGAAATCGGCCGGTTTTAGGAGGTTCCAGAAAAGATTTATCTGATCCGGAGAGTAAAACCTGAAGTGTATTACAATGTTTTGTAACGTTGTTGTAAAATTATGCGATGTGCTTACATATGTACATGTACCACGCGCATATTATTTTAATACAATTACATGTAATTGTTTTTAATTTCAATTTTTATGATGCCTGATTATTGTTTGATTAACGACTTTCACACCTTTATTTAAAATGGTTATTTAGTTTAATGATGTCAATCATCGATGGATTAAGGATGACATGTATTACGGTTCACTGATTTTCCAGGTAATGCATTGTTTTGGCCGGTTTCTGGAGGTTAATTTGACAAGAAATTATATGTTTTGTACCGGAAAGTACGGCCGGTGTTCGGAATTCAGAGCGTCCGGTTTTCAGAGGATTTTTTTACTTGAATATATAGGCAAAAATTCCGAACAGAAAGAGGAATCCAGTTTTCAGAGGGGCGCATACTTAGTCCTTATGAATATCTAGAACCCTATTGATTTTCAAGGTCACAGTGGAACTTGTAAATTTTTTACACCCTTGTGAACATTCTAGAAGCAACATCCTGCGAGGGATTTTGACCAAACTTGGCACATACTTAGTCCTTATGAATATCTAGAACCCTATTGATTTTCAAGGTCACAATGGAACTTGTAAATTCTTAACATCCTTGTGAACACTCTAAAATCAACAGCCTTCAATGGAATTTTACCTAACTTTATACAAAGTTTAAATTTATCAAGATCTGAAAGCCTAAAGATTTTGATTGGAAATGACAAGAAAATATTTATATATGTACAAATTTCAGGGTCAAATTTTTTGACGGAGAGGGGATGCCACGCTTCGCGTTGCCCTTGTATTTAAGATCGCGAAGGCAAGATATGGGTATTACCTTCCAGAAGGCAACGTAAACTTTTTTGAAACCTTAATAACTTTACACAAATAATACCTACAATTAAGATTTTTGGATGCCTTATGGTATAATGTTTGCTGCAGTGTACTTTTCTTGTGACCCTGACCAACCATATTTAGTCAATAGATAGTTCTTGGTGGGTATATGTCAGCCTGACACTTGCATTTTGACCTTGACCTCAATATCATGGTTGAGCGACCTATGTCACATTTTCGTGATTAAAGTCCATTTCTTAGAAACTGTAATACCCAACCCCACCATATATGGTCAATAGATAGTTCTTAGTGGGCACATGCCAGTCTGAAAACTTGTCTCTGGACCTTGATTTCAATTTAATGATTGAGTGACTTTGTCACATTTTCATGGTTAAGTCCATTTCTTAGCAACTATAATGCATAGACCCAAAATATTTGGTCAATACATAGTTGATGGGTACATGTAAGTCTGACCAGGGATCATATAATACTAACTTCATATACAGTTCCTGGTCTGACGCCTGCCTTTTGACTTTGACCTGAATTTCATGGTTGAGTGACCTGTATCACATTTTCGTAATTAAGTAAATTTCTTATCAACTGTAGTACCTAAGCCCACCATATCTGGTCAATAGATAGTTAGGTACATGCCAGTCTGATACCTGTCTCTGGACCTTGACCTCAATTTCAGGCTTGAGTGACTTTTAAAATTTCATGATTAGGTAAATTTCTCAGAAACTGTAATACCTAGACCCACCGTATTTGATAGTTCTTAATGGGTACATGCCAGTCTGACACTTATCTCGGAACATTGACCTCAATTTCATGGTTGAGTGACTTTCATCTAATTTTCGTGATTTTGTCCATTTTTCAGCAACTGTAATACCTAGACCCACCATATTTGGTATATAGATAGTTCTTAGTCGGTAAATTCCAGTCTGACACTTGTCTCTGGACCTTGACCTCAATTTCATGATTGACTTTTCGAGATTTAGTCCATTTCTCAGCAACTGTAATACCGAGATCCACCATATTTGGTCAATAAATAGTTTTTAGTGGGTTTGTGTCGGTATGTCACCTGCTTTTTTACCTTGACCGCAATTTCATGCTTGACTGACTTGTTTCTCTTTTTGGAATAATGTCCATTTCTCAGCGATTGCAATACATAGACCAACCATATTCGGTCTATATAGTCCTTGGTGGGTACATGGCTGCCTGAGACCTTCACCTGAATTTCACACTTGTGTTACATTTTCATGATAAAGTCCATTTCTCTGCAGCTGTAATACCTATATCCACTATATGGTCTGTAGAAACTTCTAGGCAAGTAGGTGTCATCAGTCTGACACCAAACCTTGACCACATTTTTAGCCTTGAGTGAGTCTCGTCCCATTTCACAAATAAAACCGACTGGAACAAACTACCGAATACAATTGTAAATTGCACATCAGTAGACTCTTTCAAATCTTCAATTTCAAAGCATAAATATTAGTCCAACTGCTACATCAAACTTGATTTTACAAAACTTTTTTTTCATTTTTCCCATATTTTAATTTGTATATATATCAATCTATGTCTTGTTGTAAGTTTCCTCCTGTGACATAATCTTCAATTTGTTGAAGGCGGTTACTATATGGTAGAATAGAATAGAATAAGTCCATTTCTCATCAAATATTATAAATGTATGTAGGCTCACTCTTTTTGGTCGATAGATTTTGGTGGGTACATACCAGTCTGAGACCTGTCAGCTGACCTTGGACACAGTTATAGGCTTGAATGACATGGATGAGATTTTTTAGACAAATGTTACCTGATCATTACTATTTCTATTAACGTATTTTCCTTTGACTTGCAGTGTCGGGTATCAGATAATCTTTATTCTGTGTCCATATGCGTACTCAAGGGAGACATTTAGTGTGTCCACTCTGAAGAAAACACTCCAAGACAGTTGGTTGTCCCCTCGCCAACCCGTGTGAACACACTAGACTCAACCTCCTTCAAGAGATTTTGACCAAACTTGGCCGATACTGAGTCCTTAGGAATATCTAGGACCCTATTGATTTTCAAGTTCATAGGTCAAAGGTCAAGGTCACAGTGGAACTTGTAAATACCCTTGCGATCACTCGACTCAACATCATTCAAGGGAGTTTGACCAAAATTGGCACATACTTAGTCCTTAAGAATATCTAGAACCCCATTGATTTTCAAGGTAATAGGTCAAAGGTCAAGGTCACAGTAGAACTTGTAATTTCTTTACACCCTTGTGAACACTTATGCATGTACAAATTTCAGGGTCAAATCTTTTCACGGCGAGGAGATGCCACGCTTCGCGTTTCCCTTGTTCATTTTGATATTCTTTATTTTTTTATTTTCATTGTTCTTTTCTATTACAGAAAGTACACCACCTGCAATAAATTTTCAGACAAAATTGCTTGATATGATTATAAATGAAGATTCAACATTTTCAATAATAAACGCATGCAAACTTTTCTGATTTTAAGCAGGTAATGTTTGTGTTGTTACTGCAGCTTTATGGACAAAAGATCCGGGAGTCGTGTTTTATATATATAAATAAGTTTGTACTTTTTTAACTTCAGACATTCATGAAGCTCCCACCAATTTGGAAGTAAAATATGAAGATGAGAAAGATTTGAATGTTTTGCTAGTATTTCATCATTTTTCAAAACTCTCTTTATCACCTGTATTTACTATTGATCAGAGAATTTATGACAAAACTGTACGATGTCCACATGGAAAGAATTATTTGCTCATTTCAACTGCAGATACCAGTATTGTTAAGACATGTATATTACATGCAAGGAAAACAAAACAGTGATATTTCTTTTTTGGTTGGCTGGATATAAATTTGTAGTTCAGTTATAATGTGGATTTTTTTTTCAAAAATTAGCTGGGGGTCAAGAACATGTTTAGATTATCATAGGATTTGAGATCTATTATAATGGCATTAACATAATTAATTCTGATTTGCTGACATGACCAAAGATTACCGATATCTTAAATGTTATACTACATTTAATCACATCGATCTAAAGATCTGCTTATAGCAGACTTGCCATTTTAAAACTAGTTGACAAATACCGTACTACATATACAACATGGTAAGAAGTATGATTATCCAAGTGTAGATCCTGCTAAATATCCAGGAAAATTGAATATTTCTGAAGAATTTGAAACCATGAATAGGTTGCCGATTAAGAGTTTCTTGTACCAGAAAATAAAATGACAACATGTTGTATTGATTTTGAATTTATTAAAGGTAAATTGGCAGTTAATTTTACACCCAACAAGATAAAGTCACACCTGTACAATTATTATGTTTAAGTTTCGGATTAAAATAGGAATAACATGTTAAATTTGAATATTTGCCGCAGTGCATCGATTATTTTACGGTAGGCAATGTCAGTCTGCAACAGTTCAATCGTAGGTGGACCGTCGGCAATTATTCAAGTACAACAGACTTGTACGCATAATTATACTTTTAGTTCTTATTAAAGAGGCACTAAACCATGGTAAATCGGAACTCAATTTTGGGATAAAATTTAACTTTTTCTTGAATACTTTGTAACCATGTTATTCAAATGACAAAATCTATTCGCAAGTGATTGTCACTATTTTGGGATAAAATTTAACTTTTTCTTGAATACTTTGTAACCATGTTATTCAAATGACAAAATCTATTCGAAGTGATTGTCACTATTATGTTAATATACGTTAGTAAACAATAAAACGGGGGAATGAAGGTTTAATATAATGAGAATGAACATTTGATCTTCATAAATACGGACAAGGCACCCGCCTTCCAAAAATATGGTGATAAAACTTGTAGTTGTTACTGCGCTTATATAAAGGATGACGAACCAATATATTGATAGACAAACTTCTCTGTACCATTGCCACTCATATTTGTTTCGTTTGAGTACCTTAAAAGGGGTAATGTTTTCATGTATAATTATGAAGGGAAATCTCAGGATTACTTGTACAACTCCAAAGGTTTTAGACTATCGGAGCGAAATATTACAAACAACAATTATAAATGGTTTTCGAATTTCAAATACATATTCCGCAAAGAAAACTTTGCATGTTTTACTTCTGCAACTATTTGAATAATTATCTCCGAAAAGAATTTTCGTCAATTTGATATTGCCTTTTTTTAACAGGCAAATTTCAAAGCAGTTGTTATTAATTATATTCTTAATTATTAAGGGGAAATTGCTTAAAACTAAGAACTTTTTAAAGAGAAAAATGGTTGTATAAGTGAACCAAAAAGGTTTTCTTTGTATAAAATGAGAGTATTAGTTCTAAAATACCGATAAGTACCTATTATGGACAGATTTCACAGCTTTATATGGCGTGCGATCTGACGTCTCCCGACCCCAGCGAATTTTATCACAAACCGATTGACGTCAAATGAATCTCAAACTAACTACACATGTATTGTTATAGATTATTACATGGCATTTTCCATATCGCCCCTGGTATCACCCCGAGACTCCCATATCGGACTGAGGGCTTAAGCATATTTATCACATATTTAAAAAAATTAAAAAGAATTTTAGATTTTTAAAAAATGGAGAGAGAAAAAAAACAAACAAGAATATGGATTTTCAAGGGCCAATACGGATTTTCGAGAGCAAATATGGATTTTCGAGGGCCAATATCGATAAGGGCCCCGAGGACAAATAACCGTCTCCGACTTCCGCCTATTATTGGACATGCAAAAACGTACATATTAGTACAAAACATGTGATAAAGTAATTTAGTGTATGTTAATGTCGAGTGTAAAATGGTATGACAGTGCCATTTAAAAATGTGTTATTTCCTTTATATTTTTTTAAATCAATGTCAAGTTTCTAATGAGTCTATAATTTATTTGTGAGAATTTATGCAATCTGGACTTTATTCCTTTTGTGCAATACCATGACGTTTCTGTAAATATGTAAACAGTGTTTGAAATACAAATCATGATTGTCTTAGTTGACTGATATTTGGTCCCTGTTGTGCAGGTAAATCATGTCCTTCCAAAGATTTTGTCAGCCTTGCCGTTATTTTTTCACCCATCGAACTTCGTCCACTTGTGTATGTTTCCCCGCTTTCAGACGTAGCTCTTAACACAGTAGCATTAGGTTGTTCAGTTCTAGGAAGCATTGCTTGATCCGATGTTGAATTATAGTTCCCAGCCTCAAAGGATAATTGTTTGAATTGTGACATGTCTCCCAGAAGAGGTGCCTTTCTAGATTTGTTTGCAGATTCAGTTTTCTTGACGTTTCCAAACAGATTTTTAACATCTGATGAGCCAGACCTTGCGAATAATGAACTCATTGGTACGTTTGCTGCTTCTTTACAAACTGGCTTCGCATCAGAATATTCCACGTTGGCGTTTCTTGATTGGGAAGCTTCATATGTTTTAGTTGATTCTCCGGTTACCGTTTGTTCTTCAGATTTACTCCTTTCCGTGGACCTACGGAAAGACTCAAAACAGTAAGTCGATTCCCCAGACTTTTTTCGAATTTTTTCTTTTTGAAGTCTTTTTTGTTCCTGCAGTTGTGATAACACAGGTTCGTGTTTAATGTCTGATACTGGTTTCATTAATTGTTCTGCGGAAGGCCGTTTCTCAAGGCTTGTATCTAAACATTCTTGTATCATATCTTGAGTGTTCGTAGATAATTCTTGGAGTGAATATGGACAACCGTTTAAACCATTGGGTATACAATTATCAATGAACTTAGACAACGGCCATAAACGCTGATTCTTGAAAGGTTGTCCAACAAACAACTCGAAAATTAGAAGTCCATATGAGTATATGTCTGCACAGGAAAGGTAGATTTCTCCACTAAGTACTTCTGGGCTGAGATACACAAATTCACCGGCAGGGACAATTTCTTTGTCCTGTGGAAGGGCCGCCTCCTTTGGTCGGCACGCTCCGCATAATTTCACGACAGCATTGTCATCGACCTAAAATTACAACGATTTTTGGAGATATAAAGACAACTGATGTAAACCATTTTATACATATATGATAATGCATAACAATTTTAACTAGAGGTTTATGATCGATAAAGCTGACATGACAGACCTTGCTCTAAACTTTTATGTTGTTCAAGTCAAATTATCTCCCCTGCAATATGTCATTTTGCATCATGGTAAGCTACCTTTGTTTAATTGATTTCATGAGACGATTAAGGAGTATAGTTGCGCTTACAAGCTTCAAGGACATACGGATAGGGTGATTCTTACATACCAATCGAACTATATGGTATGGAGTGTTACATGCTGATCTTTTTACTTGCTACATTGTATTTGTGTAGTTGAATTTGGGTAGCAAGCACATCAAAGGAAAATACATGTTAATAGATTAAATACCGTGATTGTATCAAGGTTAAGCTCCATGTGAACCATTTTCTTTCTATGCAAGTACTCCAGACCATTTAGGATTTCCAATAATATCCTAGGAATATCCTCTGTCAAACGCACTAGTCTTCCTTTCAAATATCGCCCTAGGGGTTTTAGATTTCCGTTGAAAACAAAAGCTGGTGTCGGATGTGATGAATGCTGTATGCCCAACAGTTCAGCAACATTGTCATTTTTTAGTAGTCTGAAAAGTAAACCAAAATATACAATATATACATAATATAAATATACAATATATACATAATCTAAACAATAAAATTGTGTCGTGGGAGATATTCTGAAATATACAACTTGAAACAATTAAGTTAAAAATGAATCAATCATAAATATGGACTTGATAAATTATAAAATTGATAAAAGGAAAGGTCAACACACAATGGATAGCAATCATTAACGCCATTCAATCAACAAACCTTCATACAAAAACAAAATAGAAGAGCACAAAACACACACATATAGTCTGACTTGATACAGACTTCTATTGATTTTCCAACCCCTACACTTTATCTACCGTGTATAGCATAATCAAATTGCTCCCTTTCCGATAATGCTAACACACATAATAATGGCTGCTGGACGGCTAATATGACAAACCAGGAACATATTCATCCTCCAAAGATAAACAATAATGTGGAATTTCACAATTATATTTTCAATAACTCGTATTGAAATTTTACCTTAGTTTAGCAACCTCTGAGTCTGTGTTTTCTATCCTGGCATTGCGGAGGTATATTCTAATTGTCACTGGTTCTTCCTTATGTTTGCGGACAAGACTTCCGTTTTGCTGAGCTGTCCAAAGTCCTCTTGGCATAATTCTCTTGTCCCATTTTTTGGTCGATGATCCAATACTTTCGAGCAATTGAGAAACATCTAGCGGCACTGAACTCTTTCCTTCAATTTCAGTATTTGTCACAATTTGAATGTCGTCTGGTCCAAAATCATTTACAAAAATATTGCCTTCACCATAATCAGTGACCGTACGTCTGAGCTCTTCTAAACCTTCCATCATTTGTTCATAAATCTCTATTGAACACAAACCCTCCTTTCGACACGTGTTAATGTGATCCATATTTTGCTGATTTGTTTCTACCATAGCTGGGATTTTCTTTTCTATGTCATGCAAAAACTCTTTTGGTTCCTTCATAAATTGATTTATCACCGATTTTAGCTTGTTCTCTCTGATAAAGTTTTGTAGAGTTTTTTCTGATCTCGTTTTAGCGTAACCAATTGGATCTTTCCTGTATTTCCTCAGTTTCTCCTCATTAATCATTTGATAAAGACCCTTAGAAACTCTTCTTCCAGCTCTACCAAATGGTTTAAAAATCCTATTAGCTAGCTTTACAGGAAGTGCTACTCGCGGCGCCTGCATCTCAATTGCCCCCAACGGAATAGAATATCTCCTCTTTGACAGCTTTGGTTCGTAGTCTTCTGAAGTGATACTGCCAGAATCTGACTGCATATCATCTTCGATATCTTGGAGTTCTTCCTCAAGGATATTAAGCTCAGACTGAATTGACTTTATAACATCATCCTTTACTTTCTTTATTTTGGAATGTTTTTCTTCCCAGTCTTCCAGTTCTTTTGATATCCTTGTGATAGTTGCATCTTCTATCCATTCTTTCAGATTCTCCCAGTATTTAAATGTTTCGAGATCGGGCAATTCACTTTCAATCCAAGATGTAACTGCCATCTTTGTTGTTGGAGATTCCAGATAGGCTTTGAAGTCTTCACATATTTCCTCAGTTTCATCATCAATCTTGTTTCTCAGTTTATTTATAACTAGTTCAGATTTCATTTTCAGTGTATTAAGTTTCTGCCAAATTGTTCTCATTTTTATTTCGAGATCTTTTTCTGAACAGTCGATTTTGTGAACAATTGTTTTTAGATAATGAACACTTCTTTTCAGTACCATTTCCAACCACCTGTTTTTCAAATTAAAAAAAGATTCATTTACGATTTCCATAAAGTTTTTTCCCACTGTATAAAATAGAATATTACAATCGTTATTAAAAATATAATATATTTTTTACTTAGGATGTACTAATGTTAACAATTCGTCGATATGTATTTCTAGAATTGCTTTTTTAGAAAAAGGTAACATTAGTTGATATTTCATTTCTATTACTGAAAGTTTGATTTTGCAAAAATTGTGCTTAAAAGTAATTAAGATACTTTGCAGCATAATTTCAAACAAAAATGTAATTCAGAAAATTGATTATAGAGAACAATTTGTAGTTTTTATATTTTCAAAGAAATTACAAGTGTGCTTTATACTAAGATGTTAAACAGACGTTGTTTGTGAAACTTTATAAAGAAAAGGAAATGCATAAAATGCGCTTTACTTTGATAATTTAACTTACTTATAGGATGACAGAACACGTTTCTCCATTGCCAGACTGTGTAGGTCTCTAATGTTATTTAACAGTTGTTTATAATTATCGATGATGAAATCTGGGTCCATATCACATTCCATTTTGGCCCTAAAGGCTGAAAACTTCATCAGCTGAGATTTTGTCAAGTTAGGCCATATTGATGCCAGTCTTTGATTTGCATGCTTGAAGACTATTTCATCCTGATCTTCTCTAATTTGATCCCAGAAGTTACATACAAAAAGTGCACATTGTGGATCAAATGGTAGCATTCCTCTTTCAGTTTTTTCTTTTTCTTTCTCAATGATTACTTTCAGCAGTCCCAGGAGCTGTAAATATATAATAAAAACTGATCCTTCGGACATACTAGATATATTTAATCTGAATAAAACTTCTAAAGTACAAAGTAGTACACATATTATGTTAGTACCTCATGTACCTCATCATGATTTGATTTATTCCAATGTATGCACCATACTACTATTTAATGAAGACTGACAACAGAAGGAAAGTAGCAAGGGACACCTTCTTGTGTAAAACAAAATGTACTATGTTTTACAAATACTTTTTCCTCAAAAGAAACTTGATAAAGATGTATGCATAATTCCATAAGTATATCTTTCGGCTACCTGATACTGTAATTTGTCATATATCATATTTCAATGATTTGTAGATATTACCCATCCTCAACAACACAATATTTCCTGATTACATACATCCATGTTTTGTAATTATTTAAAAACTTACTCTATCCTCGTCGACTCCACCAGCATTATCAGATTTGATGGCATACAAAAAACCATTAATCTGGTTCTCGTCTACAAAACTGACAATAACTTTATCCATGGCATCATTTTCACCGATTCCTGGCGAGTCTACGATCACTAAACCGCACTGAAAACGTCAACATATTATTACTAGTATTTTTTTTTCTATAAACATTACTAGTTTTGTCGAAACAGAAATAAACGAGAGAATACTTACATAATGGACAAGTTTAAGGTATGATCTGCAAATTAAATTTTCCCATAGGGTCCTATGTTAAACTAAGTTCAGCTTTGTTGACCATCTTGATTGACAGGCAAGGTCAGCAGACACAATTCTGAAAGAGGATCGCCTAAGCACTATTTGTGCTAAGTTTGGTTCCAATTGGCTCCATAGTTTCAGACAAGAACATAGTTTAATGAATTTTCCCATAGGGTCCAATGTTTAACTATGTTCGACGGTGGCGGTCATCTTGGTAGACAGTCCGGGTCAATAGACACAATTCTGAAAGAGGACCATCTAAGGACAATTGCTGCTAATCTAATTTTGTTTCCATTGGCTTAGTAGTTTCGGACAAGAAGATTTTTTAATAGATTTTCCAATAGGGTACAATGTTAAACTATTTTCAGCGTTGGCGGCCATCTTTGTTGACATTCTGGGATTATGACACAATACTGAGAGAGAACCACCTATGAACCATTTCTGTCAAGTTTGGTTCCAATTGGCTTAGTGGTTTATTCTGACAAGAAGAGAATTTTACGAATTTTCCCTTGTATAATGTTAAACCAAGTTCGGCTGTGGCGGCAATCTTGGTTGATCGTCCGGGTGATCGGACACTATTCTGAAAGAGGACAATCTGTGAGCTAAAACTTGATCATTCAAACGAAGCAGAAATGTTGTTTAACTGGATATTATTTCATTATTTCAAATATAATATTTTGGTCTCCTTATTTATATAATACTTATCCTCAAATGTTCTATCTGTGATAAATTGTACAGAAAAATCAAGAAAACCCCTAAATCTACATTTTTGTACAAAAATGAAAATAAAGTAAATATAATTCTATGAACATTTGATGTAATATAGACACTGTTATTGCTTAGAAAAAATATTGTGTCACCAAATAAAATTCATGCATTTAAAAACCATTGGCTTTTTTAAATGTTGATAAAAAATTATTTTCTTGACGGACAATTATCGCTGTTAAAGACAAAGTTACTTCCGAATAAGTGTTTGGCCGTTTTACATTTAACTTTGGAGTTTTATTTTCTAAAAATAAAAATCTAACAAGAAAACAATTAACAAATAATACGTTTTACTGTTGCATTTATGCGTAAATATTCTTCTCTCTCCTTCACACTGTTTACCAGGCTGCTGCTGGGTCTATGCGGTCTGTTTTCTGATAAAGACAATTTATATATAAGTAACTAGAAAAGGATCTTACTTCTAAAATCTTTGCGGGACAATGAATTCTGACTTCTTTTATTGCTGTTAATCGTTCTCTTTCTTCTGGATTTTCAACAAACAAAAATGGCTTAAGTCGGTTACAAATCTCCCCACTTGAAATATTGAGAATCTTTTCAACTTTGCCATTTTTATAGATTATTTTTGCTCTCCTTTTCTTATAGTATGAAATTCTAGTGATCACGGATGTACAGCTTCCAAAAAATGTCGGCACAACTTCTTCTCCGAATAACAGATTCAGAATGCTAGATTTCCCGGCTGATGTTTCACCTGAAACAATACAAAAATGATTTAAAAAATGAGCAAATTGTTGGTTAATTTGTGATTTCGTATGCAAACAGAGACTTCTAACCCCCCCGACACAAACACAGACTATCAGTTAATGAAAATTGATTTACTTGCATGCATACCTTAGACGTTAAACAGAAGCACAGAAAAAAACCACTGAGTTGTTACTCGAAATTTACAAAAGAAATCTTGAAAAGTCTTCATTTTGTTGTAAACCTGAATCTATAAAAAAAAATAAAATAAAACTAAAGCCTGTGTCCCTCATCTGGAACTTTTGTACAGACTTACCTAAACAATATGAAAAAAATCACGGCCCCCAGAAAGCACTTACAGAAAAATGTTTTCATTCATATTAGGCCCACGTTTTTGTTTAATTTGTAATCTTTGTGAAAGTGCTCATATTGGTCAAAGTTTGAACATCCACACACATTTTTGAGAACCCCATGGGCATCACATCAAAAAAAAGTAAATATTGGTCGGGAAATTCAAAGGAAAAGATCGTTTTTTTTCTATTATTCATATTTAGTAATGGTAGCACAGTTTAAGATCTAATCCCATGGACACAGTTTTGACACAGGTTTCCATTAAAGTTTTGTGGTACAATGTAACTGGTTCAGTAGTTTCGGGGGGGGGGGGGGAGATTTTAAAGACTTTTTACTGATTTTTTTATTTTTTGTAGCAGCCTTATTTGTCCAAGATCTGATAGAAGGTTTAAAGAGAACCACCCAAGGACTACTCAACCTACTCAACCAAATTTTAATTCCAATTGGGGAATATTTAAAAAAAATATATGGGGTTCTCACCAGACACTACAATGGTGCAAGTATTGCGTTTAAGCGATTCAAGCTTGTTGTCGATGTCAATATCTAAATTATGAATAGTTCCCTCTTTTTTCAGAAAGCCCTTGATAATAGTGCTGCCACGTCTTGAAATTTTCTCTTCTGTTGGATCTGTGTTGAACTGACCAAGCTTATTTCTAGTTTCGATCAGAAGAGTTATCAATTTTTCTCGTTTTCGTCTGTCTTCCATTATTTCGGACATCATATTGTTGCACAACTGTGGAAATAGAAAATAATACTTTATATAGCCTTTCTACTTAGAAAAATGAAACTTTATTAATAAGTACATGAACACATTTTTCATATTGTTTCCAGGGTAAATATTCATAAGTATTCTAAAAAACTTAAATCATCCTTACTAAAATGGTGAAAAATGGTTACAAAATATTGCCAAGTTCTTTGTATCTGTGATCAAAGTTTGAAGTTGCTAAAAAGACTCACTAGACTGAAATTTCCTTAGGCTCCTCTATCATGTCTATACTGTTACCGTATTAAGGTCAGATGTTGTTCTGGAGTTATGTCGCCTTGTCCGTAAAAAAATCAAATGTGCACAAAAAAATCACAAAATTAACAATTTTTGGGTAAATTAAAAATCGTGTAGACTTCGATGTGCTCAATATATCTTGTTAAAATTTGAAACATACTTTGTTAAGATAAGTATCTTTTAATGGTCAACTGCTAATCAATGCTAAACATATAGCTTCAACTCCTATTTTGTGTTTTAATTTAATGAAGTTTACCCTTCACTAAATGACAAACGTCAAGTAAAAAGCCTACTTCATAAATGAAAAATAATCTATTTAAATTTCTAGTACGGAGTGTTTTATTACCAACTTGATGGAATCCATTGGTATAGAAACTGAATGGTAATCTAGATAATTACTGTGTAACTATATTCATTCTGTACTATATTTTAAGCCTTGATTGCTTTTCCTATTTGTAGCCGAGTTTGACTAGGGGGGTGTTGACAACTAGTGTTCCACCTATCATTTCTCTTATCTATGTTACTCTGCTTACTTTACTGACGACACTGAATTGTTGCTATGAATATTCTCAGAGCTAAAAATCAAACTTTAGTGCCGATTTAACCGAGACTGGGCTTGTGTTTTTTTCAATAACAATAATATTTACATTTATAATGAACATCCCACTTAATTGAATTGCCGTTTTGTTATTCATGTATATCAGAATAAAAAGAAATAAAACTTTCGTGATGATGATGGAAAATCATTTTAGTTTAATATTGCTTTAATATTGAATGTTTTATCACACAAAATAAAAGAAACCGAAAAGTAATTTTGACAATTATTGTGTAAAGTTTCATTCCATACTATACTACTAGTATATATGTACACGTAAGCCTTTTTGTTAACTATACATGTATTTCCTTGTTTAAGGAAAATAATATCAACCTAAATGCATATTAATGCATTTCTAATCTTTTAATCAAGATTTTAGTGAAATAAAACGTATATATATATATATGAAAGTTGTATTTTGTAGTTGAGAAACGTAATCATACGACGCATAGACTTATGGCACTGTACATGTGCTTTATTTGAGTTTTTTTTAAGTCACAGTAAGCTAGGTCATAACAATGAATAAAAAAGTTCACAACTTTAACAGCAAGACCAGGATGGTAACAAGCGTCGACTTAATATGCAGAATGCCTAAGGGGACGACCATTTGATAGTCTGAAAATAAATATCTCAGCCTTGATAATAACAAAAATGAATGGTTTGTTCTGTGGTAGTCTGAAAATAAATAACCTGACCTACAATGTATTGAAAATAAATAACTCGGCAGGTCTTTTAAACCATTTTATAAATGCATGTTTTAAAGCATGAGATTGCACCAGATTCTACCAAAATTCGTCTTTTTTCATATTTTTTTTCGGGAAAAACTTCCCAAATCTTTTAATAATATATAAACTACACCATATATTAATATTAATGTTTTTGAAATGTCTGAAAATGGGTTTCATTTCACTTGAGGTATATTGTCTCATGAACATTTACCTCACTTAAGTACCTGTTCCCATTTTAACCTATATTGTTTTTTGTATGTATGCAATATATGCAGTTATTAGTCCAGTCAAACCAAGTTTTAACCTCATACTAATTGCAAAAGAAAATGTTTTAGTTCTAATCTATATCATTAAGCCCCAAATATACACAGAAAAAAAGTCCCATAAAATCTAACTTGAGGAAAACTCAAAATCAGCATTTTTAATTTCCTATGGAAATTAACATTGGAAAGGGGAGATAACTCCACAAAAATGAGTTTTTTGTCAGGTTTTGGTTGATTTTCTCAAAATTCATGTAAAGTATGATACTTTGATGGGGTTATAAGTTCGTATTTGACTATATTATATAATCTTCTGCTCATGAAATGTACAAAACCGAAGTGTTATGGGTATTTTTATTTTTTGCGCATTTTTCATTAAAGAAATTGCAAATTTGTGGCTTTGTGACCATTTGAAAAAATAATGTGAAATTTTGGTATTGTTTATATCTGTAAATTATATTTGTTCAGCATCTACCATGTTTAAAGAAACTTTAAACCACAAAAAGAAGAATGACTGTATGCTTAATTATTTTTATTAAATTTGAGATTTTTTACCTTGACATGTTGAAAAATTTAATAAATGGTCAACTAATGAATTACGAAATCTAGGTTGTAGTTTGATAAAAGATATGAAAACACCTTTAGAGTTGTTTGTTATACTCTAAAGACGGCTAAAATATCAAGAATCAATACATTCTGCTGAAAAGAAGCGGTAAAGTTATAATTTTGTATCAATTTTTATTGATATTTCTGCCTTTTTGCAGAGTTATCTCCCATTTTCAATGCAAATCTCCATAGGAATTTTAAAATCGTGATTTTTTATTCTTCCTCTAGTTAGATTTTGGTGGACTTTTTCTGTGTATATTTGGGGTATAATGCTAAATTAAAACTTAAAAATATTCTGTTGCAATTACTTTAAGGTTAGGGTCAAATTTATGCTAGATTGAATGGACTATATGAACTTGATGCACAGATTTATGGCAATGGTGGCCATTTTTGTGCTAGCATCAAACACAACAACAAATGGTATCTTTATGATGGTCTTAAAGAATACCACAGTGCTGGACAGGGACTGAGATTGCAAGCCAAAATTCCGAACAGATACTACCTTGACTATGTTATTTATTTAAGAATAAAAACATGAATTTAAAAAATTGTGTATTTTCAAATATTATAAATATAATTGTAAAAATAAATAATCAGTCCCTTGTTTAACTGAAAATGAAAAATCATGCTTCAACGGTGCAGAAAATAAATAATCTGTCTTTATTTTCCACAAAAATAAATAACCCATCCAAAACAAATCCTCCTGCCCCCCCCCACAGAATATCAAATGGTCGTCCCCTAAGTAGCTTTCTTTTTATTTACAAAATCGTTGATGTTGGTATTATTCAGGATATTATTCATTGCACCATAAAATCTCTGTATTTTATTTATTGCAAATATTTTTTTGGCATATATGTTTAACAAAAGTAAAATTACATGCATTATTGATTAACAATATGGCAATTATCTCAACAAATATTATATAATGTTTAACAATACAGCGTGTCAATCACACGACAAATTTTTTTTAACCTTTGTTTTATTTCTTCAGTTTTCTTGTACGAAGCAGAATTATTACAAATTCTTCTTAAATACAAGAAAGAAAAACCCTATCAAAATACTTTTATTTCACTTTTTTAAAAGTTATATGTTCTATTGTTCAGAAAAAAACTTTATTTTCGGGAGTTTTTACATCTCATATATCTCAGTTAATATGAAATCAAAACATACTATAGGAAATCTATTTAGATCTCTGCAGAAATTAATGGATGGATGGATGAATTTTTGTTTACTGGATAATGACAAAATAATATATGCATATCAGGACAAGAACATGTTGATGTCATACTAATATGAACGCTGCTTTGAACTAGACCGACATGCTGAGCAGAATTTTGAACGTCCTAACTCCGCAGGAAGATATACCATCCCACCCGGACACATTACACTGACTTTGAGCCGACCAGTCCTTTGCTCTTACTCCTAGATGCCACGTGCTTGGTGGGGAAGCAGCAAATACCAGTTTTAATGTCTTTGGTTTGGCTCGGCCGGGGATCGAACTCGCGACCTTCCGCACTCGAGGCGAGCACCCTACCGCGAGATCACCCAGGCGGTGTGTAGAAATTGAGATAGAATGATCTATGGTAAATGCGATGATTTTGGTTTCATCATAGCAACGTACATTTTGCCCCATGAACAGACATCGGAATTGATTGATTGATTGATTGATTGATTGATTGATTGAAAAGTGTTTTACGCCGTGTGGGCGACATTTAAGCCATATCACTGCGAGATCTAATTAAATTAGGTTTGATAAAAACAAATACTATATAAAATGAATAGACAGATAATATTTAAAGATAAATAAAATAATAAAACAGAATACATGTAATATCACAGACGAACTTAGAAAAACAATCACAGAAATGCCATCAAATACAATAACAATCAAATAGTATTAACAAATTTAAAATTATGGATTCAGGACCAAATTCAAAAACATAGTCAAGAAGACTATATTTTCGAGTACAATCCAACGTCCTTCAAATACTGTAAAATTCGGTTGCCAGCAACCTTTGTAAACAAGTCCTTCATATTGTTGACTGTGTAGTGCCGACAGATAATGTCGAATATATCTATACAGTCAATTAAAAGATGTTTAATACTATGTCGATATTGGCAGGGTATACACTCAGGAGCCGACTCACTCTCTATAATAAAAGAATGAGTTTTCCTGGTATGGCCAATGCGACATCTAGTTAAAAAAACTTTGTCTCTTCGATTTTTGCCGAAAAAAAAACTTTCTTGCCAACAGTTGGCTCTATAAAATATAATTTATTATCTGGGACTGCCACAGACCTAAAACATACGTAAATATCAAAGGTTTGAAATCAGAAAAAGGCACTGACATATTTGTAATGGGGTCATGCTAAACTATCTACGACTGTGTTTCCACGGATACCAACATCACTTGGTATTCAGAGAAAAACTATTTCCTTGCCAATCTGGACAAGTCTTTGGTAAAATTAAGTGATATGGGCAACTATGGGTTTTTAAAAAAAAAATATTTTTGACCTTCTATAGCCAATAAACACGAAAGTGAATCTGAACAAATAAGAAATTTCTTTTTTTCCAGATGTTCTAGCAAACTTTAAAGCAAGAATTATGGCTCTTGTTAAAATTGAACTGCAGGATGGAAGACGGAGAGTTGCTGTTTGCTGTCCATAGACTGCAGCGACAGCCACATTGTCCCCGTCCTTCGATCCATTAGTATAAATACAGTCATGAAATTTGATTTCAATTCAACAAAATGTTGCTGAATTAGAAAAGGTTTTTTCTCCTCGGACTTTTTATGTTTTCTAAGGTCAAAAATAAACATAGGTTTGGGTACAAGCCAAGGTGGTGATGGAGGAATATTAATAGGGGCTATTTCATCAAGGTTGATGTTAGAATCAGAAATATGTGGCTTCATCCGGATACCAAAAGGAAAATTTTGTTTTCAATTTTGCTCTTCAAATACATCCTGATAAAGAGGGTTGAAAACACAGTCGTAGACAGGATTTGAAGGATACGCTTTCAGCTTGGTTATAAATTTAGACCCATAAATAATAGAAGCGTAATCAAGTTTCGATCTAACAAGAGATCAATATAAGTTTAAAAATATTTTTATCAGCACCCCAGTCAGTGCTGGAAACAACTTTTGAAAATATCCAATGCTTTCAAGGATGTATCTTTAAGCATTTTGATATGGGGTAGAAAGGTAAGTTTATTGTCAAACAGGAGTCCATGGAATTTGGTTTCTTTGACAACTTTAATGGGGGAATTATAAAGTTTCAATTCGGGATCTAAATGCAATTTTCGTTTATTACAAAAATGCATACATACAGTTTTTGTTCTGGAAAATTTAAAACCGTTTTTCTGTAGCTCACTTTTCAATTTTATTTAAGGACAATTGTAATTATCTTTCGATGTTATCCACATTTTTAGCTCTATAACATATTAAAAAAATTATTTACATAAAGAAAGCCTTTAACATTCTTTTGTAAAGTTTTAGCCAAGCTGTTTATTTTAATGCTAAGTAAAGTAACAGAGAGGATACTTCCCTGAGGAACACCCATCTCTTGTAAAATGGGTCGGACATTTTAGTATTTACCTTGACATTGAACTGTCTGTCTGACAAGAAATTACCAATAAAGGTAGTTGCCAACCTGTCAACCCCATATCGTTCAGATCTTTTAAAATACCATATTTCCACGTGGTGTCGTATGCTTTTTCAAGATCGAAAAAGACCGACACCACATGTTTCTCCTTAGCAAACCCGTCGCGTATATAGGACTCAAAGCGACCAAGATGATCCAACGTGCTTCTTCCCTATCGGAACCCACACTGTATATTGGATAGGAGACCATTTATCTCTAGGAACCAAACAAATTTAGATTTTTCAACTGATGATAAACGAGTATTTTGTTGTTACGATGAAGATTGTTTATTGGAAGACTTTTGAGGTGAAGACTGTTTGTTGGTGGGATTTTGAGGTGCTGATTGTTTATTATAAGAACCAGAAGACTTTTGTTTTGGGGCTTGTGATTTTTTATTCTGAGCCGAGTTTGCAGCAGTTGTTTTAGTGTTGAATTTCGTTCCAAGTTCTTCATGCATTCGTTTATCTACATCAGAGTTAAGGTAGATAGTGGTTGAAAGATTGAGATGAAGCTGATGTCTGTGAAGAACAGGAAGACTACACTGAAGTAGTGGATTGTTTTTTAGATGGATCAAATTCTGAGACAGGTACTGGAAGTTCAGTACCATGTAACCAAGTAAATGCTGTTTGGGTACAAAAGGATTTTGTAGTTGGAGGTCCTTTAACTTTGTCAGCATACGTGTCATTTTGAGTTCAGTTATTCGAGACAGAGACTAATTTTCGGGCTTCTTGATATATAATGTTTTTTTTCTGTCTTAATTTTTGAATTTCTAGCTCTTTTTTGTAGAGATCATATGTCCTCGAATTTTCCATGTGATCTCCGCCACAGTTTGCGCATTTTGCTGTTCCTTCACATTCAAAACTGTATTGAAACAAATACTACAAAGCAGTTTCATTTATTGAGATATCACAAACTGAGGCGTCAATTTATGTCCCAACCCATACTTAAATGCATTGTTAAATCGGTTGGCATTTCTAAGCAGTATTAATCCCAAAAAACGGAAATATTATAAAACGCCATTACTTTTTTTAAAGTCTGATATCGGAAAGAACAGTTTAAATAATGACTAAATTTTAGAATAATCTAAGTCGAAGCAAAATGTTTTCAATCACTAAAATCACGAGTCTTTGGGATTTAATCAGAACTTTAATTAGAAATATGTACTTTTTTTATCAAACTGTTCACGAAGAGTAGTAGGGATTGCAAGTGTTACAGATAAACGTATCAACAGTTACCAGACCATGTAGTCATTCTCTTTTAAAAATAAATTCAAGCGGGGGTTTTGTTTCTAAGTTCAAAAACCAACGACATAGAGGGGCGGAAATAACTTATCTGAACTTACCACATCTTTATAGTTGGGTTCACCTTCACATTTACTGTAGTAAAGAAGTAATCTGGTTTTCATGTCTTCGATCTCATCCAGTCCACCCAAATCAACACCCAATGTGTCTGCAATGTCAAAAATGTCTCCATAATCGTCTGCTGCCTCTATGTCTTCTCTAGAAACTTTCTGAAGTGTGTCTGATCTTTCTGGTCTAAATGTCCTAGTGTTGTCTATGTTTGAAGCCATTTTAAAGGATTTCCATTCATGAAAATGTTTATGTCTGTCCACTTTTACGGAGAGTATATTTTTCAAGTTCCGGGTATAGCCAATATGTGCGAATTTACATAAACTATTTAAATCGTTATGCTTGATTGTTCACCACAAAGATCTGATATTGAATTTCACCATTTAAATGTTGACTATTGTTAAATGCAAATTTACCGGGTAAGTTCTTTATTTGAAGGAGACATAGTCGTCCAAAATCCAAATATACACAAATTCATATTACAGGAATTTCACATTTTCTTAAATTTGCGCTTGCTGCATGTACTGTGATAGTCTTTATATTGTTGAGTCGTCAGTGTATATCAAATAGCACAAATAATGTTGCATTCTTCGCATAAACAATCCTTGGAGACACGAATGTATCATCGTGGCACTCTGAAATAAATGATTTTCCTCTGACATATACAGGAAACTTTTGTTAAGATTTTATACATCAATGAGAATATCTAGTTATCCGATAGAGAGAAGTTTTTTACTTAAACTCAGTTACCTTAAGAATTGCATTCAGTTTCAGTTTTAAATTATCAAACGCATGTATTCTTTCTGCTTGGTTTTATTTGTAACAAAAACTTCTGTTTTCGTTAAATAAGAAGGGAGTGTACCCTAAAACTTTTTTAACCCAAGCATTTCTATATTTTCTGTCCCAATTAATATATATTTACTCTCTATTGATTTTCACCTTTTTGTTTAGTGCTCTTTCTGGAGGCCTGTTGATTGGGTGCCGTAAAGTAATTAGTATGTTGAACTTTCGAGTCGTTTCTTTGTTTTATAATGCTTAAAATACCGTTATACATTAAGCATTATTATGAAATTGTACGCTATACTTAATTTGTCAATGTCAATTTGTTTCTCTTCACAAAACAAACAAAAATCCGTAAGTTAGTTTACATTGCGAATATTTTATTCGTGTAGATTTAAGATTTTTTTTTCTACATAAATGAAAACGCCAAAAAGTATTCTGATTAGGTAGAAGTTATGTTTTAATTGGTAATACATACTCAGATTGCCACTTTTTTGCAGATTGCAACAGTTTTTTCTGGGTTACTTTCATCAAGTAATTCCGTTTTTGTTATCAAAACTTTGGAATTAAAACAAAACCGCGTAAGCAGAGGACAGCTAAAGTTAAAGGCCATTTGTCCCTGATTTTTATTCACTTATTTGGTCATTTTCTGTAAGTTGTCTAATACTCCTCAAAAATTGTCTCAGCATATAGTCTGGTAAGTGTTCTTTTAAGATTTGCTGATAATAAGTAACTACTAAATACTATTTGCTATTTCATAAATTTTGAGGTCTTACAGACGTTTGTTCAACACGAATGACAATCGGAACCAAAACCCATTTTTTACTGGACACAGATATCCTCCTTCATGGGATATTATAATAGTTTTGATTCTGAGTGTCTTTCGTGACAATATTACAACAAATGAAACAAAATGCTAGACAACAGACCAAAACAGAGTGTTTAGTGAAATAAAAGCCAGATTAATTTACCCTTCTCCTTTGCTTGTGGAATTTTAATTCTTACTATTTGTAGTATATTAGAATCGACTGAAAATTTCAACAGATGTATTGTACAGTCGTGTTAAAACTGAAGCATTAACTAATAAATGAATGCTTTTAAGCTGGAGATAAATAATGTTTCATAACAAAATAAGGAACTCCAAGAGATATGTTACAATAAAAAACCGACAAACTGACAAAGCCGGGAGTCACGCAAACACCGAGAACAACTGAAAAGCAACAGTCATACTCCTAACTTAGAACAGGCATTTTCATATGGAAATAGTGGATTAAACCAGGTTTTACGGCATTACGACTTGACTATCGGCAATCTTATGAGTAAAACTGTACCCCTATTTTGGCCGATCTGTTCTTATTTTCTTGTAAGGCTTCATTTTTACAAAAGATACTAATGAAAAGCCACGCCGTTCTTTTAATGCCAGTTTCCATTATATAGATAATTTATATTCTCTCATAAATCCTAGCTGTAAGATTACCTGCATTTTATATAACTGTTAATCTTTAAATTAAAAAGACCATAGACGATCCACTTCTACTTTATATCTAGACTTGAACATAGATAATACTGGGCGATTGAAATCAAAAGTTATTTATCTTAACTGTTCAGTTGTGATCTTCTCTTTTCTTATCAATAACATACCTCTGGTGCACATATTTCACAGTTGAATCGACTTTGTCGTACATGTAATATGTACAATATGTTTCTCAGCAAAGTAAAATTACTGTCACATTAACTTTAACTTTAAAAAAAAGAGCTATGTTCAGTGCCTTGATTATATCATCCCTCCAAATATTTTCCAATCGTCGTTTATTTTGTTTGTTCAGTTGGGGTTTTACGCAGTTTCAAGCACATTTGGCTATTTCGTGGCGGTCAGTTTTTATTTGTGGAGGAATCCTGAGTACCCGAAGAGAACTACCGACCTTCGGTAAAATCGTCGCTACGAGTTAATTGCCGGATACAAAGTTTTATAAATGATACTGGATATCATTTTATACATTTCACGACTGGAATTAAGATACTACCTACTTGCAACGTGACGGGTGTCGTCAAGGGAGCAGTACGTGCTTAACCTACCTGAAACACTTGTTATTTGGTTTTTTCCGGGGGGGGGGGGGGGTTAGATTGCCAATGCTTTAGTTTTATACTGTGCTAATTCTGATTGGTTTGCTATGTCTTTTTTAAACTTTTGATTATATCTTTGCAGTATTTGTTTGTTGTGTTACAGTTGTCCACCAAGAATTCCACTTGTCTTTGTATTTTAATCATTAGATATTCTTCTGCCTATATTTATGAAAGTTGTATTTTGATCATTCGATATTCTTCTGCCTATATTTATGAAAGTTACAGGTAAATAAATGTAAACAATTTAACCAGCAGTGAAATTAAAGTGTTCATATCAAGTCCAAATAATGTACTCCGAGTTCTAACAGCAAATTCTAAAACAGACCCTTTTGAGAAGAATCTCAGCTAATAGGTAGTGCTAACTGGGGGACTCTGGTGACTTTTACCCTCCGTATACCGCTAGCTACTTCTATATAAAGGCTTTCAAAAATAACACTTTTGATTGGTTTTTGTTATACAATAGTTTCTCAAGTTTTACACTACGGATGTTAATGGAAGTTCTTTATCATACACCACTGTTTTACACTGATGAACGAAAAGAATTGTTGTACATGTGTTCATAGTAAGCTTATATAATTTTACTGAAATGAGCAAGAAGTAAACAATCGTGCAATAAATGATGAAATATAAGGACTGTAGTACATTAAAGGTTATATAGTTCATAGTTGGTCCCATTCGTAACTATTATATTATTTTTTTTTACAATTTTGGACTTTCCAGTCTTAGTTTAATTCATATAAATTATTCATACGAACTAAAAAATATTTTCAAAAACTATTGCATAACCAGTACTAAAACTGTTAAATACACGTAAAATTGTTGATTCACTGTGATAAATTTATGTTCCGTATCATGTTTAAGATATTCGTGATGCTTGCAATTTAAAAAAAAGAATATAACACCCGCCTACCAGTCGTAAATTTACAAGGATTTTGATACAGTTTCAAGACAGTTTTAAAAGGAATATGTCTGAGTATAACTGTTTTTAATTATATTTCTCCGAAAGCTTTGATGTTTGTTGGTACACCTGAACTATGATATCACTGATATAAACGTAGACATCATATTAAATGTGTACTTACCTGGAATTCAACAAAAATATACTGTTTGCTAGGTTCTACATGTAGGTACTATTATAACGTTTTAAACGGAATTTGAAAAATATAAAAAAAAAGTATAAAAATATATCATACAGCCTTCAAAGTCACTATACAATATCTGACGCTGAAATTATTTTTTTTCCAAAATACATAAATGATACTAAAAAATATACAACCTGCCTTCGGAAAATCAAGAAACATGTAAGACAAAAAAAAAAAAAAACAATATTCAAATATTTTACGATTGCATTTCTTACTGTCTTGCATGTGAATTGTACCTTTTAAAGGAAGTTACCATCCCAAAAACTAAGACAAGATTATGTTCAGATGCTGAATAATATCACTCCAGAAATTGACTTTATTGACCGGTACAATCTTTCTATCTCATAAATGAGAATACATATCTTGAGTTAGATTTCACGTCTTGGAAGTCTACCGGATTTGTATCTTTTACAATGTGACGCGGGTGCCTAAATGGAGCAGGACATGCTTACCCTTCCGGAGCACCCGATGCCACTCCCGTTTTTTGGTGGGGTTTCAAATTGCAATAGCTTTAGTTTGGTGCTGTCATGTTCTTGTTATGTGGTTTTTTTCCCCTCTTGTTTTGTCTTTGTATTGTTTGTTTATTGTCTTAGTGTTCTCGTGGACTTGCATTGTTTTGGGATTTTAGTCTTGTAGAATTTTCCCACTACTGTTTTATTGCTTTTTATCATTTTCCCCATCTTTATTAAGTTGAACATTCTGAAATTTCAAAGCTTTATACAACATAAAAAATCATTACTATAAAAATCGGGGGTATTATAATTATATTACAGCACTTATGGACAAATTTCATATAAGTGAATTTGACAACTACCTTGCTTCAGCAGTTTTTAGTAACAAAAATGTTGCTTTCTTTAAATATGACTGCACATTTAATGTCTACTTAGTCGTGTTTCATCTGTGTATGTGCGTTAGAAAAAAAAATCTCCAAATAATCACATATAATGATAGTTCCACCCACTCAGATACCGTTTTACACAAATGAATAAAAAACATTCATGCAAAATTATCTTTGTATTTGGTTTTAATCTACCACAGATTTTTTTTAAAAACAAGAATCTTTTCGTCATTTTTAAAAAGAAATAATTACTTAAATATTTATTTTAAAGAATGACTCAAATGTTTTGTTCAAGGACATTTAAACTATTGAAATGTATATTCCTGTTTCTATTTAAAGACATTTTCTAGGTATGCAGGATTTAAAAAAAAATACTTATTGTCTATGTGAATTTTATCATGAAAAGGATGGACATAACAAAAGGAAAGTCACATGAAACAAAAACAAAAATAATCGCAAAAAACTGTCATTTTCCAAAGTGGATATTTTGTTCGTTGTGTCAAAAGATTTTTTTCGGAATAAAATGCATCTAATCTTCAAAGTTTAATGTATTTTGTGTTATTTTTTGTCTAAGGTTTTGTCGATTGGACCACATTAATTGATTCGTGTGTTATTGTTAACCTGTTCTGTTAGCCCTTTAATTGTTTCTTTAGTATTCTTCCTTTAGAATCACCGTTCCCTTGATTGAATTCTTTTGTTTTGTTAATTCATTCCGTTCTTTTGTTGAAGTTTATGTGTTTTGTTAAATAATTTAACAACAATCAATAAGTATTCAATAATAATAATGGAATAAGTAATGGTGACACAGCATTACTTCCTGGTCCAAGACGGCCCCATGTCATTCCTCAAATTTCTACCAATCAAAGGATTTAGCTAGCTTTGTTTTCATTTATTTATTTCTAATATTTACCAATCTGAACCTAGGACTCGCTTGTTATAGAATCATTATACATTGACCTTTGTCTGTTATGTAGTGTGATATTGGCAAAATGTGCCCTTGCGTTTGATGTGTATCATTGTTGCGTTTACATATTATTCTTTCTTCCTCATAACTTATCTAAATTCTGCTTCCTTAAATTTGCCAAGCTGTTTGAATGTTTTCATGTGGTCCAGGGTTCTTCGCCGCTTTTTAGCTCACCTGTCCAAAAAGGACATGTGAGTTTTTGCAATCACTTAGCGTCCGCCGTCCATTCGTCCGTCCCTCGTCCGTCGTAAACTTTTTCAAAGATCTTCTCCTCTGAAACCACTCATCCAATTACAGCCATATTTAATCTGAACTATCCTTGAGGTAGCTAGAATAAAGTTTGTGTTTTATGGCTGCGATGGCTAAAAATAGAACATAGGGGGTAAAATGCAGTTTTTGGCTTATACTAGTACCTCAAAAACTAAAGCATTTAGAGTAAAACTGACATATGTAAAAATGTTCATCAGGTCAAGATCTACCTGCCATGAAATTTTAAGACGTATCGGTCAATCCTTTGTTGTGTTATTGAATTGTTACTTTTTATGATATTTTGCAGTTTTAGGTTATTATCTTGAATATTATTATAGATAAAGACAAACTTTAAACAGCAAAAATGTTCAACAAAGTAAGATCTACAAATAAGTCACATGACCAAAATCGTCACTTGACCCTTTATAGGAGTTTTTGCCATTGAAAGATTATTTTACATGTAAACAGTTATTATCAGTAAAATTAATGGCATCACATATTGTGACAGACGTTTAGAGCATAACTTGAAATAAATTAAATGGTAATTGTACAAGTAAAATGGAGGGTCAAGGGTCAAGGTCCTCGAAAACGTCCATAGCAAGCGATGAAAAAGTCCCTAGCAACCACATATATTTGTGTTAAGGACCTATAATTTACCTATACAAACCAAAAAGAAAGATAAAGAGTCAAGGTCATTGCAAAAGTCTATAGAAAAAGTCCCTAGCAACCATATATATTTAGATTAAGGACCCTATAATTTACCTGTACAAGTCAAAATGTTAGTCAAGAGTCAATGCCATTGAAAAAGTCCATAGGAACCGATGAAAAAGTACCTAGCAACAATATATATTTGGTTTCAGGATTCTATATTCTAGTTGTACAAGTTAATATTAAGGCTTAAAATGCAACAGTATACATTAAATATCAAAAATAATCATTGATGCAAGATCTACACAAAAAGTAACAGTTGGGCGATTCAGGCTCTTGGGAGCCTTATGTTTCTAAATATCAGCCTAGCTTTACGTGTTCCTGCAATTCTCCAGTAAGGTAAATGTAAAATGCTATCTGGGACAACGGATAATTTTTTATTTTAAATTAATTTAATTTAATTTAATTTTTTAATTTAATTTAATTTAATTTAATTTAATTTAATTTAATTTTATTCTATTTTATTTTATTTTATTTTATTTCATTATTTTATTTTATTTTATTTTATTTTATTTTATTTTAAAGTTAGGTGTAAAGTTTTGCGATAATGAATGTTCATTTCGTATAGTAACTTTAGATACAGATTAAAGAGGTACGTATGTTTGATGAATATACACTCATGCAATACTGTAACATAAAAATAAAAAAGTAAACAGCGCATTTGTTGTTGTTCTTCATCTTAAATCATTGCGGAGTCTTCTATTTTGAACGAAACGATATAGACTCAATTCAAAATTCTCTTCTTTGTAGTCGTTTGTGAGGGTTTATAAGGAAATAATGGTAAGGTGTGTATACAGAGAATGGGATACATGTAGATATAAGAATATGAGTTAAGCTGCAATGAAACAACATGACATAAGATAGAAAAATGATTGGATAACTTTTTAGAATAGAGCTACAAATGTAGATGCGACCAAATTATTGCCTATTCCCGACAGCAAAAAAATGTATTCCAAAGAAGGTACAAATGATGTCATAAAGTGCAAATAGTGTTATTTTTAAAAATTTTATTTGAAAATTTATTCATTTCTCTTTGCATGTATACGAACGTATTATTGTTTTAAAACTTTCACATCAATCCCCCCCGGTCAGGATATTGAATGGAAAATATTTGTATAATGTACTTCCTGTTCCATAATGATTGATAGACCATATTAATTTTATTCTTCTGATTACCTGATAAAAAAAGAAGTATCAAACGATAGATATTAAATGACGTCTAATTGTTGGTTTAATTCAAATATTTGCTTTAAGAATTATCGTAGGGGGTTTTATAACCAGTTGCTTTGATTCTGTGACCATGCATATATTTTTAAAAGTAAGTAAAACATGTTTGGTAATGAGACCTTATCAAAGGGGTTTTACCTTAATAAGATGGATATAAATTCCTATTAAATTGTGAACAATAATTAGTGATGTAATTATTTTTTTCTGTTATAAGATATTGAATTGCTACTCGGACATATTTACATACATGTTTATACAAGGTTTTAGTAATTTTTATATCATGTTGAAATATCGTTCCTTAGCGATCACAAACCTCAAAACTCAGACTTCCTGGTTAGTTTTTTTGTCGTCAAATGATCATGCTTCAGGAGAATGCTTTAAATAATTGTCTAACTTACATAAAAGAATCGTTCCAATTATTGACTTTTTTTAAAAATTTATTTGAATGATTTAAATATGCAGCTGCGACATTGATATGACTGTAATTTGTATACAATATAACCACTGTGATTATGCATATATATAATTTTTAATACAGAAAAATAAAGTTTAAATAAAATCAAATACTGTCCTTGAAATGTATAATTTTGACGATAATGAATTATAGTGTGAAAAAAATAGCATTTAATAAATATACAAATTCATACTTGCCTCGCACGAATACTGCCGATTTCTATTTAACTCTATGACGAAATATCATTAAACCCTTTATGGGAATGTTGTTTCAAACTTTTTCGTTTAGTAGAGCGACAGTATCCGACCTGTAGCTATGAGAGCCTTAGCTAATTTTACAGTTAAAACGGGCACATTCTGACCCTGCTATTTATTATGTACCGTCCACTCTAATTTTGTAGTTCTAGCACGCGATTAACTTGTTGTTAATCATAATGTATTGGTTTTTATAGTGTGTTTTATACACCAGAGTGTCACGATAGATAAGGGGGGGGGGGGGGGGGGTGGGTACTCACAAAACCGGTTTAACCCCACCACTGTTCCAATTCAGACTATCTTGACTCTCTATTGTGTTCATGTTTGTGTTTTGAACTCTTTTATGTTATTTTTTGTCCGGAGTTTTGTCGGTTGGGTCGCTCTGATTGATTGGTATGTCATTGTTGACCTTTCCTGTCATCCATTTTGTTGTTTATTATTGACACAAATTTCTACAAACATCAGACTAAAGGAAAAACACTTTTACCCCTGTTTTTCATATCTTAGTCACAATAACGCATTCAGCATAAAGGAAAGGTGACAGAGCGAAATATCTCCAACAACACATCTTTTCACCATTTTTTTAGAAACAATAGCTAGTAGATCCAGACTTAGTAGATTGGTAAACAAATATGAGGACTAATGTCTTAGAAATATACGGAACCAACTGTGTTCCTCTCCTCTCCGATCTGTTTCTGTACTCATATGAAGCGGACTTCATTCAAGGGGTAATACGTGAAAAGAAAAAGAAACTAGCCCAATCCTTTAATTTCACTTTTCGTAATATAGATGACGTGTTGTCGTTAAATAACGACAAATTCCGAGACTTTTTACATCTTATCTACCCCAGTGAGCTTGAAATTAAGGATACTACAGATACACCAAAGTCCGCTTCATATTTGGATTTGTTTCTTGAGATAGACTATGAGGGACATTTGAAGACAAAATTTTATGACAAACGTGATGACTTCAACTTTCCTACTAATTTTCCCTTTTGAGTAGCAATATACCAGCATCGCCTCCATATTGCGTCTACGTTTCTCAGCTTATCCGATTTTCAAGGGTATGCGTGAGTTACCCTGACTTTCGACAAAGAGGATTACTGCTGTCACAAAAACTTCTTAACCAGGGTTTTATCAGGGATAAGTTGATGTCATCACTAAGGAAATTTTACGGGCGTCATCACGAATTGATTGACCATTACAGTGTTCCAATATCTAAGATGATGTTGGACCGGTTCCCACTGTCGTAACATTTCATGTGCCTCCACCGATTTGTGACTTGCACCGGATTGACTTGGTTGAACTTCATACCGTATACGGAGCAAGGACTGCTTATCCTTCCGGAGCACCTGGGTTCACCCCTGGTTTTTATAGGAGTTCGTGTTGTTCATTGTTTTTTTAGTTTTCTGTGTTTATTTGTTGTGTTTGTGGTTGTTCATTTGTCTTCCCGGGTTTGTCTGTCCAATGGATTACGTTTTTTTTATTGCTCCTTGGGTATATTTGTCTTTTCTATTCAGTACACTGTTAGCATTGAAAACAAGACAAAATGAAACCTTTATATGGTATACAAATCCATGACAGTTTTGTCAAAACCTGTTCAATTGTTCCCTCTAAGTTTACGTATGACCATATTTGTAGGCGAGAGAAGTAGTGTTGAAATGAAAAATGAGAAGACTTTTTTACAAGACTTCAAAAGATATAGGATAAAAAAAGAAACAGTAACAAATCGTAACGGTTAAAAAAAACATGATTCCAATTATGTTACTGTTGTGTTGAGGCGACGATCGTCCAAACTGTGACGTTCGATAACAAAAAAAAAGTGTAACATCAAAGTAAACTCAAGATGTGCACATTTTTTTTAGTTGTGCTCCAGGTCTAAGATATTGAAAAACCAAAACAATCATCCAAAACGTTGAAGAGCGAAATGCCAAAATGACCAGAAGAGTAAAGAAAATAATGTAAGGACTTAGCTACATATGATGGAGGTAATCCTTGCTTAGTTTTTACAATATTTAACACTTCTGTAACAGTTAATTTAAAGTATCCATTTCATGCTAGTATCGATATACTAGCAACTGAGCTGGTGAAAGTAGATTGTGTTCTGTAGAAATCGGTATCAGTTACGAATATAATTGTTACTATTTTGGGATTGTACATCTCGTTTCGTGATTTGGAATGGATTAGATATATTGAGGTCACAGTCAAATATAACTCTGTTTGGAATCTAGTAAAATCAGGTTCTGTATTTTTGTAGATAAACAAACCATGAAAACAGCTGTAGTTTTGTCTTTTTTATTAACCAAACAAGTAGAAATATCATTAATACTTGTACTTTCAAAAGTGCACTATGTAAAGAAAAATAACAGACTAGAAAGTAGTTACTGTAAAATCATATACATTTGTACAATATTGCGATATTCAATGACAATTTCTCAAACTTTCTGTATTGAATTAAAATGTTTTAACATATAAAAATAATAGCAAGCAACACCCTAATTACATAACCCAACATAATATAGTTTGATATAAAAATCGGACAGAAGGTGATGTGTGCAACCTTTACAAATTATCCATAATACGACAGATTCGTGCTTGATTTTGAATATTTATGAAAATAATTCTGCTTATACAGTCTTGAAAAAATAGTTGTATTACTATAATTGTTTATTCAAATGCAATAAAAATGTTCTTTTGGCAGATAATCTGGTATAGTTTCCTCTTGTTTTAAAATAAGAAATTAATGATTTTTTTTTAAAATCATAAGAAAGAAAAATTCATATGTCCAGTTGCAAGTACATGGATATTTGTGCGAGATTGATATTTCAATTATACTGTTATAAATTTGTCAAATATTTGGACGTAAGTCCTATCTCCTTTAGAAACACCTCTGTCCTTAGATGGTTTTTGGCTTTATATGTTTTGGTTGTTATAAGATTTTAATCTGCCATACAACATAATGCGCTATTAACTTCTTTTAGGTCTTAACCATTGCTAATCAGAAATTGGTTGCCGAAATTTGGCCTTTCGCACTGCTGGTCAGAAATGATTTGTCGAAATTTGGCCTTTAGCACTGCTAATCAGAAATGATTTGTCGAAATTTGGCCTTTAGCACTTCTGGTCAGAAAGGATTTGTCGAAATATGGCCTTTAGCACTGCTAATCAGAAATGATTTGTCGAAATTTGGCCTTTAGCACTTCTGGTCAGAAAGGATTTGTCGAAATATACAATGTATGAGATTGGTATCATAAAACTGACTGAATCTTTATATCTTTGAATGAAATTATATGGTAAATAAAATCTTTTCACAAAACAGTGAAAAAGTTTAAAATATTACAAAATATGAAGCTGAACACATATATTTTAAAAAATAAAAATAAATAAATAAAACACCAAATACTGTTACTCTAGTGTAAGAAAACTATAAATATTTCTTTGTAAACCTATTGTGATACAATAAATATAGATTCTCCTTCAGGTACGAGTGAGTTATGGAATTTCTCCACCCGAGATAGTTAAATTTTCGATTTTCAACACGCGGTCATTTGCGAGCGTGTTAAAATCTATAATTTAACTATTGAGGGCGGAGAAATTCCATAACTCACGAGTAAATTGAAGGAGAATCCGTTTCTCCTATGATTTTCGACAAAAACCTCAAGAAAATGTTGTTGCTATGTAGTTTGTTTACATAGACGTCATTTCGGGACTTCTCTAGTTTATCGTTCAAGTAATTGTAGAAAAAACGGCGGTAATTCCCACGTAGAAAGTTAATCACCGGGAAGTGGTTAAAAATATTATGTATTTTTATCCCACCGATTAAACACGTCAAGAATAGGAGAAAAAACAATATTACATTGATTTATTTCAAACTAGATAGGCAAAAGGATGATATATATAACATCATTCAAATAGCAATAAAATAATTCAATAATTATATACATATTCAATTCTACAACTCTGAATATAAAATACCACTAACAAAATATACTTAAAAACAAAGAGGTATCAAAACATGAAAAAAAATCCCTCTCTTTGCAATGCCACGTATATTAACCCTCGTGACTTACATTATGTAGTAATATAATTGGTAATACCACTTTGTTTATTACATCTTAAAATTTATTTCTCAACTTAGTATAATGTACATTGATAATGCTGTGGGTTTTGTGAATTTGCTTCCATAATATGTAGCATGCTTAAGAGCTGAATGTTTAAAATCTACTCGCTTCCTTTGAATACTTCTGGGTCTCACGAGGAAACTGTCCATCAGACTTGATTAAACCATTAGCAGATTCAAGATCTAAAAATGGCAATTTTTCCAGCATTTTGGAAACAGTTGGTCGTGATCCTTCTGAATAATTCAAACAAGAGATTATAAAATTCCTTGTTTCCTCACTCAAGGATTCTAAACGATCTTCAAATTCCATGACAAAATTTGGATTAAAGGAGTGAATGAAAATATCAAGAGACGTTTTTCTCTGTTTCTCAAAAATATTGAAGCCAAACAATATCTCAAGGAGTAAAAGTCCAAATGCATAAACATCAGCGCTCGAAATGTAAAGATCGCCTTTTAGAACTTCTGGTGATAAATGGACAAAATCTCCACACACATGCTGTTCAGTGTTTACAGGTATGTCTGCAGTGCGTGGAAGACATCCGCCTGTCATGCGAATGGTTCCTTTGCAATTAACCTATAAAATAGATATATTCTTTTAAATTCAAAACCGATATGTACATTCCTGTTTGTAACACATAATCTTTATAGCTAGTACAGAGTACCATATAGTAAGAGGGCATCAAACAGGTCATAAGTTAATATTTCGGTACTGGCGTGAAATTGATACATTGACAACCAATTAAAAATACCGCAAAAAATATCGATGGGACAAAAAAGGTATTTTTTTCGTATCTTTCTTTTCATTTGAGATCTATAACTGTTCTTAAACATGCTGGTTTATTCAATACCAGGGGCCGTATGCAAGTATGACAAAATAATACCAAAATAAAAATTAAAAACTAAAAATGAGGGTCGAAAAAAATATTAAGCTGTGAATCTAGACTGAATATCAGGTTTGAAAATTAACTAAAGAGAAATGACTATAACTGTTATAAGGAACCTACCATAACTGTGTTGGAATTTAATTCCATATGTACCAAACCATTTTTATGGAGGTACTCTATACCATTCAATATTTCTTCCAATGCCACAGATATATCTATTGTTCGATGATTAGCTAAGTGGTGTCGGAGCGTTCGTAAATGGCCTCTATATACCAGAGCCGGATGATAGGAATCTGAATTCTGAATTCCAAGAAAGTCTGCCAGGTTTTTATGATCCAGTAATCTATAACCAAACAAACAGAACAAAATTATTAGTCATCTGCTCTTTAATATATTTTGGAGTGAAATCAATATTCCTTTATTACCAGAATATCGGCAATCAATCGACAAGACAATCACTGAGACATAAAACCAAAATGCATTAAAGATCCAGGGTCATAGCTTGAGTACTGCGAGTAGTATTTGGTATATCTATTGAAATGTTACAGTGTAAATAATATTTTACCTTAGTTTAGCTATCTCCTGATAGGAATTTCTTATTTTACAACATGGTACATATATTTTAATGATGACTGGTTCATCGCCTTCTTCTCTATTCAGGATACCTTTTTGATGTGCTGTCCAAAGAGCTCTAGTAGGATGATAGTCCACTTGACTCTTCTGTGTACTTGACATGCTTCCAAGCAATTCTGATATTTTGAACGGAGCTGATGATCGTCCGGTAGCATCGGTGGGATCTAGTACCTGAAGCTCATCTGGTCTAAAATCATCAACAAAAATGTGTCCCTCGCCATATTCAGCAAGAGTACGTTTCAGTATTTCAAAATCCTTCATCATTTCTTCATAGACTCGAAGAGAGGTTGAAGATTCACGCTTGCACTGGGACACGTGGCAAATGAGATTCTGATTTGCCCTGATCAAATTTGGTATTTCCAAAATCAACTTGTCCAATGTGTTCTTTGGTTTTTCCATGAAGCATTTCATTACTATCTGCATTTGATCTACCTTGTCAGGGTCTGTAAAGCGTTTTAAAAGTTTTGAAGATCGCATAGTAGCATAAGCTACTTTGTCTTTTACATAAACATCCCATTTATTATTACCAGGCTTCATTCTGCTAAGAATAAATTTCAGTGGTTGGAATATCTTGTTTCTTGCTACAGAACTTAGTTCAAACATGTCTTTACCTATACTCTGCTGTTCATAAAATTTAGTACATACAGACTCTCTACGGTATTTAGACGATACGGAAGCCGATACCGAGTGAGAATTGGTAGAATCTTTTGATGAAGTTGACGAGTCAAGCTGGTGTTCAACTTTTCTTATATCATTTGTAAAACCAAATAATTGTTGCTGAATATTTGAGACTAAATCAAATTCAAGTTCGTTTATTGTTCCATTTTCTTCCTCCCATCTGTCCAGTTCACCAGCTATTCTATCAACTATATTGCCATCTATTTCGGCTTTCAGGGTCATCCAGTCTTTTTTAAACTTTTGACCGTTTTCGTAACGATAGCCATCTGGCAGTTCGGGTTCAATCCACTGAGTTATACCCATTCGAACTACAGGTGACTTAAGATGTTCCCGAAACTGGACACACAGTTGTTCAGATGTTCTTTTTACGAGTTCTCGAAGTTCTGCTACAACTTTCGCGGATTCGTTTTTCAATTTTTCAAGTTTACCATATGCATCTTTTGTGTCCCCATCTAGACGGTCATCTGAATCGTTCAGCTGTCTTACAATAATCTTAAGGTGGTGCACTGAGCGTTGAAGGACATGTGTTATCCATCTGAAAGACACGAAATCAAACTATTATGTATTATATTTTCGCTACTTTTGTCTTTCATTTTTATCACCCTTACGCATCCTTTCAAAGTAAAGTTACTACTAACTCATTAGATAGCATTCGTTTTTGTTTTAAGAATAATTATAAAATTTAAAGAAAAACACAGAAAAATATAAGTAAGTTAAAACATAAAATTAACATGTAATCAAGGCTTCAGAAGAGTGCCAAGTGTGCCTTGTAAAGTTTAAAAATGTAAGATTTTCATTCTTTTCATATCATTTGATTGACAGTTATGTTAGTACCTGTACGTTCTTTTTATGCGTTCATTCAAGGCTTCATTGTAAACATTTTCTAACAGACTAAGAACATTGCGGTATGCCGATGTAATATAGTCCTCATCTATATGAACCTCTCTCTTTGCACAATGGGTGGAAAACCGTAAGACTTTTTCTTCAGTAAAATGTGGCCATATTTTACCCAGCCTCCCCGTGATATGTTTATACACCTTCTCTTCCTCTGTAACGTTATCCCACACATTACAGATAAACATGGCACACCCTGGATGGAATCTTACAGATCCCTTCTCACTCTTTGTTTTTTCCTTTTGAAGTATTATTTGCATCAACCTGATTAGCTGGAAAAAAATAACAGTTTGCGTTTTATTCAGTATTTTTTACGGAACTTTAAATTATCAGCTATCCTATTAATAACCATTATTAATTAATCGTAGTTGGTTTCTACTTGGAACTACAAATGTATTTTAATTGGAAACAACAAAAAAGATTTTCATTTGTCTCTTTTTTATATGATTGAGAATAACTTTAGTTTAGATGGATGCAGTCGCATGTCAAATGAACCACAGTGCACGAAATTAAATCTTTTTATGTTCTTGCAAGTTTACGTATAACAACTTAGATTTTACTCATTGTTTTATATTTCTTTTTATTTACGTATTTCCAGTACACTTACCCTGTCTTCATCTACACCTCCTCCATTGTCAGACTACACTTACCCTGTCTTCATCTACACCTCCTCCATTGTCAGACTACACTTACCATGTCTTCATCTACACCTCCTCCATTGTCAGACTACACTTACCCTGTCTTCATCTACACCTCCTCCATTGTCAGACTACACTTACCCTGTCTTCGTCTACACCTCCTCCATTGTCAGACTACACTTACCCTGTCTTCATCTACACCTCCTCCATTGTCAGACTACACTTACCCTGTCTTCATCTACACCTCCTCCATTGTCAGACTACACTTACCCTGTCTTCATCTACACCTCCTCCATTGTCAGACTACACTTACCCTGTCTTCATCTACACCTCCTCCATTGTCAGACTTAATGATATAAATAAATCCCATTACATGGTTTGCTTCTACAAACTCCTCAATTACTTTGTCCATATCGTCGTTCTCTCCTATTCCAGGCGAATCTACCAAAACCAGTCCGCTCTATCAAAATGCAGAATCGAAATGTTTTCATTTTCTCTTTTCAAAAGATATTGTTTGTGTACATTTATAGAAAACGACCAAATAATTTCCTTCATATATTTTACTCTGTCCATTATATGATCTTATATAGTATTCAGTTGCCACTGTTCTAACTTTGTTTCTTTCGTCTTATTTAATAAAACCTTCCAAAATATGCTATTGAAAGTTTAACCATGATACAAAGGGGAGATAACTGTAATTGTCGCCCTTTGATCCAAATGTCTAACGAGTGGATTGTATTGTCCCTTTTGGGTAACATGGTAAACGGAACAAAAAAATTATGTTTCTCGTTATATTTTTTCTTTAAAAACAGAACTGAGTATTAAAAAAAATTTAAATAAATACCTGAAGAATTTCTGAAGGGAGGTGTATCTGAACTTCTTTGATATCTGACGTTGATTCTCGTTTAGATAAATTCTCTTCATACACCAGGTGCCTAATATCTTCTTGTCGAACGTTTTCAAATATTACGTCTTCTCTAGATTCATCATGGAAAACTATTCTGGCGTCTTGATTTACTCCATAAGCCAACTTTGTTATAACACTGGTACATGCCTGATGGCTAGATGGTAAAATGTCCACTCCAAGCAATAAGTTCAAAAATAATGATTTCCCCGCTGAAGTTTCACCTATAAAATATTTTACAGATCGGTCTATTAGTTATCTAAAAATTATAACGAAGATGTTATGATTTAACTCTTAAGAAAGATTGTCTCTACATTATAAATAAATAGAACGGACAAATTTAAAGAACATACCAGCAACTACAAAGCAACATTCTCCTTTCTTAATATACTGTTGTCGACGGGAAAGATCTTTACTTAATCTGTCTGCAACGCCCTCCGTCTGTAGAGATTCCTCAATTATTGAAACTGCTTTGGTGAAATCTCCATCAGATCTTGTTAACGTTGACTGTACTTCGGCCAGCAGTTCGAGAAGTTTTCCTCTCTTTTTGTAATCATCTCGATAACGATCTTTCATATCTCGACATATCTGAAAACAAGTACAATAATGCAATAAATAAATATCTACAAAAGAAGCCCAAAGCAACTAGACTAAGAAAAATATATAAAACCAAAATAAAGAAGAAATGTGAATACGTGAGAAGAGCAACACAACACATGCAAGAAGCAAACACAATAAATATATTCAAAAACGGAATGAACACATAGACAACTAACGATCAATATAACACAACAACATAAAACTATAGTATTTCCAACACACCAATAACCCCCCCCCCCCCCCAAAAAAAAAGAAAAAAAAAAAAAGAAAAGAGGAGCGCCAAACTTAGATCAATGTATAACAGTAGTTCTTCCAAACGATAATCTGTTCGAGATGTTGCCTGATGTATATTTTATTTAAAACTTTTTGTACTTATTTTAAAAATATGAAACATACAATTAAATTATTTCTACATACATTGTAATTATTTTAGATGACCCAAAATGTAAGTAAAAAGATTATTTCAAATATTACCTATCAGTTACTTTTTTCAAATTTTTGTTCCTTCATACTAAGGAAGTTGGAGTAATTTTCTAATCACAACAAATAGATTTTGTATATTCTTCTTAATCTATGATTAAATAAGGATTTATATTTCTCTATTTTGTCAATATAAAGCACCAAGAGCCTAAATTCTTTCATAAATCTCGATAACGATATATTATTCTTTATACAGCTTGTATACTCGTTAAACTAGTTTAACATTTTGTTGTGTCTGTCTGATATCAGTTGGCTCTATCAGCGGTTGAATATTTCTGCGTATTGTCTATATATTTGGGGAAATAGTTTATTTATATATATTTACTAGACATTGAACCCGCGCGAGGGCGGGAAAATAAGCATTTTTTTTTGTGGTGGCCATATTGACTTTAAAAAGTTTTTACGGCCATGGCATTCGTGGAACAGGAACTCAATGTGGATGTTGTGGCAGGCTTCCCATAAACTTTCCTGTCAAGTAGGTGGTATCAACTGATAGTTTCATGTCTATATATGCTGTAGTATTCAAGAAATGGATGTTAATGCAAACTTTAACCAAAGTCAATGAAGCGTGAAATGTAGGTCAACGTGACCTAATTGTCATACGGTTGTTCGTTACTACCGAAGATGTATCCACTGATGAAGTAGACTGTATGCCACGTAGAATTACCAAAATGGACCTTAAGGTTCCATCATAGTCAAAATCTATGACGAAAATACAACCACATAAATTGTCAATATGTTTATGTTACAATTAATTCTGAACCGGAACTTGATGAAAAGCTTTCATTAAATACACATTTCATAATGCATTACCTTTTTCATTCAGAATAAATATGAAAAAGAATAGTGACGGATGAATTTTTCAAAAGATGCCGTGAGTTAAGTAGAGCATATTTTCGGAAAATAATAGTTCCAATTGTTCATTGTCATCATGGGCAGGGCAAGCGAGGCTTAATTTCACAAATAAATCCAATAGACGATAAAAGCATTTTTAATGCGTGGCTGCGTGTGCTGTCCACGTTTATAAAGATGTCCGAGATAAATCTCGTCATTAAAGATGACCATTTGTTAAAAATATTTTTATCTAGGGCTTACAGGGAATTGTATGGTAGAGATATATTCAGACAGGTCACACGACAAATAATGTAAAAATGGATAATGGTTGGTTTTATCACTTTGTGCAAAGTAAACATCCGAGCAATCCAAAAACCAACTAAGTTAGGAATTCCTCTGAACTTTACCTTACTTCTTCATAATCTTCAAAGTTCATAATGTTTATAGTTAGGAGAAATTGCATAATGGTAGAAAAAACAATCCTGAATACATGAAGCGGAAACATCCCACTCGAAGGAGAATTTTTTTAATTTGTTTTATTCTTCTTCCGTAATTTCAAACAAAAATACATTTAAAATATGTGCATAATTGTTTATTTAAATCAATGTGTTAAAATGATGCATTCGAGAACCTTCTAAGGGATACGTTGGGAGAATTCATACCGCAAAAGTCCATGCAAATTCCATTTGCACATAAACAAAACTGCAGTTTAAAATTTATAAATGCAGATTGTCAAATCCGATAATAACCTTTATAATCTGAAACATACATCGTTTATTTTGAACCACGCGTTTTGCCGCCTATTCGGCTAAATCGTAAATTTAGTATTATAGATATATTGAATTTCTTCACAAAGGTTTTATATGGAAACCTATTATTATAAACAGCTTTTATGATTATCTCCCTTGTTCTTATACCTAATGTTTCATATTTAATTCTAATGCCGTTCTACCCTAGAGTTGCATAAAATATAAAGAGAAAATCTCATAAACAGAGGAGTAAATCCCATCCGAAATTGTCTTTATTTTTCATTAGAGTTCTAACTGTCCTAAACTATAGGTTCCAAGGAGCCTGTATCGCTCAGCTGGAAATCTGCAGAATAAAAAGTCTCACTTAGCAGTCTGAAACATTGCTGTCAAGTTCAAATTGGCTGACTGGTTTCAAACGAGAAGATCTATCAGTGAACTTTCCCATAGGTCCTATGTTAAACAATGTTTGCTCTCGCAGCCTTCTCGAATGGCAAACAGGATCATCGAATATACTTCTGAAAGAGGACCAACTAAGGACCATTGCTGCCAAGTTTTGTTCCAATTGGCCAAGTGGTTTCAGACAAGAAGATCTTTAAATAATTTATACCGAGGACACGAGATCTTATCACATTATAAAGATACAAAATTATACAACCAAAGTCTAATATTTGCAAATTTTATAATTAACCAAACGTTTCTGTTACATATTTCATGAAAATACTATTCACAAGTAATAATTACACAAGCATTATCAGACTGTAATCAAAGACATTAGGACTTGTGTACGAAGGACGAACCAAAATGTTATTACCTCCACTAACAGTAATAACTAAAACTTATTCACAGTTAACAATATGAAGTCCTTGATATTTATAAAATACTTTTCAAACTGCAATTTAGTTGGTACTTCCTGGTAGATATGTTTGAAGTATTTTACAATTTTAAATGTCAATTATTGATTTACTGCCAAAGATCAATATTGATAATTGTTAACGTGCATATACTTTTTCTAACAAATAATACATATATAATTATAATATAATTATAGTAATAAGTTTTATGTTAACATATGCACTCGTTTTGTAACAAAACTTCGACTTTAAAGTTTGTCAATCAGAAAGTCAAATAATAATACTCTATATTTCACTTCATACCTATCATAGCCACTAAAACCATTAGATGTAAGAAAAGGTTAAGATTTATAATTTCAAAGGGAATTGCTAGTAACACTGCAAACAAGTATTTCATGTACAACTAACTTTTCCTTGTTGTACGATTGTGGACAAACACAGATGGTTTGATATCGATATACATGTATGTCAGTTATCTTGGTACCATATCTTCGCCTTCTTTTATCATTCATGTGCACCAATCAACACTTACACTAATGTCTGTATCAGTACTTTCTTTTGTAGGACACGAAATACCAAATAAAATTGTACACAAAAATTCAAACTTATTATTCCTCATTTATTTTGTATTCATTAGAGTGACATTGGAAATCAATAATGTACTGTAATTTAAGAGGAAAAAAATCCGCTTTTTCACGATTTTTTTAGATCGTGATACAAGTAAATATTTCTATACAGTAGTGATACATTTGGAAAAATAAAACCTTATGCCAAAATGGCAGAAAAAGTAAAGCCAGGACAGATGAAGCATATTTAAAGTACAAAATGTATTGTTGAATTGTTTTTGTTTTTTGCTCGTTTTGTTATTTTTTGGGTGGCGTTGATTGATTGGTTTGTTATTGTTGACGTTTCCTATTATCTATTTTGTTGTTTATGCATAAGAAAATAAATAGAATATCTCAGTATATTTTACTACCTCGATACCGCTGCAGGTGAACCGTTAATAGTCCACGAGGTTATCACCTCTTCAGTAATCATGGCTTCGATAATCATATGAGTTTTAGATACTTGTGTTCAAATGGTCGGTTGATAAATTTTGAAATTCTGTTAAAAGTAGGGTTGTTACCATACCAGGCAAAGTTGATCTTATCAGAATTTAGGCTAAACTGTTAATGCCCGTTTTGCTTTGTTTTTGTTTATTTTTTGCTTTCCAAAATTTTGGTCACGGGCGTACCTGACGAAGATTATTCCAAAATAATGCTAGCAATGGATTGTTGATATCAAAATGTTTTGGTGATTTGTGACGTAAAGTGTCTAATAGAAATGTGAGGAAAAACGGTTAAGGAGTGAAGTTATAAAGATAGCACAAAATCACAAGTATATAACTAATCAAACATCCAGAAAATAAGTCTTTTGTAATATTTTTATTATATCGACAAACATTGTGTAAGCATATGCAAGTTATGTTTCATAAAAGTAGCCCCCGCAAATCTTAGACATTAACTCCTACATATTATATTTTTTATTTACTTTTTGAATAATATTACGGAGACAGTCCGATTTAGTTTATGTAGGTATACTTGTGAATTGGCTTTTTAAATTTCTGGTCTTGTTTTGAATCAGCGTTTATATAATGACACCTAAATAAAATACAAAATTTCCACAATTCGGTAAAGGTATTATTCACAGTAATTTATTACAAATTTAAAGAAAGAAGAACTTTATAAACAATGTATATTTATATACTTTATTGGAATATTTATAACACATGTGAAATAGTTATCATGTTACATGTAGTCAGGTATATAAGTACTATCTTTACATGGAACCTGAAATTCAAAAAAAATTGATGAAGGGTAAAATGCTGAGTAAAATCCTTTGAATAAAGTCATCACATTACATCTATAATTACTTATAATGCAACATTAAAGTAAGAGAATTTGTGGTCGTGTGATGTTGCTAAAACTCTAAAGGAGATTCAAAGGCGCTTCAACCAAAAATGTGATTCAAAATACATAAAAAAAGTCAAAAGAAAGTCAAAACCACTGAAGATCTAGAAATGTTAGTAATGTTAATATCGGCAAAAGAATACCGAAGTGAAAAAAAACAATCCATTAGTTCGAAACCCAAAGGAAAAGACAAAGTCATAAGAATGGAACATGACAAACAAATGCCACAAGGATTCATATATAATAAAGAGAATAATAAACAGCTGCGCCACAAGCGCATGATACGCCCGTCGTCTTGTGAAAAAAACATAATAAATGTTTTTGGAATCCTCCTTTATTTAGTGGAGCTGCTGGTGGAATGTATATGGAAACCAAGCAAAACATAAGCGTATAAACTTTTAAGCAATAGAGATATGTGACCCAAAAAGACTACCTTTTTTACCAAAAAGCTCAATAAAAATTCAATAACTCAAAAGTAATCATCACGAAAAAGTATACAGATCTTCAGATTAATATAACTAAGAAGTGTGTCAAGTTTTATGCAATAATCATAAATCGTTTCTGAGATACGGCGCGACACGTGAAACCCCCCCCCCCCCCCCTTTTTATACAAGAAACTCAATAACTCTAAAATAAAATTTTGAATCAACACCAAAAAGTATAAAGATCTTTAGATTAATATAAAAAAGAAGTGTGTAAAGTTTTAAGCAATAATCGTAAATCGTTTTTGAGATACGGCGCGACATGTGACCCCCCCCCCTTTTTTTATAAAAAACTCAAAAACTCTAAAATAAAATTTTGAATCATCACCAAAAAATATACAGATCTTAAGATTAATGTAACTAAGAAGTGTGTAAAGTTTTAAGCAATAATCATAAATCGTTTTTGAGATACGGCGGGACATGTGAAAAAAACACACTTCTGTTTTAGTTACAAAGTCCCGTAACTCAAAAAGTTTTAATCTTATTTTCACCAAAAAGTATACAGATCGTTTGACCATCATAAGAAACAACTATGTTAAGTTTCGTGAAATTTGGACGAGTCGTTCTCAAGTTACGGCGCGACATGTTTACGACGGACAGACGGACGCCGGACATTTGTATACCATAATACGTCCCGTAAAAATTTTGACGGGCGTATAAAAATGAGTAACAGCGATTCAATTTGATTCTTCTCAAATTCAGCTTGATGATAGTAAAACATTCAGACAATACGTGGGGTATCCTTCATTTGGTGACAAACACTTTGGAAAGACCAAAAAACATCAACCCCCATATTGCTAGCAATAGAATCAAAGAAGCCATAATATATAGTGACAGGGCAGCCAAAAAATCCAGTTAATGGAACCTTTGCCCGAGGGAATTGAACCTTTATACTTTCTTTTACAATAATCATTAAAATCAGTAAAAAAAAAACAAATCTACAAACCTTAGCTTTAAAATTGACATAACCTGGTTGTAATTTCTCTATTTCCAATATCAGGCGTTCCTTCATTTCTTCTAAGTCATCCAGACCTTTAAGGCTGACGCCTAACCTGTCTGCATATTCGAATGCATCGCCAAAATCTTCAATTGCTTTTATATCATGAGCTGAAATGTCTGTAGATTTTCCTCTGTCACTCAAAGATAATTTCTCCATTTTTGCGAATTTTCAAAGATCCTTTTTTTATTATTTTAGTTAATTATAATATCAGACAATATACTTATCAATTGTCATGTCCAATTAATTTTAAAACCACGTGCTTTCTAAAACAAACACAAAAACAAACTTAAATTTCCTAATGTTTGTTAAATTTAAAAACAAACAAAGCATTGTAATTCAAATTGGGAATTAACTGTTTGACGAGCACTCGGTACCATTTATACCTTGAACAGTGACTGCGCAGTTTAAAAATAGTCATTGACGTTATACCGCAATTTAAACGATTTTTAAATAAGACGGAAGTAAGACCAAACGTGATCTGGTATCTCACCCACTTATATGAAGCCTTATTGCAAAGTCTCTATGCAAAATCATATTGCAAGTGTGTACTAGTGCTCGTAAAATCTGTCCATATAGTTCTGCATGAAGTTTTGAGTGACGAACTTAAAACAATGGCCGAGATAAAGATAGGTAGTGCTGAGGATATTTTAAAGTTGGATATTCAGTCTATGTTTAAGCTGTTTAAACAGTGGGGAATAACAGCACCAAAAACCAAGGACAAAAATGTTTTAGTACATGAATTGATGGAATTCTACAAGAAAAATGGTGCCATTCCACCCAAAGATAGAAAAACTGTAAGTTTATATACGTAGATGTATATGAAATAATATTATCAATATTCATCGTATAAACGATGTGTTAAATGTATTGTCAAAAGCAAAATATCTTTTAAGACCAAAATGTCCAGTTATTCTAGACCCTCTTTATTGCAATGAATGTATTATAATTTTAACAATTTTCACCCAACAATGGAAAAAATACTTGTATATAAAATGTAATATAATGCTTTAAAAAAAGCAGCCATGTGGAACACTGAAAAGAGTTTGCTATTGAATAACCACTCTACACATAAATTATTTTGTTTAAGGACGTCACCCTTTTCAAATTCTTTAAAGAATTGTCTACTCAAAGTATTGATTACACCCTGTAATATATGCAAAATTTAAAAGGTAAATACCCAATTATTGAACAGATTAATTTACATCTTTTAAATAATTCACGAGTGGTTTAATAAACAATAATGCTATATATAGTATCAGTTGTTCAGATTCAGATATGCTAATTCCTATCTTCAACAAATCAAACTTTCACAAATTTGCTGACTTCGATCATCCTGCAAAAAGTGATTGGAAAAGCACGTCTGATACAGTTTTGATTTCTATGTTGTAAATTTATAATTTCATTGTGGTCGTAGAAGTTATATAAATACGACTGTAAAATAATCTGAAAAAATAGCTTCAGATCGTTTAAATGAAAAAGATAAGACCAGATTACGTTTGCCTAGTTGTTCCATTTCAGAGTTCTGTTTTGCTAGTGTTAAAGAAGAGTTCAAGTTATAACGTAATGATTTTTAGTTTCAAAAGTTTCTAGCTTTAAAGAATCTAATTTAGGAATTTCGGAAATATACAATCTTAAAAGATCTCAATTTCGATAGAACATTCTAGAATAAGATAATAAGAGTTTTGCCCTAACAAGAATTGGGATTGACTTTGTTGAACTTCACTACGGGTGCCGTATACGGAGCAGGAACTGATTACCCTTCTGGAGCACCTGTGTTCACTCCTGGTTTTTATAGGAGTTCGTGTTTTTCATTGTTTTTTAGTTTGCAGTGTTTATTTGTTGTGCTTGTGGTTGTTCATTTGTCTTCCCGGGTTTGTCTGTCCAATGGATTACGTTTTTTTATTTGGTCCTTAGCTATATCTGTCCTCTTTAACACTGCGTTAGCTGTAACAACGGAGTTTTATGTATAATTATTTGCAGGGTGGAACAGTTTTGCAGGAAGCCCTTCAATATCACAGAGGAAATCGAGATAAACTGATGAAGTTATATGACCAAGTTTTACAGTTTTACAGGAAGTTACCTGGAAATTTTCAACTAGACTTAAATAGCATATTCCCAGATTTTGAAAAATCTCTCAATAATAAGAAGTCAGAACTATATTCACCAGAGTGTAACATTCTTATTGCAGGTAAAATTACATCTTATATGTATGGATATCCAGAGAGAAATTTGATTAATTATTGGCCTATTGATAGAAACCTTGAATATCACACATAAAAGTTTGGGTTAATGTCTGCATCTCAGAACTGAGATAAATCTCGAAATTCGCATTATCATAACAAATTTAGAGTCTGAGTTAATTTGACAACTGCTTGTGGGCTGGGTTTTAGAGAGTATCATCTCATCAGTAATCAAATGTTTCGAAAATGGCACGATCACGATGACAATGCAATGCAGCGGAGTAATATTTCGATACAATACGGAGACTATTTTAAAACTGCATTTATTTTTTTCACTTGTCAAATATGAAATGAAATTTTCAGAATTTAATGCATCATGTTAGTAGTTTTATAGGGTTGTAAAAGTCTTAACCGACCGCACATTTTTTGTATGAAGTGATACATTAAATTCTTAAATGAACATTGTACTCCATAGAATAGTTTTCATACAAATGATTTCACCATTCAAATATTCTATGAGATAAGAAGAATGCGTTCTTAACGGGCATATTAGAGCCAATGAACAGAGTTTATATAGTATTAAAAAATCATACCTAAAAAATGAAATAAAAACCTTCGAATGCATTTTTAAAGGATTAACGCAAAAACCGCAGATTGTATTATTTTTTCTAATTTATATTACTAACAGGCATTTAGTATGAGAGTTTATTAAATAATATGACAAAAATAGCCTTAATATGGCAAATTTGGCACGACCAATATTATTACATTGCACTGGTCTTTATAAATGCCTATTTATATGAAAATTTATCCGGTTAATAATTTAATACAGATTTTAAAGTCAATATGGAAACAGGGCTATACGGAATTCCATACGGAACAGCAATTTGGAAATAGGGCAATATGGAATTCCATGCGGACCTGCAATTTGGAAACAGGGCAATATGGAATTCCATACGGACCAGCTGTATGTACGGTTTAGATTATTTAATAAAAGTGTTTCGAACTTGATGATTCTGTATTGGCCATGTATTGATTCTCGGTCAGCTGTATTGGCCCTCGGCCCTGAGGGCCTCGGGAGCAATGCAGCTAACATTGAATCAATACAAGGGCCAATACAGAATCAGCAAGTTAGTAATATAATAATATTATTAAATGGGTATTTTTATATAAAGCCTGTATTATGTCCGAGTCAGTCGTATTGGGTCGATGTCTACTGTATAGGCCTGAGGCAACGCCGAGGGCCTATACAGCTGATCGAGACCCAATACAACTGTACGAGGACATAATACAGGCTTTATATAAAAATATCCATTTTATGACACTTTTATTAACTAATGACTTAAAATTACAGTACTTTTATTTAAACCAATGACTTAAAATACATTATAAATTGTCTATTTAATACAATCTCATGTGTCTGAAACGGGTCATTAATACAGGTTTTATGCAGAAAAACCGGAACTGGTCATTAATACAGGTCTAATACAGAAAATCCTAACTCGACTAATCCAGTCGTTATATTCCGACTCACTATCGATCGCTACGAGAGGACACTGACCGATAGAGAGCGCTGAATCATTCGAGTTAAGAAAATCCTGTATCAGCCTGTATTAATGACCAGTTCCGGTTTTGTATTAACTGGACAGTCTTTAATGTATTTCAACACATTAGTTAATAACACTATAAAACAAATATTCCAATGTACTGTATTACGTGACGTGTACATCTGATTGAACAATGAATGAATTTAAGCAAATTTAGTCAAGTCATCGCACATCTATGACACGTGTGATGTTCTATGAACGAATGCATTACACGTGCCATATCAATTAATTTACGAATATCGCCACACAGTCTTCATAATTCTCAGGATTTCAAAGAAGCCTGTTCTAATGTACTCGTTATGAAATGAAAGATCTGAGATAAGAAGGGTATATGTTGTGCTCGTTGGTACGAGTTGGTTGCTGATAAATTTTATAATCTAAAAGACAATACATTTTCTACTTTGCACAACTATTTTACTAAATAATGCAATACCTTTTTTCAAAAGGAGAGGCTACATCTGGAAAAAGTAGTTTCATAAATTTGTTACTGGAAGCTGAAATTTTACCAACCAGCAACATAAAATGTACACAAACTGTCTGTGAGATCAGGAAAAGCAAGGACGGGCATAAGAGGGCAATTTGTTTCGGGACGCATAGTGGACAGAAAACAATTCTAGATCTAAGCACAAAGGAGGGACAAGAAACACTTGGAAAGAATATTGTATATGAGGATGAATATGGTGATAATCCATTTGAAAAGATAGAGATATACTGGCCAACAGAAGTGATAGAGGTCGGCCATTATGTATAAGTATTCATAACAGTATAATCATGATTCTTTTGTTAAAATTAAGTTTATTTAAAAAAAAATTGACTCGGAGTGTTGTACAGTTTTCTGGCAATTTCTTATCCTACTTACATTTTACAGTTATTATGTCGCGGTCTACATTAGATGTGGGACATGGTATTTCTTATAACCTATATGAGATATCTCATGTATATTATGAATGATTAAATGGGTGTATCCTATATTATCTGCCGAATTTGAAAGTTCATAAACATGACTGATCCAAATTTCACCCTCCGGAGACGTATAACACTAAAAAACTTTAGCAACCAATTTCTTCACCACACTGTATGTTGTTTCTATAGACATACATTAAAAACACAAAATTAATGTTATTTCGTTTAACATCAAATTTCATTCCTCTAGTTTTTATGATATCGACATTCATATTATAACTAATTTTATATTGTTACATTTAGTTACTTAATTTGAACCAAAAAATAAACAAATAAAAAAACATAAAAAATACTCGATTTTTATTATAAATTTCAAAATTTGCATTTAAACACTTTTCGAGGTTGATACGATTAATACCTTTTTTAACTTCGAATTTCAGGAAGGTCTGGTGATAATTGATACACCTGGATTTGGTGATAATCACATCCATAAATCGCTTAAAAAATATTTGGCAAAATCTTGTGGTTTCATCTATGTTGTTAATACTGCCAATGCAGGAGGTGTTCAAAGAGGAAGGGTAAGCTATGATAAAACATTTTTTACAAATATTAGTTCGTGACAGAAATTCTAAAATAACGCTACAAAGTTGGCCTAAGAAGCCGCTGAACGATAAATAAGCCGGAGAAGGAAAATAGAATAATTCATTATGTCATATATATTGTTACAGTTCATTTGTTGCTTAGATTTAATTTAGAAAACTTAGCATGTATGAGACCTTTGTAATTATCTGAAATTATTTGACCGTATTTAGCAAAGCCATAGATCTCCCGAAATCTAAACACAAAAGAAATACAGTACAAAAATGCCTTTTTAACATCTAATTCTAAAAAGATTTATGTCTAATTGAAATATGAAATACAGATGTCAACCGAAAATTAAAGAATATATTTAATATTCCTTTCAAAAAGTACACTTTACACATGTAGTTAACATGTTCATTTAAAATATTTTTTTCTATTATGAATTAAGTGGTTTTTTTTAATTGGTTTCATGTGCAGACAATTGTTTTAAATATGCATAAATCAAAAAATAATTTGTTGTTGCATATCATAATTATCTTCGAAAACAATAGTTTTTATAATATTTGCTATTCTGAATCACTTCTTTGCACAGTTAAAAGATTTCCTGAGAAACATCGTGAATTCCTCTGAGGATGATTTTAGTCCTTCATCAACTTTGTTTATATGCAACAAGTGGGATGTAGTCCCACAGAAAGATAGGGATGAAATACAGCGAGGAATTGTTTATAGGTTGGAGCAGATATACCAAGGACTGCGACAAGAACAAATATTTTACTTCTCCTGTGTAGAGGTATAATAATTAAGTTGTATATGCTTGTAATACGCTCGTTGAATGTGAATTGTTTCTTTGGCAAGGGAAATGTTTTACTAAACTTATATCAGCTAGAATCATAGTGAACCCAAATGTACGACTAAAAAGTCATGTATATTTCAAATAAAGTTAGAAATTTTATAAACGACAATAGAAAGACAGTCTTTTTTTAACGACTGTTGCAAATAGTTGTTCATCTGTCGTCATTTCATATGTTAAACAATTTAAAAAGTAGGTCTTTCTGGTTTTTTTATAATTGATTTGATGCTAGGTAAAGTACTAGTATGGGATTTTGGGTGACCTTACATCAACGTCAAAGATGCAGAATAGCAATAAACACTGGTTCACTTTCTTTTGTTTCATGTTCCAGTTTTACATGCGTTACTTTCTCACATCCATAAAGCCTTATCTAATATATATTAGAATGTAAAGTGATGGAAAATAAATGGAAGGCTGATTTTTAATATCTTTGTTTTCGCCAATACCTTAACTATAGAACATCTGCCGCTGAAAGAATATTGTCGAATAAAATAAATACTGGTCGATTACTGTACCTCTTAGTTATGTTTGATAATAATAAAGAATTCTGCTCACACTGGTGCCACGCTCATCTTGAACTTGTAGTGAGTGTGAGTATTTCCTCCTGGCTAAGGGGCTCATATTGACTTTAAGATATAAAAAAACAAAAAGATAAG